>CM053590.1:192131348-192146368 GCA_028646515.1 Pseudochirops corinnae | reverse complement strand
CTTTTCCCCCTAGACTAGGTAAATAATATGTTTGATTAAAGTAAGCTTGTTAACCCATTTTGAGTTGCTTTCCTTTAGAAAAGCAGATCTAAGAACCTGTGCTAGTAGCCGCCCTAGGTATGCTAGGGTGCTTGCTGTTACAGACATATTTGAAGTTAGAAACATAAGTCTTCATGACTCCAGAGTCTGGACTCGATTATCCATCGTGCCACCTAGCTGCCTCTTCTATGCTATTGCTAAGTAAATCTCTTGTTAATTGTGGAATGACCCACAAGTGTTACAATAAACTCCTCCCAATGCTTTCCTTTATAGTGGGCTGGGACTGGACTTTCCTGCTAAGTCTCCTCTTTCCATCTTCAGTTCTGCTTGGTTTGAACTCCATTGAATGTGATCCTTCTGCACCGGGCACACCCTAGTGGCCTTCCCAGCTCTCCAGCTTCCTCTTGTGTTGTCTTCCTTCATTAGATCGTAATCTCCCAGGGGGCAGACACTGTCTTTCTTATTTGTACCCCCAATACTTAGCACAGTGCCTAGAATATGCTTAATAAGTGTTTATTGATTTAAGTTAATTTCATTCTAATATTGAACTTGAACTCACAGGGTACCAGCCTGAGTCAGGTTGGCTGCCTCTAACAGGCAGAAAGAAAAATAATTTGGGGACTTTTAATTGTTTTTAAAATTTTTTTTATTTTTACACATCAAATTTGAGATGGGGCATCCACTTTGAAATATTTGATAAGTAGTTAGTGATATGGAACTAAAGCTGAGGAAAGAAACTAAGATTGGACTTGCGTATCTGGGAGTCATTTATATATTGAAGATAATTAAACCTGTAAAAGCTGTGAGATCAGTAAGAGAGTGAAGAACATAGAAAGAAGAATAGAGATGGTAGGATATGGATAATGAACCAGCAAGGAGGACTGAGAAGGAATAGTCAGATAAAAGAAGTATCAAGCTATAGTTGTTACACACACACACACACACACCCACACACACACACACACACACACACACACACACACACACCCCATAGAGGAAAGAGTTTCTAGCAGGAGAGAGTGGTTACCAAAGTCAGGTGCTACAAAGATACCAGGAAGGGTGAGGGACACACAAAGCCATCATAA
This sequence comes from Pseudochirops corinnae, assembly GCA_028646515.1. Taxonomy (NCBI): domain Eukaryota; kingdom Metazoa; phylum Chordata; class Mammalia; order Diprotodontia; family Pseudocheiridae; genus Pseudochirops; species Pseudochirops corinnae. Next base: position 192,145,244 of record CM053590.1, on the reverse strand, counting down.
TTGACAATTAAGAGATCACTGGAGAGAGCAGATTGCTAAGAGTTAAAAAGTAAGTGAGAAGAGTTGAAGTAATAGCAAGGAATATAGACAGCTTCTTTTAGTACTTTGGGAGAGGGACTAGATCTATATGATTACAGCTTAAGGGGATATTAGCTTGATTTTTAGCAAGAAATAATGTTAATTTTTATTAGAGACTGGAATAAAGGAAGAAAGAATGGAGAATGATGTCAAGGAGCCTTGAAATGTAAAGAAAGGGAAAAGAGGAAGCATATGGTAGAGGGGCTCTATTTTCTCCATAATATATAAGGAGAGGTCCTTAGCTGAGAGGGTGGAGGGAATCAGTGGTGTGGAAGCCTTGAGGAGAGGAGAGGTTTGGAATAGCCACTGTGGGGAGTGAAATAGAAAATGAATTAGGGAGGAGTGAAAGGGAAGACTCGGGAAGCTGAGAAGATGGTATCTGAGAAAAGGGTTTATATTTCTGGACCATGTCTTTAAATCTAAAAATAACAGGGCAGAGATGGAATGCCCCTAATAAGGGCTGGTAAAATGTATTTTCTGAGAGCATTGCAAATGGCTTTAAAATGAAAGGAAGGAGGAAGGAGAAAATTTGTCTCTGTATATCAAGCAAGCTAGATATAGCATAGACAGTAGCTCTAATGTTGTAACAGCAGTAAAGATGCCCACAAATTCGCAGCCAAGAGAATCTAAGACAGGATCCAATGACAGAATTCACGGCTTCGGATGTCTAAAAACAAATGCCCGAGGAGGAGTTATATGAAAGATGCTCTAGATCACCCCATGCAAGATGGCAAATCTGAACTCACAAAGTTATAATCGAAACTTAGTGGAATGAAATCCATGACCACATGTGGTAAGGGCTTGGACAGTTCTGGGTAGGGTGGCCAGCCTTGACTCACACTTCAGAGCAGAAGCTTCATGATTTGACCACTATTGTTACTGCTGCCAACGTGGAACGTGGAAGGTCCTCCACGGCGTACCTTCACTCAGCGCCCGAATTTTGTGTGAATTGAACTACAAAAGACATATGCTGGAGAGTAGGGAAGGCTGTCAGGTTATCTATTTCTTTATTTTTAATTTTTTTTCTTTCTGAGCTTCAATGGTCTGCAGGTCTCCTCCTTTGATGGATGGAATAAGAAGTTAATGTGGCAGAAATGGAAGTGATGTTGTCATCAAAGGCTGCTTTTCATTGTTGTTGTTCGGTTGTTTCAGTTGTGTGTTACTCTTCATGACCCCATTTGGAATTTTCTTGGCAAAGATATTGAAGTGGTTTGCTATTTCCTTCTCCAACTCATTTTATAGATAAGAAATTAAAATGAACAGGGTTAGTGACTTACCCAGAGTCACCTGGTATCTGAGGCTGGATTTGGACTCAGGAACAGACTCAGTACTCTCTCCACTGTGTTACCTAGTTGCCTACCTAAAGAGAATTCAAGCATGGAGTAGATGGATGATATGGTAGTTACAAGAACTTCAATTATCTGAAATCTGTTCTCTCTCTCTCTCTCTCTGTTTCTCCAGATAAGGGAAGCTAATAATTTCTCTTGCTTTAACGATAGATTCATCCTTCAAATGATAGAGGAAGCAATGAGAAGAAATGCTATTCTGGGTCTGATTTATACCAACAAGGAGTGACCGGTTGTTGAAGTAGAGAAAATGGTCAACTTGGGGGGAGTGGCCATTCCATTGTAGAATTTGACATAGAAAAAGAAGAGGAAAAAATGGACATAGTTGGGGATATACTTTGGTCTTTAGAATGTTCTATTCCAAAAAGTTCAGAGAAAGAATAGGTAATTTTATTGGAAAGAGAACTAAATTTGGAAGAGACAAATCAACTGTTTTGTAAAGCGTTACCTGGCTGTAAAGTCAGTAGTAACAGCAGGAGATAAGATTTGAAATCAAGCATTCTGATTACAAATCCAGGCCACTTTCTACTATACCATACTGCCTCCATGATGAAAAAATGTGGAATTGCCTAAAGAGACCAAGGTAGTTGCACAGAGAACTCATTAACCAACTTAGACATTGGCCACGTATAGAAGATAGAAGTAAGAGGAGATAATCGAATATGCATTAAAAACATGCCATGATCTTATAAGGATAGCAGCTGAAGTGCAAAAGTCAGAATGAGAAGAGGGAAGTTGGTCAGAAAAGTTAAAATTTCAGATACTTCCTAGCTGTGTTACTCTGGTCAAGTCACTTGACCCTGTTTGCCTCAGTTCCTCATCTACAAAATGAGCTGGGGAAGGAAATAGCAAACCACTCCAGTATCTTTATGAAGAAAATTCCAAAAATGAGGTCACAAAGACTGAAATGACCCAACAACAAGAAGAGATGGAGGATGGGGTGGATGATGATAACAGATGATGGAGACTAGACAAAACTCAGCTTTTATTTTGCATCTGTTTTCTCTGCTGGGAGGCTTGACTTTGATTATTGGCAAAATTTAGGAATAAATTATTAACGAGATAGTTAGTGAATGTGTAGAAAATGAAGTGGCGATTTCAAAGAACCTAATGCTCCATTAAGAACTGGTCACGTCAAATTTCATTTCCTTTTTTGACAAACTATTAAATTGATCGATCAGGGTAATGTGAATATAATTTATTTCTACTTTTAGGCAAGCCTTTTACAAAGTCTCCCATGCTATTCTTTTAGACAAGCGGGAGACATGTAACAATCAACCATACAAGTATATGATCCAGAATGGGCTAAATGGTAGGACACAAAGAGGGAGACACTAATAGTTCAATATCAGCTTGGAAAATTATGGAGACAACTCTCTTCTTGACTTTCTTCATGATGGTTTCCAGCCTCATCATTCAGGTGAAATTGTCCTCTCCAAAATTACCAATGATCTTTTAGTTGACAAATCTAATGATCTTTTCTCAAACCTCATCCTTCTTGACCTCTCTGTTGCCTTTGACACTGTTGATCACTATATTTTCCTAGTTTATACTCTCTTTGCTCTAGATTTTCATGCTGCTGCTTTGCCCTGGTTCTCTTCTTACCCATCTGACACTTTCTTCTTTAGTGGATCTTCATTCAAGTGACCCTTGCTAACCATGAATGTCCACCAAAGTTCTTTTCTGGATCTTCACCTCCTCTTCCTTTATGCTTTCACACTTGGTGTTCTCATCAGTAACCATGGATTCAATTATCATCTCTGTGTAGGTCATTCTCAGATCTATTTATCCAACCCTAACCTTTCTCCTGACCTCCAGTCTTGCATCTCCAACTGTTTATTAGTAATTTCTTCTCAAAAGCATGTATTATAAACACATTAAACTCGACACATTAAAAACTGAACTCATTATCTTTCCTCCAAAACTCTCTCTAGCTTCCTATTACTTTTGAGGGCACCACCATCCTCCCAGTCATCCAGGCTCACAACCTAGCTATGTCATTCTTGACTCATTGCTCTTTCTCAACTCCCCTTGCCCCCAAATATAATTAGTGGCTAAGTCCTGTCACTTCTACATTTCTGTCTTTATAGCATCTCTTATAAACTTCTTACTCTTCTATCACACTGCTACCACCCCATCAAAGGTTTTCCTGACTTCACACCCCAACTACTTGTTTGGTCTTCCTACCCTAATATTCTCTTTATACTTCAGGGCCATCAAACTGATCTTTCTAAAGTTCATGGCCTACCATATCATTCCATCCTACCCCCTTCAATAAACTCTAGTGGCTCTCTCACTTGACATCAAGTATAAAATCCTTTGTTTGGCTTTTGAACCTCTTCATAACCTGCTACCTTCCTACCTGTATAGTCTTCTTACAATTTACTTCCAAGATGCTCCTCTCTTGACTTTGGACATTTTCACTGACTTTCCTCCATGCCTGGAATGCCCTCTTATCTAATCTCTACCTCCTTAATCTCCTAACTTCCTTTAGATCCAACTAAAGTTCCACTTCCTGTAGGAAGCCTTTCCCCATCTTCTTTAATCTTGGTAAACTTAGTGCCTTCCCCTGAGGTTATTTCCAGTTTATCCTGTATATATCTTATTTTGTGCGTACATAGGTGCTTGCATGTTGTTTCACAGTAGACTGTGAATGCCTTAATATTAAGGACTGCCCTTTAAGTCTTCCTCCTGCCTTCCTTTATATCTCCAGCAGTTAGTCCAGTGTCTGGCACATAACAGGTGCTTAAAAATAGTTGTTGCCTCAACTTGACTTGAGTGCCAAAGGAACCTGTACATGGTCTTGGACTTTTTCACATCTTTAGCAGTGACTTAGATAGCAGCATAGAATCACGTACTTATCCAATAGCAGAAAGCTAGGAAAGACAGCTAGAAATTTGGGATGACAGAGTCAGGAGCAAAATACATTTATCTCTACAGGCTAAGATATTGTACCAAATCAAACAAGATGAAAATTTATACTTATACTTCAGTAAAAAAAAAGTACCTCAAGACAAGAAATACAAGATAGAAGAGGCGTGCTTAGGTCCTTCTGAAAAGATCTGGTGCCTTTAGGACAAGCTCAAAGAGTCAAATGAGCAATATGAAAAGAAAAAAAAAGAAAAGCTATCATGTTCTTAGGCCACAATAAGAGAAACATGATGACCAGAACTAGGGAGACACCAGTCTTTGTTCTCATTAGACACCATCTGGAAGAATTATTTATTAGGTTTAGAGGAAGGAAAGAAATAAACTTTTGCTAAGTGTCTACTATGGTATCCGGCATTGCGCTAATTGCTTTGCAAATGTTATCTCATTTAATCCTCACAACAACCCTGGGAAGTAGGCGATATTATTATCCCGTTTCAGAGTTGAGGAAACTGAGGCAGAGGTTAAGTGACTTGCCCAGGGTCATCCAGCTAGTAAGTGTCTGAAGGAGATTTGGAACTCAGGTCTTCTGAGTTCAGCACACTATCCGTTGTACCGTCTGGCTGCTAATTTCCTCAATTTCCTCATCTGGAAAATGGAGATTGTAATAGCACCTCCCTCTCAGGGTCAGGAGGATCAAACGAGGTAATATAAAGTGCCCAGCACATTGACTGGAACGTAGAAGATAATTGATAAGCTGGGGTAGCTATGGGGTATCCTGAGGAGAGTTACCAGGATGCCAGAGGGCATCAGTATTAAGAGGATCCATTGGAAGCACTGGAGATACTTAGTTTGGAGAAGAAAGAATTAAGGAGGGTCATGAGAGCTATCTCAAGTATAAGAAGTGGAAGTGGGAATCAATTTGTTCTGGGCAGAACTAAGGCAGAATGGATGATAGACGGAGGTTACAGAGAGGCAGATTTAGGCTTGATGTAAACCAAACCTCCTAACAATTTTAGCTAGTGGAATGGACTCTCTTAGGAAGTAGGGATTCCTCCTCCCTCAAGATCTCCAAACAAAGGCTAGAAAATGACTTGTGGGAAATGCTTTCGTGTCCAGGGGTGAGTTGGGTCAGAAGGGCCTCTCAGGTTCCTTACGGTGCTGAGATCCTGTAGTTCTGTATTTCTGTGAAGAGGCTGAGAGTATAATGAAAATCAAACGTTTCTTAGGAGTCAGGATTTCACCTTGACCAAAGTCACCCAGCTAGTAAGTGACTTTGGTCAAGTCACTTAACCTCTATGGGCCTCAGTTTCTTCTCCTGTACACTGTGGAAAATAATACTACCGCTGGACACTGGGTTGTTGTGAGGTTCAGACGAAAGAATGTACGTGAATTTCATGTTCTGCACAGGAAGCCTTTCTTGACCCTTCCAATTGTTAGTACTGGTGGTGGTACAGTGGATAGAGTGCAGGCATTGAGTCAAAGATTTGAGTTCATCTGACTTTAATTTTTTTGCTTTTAGCCTCAGTTTTCTCATCTGTAAAATGGGGATGATAATAGCACCTGCCTCCAGGGTTGTTGTGAGGATCAAAAGAGATAATAATGGTAAAGTGTTTAGTGCAGAGCCTGGTATGTAGTAGGAACAATACATTGTTTCTTTCCTTTCCTTTCCTTCCTTCCTTCCTTCCTCACTCCCTCTCTCCCTTCCTCCCTCCCTCCTTCCTTCCTTCCTCCCTCTCTCCATTGCTCTCTTCCTCCCTCCCTCCTTCCTTCCTTCTTCCTTCCTTCCTTCCTTCTTTCCTTCCTCCCTCCCTCCCTCTCTCTCTTCCTCCCTCCCTCTCTCTGTCCCTCCTTCCCTCCCTTCCTCTCTCCCTCCCTCTCTCCGTCCCTCTGTCCCTCCCTCCCTCCTTTCCTTCCTTCCTCCTCCACCACTGAGATCACCTTTCACCCACTCTGTACCCAGCTTTTCCGTACCTAATTATTTCCATGTTGTCTCCCCTGTTAGAATGTTAACACCTCGAAGGCCGGTCTTTGCCTTTCTCGGCACCCGCAGCCCTTGGCGCAGTGCTTGGCATATCTTCTGCGCTTACTAAATGCTTGTCACATGAGTCAGTATAAAGCACATACGTGTGAGCTTTCCGTCCGCCATCAGAGAGCCGTCTCCCCAAGTTCAGAGAGGCTCGTTACCAGAAAGGCAGCCCCTAACTGGTTTTTCCTCTTGGCTTCAGTAACTCGTTCTGCCATCTTCTAAGGGGGGTGGTAGTGATATAATACGGAGAGGCAGCATTCCCACCCATAAAGTCACAGATCCTTGAAAACTGAAGGAAATATCTGTGGTAGGCAAATAAATAAATAACCCCTTTTGGGGGGGGGGTAGGGAGCAGGAAAGGGATACTCTGGGGGCCACAGGGCTTTCTTATAATGCTGTTGCCTCTCAACCCCCCGTCCTTTGCTGGAATATTCCATGCCAGACTCTTCTGTGGCCCACGCTTATAGGAGCGCAGTGAGGTTCCGTGGGGTTCACTAGCACATCCCCACATCTTCCTGCCTGTGACATAAGAAATAGATAACAAATCAGATACATCTTATTTTCTTATTCTCATAAAACTCATAACCTGTCCCCACGTGGAGGAAGCCCCAGGTGTCACCTCGGAACGCTGGGGAGAGGGAAAGTTTAGTGGAAGGTGGGTATGCCAAGTCCAAAGGCTTACCCCTCTGAGGACAGGGATTAACACCTCTCCTCTACCCACTCTCACTTGGGACCCAGTGACTGAGACCCGGCTGCACGCTTCCCCCTCTGCTCATGTGGCTTCATCCAATTAGGACAATATTATAACTAAAATATGTCTTTGCATTTGGGGAAGAGGATTAAGGTCCTCCCTGAATCCTCAAAATAGGCTTTCTTCCCATGTGACAATTTTACTATAAAAAATGTGAGCATAACCAGCCGCAGAGACACCCAATTTATTTTAACTTTATATAGCACTAAAAATAATGCCTCATTTTCCTTTGGCCTCAGTTACTTGTGGAACGAAGCTTTTTATCACTCCCAGACGCACATCAACAACTGTTTCTTCCTTAATAAACCGTATATTTAGACACGACATTGTGTAATCTAGTTGGCCATCTTTCTGGGACTATTGCCTTGCTCGGAAAGGTAATGAAGCAGATATTCTGTTAATTGTAATGGGACTGTGGACGGTCAAACCGAGTTCCTGTAATAGTGGCCCATTATAAAGCACTCAAGAACGGCTAGTGAATCAGATTACCAGGCTGACTCGACATTCCGCAGACTATAATTTTACATGTTTCAAGCTTTAGAACGGAGCGTTCTCAAGTTGTTCCATTTTTAACTTGTTGGATTGCATTCCATCTTGAGATCACACTGAGGGAGGGAAAAAAATCTGAACAAAATTGTTGGTTTAGCTGCTTCGCATTCCATTGCTTTACAATGAAAGTATTTCATTTATGCTTCTTGGCGGTAGAGTACAATATGGTGCGCTTAAATAGAGCCCTGAGGGCCCTGCTGATTGGTGTTATCGGGTGAATTATTGACAGACTGTCTGCAGAAGACCTCTGCTCTGTTTGACACTATAGCAATCATTGCCAGCTCTGGTGTTTGGATTAGAACCGCTCATTAGGAAATAGGAGTCTTGAAGACAGTGAAAAGGATGGTATGGTGACACCTTGGGCCGAGAGACCTGAAGCTTTTTTGATGATTTGATTGGGAAATGGCCCCACAGCACTTAACCATGCCATTAGAATGCTCTGTCCAGCTCTTTGCCCTCTAGGCCTACATTTTATAAAATGTCCAAATACAACTTCATAGCTGCAAGTCAAGGCTGACCCCTGGAAAAGAGTGGGAAGGGGGTGGACTTCTGCGTCACCACCTTATTTAGTAAACTCCAGTGACTCCCAATTATGTCCAGCATCAGATGCAAAATCCTCTGCTTGGATTTTAAAGCTCTTCACAAACTGCTCCCTTCCTACCTTTGCACTCTTCTTACAACATCTCACATATTCTTCTTATAATGCCGCATATATTCTGTGGTGCAGCAACATTGGCCTGTGTGCTGTTCCTCACCTGTGATGCAGCATCTCTAGACTGTGGGCACTTTCACTGGCACTCCCCTTCCTCCCCCCATGCCTAGAATTCTTTCCCTCCTCATCTCTGCCTTCCAGCTTCTCTAACTTTCTTCGCTCCCAGCTAACATCTAGTCGTTTGTAAGGAACCTTTCCAGTCCCTTTAAGTGTTCATGTCTTATCTCCAACTTACCCTGGATATATCATGTTTGTAAGCAGATTTTTGTACGTTGTCTCCCCATTAGACTATGAATGCCTCAAGAACAGAGACTTTCTTCTGGGGGTATATCTTTGTGCTCTTAGAGCTTAGGATAGTTCCTGGCACAGAGTAGGTCCTTAATAAAGGCATGTTAACTTGTATTGACTCCTAATAAAGGCAGGGTCAAAAGACACTTTCTGCAACAGATTTGGTGTGATTTACTCTTCTCCTGGTCCTTCTCCCGGCCCTTTCCCCCTCCTCTCCTGCTTCCCCACAGCACAACAGAAGTATGCTGGGCCTGCCTTACGTACCCTAGTCAATAAACTAATTGCTTCATCTGTAAAGGAATTTCATGAGGGACTATCTATACTTCAAATGTGAACTTGTGTCAGACCAAGTATGAACTCAGAGCCCCAGAAGTCTGACTATTTTAGAAATGCTTTGAGCCTCTGGATCTGAATAGGAAGCCAGTCTAGGCCAAGAAAGGACCTCTCTCACAGGTAATAAATTCCCTACAAAACCCCACCCTGGACCTACAGTCCTTGAGGGATTCAGAAACTTCATGGTGATGATGATGATAACCAGCAATTATTTAGCCATTGAAAAACATCATTTCATTTGATCCTTGTAATATACCTGTGAGGTAGGTATGATATTATCTCTATTTTGTAGATAAGAGAACTAAAGCTGAGAAGACTAAGTGACTTGCCTAGCTAGTAAGGGTGTGATGTGGGATTCAAATTCAGATTTCCTTGGACTCTTCCTCTTCATTGTGCTACCTGTAGCTCTTGGGGCCCCCTTAGATCTGCCTTCAGATATTGTGATATTTTGAAAGGGGCTTATGGTATCCCTCTAAGTTTATGACTGATTTCTCTACCTCAGGGGTCAAAAGGTGAGATTAGCAGGGGGAATTTTTCATTTCAGAGAGATGAAATTTATAATGCAAATTAACACTGGGAGAAGCAACCAATGAGTTAGAGTCAACCATAAAATGACCCCCAGAACTTGGCCTGAGAACAATTTTTAAAGGAAGGCATCCCTGCAGGAGAGAACTCTAGCTTGCTGAGAGTCCCAAGAGGCAATCTGAAAAAAGCAGTGAAGAAGTGCCTTTTTATACCTGTATATCCTTGGAGAAGTCACATAATCTCCCCGGGCCTCACTGTACTCATCTGTAAAATGAGAGAGTTGACAGAGATGGCCTCTCAGGTCTCTTCCAATTCTAGATCTATAACGCTAAGTTTAGATGCTAAGATCAATTTGCTTCAGATCTTCTCTGTCCTGGGGGTGTAGAGGAAAGGGGGAGGGCAAGAGATGTGGCCTTGAGACAAGGAATGAGGCTTTGAAAGTCCTGGGATGATCCCCCGCACCGTGGGTATGGATGTTGTTGTGGTCCTGCAGTTTCTCAGTGATGTAGGACTGTTTGTGACCTCATTGGGGGTTTTTCTTGGCAGAGACACTGGAATCGTTTGCCATTTCCTTTTTCAGTTCATTTTACAGATGAGGAAACTGAGGCAAACATTAATGGACTTGCCCAGGGTCACACAGCTAGTAAGTGTCTGAGGCTAGATTTGGACTCATGCAAATGAATCTTCCTGATTCCAGGCCTGACATTCAAAAAATGCACACTCAGTTGGGTATGGAAATCAATCTTACCCTACAGGAAATTAGGGGGGAAGGAGTTAAGAGAGGGGAAGTGATAGAAGAAAGGGCAGATTAGGGGAGGGGGTAATCATAAGCAAACATTTTTGAGAAGGGAAAGAGCGAAAGAAGAGAATAGACTAAACATGGGGGGGTAGGATAGGATGGAGAGAAATATAGTTAGTCTTTCACAACATGACTATTATGGAAGTATTTTGCATGAATATACATGTATAGCCTATATCAAATTGCTTACCTTTTCAATGGGGGTGGGTAGGGAGGAAGGAAGGGAGAGAATTTGGAATTCAAAGTTTTGAAAATGAATGTCAAGTGGTGTGTGGAGGTGGACGACATGGCACGTGGAGGCAGACAATGTGGCACCTTCACAGCGGCAAGCTGATCCACCAACTACAAGGGCCATTTACAGGCCTATCACTGCAGGACTGGGATCTTTTGGAGCTGGGTAAGAGACAAATGCAGGGCCGCGGCAGTGGCAACAGCTACATATGGGACTATCAACCTGTAGCCTGGAAATTTAAAAAATCCCTACTAGAACTTCCAGGGACCTGGATAGCAGAGTGAACCCCAGCTGCTCCAATCCACCCCTATAACCCTGAAATGATTGCCCCAGAGCAAAATTTTAAAATGATGAAGACTTGGGAGTCCTACAGGAAGGGCATGGCTGAGGCCCTACCTCAAAATGGGTAAAAGACAGATTGCAAAGACAAAGACTCTAGAATCCTATTATTGCCAGCTGGAGGAACCAAGTTAAGAAGGAGACAGCATTGACTCCATACCCACAGCTGAAGCCTCAACAGGGAATATGAATTGGTCTCAGCCCCAAAAAGCATTCTTAGAAGAGCTCAAGAAGGACTTTAAAAACCAAATTAGAGAGGTAGAAGATAAATTGACTAATTCTTTTAAAACCAAAATTGTGAAAATAGAAAAACATTTCAATGAAGAAAGCAGTTCCTTAAAAAGAAAAATGTGTGAAATGGAAAAAGAGGCTCAACATCTAACTGGAGAAAATAAATCCCTAAAAATGTAATCTGAACATATGGAAAAGGAGCTTCAAAAACTAACTGAAGAAAACAATTTGCTAAAAGTTGGAATCAACCAAATTGAAGCTGATGACTCTATGAGGCACCAAGAATCAGTCAAACAAAACATCAAGAATGAAAAATTAGAAAAAGTTATCTCAATGAAAAAATATCTCAATGGAAAAAATAACTGACCTGGAAAACAGATCCAGGAGAGATAATCTAATAATTATTGGTTTACTGGAAAATCATGATAAAAAAAGAGGCTGGACAACACCTTCCAAGAGCTTGTCAAGGAAAACTGCCCTGAGATCCTCTTTAGCTCTTGTTTTTTTTTTTTTCTTCTCAAGAATGCATTAAATTCCTCTGTCATTGAGGGTAAAATAGATATGGAAAGAATCCACTGGACACCTCCTGAAAGAGATCCCAAATTGAAAACTTCACAAAATGTTGCAGCCAAATTCCAGAACTATCAGGTAAAGGAGAAAATATTGCAAGTAGCAAGAAAGAAACAATTCAAATATCATGGAACTACAGTGAAGATAGTATAGGATCTGACAGCTTCTACACTGAAAGATCGAAGGAACTGGATTATGATATTTTGCAAGGCAAAAGAGCCTGGATTACAACCAAGGATCAGCTTTCCAGCAAAACTGAGCATAATCTTTCATGCAAGGAGATGGTTATTCAGTGATATGAAGGACTTCCAGACTTTCCTGATGAAAAAGCCAGAGCTCAATGGAAAATTCAATCTCCAATTACGACTCAAGAGAGATATAGAAAGATAAATAGGGAAAACACACACACACACAAACACACACACACAACTTGTTATTTAAGAAGAGCAAATTATCTACTATATGGGAAGCTGATATGTGTTAATATTGAGAATTGTATACTTATCGCAATATTTTAAAAGGATATAGATAAATAGAGGGTTTGGCTATAAATTAAACAAAATGATGATAAAAAAACCTTATATGATTATATGAAAAGGGACTGCAATAGAAGAAGAGAAAAGAACAAAGTATAAAAGGGAAAATTATGCCACACAAAGAGGCATAAAAACACATTATAGTAGAGGGAAAGAAGGAAGAGAGATCAACATTATATGAGCTTTTCCCTCATTGGTTCTGGTGTAAGGAGAGAATAACATAATCAGTTAAGTATAGGACTCTGTTGAGAAGAGACATAAAGCCTATCATAATAGAGGGAAAGAGGGGAGGGAGAGGAGCATTGCATGAGATCTATTCTTGTCAATCATGATTCAAGGAAGAAGTAACATTATTACATTAAGTATAAAAATCTATTGTACCCTACAAGCAGTAGGAGGGGGAAGGGTTAAGAAAAGGTGGGAGGTGATTAGAAGAGAGGGAAGAAGTAGTAAGGGGAAAGGAGGAGGGCTGATAAGGAGGGAATACTGAGGGAGGTGGTGGTCAAAAAGAAAACTTTTAAGGAGGGGAAGGGAGAAGAGGAAAAATAAAAGCATAAACAGGGGAGGAAACAAGATGGAAGGAAAGACACAGATAGTAATCAGAACTGTGAATGTGAATGGGATGAACTCTCCCATAAAATGGAAGCAGATAGCAGAATGTATAAAAACCATAATCCTACAATATGCTTTTTACAAGAAACACATTTGAAATAGGGGAATGCATGCAGGGTAAAGGTAAAAGGCTGGAGTAAAATATATTATGCCTCAGTTAAAGTAAAAAAAAAGCAGGGGTAGCAATCCTTATTCCAGACAAAGCAAAAGCAAAAATAGATCTAGTTAGAAGAGATAAGGAATGAAATTATATCCTGCTAAAAGGCACCGTTGAAAATGAAGCAATATGATTACTAAACATTTATGCATCAAGTGGTACAGCATCCAGATTCCTAGAGGAGAAGTTAAGGGAGTTAGAGGAAGAAATAGATAGCAAAACTATACAAGTGGGGAACCTCAATCTCCCTGTCTCTGAACTTGATAAATCTAACCTCAAAATAAACAAGAAAGAAGTTAAAGAGGTAAATAGAATCTTAGAGAAGATAGATATGGTAGACTTCTGGAGAAAACTGAATGGAGATAAAAAGGAATAAACTTTTGTCTTAGCAGTACACAGTACAAACACAAAAATTGATCATAATAATTGACTTAATAGGGCATAAAAACCTCACAATTCAGTGCAGAAAGGCAGACATATTAAATGCATCCTTTTCAGATCATGATACAATAAAAATTATATGTAATAAAGAGCCATGGAAGGACAGACTAAAAACTAATTGGAAACTAAATAACTTAATCCTAAAGAATGAGTGGGACAAACAAGAAATTATAGAAATAATCAGTAACTTCATTCAAGAGAATGACAATAATGAGACAATATACCAAAACTTGTGGGATACAGAAAAGCAGTTCTTAGGGGAAGTTTTATATCCCTGAATGCATACATAAATAAAATAGAGAAAAATGGAGGTCAATAAATTGGGGTTGCAACCGAAAAAGCTAGAAAAAGAACAAATTGAAAATCCCCAATTAAATACTAAATTAGAAATAATGAAAACCAAAGGAGAGATTAATAAAATTGAATTTAAGAAAGCTTTTGAATTAATAAATAAAACTGAGAGCTGGTTTTATGAAAAAAAACAACAACAATAAAATTGA
>CM053590.1:192073599-192130848 GCA_028646515.1 Pseudochirops corinnae | reverse complement strand
AGCAACTTATCATGAGAATAATATACTTTGATCAGGTAGGATTTATTCCAGGAATGCAAGGGTGGTTCAATATTAGTAAAACTATCAATATAATTGATCACATCAACAACAAAATCAGCAGAAACCACATGATTATCTCAATAGATACAGAAAAGGCTTTTGACAAAATACAACATCCATTCCTATTAAAAACACTAAAAAGTATAGGAATAAATGGAATCTTCCTTAAAATAATAGGTAACATCTATCTAAAACCATCAACAAGTATTATATGTAGTGGGGATAAGCTAGGTGCATTTCCAATAAGATCGGGGTGAAACAAGGATGTCCGCTATCACCTCTCTTATTCAATCTAGTACTAGATATGTTAGCAATAGCAATAAGAGAAGAAAAAGAAATTGAAGGAATAAAATTAGGCAAAGAAGAGACTAAGCTATCACTCTTTGCAGATGATATGATGATATACTTAGAGAATCCTAGAAAATCAAGTAAAAAATTACTTGAGATAATAAATATGGCAAAGTTGCAGGATAGAAAATAAATCCACATAAATCCTCAGCACTCCTATATATCTCTAATGAAACCCAACAGCAAAAGACAGAAAGAGAAATTCCATTTAAAGTTACTCTAGACATTATAAAATATTTGGGAATCTACCTGCCAAAACAAACCCAGGACGTATATGAGCACAGTTACAGAACACTTTTCACACAGATGAAGTCAGATCTAACTAATTGGAAAAACATCAGTTGCTTGTGGCTGGGTCTAGCTAATAAAATAAAAATGAAAATTTTACCTAAATTAAATTATGTATTTATTGCCATACCAAACAATCTATCAAAAACCTACTTTATATAGCTAGAAAAAATGCTAGCAAAATTCATTTGGAAGAATGAAAGGTCCAGAATATCAAGGGAATTAATGAAAAGAAAAAGGTGGCCTCGTCATGCCAGATTTTAATCTGTATTATAAAGCAGCAGTTATCAAAACTACTTGATCCTAGCTCAGTAATAGAGTAGTGAATCAACGGAATAGATTGGGTACACAAGACTCAGCAGCCAATGACTATAGTAATCTACTTTTCGATAAACCCAAAGACCCCAGTTTTTGGGATAAGAATGCACTATTTGACAAAACTGCTGGGAAAACTGGAACGTGGTATGGCAGAAATTGGGCATAGACCAATAAATATCTAATACCATATACCAAAATAAAGTGAAAATGGGTGCACAATCTAGATATAAAGGCTGATGCTGTAAGCAATTTGAGAGAGCAAAGAATAGTTTACCTGTCAGATTTATGGAGAGGAGAAGATTTTATGATGCAATAAGAGTTAGAGAGCATTATAAAATGCAAAATGGATAATTTTGATTACATTAAATTGAAAAGTTTCTGTACAAAGAAAGCCAATCTAACCAAGACTAAGAAGGAAGTGGAAAATTGGGAAACAATTTTTACATCCAGTGTCTCTGATAAAAACCTCATTTCTAGGAGGACCCGTATGTACAAAAAATATTTATAGCAGCTCTTTTTGTGGTGCCAAAGAACTGGAAATCAAGCGGATACCCATCAATTGAGGAATGGCTGAACAAGTTGTGGTATATGAATGTAATGGAATACTACTCTGCTATTAGAAATGAGGAGCAGGTGGACTTCATATTTACCTGGAGAGACTTATATAAACTGATGCTGAGCAAGAAAAGCAGAACCAGGAGAAATCTTTACACAATCACAGACACACCATATGTGTGATGACTAACTTTGATAGGCTGGGCTCCTCTCAGTAATGTAAGGTTATAAGACAACTCCAAAAGACTCATGATGGAAAGAGATATCCACATCCAGAGAAAGAGCTGTGGAATCTGAATGCAGATTGAAGCAAACTACTTGTTCTGTTTCTTTTTCTTGTTTTGTTTTGTTTCCTCTTTCCCACTGATCACTCCAATAGTTATAATCCTTCTTTACAACCTGACTAATGATTAATGGGAAGATATTTGTAGATCCTATACTTGACTGCATGTGACCATGGTGGGGGGTGGGGGAAGGAGAAGGAGAGGGAGAAAACTGGAAACTCAAGGGACCGTGGAACTGAATGCTGTAAACTAAAAGCAAATACACAAATTAATAAATAAATATAAATTGAAAACGAAATGAATGTTAAAAATTGTTTTTACATGAAACTGGATACAAAGCTATCTTACCCTCTAGGAAAGCAGGGGAAAAGGGACAAGGGGGGATGGTGGAAGGGAGGGCAGATTGGGGGAAGGGGTAATTAGAAGCAAAGCCCTTTTGAGGAGGGACAAGGTGAAAGGAGAGAGAGAATAGAATAAAAGGGGATAGAGGGAATAGGATGGAAGGAAATGCAAGTAGCAATAATAAGTGTGAAAAAAATTTGGGGGAGGGGCAAAAAAACCCAAACCGAGAAATACTTACATGGGTTGATGCAAAGTGAAATGTAATGGGTACAAAGAACTAGCGATATCATAGGATAACCAGTTGTGAATGGCTTCGCTATTCTCAGTAATACAATGATCCATGACAGCTCTGAAAGACTTAGGATGAAAAATGCTCTCCATCCCTAGAGAAAGAACTAATGGTGTCTGAACACAGACTGAAGCAATTCTTTTTTCACTTTATTTTTCCTGAGTTTTGTTAATCTATATTTTCTTTCACAACATGACTATTATGGACATGTTTTGCATAACTACACATAGATAATCTATATGGAATTGCTTGTCTTCTCAACAAGGATGGGGTTAGAGGTGGGAAGAGAGAGAATTTGGAACTCAAAGTTTTAAAAAGAAATGTTAAAAATGGTTGTTTACATGTAACTGGGGAAAAATTAAATACTAAATAAACACCAAAAACAAAAAAAAAGAAAGAAAAGAAAATTCAGACAAAAAGAAAAAAACCAAAACCCAAGAATGATAAAAAAGATAAAAAATGTATGCTTCCATCTGCTATTCAGACTCCATCGGTTCTTTCTCTGGAGGCAGATGCATTTTTCATCATGAGACCTTTGGAATTGTCTTGAATCAATGTGTTGCTGAGAAGAGCTAAGTCATTCACAGTTGATCATCATAAAATGCTGCTATTACTGTTTATGATTTTCTTCTGGCTCTGTTCATTTCACTTCCTTTTGACCAACTAACTGTATTCAAACAAGGACAGGGATAGAGATTGGACCTATGATTTTCATTAGTATAGGAACTCCCTGGTGAAGAAACTCCCACTAATAGTGTTTCTCACTATCTTCTCTACAACTTAAAGAGCTTCTTACATAACTGAGAGGATAGTGATTTGTCCAAGGCCACACATTCTGTACAAGTCATAGGTGGGACTTAACCCCTGGACTTCCTGCCTTCAAGGCCAGCTCTCTATTTATTACGATACACCACTTCTTTTTCTTCATTCATTCATTATGTTTACTTCCTACATTATTATGCATTCTTACTCCTTACTCTTACTACTACAATACTTACATTGTCTCACTCAATTTTAAGTTCTCTAAGTGAGAACTTAAAAAGACCTTAGCTTAAAAAGACTCTATCCTTGGCCATGTCCAGTCCTTCTGATCTATATCTAGTCACAGGACCCAAATGACTCTGGAGGAGAAAATGAGGCTGGTGACCTTGCACAGCCCTCCACTCAAATAAAGCCAACTGTAAGTTGTGTCATCATCTCCCTGATGTCATGGTTTTCTTTGAGAATGAAGGACAAGCCACAGCTTTTAAGATTCTAATCATCTTGGCTATTTTTCTTTCTTTTAAAAAAATTCAACAAGCACTTTGGATTTCCAGCAAATTTTAATCCAATGACATCTTTGGAAACATTATTTTGTACATCTTAAGACCATAATAACTGGTACTTATGTAATATGCTTGAAGGTTTGCAAAGGACTTCTCACATATTTTCTCATTTAAGCCCCATAGGGACAGGTGTTACTATCCCTATTTTACAGAAGCTCAGAAAATGTACTGAGGTTACTGAGGGTCAGAGAGATTGAATGACCGGCCCACAGTCATACAGCTAGGACGTGTCAGAGGCCGGATTTGCTCTCAGGGTTTCCTGATTGTGGTGCAGTGGATAGAGCCCAAGCATTAGAGCTCACATCTCACCTCACCTTTTTCACCTTCACGTAAAATGAGAATAATTAAAGCACCCAGGATTGTTAAAAGGCCCAAATGAGATAGTATCAGTAAAGAACTTTACATAAATAAATGGTAGCTATATTGTTTACTATCTAATACTCCCATTTCCCTGGATCCTATCAACACATGAGAATGAGAAGGAGTCTTGGGGGTTGTCGTCTTTGGGATGGGAAAGCTAAGGCTTTAGATTGTGTGATGAAACCAGAAAACAAGTTCTTTGGTCTTCCCAATCGAGTGAGCTAGAGCCATAACTCAGGGGTGTGGAAAACAAAACAAAACAAACTTCCCAGCAACATGGAGAATTTCCAGGGAATGCCATCAACCATGGTCACACTAAGGAGTATGGCCATAGAGTACCTTAAGAATGGCCTTCCTGCAGAGTCTTACTGTGGTCAGGTCAGGCCTGCACCTGTCTGAGCTCAGTACCTTGGCCTGATACAAAACACGCTGTGGATGCACACACAGCCTGTCTAAAACGTAATAAATATACTGAGCTGTTCTAAAGTGGTTCCTTCTGACACTGGCTCGTCACGGAACATTTGTCTGGCAGAGGGACAAATAGCTTGGATCAAAAGACCATAGACCCTTTTGGAACCTTCTCATCCCACTGTAGTGAGTGGGTTGGGGCACTTTTTCTTAAAAAGGATGGTGGGCTAATGATGGTGGTCTCTCCACCCAAATTGATAGTAGCACAGGGCAATCGGAGTTTTGTTCCCGGTGTCAACATGAGGAGGGGAGGGAGGGAGGGAGGGATGCCTCTTGTTCAGGAGAGGCTGTTCTACCTTCCTCCCCAAAGTTACCACCATCCCTTTATCTTTTTGGGGGCCTCAGCTCAATCTCTCTAGGCCTTTGTGGTAAATAGACTCCCCTTCACCCCCCCCCCCCCCATATTTCCTTCCCCCATATGAGTTTTCTGTTGCTTTCTTCCTGCCTTGTCCATGGTTAAATTTGCATCCCAAGTATCATCTTGCCTACTTTGGGCCTACTCACCATGAACAATTTTATCAACTTTCCTTGGCCTTATCCTCTAATGTGGTTTGCCAAAAAGCTCGAGGCCCTCCCCACTGTCACGTCTTTGGCAGCTGATAATTTTGTACAAAATGTCAGTGCAGAAAACAAGCTTAACTTTGTCTCAGCAAGTCATAGACTGATAAGCTACAGTGGAGAATCCCTAATAGCCCTGGCAACAAAACATGACAAGGTGCATATTACCGCAGGCAATTACATGCATCTCAGGGGCATTCATTAGACTCTTGGCTGCCTTTAATGGCCCAAGAATTCACTTGCCCTTTTCCTTCCCACTGTAATCTCAAGGTAATGAAAATATTGAAGCATGTTATTGTAACTATAAAATGGCCATAGAAAGTCCCTTTTCTTTTCTTTAATAAAGGTTGATATATCTTTCCACTTGGAAAATGGTTCATTATGTTTCTCTTCAAAGGAAGTATAAAATTGAGGTAATAGAAGTGGTCTGGCTAGTCCTGCCATGGGAGCTTCACTTCCAACTGTTAGGATACCAGTTGAGAATGGCCAAGTTTTTAATATCTGTTCTGGAGTGTGGGACTATTTCTAGGTTTGTTTTGGGGAACATCTCTTGAGGCATTTTTTTGTTGGACTCAACCATTATTATGGTTATTGACGTCAGTGACCTCAAGAGACAATGCTGGATTTGGGGGCAAAAGACCTGAGTTTGAATCCTGGCTTTATTACTTATGACCTGTATGACATGGGACAAGTCCCCATGACCTCTCTGGATTTCAGTTTCCAAATCTGTAGAATCAGGAGAAGGGACTCAATGACCTTTAAAGGTCCTTTCTAGCTCTAATTAGAAGCATCTATACAGTACTAGAGATATCAAATATATGTGTCAATGTGTTTGTGTGTTTATTAAAAGGGAGCATTTCAGGTGCAGCAGGTGATTTTATTCCATGGCAAAGTCTAAAGAAAATTATTTTGGGTTACCTAATTTATATTACTCCTGTCTTGATGTCACTCTCTTTTCCTTAAATGATTCAAAGTTGACCATAAGGCAACTAAGTGGCATTGTGGATAGAGTTCTGGGCCAACAGTCAGGAAGACTCATCTTCCTGAGTTCAAATCTGGCCTTAGACACTTACTAGCTGTGTGACCCTGGGCAAGTCACTTCACCCTGTTTGCCTCAGTTTCCTCATATGTAAAATGAGCTAGAGAAGAAAATGACAAACCAGTCCAGTATCTTTGCCAAGACAATCTCAAATAGGGTAACAAAGAATAGGCCACAATTGAAAAATGATCAAACAACAACAGAAAAATAAGATAAAAAGTAGTGTTTTTTATCTATGTGTTTCATTGGGCTCGTTTTTGCAACTAGTGGGGGTGGAGTTCCCTGGGCGTGGAGGAAATAATATATCAACCTCTTTGATTTGAGCACTAATGCTGTCTGGTGATGGATTTAATAGATACCAACTTAGGTGATTCAGGGCTCCAATTACAAGCAGGGAAGTCATTACCATTTCCCATGACCCAACAAATCATAAAGTCAGAAGATTGAAAGGCATCCTGTTCACTGTCATTCAGTAAGGCAGAAAAGGATGAGTTATCTGCACATGACAACATCTTAATAGGTTAGCCATCCTCAGTGCCTAAAAATCACGGTCCAGCACCTGAGCGGAACAGAACAACAGCCATAGATTTTTGAATATCACCTTTACCCTGGGTGCTTTCCTACGTACTGCTTTACACCCAGAAATCAGCGCTCCTGGACTTGCTGAGGATAAATGCATCCATCGTAATTTGGCATTATGCTGTGGGAGTGGACCTAGGGTCCCAGCTGGTGATTCCTAGGCCCTTTTGCCAGTTTCCTAGGGGTGCTCGCTTATTTTCTCTCATGGGGGGCAAAGAGATCCTCATTGCTTTAAACCATGGACAGAACCCTGCGTCCTCTAAGGTAGTAGCCTTCAAACTTTGATCATGTACCCCATAAGTAAAAAGAAAATTGTGTATACTCCCCAATGTATATGCATTTACTTGTTTATAGATTATGTTCATGGTCTATTGTATACATGATTTTATGCATTGTAAAGCTTATACCACAATAAAATTTTAAAAGGATGGGATAAAGATAAGAGATAGTGTTTGATTCTAGAGTTAATAGGGAGCCATTGGAGTTTATTGAGTATGAAAGTGACATGGTCATATCTACACTTTAGGAGAATCACTTTGGCAGCTATTTGGAGGATGGATTGGAGAGGGGAGAGACTTGAGAAAGGAGACCAATTAAAAGGTGATTGAAAAAAGCCAAATGATTAATAAATCCCTAAGCTAGGAGGAGAACTGAGAGAGGGCAATGTCATGACAACCCAGAGAGGAGAGAGCAACTAGGAAGGGAAGGTGGTCAACAGTGTATAATGCTGCAAGAAGGATGAGGACTGAAAAAACCCCCATGAGATTTGGCAATTTGGAGATCATTGATAACTCTGAAGGCAGCATTTTCAATTGAGTGAGGAATCAAGGATAACAAAAAGGATAAGAACAGGAGGGACTGGAAGGAATGTGATTTCCTCTGTATATAAATAGTTTCAGAAAAGGGATAGAGTTTTGGGAGAAGATAAAGCTATTTTTTTGGAGGGGGAAGGCAGGGCAATTGGGGTTAAATGACTTGTCCAAGGTCACATGGGTAGTAAATGTTAGGCCAGATTTGAACTCAGGTCCTCCTGACCCCAGGGCCAGTGCTCTATTCACTGCACCACCCAGCTGCCCCAAAAAGAGAAGGTAATGGAATTGTAATCCAGTCATGTCTGATCGTCCTGTACTGCTCACTCTTTTCCATCCCAAAATGAAAATGCATGTGTGTGAGTGGAAGCCGGGAATGAGAGAGAAGAAGAATCTTACTGATGGGTTACTATGAGCGAGGAGCCTGACATTGAAAAGATCTAGGGAACAGGGTGGGGGAATGCTTCAGCCTGGGGGGTTGGAAATTTGCCTTGGTGCCTACTTCAGGTTCCTAGTTCAGTTAGGTTATAAATACCCCAGGAGCCTGGGCTACAGCCAAGGAAAGTCAGCTGTAGGAAGGGACAGGTTGGGAACTGAAACTCTCTTGCTTATCTTCTCCATCTCTTGGCTTCCTTGGCTTCCTTCAAAGTCACAGCTAAAGTATCAACCTCTACAAGAAGCCCTTTCCTGTCGTCCTTAATCTTAGTGCCTTCCCTCTGAGACTGTCTCCAATTGGACCTGTCTGCATATGATTTGGTTATGTTGCATCTCCCATTAGACTGTGAGCTCCTTGAGTGAATGGACTGCCTTTTACCCCAACTCTCAGCACAGTGTCTAGCATGCAGAAGTTCTTTAACAAACCCTCTGGATGTCAGGTGGCATTATTTTTATTGTTTATTATTATTATTTATTAAATTATTTCATTTAATATATTTTCATTGATACTCCTTGCTTTATTCTTTTTTTTAACACTCTTCCCTTCTATTCTTTCCCATGGTAATTAAAAAAAATGTTCCATTTGACCTAACTGGTTATCAGGATGAACTGAAGCTAGGATAATTATGAAATGCTGTGTTTTGCCCTGGTCAGATCACATCTAGGATATTTTGTTCAGTTTGGTGTATCATGTTTTAGGGAGGACATTAATGGGCTAGAGAGTGTCCAGAGAAGGTCAGCCAGGAGATAAAGGGACTCATTCATCCAGATGACAAATGGTGGAAGAAAATAGTTATTTTGCTTGAGAAGACAGAACCACAACTGTCTTCAAACATTCGAACAATTGTCACATGGAAGAAGGATTAGATGCATTCTGTTAGTTCTCAAAAGAGAGAAATAGGGACAGTTGTTAGAAGTTTAAAAAGATACCAATTTAGGCTTGAAAATTTAACAGAACTCTCCCAAAGTGAAATCTCTCTATGGCTCAGAGGTTTCCTGTCATGGGAGGTCATCAAGCAAAGACTCAGAATGTTTTGGGGAATGTATCAGAGAGATTTTTTTTCAGATATGGTTTGGAATAAATGACCACTGAGACCCCATCTGACTCCAATTCTGTGATTTTATGAAGGTCACATGAAGGCTCACCATTGTTTCTGCAGAAAAGAAAAAGATGAACACAGACCATCCAAGCCCATTATCTGGCCCCATCCATCCTTAATCTAATAGAAAAACAGCTGATGGTCAATGGTCTATTTTAATTCAAATCCTGAACAGGCAGACACACCACCTGATTATAAGCTTGATCCAGCAAGGAACATCTGAGCGGTTACCAGATTTTCTTTCTACCTCCATGACATCATCTGCTTTCACCCCTTTCTCTCCATAGCTACTGTTTCAGACCCTCATCAGGTTTCTCCTGTACTATTTCAATAACCTGTTAATTGGTCTCCTCTCTTTAGAATCCATCCTCCACACAGCTACTGAAGTTATTTTCCTAGAGTATAAGCCTGACCAAATCACCCTTCCTCTATTCCCCTCAACACACTCCCTCAGTAAACTTCAGTAGTTCCTTATTATCTCTAGGATTAGGTAGAAACTCCTTTGTTTGACATTTAAAACTCTTCAAAATCTAGCTGCATGCAGCCTTTCTGGCCTTCTCATATGTCACACCCCTCCACTACCCTCCACAGATCAGCCACCCTGGACTATTTACTATTCGTCACATGTGACACACTCCATCTCTTCTCACTATGAGGGTGCCCTGGTTACCTGCTGTGCCTAGAACAGTCTCCATCCTTATTTCCATCTTTTGAAATTCTACTCAATTTAACTGATTCCTTCTGCAAAAGTCCTCCCAGCTGTTAGTCTCTAAAGTTACCCTGTAAGAGTTTTTATTTTATTATTATTTTTAACGGAGAGAAGGATGTGAAAAAGAGAGGGACATCAGGAGTAGGAATTCCCCCAAACGGGAAGAGAACAGAAAAATGCCAGAAGGAATCATAGACAGTACAGCAGCTTTGAAAGTTACATGTTGTGGCTAACATGGAAATATGTTTTTGCATGACTTTACATATATAATTATTAACACATTGTTTGTCTTCTCAATGGGTAGGGGAGGGCCTAGAGGAAGAGGGAAAATTTACAACTCAAAATAAAAAAAAGAATGTAAAAAAAATAAACATTTTTTTTAAAAAAAAGAGAAAGAAAATTACTTTGATTTTATTTGCTGTTGCTAAATCGTTTTTTCAGTTGTGTCTGACTCTCCATGACCCCATTTGGGGTTTTCTTGACAGAGATACTGGAGTGGTTTGCCATTTCCTTCTCCAGCTCATTTTGCAGATGAGGAAACTGAAGCAACTGAGATAAAGTGACTTGCCCAGGGTCACACAAGTGTCTAAGGTCAGATTTGAAGATGAGTCTTCCTGGCTCCAGGCCCAACACTCTATCTACTGCACAACCTAGCTAGATTTTATTATATACTTCTTTAAAAGAAAAACAAGATTTCTATAATAGAGATTTGTAGTTTCGTGTTTAATCCTCTGTTGTTCTATAATGTGGATGGAAAGGCGAATTTTATTTAGTGAAGAATTTTTCAAAAGAGAAAAACTCCACAACATTATTTGTATCCACTTTATTTGTGTTTTGTATCTTCCTAGATGTTCCCCATGCCTGGAACGCTCTCCCTTCTCAATTCTATTTCCTGACTTTCCTTTCAGCTCAAATCTCACCTTCTGTAAGAGGAATTTATCCCTCTTCTTAGTGCCTTTCCTTAGAAATTACTTTCTAATCCGGCCTCAGACACTTAACACAAAAACTAGCCGTGTGACCTTGGGCAAGTCACTTAACCCCAACTGCCCTACCTTCCCTCCTCCACAAAGCAAAAAAAAAAAAAAAAGAAATTACCTTCTATTTCTGCTGTAAATGTCCTGTATAAATACGGTTATTTACACGTTGTTTCTCACGTTAGAGTATAAGCTCCTAGAAGACAGGAACCATGTTTTTTTTGCCTATTTAAATACCTAGTCTGCAATACAGTGCCTGATAACTTAGTAAGCCCTTAATCAATGTGTGTTGACTGATTGATGGGGTGTTGATATGTAACAGTTCATCAGGATGTAAGTTCCCTGAAGGCAGGGACTTTCTTTTTCTTTTCTACTCTATATTCCCAGTTCTTGGTGCACAGTAAGACTGAATCTTTGCTGAATGGGACTTTTAAGTCCTTCTAGGGCCAATTAGACCTTCCCATTAGCTCACAGCAGCCCAAACTTTATAAATCAGAAATTGTTTGTAAATGTACCTCTCCCCCACCCCAACCCCTATCCCTCTTGAATAGCTCTAGCTTTATAGAAAGGAAGAAAAGCTATTATGGTGGGCAAGCTGCTTTTGACACTGGAATCTTCACGGAGGCTTCAGCTAGGGCTTAATGAGAAACCTCCCTCCTGGAGCTAGAGTTCAATTTGATGCCTATTATTATTTTGCAAGCAGCAAACCTCTGCATCCTTGCCTCCCCAGCGCTTCATTCCTTGCACAGCAACAGTAATGAGGACTGCAGGTCTTTTGGAGTGAAAGACAACCTTACCTATTGCCTTGAGTTTCCATTTCAAGGCAAAGTCCAGTTTCATTTATTGTGCCAATGCCCTTGGGCCAAGCTTTTAGAGTTCATGAGTAGAAGATTGAATGCATTTATTAAAAATCTTTTAACACTGAGACTCATATGGTCAATTAACACTCCTTTGGGGGTTGGCTTTTGATTTGGATGCTGGATGATAATAAATCAAAAGATATTTTCAAGAGCCAGAAACTAGAGGCTTATATAAAAGAGAAGTAGTGTCTTTGAAGCCGGAATAATGTAATTAGCCATGGAAAATCTCAGTGGAGAATGGTAGTCTTACATATATGTGTCAACTGTTGGAACCTACTGAGTGGTGCTCAGCACTGTTCTTGTAGATGGCCTTTTTGGGTTTTCCTAATGGTTGCTATTTCACTACACCTAATGCTTTTGCAAACACACCTGAGAATTCAAATGCAAAACACAGAGAATACGATATAGCAGTAATAGTAACTAGCCTTTATAGGTTGGCTTAGGTTTACAAAGCAATTAGCAAATATCTCATTTGTTTCTCATGACAACCTTAGGGATTGGTGCTGTTATTATCTCTATATTATAGAGAAGGAAATTGAGATAGATAGAGGTTAAGTGACTTGCCCAGGATCACACAGCTAGTAAGTGTCAGAGGTCACATTTGAACTCAGGTCTTCCCAACTCCAAGGTCAACATTTTATCTACTGCACCACTTAGAAAGAAGAGAACAAAGAGGAAAAAAAAAATATAAAATCTCAAAATGCATATTTTTTTCCTTCAGGTTTATATTTAGTAAAAGAAAGGAAATAAAATACCCCTCACATTCTGGCAGTCTGTCACTGAGACTCTCTCTTTTTTCTCAGTTATTCTTCCTATTTCTTGAAGTGGCCCAACAGCTAAATTTTCAGTGGGGCTTTCATTAGTGCAGATGATGTGACTTTGAAGCTCAAACAACATTGAACTGACAACCAGAATGATCCTTCTGGTGGTTGTAGCCCTGCAGACTGTGGACTGGGTCAGCCTCATTCTTTGGGATGTAGCTCTGACCAACTCACTATAAAAACCAGGTACAACACTCAAAATGAAAAGAAAGCATGGCCAACAGATTCAATTCATGAAGGGTCTGGTTTAGGGTTTTCTGCAGGGCTTTGTACCATGGGGCTCTAGAAATAGCTATGAGAAGTGTACAAGAGAAAGTGATGAGGAAGATGGGGGTGGCGGAGACCCTCCACCTGGGGCTAAGAAGTCTTGGATTGAGGCAATGTCCTTAGTTGCCCCATGTGGTTATGACCCCCAAATGATTAGTAGGAATAAGTGAGCTAAAAAAACTTGGATTTTTAAAAATGGTATTTATTTTTTTCCTCATTACATGTAAAGACAAATTTTACCATTTGTTTTTGTTTGTTTTGCTTTTTTTTTTTGGAGGGGGGAAGGCAGGGCAATTGGGGTTAAGTGACTTGCCCAAGGACACATGGCTCGTAAGTGTTAAGTGTCTAAGGCCCGATTTGAACTTAGGTCCTCCTGACTCCAGGGCTGGTACTCTATTCACTGCTCTATGTAGCTACCCTTCTATACATTTTCAAAGAATTTTGAGTCTCAAAATTTCTCCCTCCCTTCCTCCCTCCCTCCCTAAGATGGAGGCAATTTGATATGGCTCATATATGTGCAATCATGTAAAACATACATAAGGGGTGGCTAGATGGAGCAGTGAATAGAGTACCAGCCCTGGAGTCAGGAGGACCTGAGTTCAAATCTGCCCTCAGACGCTTGACACATTTATTAGCGGTGTGACTTCGGGCAAGTCCCTTAACCCCAATTATCCTCCAAAAAAAAAAAATTTACATAAAACAACATATTGGTGATGTGAGAGAAGAGACCAAAGGGAAAAAAATGAAAAAAAAAAGTGAAAATAAAAATAAAGTGAAAAGGATTTTTAAAAAAACAAGTCAAAACTCTGACAGTATTTCTTTTTGAAAAATTACATTTTTTGACTTAATTCTTTTATCCCAGCCCCAGCAAGAGAGGAGCCTCTGGAACTAAGAAGCGGCATCATTAAAAATCACTCTGACAAACTGGATTAGATACAACTGTGTTGTCTTTGGGAGTCTGGCTTTTGAGTGATTTTGAATTTTAATAGGATCGTCAGTTTAGAGATGGAAGGAACCTTCAAGGTCATCTGGTATGTAAATTCACTGAAAGCAAGGACCATTTCCTTTTTGTCTTTGTGTCCCCTGGGATCTCGGATAATACCTGGCACCTAATAGGTACTTAATACATGTTTCTTGTAAGACTGAAGCCCAGATAAGTTAAGTGCCACCATCACTCAGCTTGTGAGCTGGCATGCCCAGGATTTGAACCCAAGTTATCTGACTCAAACTAAATAGCCTTTGAATAAAATGCTGGTCTGTCAATCAGGAAGACCTGTTCAGATCTTGCCTGCCATATTTGCTAGTTGGTTGATCCTGGACAAGATCTTCAACATCCCTGGCCTTCAGTATCCTTATGTGTAAAATGGGGGTGAGAATAGCATTTCCTTCACAAGGGGATTGTGAGGAACAAATGAGGTACTAATTGTAAAGTGTTTTATAAACCTTAAACCCTATGTGAGTGTTAGATAGTATCATATGCAGGGCAGCTAGGTGGCATAGTGGGTAGAGTGCTGGGCCTGAAGATAGGAAGATTCTTTTTCCAGAGTTCAAATCTGGCCCTGGACACTTACTAGCTGTGTGAACCTGGGCAAGTCATGTAACCCTGTTTGCCTGAGTTTCCTCATCTGTGAAAGGAGCTGGAGAAGGAAATAGCAAACCACACCTGTATCTCTGCTAAGAAAACTCCAAAATCAGGTTATGAAGAGTTGGGCTCGACTGGACAATAACGAATATCTAAGCATGTCATAATTTAAAATAATATGTAAATATATAAAGTGCTTTGCAAATTGCTTTATAAATGTTTGTGAAATGCTTTATAAATAGTAGTTGCTATAATAGACCACTTAGCAGCAGAAACCTTGAACAATTAGAGCTGTGCCTACTTTAAAATAGATTTTGCTCTTGGATGGGTTGTATATACTGAAAGTATAAGAAAATCACAGTGAGAGACTCTCTTTGTACCTAAGTGACCCTTCACCCCAGATAAAGCAGTCTTCTCTAAGGATAATAGCTTTAAAAGAATTTCAGGCAACTCCTCACATTAAAATAAATAGGTTTTGTTTTGTATCAAGTCCCCAAGCCAAGTGGACCACAGCAGGGAATGACTTTTCCTTCTTGTGTCTTCAACTGATGCCTATTTTCTTTCCAACTGGATTTGTTTATGTGGTTGGTTCATTCATTCATCCATTCAAAAAATATTTATGGAAGCTTAAGATGTCCCAGTCTTTCCAGGTCTAGTCTTTGTTTTATCCCACTGTAGACAGGCCATGGCAAGATTGCCCAACTCAATCTAATTTGCCTGTCCATGATAATTATATGGACCCAGCTTTGGTCTCAAACTTATTCTGTTGAATTTGGTAGCTCCAGAATTTGAAGATCTATCTGCCACCACGGAAATGGGCATCTACAGCCACACTGCTTGGACTGGCAATGAGATGAAAAGGCATCCTAAGAGCAAAATGAATCAGTACTCAGTGACAAGTCTTGGAGATCCAAGCCCTTCCCTTCCTTTCTTGACAGTTCCCAAACTTCTCATAAAGAAATTCATAACTTGTAATCACTCTCCCACTCATTTTATATCACTGGCACTATCTGGAGCCTAAAAAAAGTTCCACTTTCATGCTCATTGGCAGTATTAAACAGGCTTTTTTTTTTTTGTAAAAAAAAAAAAGTACACTTGTGCATTTATCCTCAGACATTACTTGGCTTCAATTCACAGTCAAATCAAACATTCTTACTGCTTTCTACCCTTTTGTAAAAAGAAAACACCAAAGAAAACCACCTGCCAATCACTTCCTTCCATGCAGGAGCTGCTTTTGAAAAAGTAAATAAAGCAACAAGGAATGAGGAGGCTTATTGTGTTGATTTTGGAAAGAAAATGTGATAGTGGGCTCAGGACATGTTATTTAACTCTGAAGATGGATTGAAGTCAACCATGTAAATCAGAATGTGTCTGCATAGCCAGACCCAATCAGGAAATAGTAGAGCTAAGCAAAACCAAATTTAGCAAGCTCTGTCTTTCTTCTTAAAAGCAGTGTACCTTTATTTTTTTTAGGCTTCTTTTAGGAATGTATTTCTGTCAGGAGATCTTTCAGCACATTCATCAGAATATGGTTTTTGGGTTTCCTTAGGAAGTGTCTACACCAACGGTCTATACCAGGCAACTAGATTAAACCAGAACCCAAAGTTCCAGTGGTTTGATCTGCCCCCTGAATACAAAGGGGTTTTCTTGTGGATTGGAATTTTCATTATTTAAAATGGATAATGCCATTGTGGTCCCTTTCTGTGGTTCTTTCCGTCCTACTAATTTAATAGGTAAAAAAAATAGGATGAAATTGAAAGCCAGAGCTCAGAGTCATCAACAAGCATTTATCAGACTTTGTGCTAAGAACGGGGAATACAAAGGAAGGCAAAAACAGTCCCTGCCCTCGGGTAGGTCATAATTCGAGGGAGACAACATGCAAACAAGTGGACAAACAAGCCACAGGAAAGGTAAACTGGGGAAAACTCCAAGGAAAGATATTAGAATTAAGGGGAACTGGGAAAGGCTTCCTATAGAAGGTGAGATATTACACCTGGAAGGGACCTTAAATGTTATCTAATTCACATATCTAATTATCAATTCAGATGAGAAAACTGAAGCAAATAGAGTTAAGTGACTTAACACATAGTCATATAGCTAATCAGTTTAGACACTGATTAGTCAGTGAATCAGTTGTCTTTGGGTTGGGGTCTCCTCTTTCTCCTCCTCCTTTTTCTTGACATATAAACAACCTCAATTGTTGCTTAGAAAAACTGTTTTGGGGTGGCTAGGTGGTGCAGTGAATAGGGCACTGGCTCTGGAGTCAGGAAGACCTGAGTTCAAATCCAGCCTCAGGCACTTAACACTTAGTAGCCAGGTGACCTTAGGCAAGTCACTTAACCCCAATTGCCCTGCATTCCCCCCTCCAAAATAAAAGAAAAACTGTTTCATATTGAGAATAAAATGCCCAATAAGGCATAATTTAGATCGTCCTCAGAGCTGATAACATTGAAATGTATGCAGTCTTCAGATCTGCAAAGCACTTTACAATAATTATCCCATCAAAGTCTCAGAGAAACCCCAGGAGCTAGGTAGGATAGGGATAGGGACTGTGCTTTTGATTTCATTGGTATAGAGAACCCTCAGGTGAGGTATACCTGGAGTCTTAGAGAGCTGTCCAGAGCGCTGAAAAACTGAGGGGATTACCGAGGGTCATTCAACCAGTGTGTGTCAACCAGGATGTTGTTCATTTTCCAAGAGGACCAATGACATCGTAAGGCGATGTCTTGACTTACATGTGAATTGGATTAAAGAGAGGCTGAGTTGTGCAAAGTCACCAGCCTCATTCTCTTTTCCAGAGTTGTTGGAGTTTCTAGACCAATTCCTAGCTTCTAGACCAGTTCTCTACCTATTGTACCACACTGTCTTAAGGCAGATAATTATGGGGGACTGGTACCTCACAAATGAAGGAACCATGGTTTCGAGAGTAACTTCACCACGATCACACAGCTAATATGTGTCAGAGATAGGGTTTTAATCCCAGTCATTCCAACTCTAGGCCCAGTACCCACTGCCATGTCAATGTTTTGTGTCACCAAGAGGTCTGGTGTTATGAATAGGATGAGTTCAGGGCAGACTTTGGGTAAAAACTGGTAAGCAAACTTTTTCATTGGCACACGGTCCCGTCTCTTCTTCCTGCATACTTCCTTACATCTTTAATGTATGTCAGACACCCAGTTAGCCGCTATTATCCACTTAGTAGTGCCTCTGTGTCTTCAGAAGGGCTGCCCTCTCCCTGCCCCCAACATGGATGTGAATGAGGACTTTCATAGTCTCCCTGCGAGTTTTGAGATTGGTGCCAGTACTTGGGGGAGGGGAGGAGCTTTACCTGTACACTGACTTAAGACCAGTTCAAATAAAAGTGAACATTTTAAAGAAAAAAAAAAGAAGGGCTGTCCCCCATGCCTGGAATGCTATTCTTCCTCATCTCTGCTTATCAGAATACCCAGTTTCCTTCAAAGCTTAGATATGTCAGAGGTCTTTCCTGATGTCTTCAGTTATTAATGCCTGCCTCTACCCAATCGCTTAAAAATAGATTTTATTTATGTCTTTTGTTGTATTGATTTACATTTCCTCCCATACCCTTCCCACCACCTTCTCCCAGAGAGCCATTTTTTAAATTAAGAATTTTTTTCAAAAAAGAGAAAGAGAAAAAAATATTCAGCAAAACCAACAGACACACCAATAGGTCTGGTGTCATCAGCCATATTCCATACGTATGTATCCCCATTTATGAAGAGGAATGGAAAAGAGTGTATTTTCCCGTATCTTCTTTGGACCAAACTTGGTCATCGTAATTTGAAAACTTTCAATCTGATTGTTTTGTTGTTGGTGGTGTTGTCCATATACATTTTAGCTGTTGTATATACTGTTTTACTGGATCTGCTTATTTCATTTTACACAAGTTCATAGGAGTTTTCCCATGTGTCTCTGTATTATGTTTGTTCTTATGCCACAATCATACTCTATTACATTCACACAACACAAGTTGTTTGATCAATTTCCATTCATTGGGCGTTTCCTTTATTTCTAGTTCTTTGCTGCTACAAAAAGTGTATTTTTGGTGTATGTGAAGACTTTCTTTTATTGCTGTGTGGTGTATGTCTAGAAGTGGAGTCCCTGGGTCCAAGTGTTTGAACACGGCAGTCATTTTATTTGCATAATTCCAAATTGCTTTACAGCAGTTTACTGTACCAATTCACAGATCTATTAACAATGCACGAGTGTTTCTGTCTTTCTACAATCCTTCCAACACTGATCATTCCCATCTTTTTGTCATCTTTGTCATTTTGCTGGGTGTGAAGAGAATCTTCAGTCTTGTTTTGGTTTGTACTTCACATATTATTAGCGATTGGAAGTGTTGGGGTTTTTTTGTACTACTGTTCATAGTTTACAATATTCTTGCTCCCCAGTTCTTTTGAATATATTTAATTTACTTACTGTAAATGAACATATTATACCCCTCCAGTGGAAGGAAAGTCCTTGAGGGTGAGGACCAGACTGTTTTTGTATTTCTAGCTCCAGTGTGTAGCACAGTGCTTGAGTTTAGGGAGATTGGTCCTAGACCTGTGTGATACCATTGGTGCAGGGGATTCCCAGGTGAGGAAACTCCCTCTTGCAATGCAAGTAGGCAACATCCCTGCAATTCATAGTCTTAGAGAATAGTCCAGAGTGCTGAGGGTAGGTAGTCGGCTCAGGGGTTCCACCGCCAGTCTGTGTCAGAGGCAATATTTGAATAGCATCTTCCTGGCTTTGAGGCCAACTCTTCCTCCGTTAGAATTAGCTGCTCCTTAGAATAGGTATTGAATAAATGCTTATTGATTGAGAATTGCATAAGATTGTTTTCTAACCAAAACAAGAATCAGTGAGCAAGGCTCTTTAGGAATAGGATAAACACTTGGGACTTTGGATAAGGGGAAGCACTAAATTAGGTAAAAGAGAGGTTCTCAAAGGAAGTTTGGGTATAGAAAGGCACCAGCGTCAATCTTACTGGCTTCCTATTTTTTTCCTAAGGGCAGTTAGGGGGCACAGGGAATAGAGTGTCAGGAGCCCCTGAATTTCAATCTGGCCTCAGACAGTTCTTAGTTGTATGACCCTATGCAAGTCACTTAACCCTGTTTGCTCAGTTTCCTCATCTGTAAAATGAGCTGCAGAAGGAAATGGCAGAGCACTCCAATATCTTTGCCAAGAAAAAAACCAAATGGGGTCATGAAGAGTCAGACACAGCTAATCCACAAAACAACAGTTTTTTCTAAGGATTGACTCTGAAAGGGCCAAGACTAAGAAATGCGGTCTTAGTAACTCTAAAGGGGGGGGAAAGTATTATTTCCCTCTTTTTTTAAACCACAGAAACTTTGGGTGCCTAAAGCTTTACTCTCCACCATGTTGAGTTACAATTCCACCACTGAAATCAGACAAATTAATCCTTTATATCTCTTTGTTTCGGATCCTTCCCTGTGAAATAAGGACTGTGCTTCTTCTCCTGAGAATGTCTTGAAGCTCCATTAACATGTGTAAATGACTTAGAGACCCCCAAGGAGGAGTGATACATCAATCCTATGGTCCATAGGCCAACTCCGGCCAACCTCAAATGATCCGACAAAGGATTGAATCGGAAAGGTTCTCCTTCTGTGCACGGTCAGTGAGGCAAAACAGTTTGTTTTTGTATCAGATCATTTTTTGCTCCTTAGCATGAATCATAAACAGATATTTCTCAAACCACAGCACCCCCATTTTGAAAGAGATGGCTGGATTTTCAGGCCAGAGTTGAGAAGGGAATGTTGTCAGATATCCACATAGCATAACAAAATGTCATTGCCAATTTCTGTTGCTTGGGGGATGTTGTTGTTCAGTTGTTTCAGTCATGTCCAACTCTTCCTGACCCCATTTAGAGTTGTCTTGGCAAAGGTACTAGAGTGGTTTGCCATTTTCTTCTCCAGCGCATTTTCAGAGGAGTAAACTGAGGCAGACAGGCTTATGTGATTTGCCCAGGTTCACGCACCTTGTAAGTGTCTGAGACCAGATTGGGGGATATTGGGGGATAAGTTAGACGTTATTATTTCAATGCATAAGAGTTAGTGCTGCACATGTTGTCCCTTTCATGCCTTCCAACCTGTTCTTATGGTCAAATACAGAAGTCTTCTGGGGTTCCGTGATCCTAGTAGTGTAGCTCAGGGTTTGCGTACATTTGAACTGCAGCTAGAAGAATTTAAGATCTGAATAAAAGTTTAATATAGTTTCTTTAATGAGTATAACTATTACATTCTATACTACCCTATTTTATAGGGCATGAAAATTTCTCTGACATTATATGGGGGAAAATCATGCAGATTGATAATGTATCTACATTCTCCTCTTTTATAGCTTTGCTTACTCCAAGTCAGTTCAGTTCAACAAGCATTTATTAGGGGGAAGAGAAGGCAACAAGCATTTATTAACTGCCCTACTATGCTCCAGGCACTGTCTTGAGTGCTTTACAAATATCATCTCTTTTGATTCTCACAACAACCCTGTGAAGAAGATGCTATTTTGATCCCCATTTTTTATAGCTGGAAAAACTGAAACATAGAGATGAAATGACTTGCCCAGGGTCACATAGCTAGAAAGTATCTGAGCCTGGATTTGAACTCAGTTCTTATTGATTCCAAGATCAGCACCTTCTTCACAGGACTGTTGATTTCTTTTCCCTCTAAAAAATGCACCACTGCAGTAATAACAGCATGAGGGCTAATTATGTACTAGATGTGATAAAAGATAAAAACAAAAACAATATCTGACCTTGAGAAGCTTTAGATTCTACTAGACTGGATCAGTGGTTTCATATGTTTGGATGTCCCCTCGAATCTTAGAAAATGAAGGACTGACAACATCAACAACCACCACAACATTTGTCCTCTCCAGTGATTCAGATTGTGACCCAGATCAACTGGCCCGTCCTATTGTTTGTGCCCTCACGTAGGTTTGCCACGGGGGTAAACCCAGAGTGCTGGGAGCCTTCTTTGATTTTCCCTTGCATTACTAGGATACTGGGGGATCATTCAGGCTGTTCATCTCGTATTCCTTGATTTTACTAGATGACTAACTCACTGTTTTTTTCCAGCCACATATTGCATGGATACCATCATGTTAGTCCAGTTCTCCTTCAACCCTCTTCATCCGCTATATGTTGTAGCCTGCGCACACCTATCACACACCCTTCTATCATCCTCTGGGTAATACTCATTTTTAATTCTTCAGAAACTATAGGTCCACAGCCATACAACAGCACCGATATTCTTAGAGATGGTGTAAAGATAATGGTCATTTGAAGATCTTTCCTGCCCCTTAATAAACCTAAGGGAATTTGAAGACCTTCACTGCTTTGAAAATGTACTCTGTCTGCTAATAGGAAGACCTTCCCTGCTTTGAAGATAAACTGTGCCTCCTAATAGGCTGAATGTAGTGACATGGAGACTGTGGTGGGAGAAGTTTGTTGAAGGGTGGAACAGAGTTCACAGGAAGCTGGGAGTTAGAGCCAGATAGATGGTTGGGAGGAGAGCATACTCAAGCAAGGAGCCAGATAGGCTTGTGAGTAAATATTGGTCTTATATTGGTTTGTGGGAAGGCTAAAGGCTCTCTGTGTTGTCGCTTATTAATTAACTTCTTTGCTACTATGACAGAATTGGCTTACTGGTTTTGGGATTTGGTTTTCTGGTGTATAAATAAATGTTTTGCTTCTGTCTTCTATGTGGAGAGTCTGTTATGTTTTCCAATAAAGCAGGTATATTTATATTTATAGTGATCATGGGCACTGTGAATATTGCATTGATGATACAGATGGCCATTTTTTTTTTAAAGAAGTTTGGATTGAAGGAGGTTTGCAATTGCCCAAAGGCAATTCACTTCACTCTTCCGGCTTAATTCTGGGACCATCTCATTGTATGTTTATATTATCTGTCCTATAAATGCATGTCAAATCAGATATTTTTCATCTACTTTTTTTTCTGGATACATGGTTAGATTGAAGTCTTTTAAGTGGTTACTTAGCCGTTCAGGAGACTTTGCAACACTCCAGGGCTTATGGCAAGATCTGGTAGATACCCTCTTCAATCAAAAGTTTGTAATGGTTCTCGCCCTTAATGTTG
The DNA here is from genome assembly GCA_028646515.1 of Pseudochirops corinnae. Classification (NCBI taxonomy): domain Eukaryota; kingdom Metazoa; phylum Chordata; class Mammalia; order Diprotodontia; family Pseudocheiridae; genus Pseudochirops; species Pseudochirops corinnae. The sequence goes on along the minus strand of CM053590.1, from coordinate 192,108,355 downwards.
AACACCTTTGGTGAGTGTACATGTCCCTGCTTTATACCATCTCTTCTGTTTACACAAGTAGAGGGTCATTTAACAAGCGACAAGATTATTTTTATTGTTACATCTTTCAAGGAATCTTGACTAAATTTAATGTATAAATGAGAGACATCCTTATGGAAAAAAAAGCCTTTAAGGCATCATTTTGCTCTACTGAATCGAATGTTCTTAAAAAAACCAGTAATCATAAGATGACCTCATATTTTCTACAACACTCAATCAATTGCGAATAAGTAAAGTTACAGTCTTTTGAAAATTATTGTTTATAAAAACATGCCTATTTCCTACTAATACCTTATTTAAGGATTCCTTTGATGAAGATATAGCTGATTTTCATTAAAGTTTATGTAGATAAGAAAGTAGCCAGATATGTCAGTAGCAATCAATGCTTTCTCAGTTAGCTTTTTTTTGGGGGGGGTATTAATAAGTCCTGAGATTTTTATTTTTCTGGACTTGTACAGATAGTCTAAAAGTGCAATTCTTACTCCTTATCCATGGTCCTTTTTTCTTCTCTATGGCACTGTCACTGCTCAAATGGAAAGAGTCTTGGGCAGGAGCAAGAAACCTGTGACCTCGAAGACACAGGTGTCCCCCTAGGTTTTCAAATGGGCCCTTTGACTAAATCCAAATTTGTTCTGTAAAACTGGGACTCAGTCAAAAGGTCGCACCCAAGGAGCTAGAGGGTCACATGTGGCCACAGGTTCCCTACCTCTGGATTCTAGGGGGCCATTTTGTATTTTCAGAAGTACACAGATGAGTAACTCCAGAATATTTAACAATTTAACGTGAAGCAATTTGATATCAAAGTGTCTTTGACGCCTTCAGATACCTTGTGAACCAATACTTCAATGCCCTCAAAATTGTCACCCCCTAGCATAAATTTCCTCTACCTATACTCGGTCTAATCTGACTGCTTTCTTTCTTTCCTCTGTGTGTATGTCTGTGTGTGTGTGTGTGTGTGTGTGTGTGTGTGTGTGTGTGTGTGTGTGTGTGTGTTCTTTCTACCTCCTCTATATGCACTTCCAGGACTGTGATATTAGTTTTCCAGAGTGGTGACTCTTTTTCTTGATGATGAAAAAAGCTTGTTAGAAATCTCTTTGCAAATATTTCCATTATTCTTTTCTTTGCTTGTCTTCTTCCCATTTTTCATCCTTAAATACCCCCAGGCATGACTTTGCTTACTTGGATCTCTTGCCAACTTTCTTCAAACTGGTTTTACCCTCCGTTGCTTCTCTCTGTTTTATGAGGCAAAACTATTCAAAATCTTCCATCATCCTTCTCCATAATATTTTACAAATGAGTTTATCTTCAAAACCATTGTTGCTTTTGGCTGCCATCTCTTTCCCCTTGGCAAGTTAGTGAAATGGTTGCTGACTAAGCTGCTTTTTATACTCTTTTGGTTTTATTGCTATGAAAGTTGATTTACATTGGTTAATCTTCTGATAAGAATTGTAGTCTGTGTCCTTGTCCTTTTTTCCACCCATTACCAATAACCTGTTGAAATTGGTGATGATTAGGCTGCCTCCCTTGCATGCCATACTTTTGCTCATTTCTCTCTTCTAGCTTCATAGTAATTTTAATCTTTTGTCTAGCAAGTTGATTGGCTACGCATAGAAAGCTGATTCAGGAATAGTTCCCATATCAGAGAAGAGTCATTTCCTTACTATTAATTTCATTTTTTTAATGTGTGTTGTTCTTTAGACTTTCCTATGCCCACCTTCTGATGCTTTTTTTTGAAGAAGATATTATCTATCTATCTATCTATCTATCTATCTATCTATCTATCATAAATATACTATATATACAATACAAATATATATGCCAGCATGTTTATGTTTACATATGAAGCATATATATATATATATATATATATACACACACACACACACACACACACACACACACACATGGCTTCCATGCAATCTACAAGTCTTTATCTTCTTTCATTTCTTTTTTATGATCCATATTTTCCAATAATTTTTTTCATTATCTCATGTATTCCCACTTTTGCACTGAAGTCATTGAGTATCCTAGCGTATGTTGATTTAATTTGGAAGTTCTCGCTAGGAGATCTGCACAGAATTTTTCTACCTTGTCGTTTCCTGGAATGCGCTTTTGTGCATAAACTGTAATTATTTTCATGGTGGCCACTTTGCAAATAACTATCATGAGCATTGAAATATGAGATAACCAAATGCCCCACGAAATGATGTTTCTTATTGTCTTTGGGCACACGATGAAATCAACTCCAGAAGTTCCTTAATATGCCTCTCCAAGGAAAACCTGTGAGTCACCTTCAATTTAGCTACAAGTTCCTTCACTCCTCTGGTTTTATTTAAAATGAGAATGTGAAAATTGAAACCATTCAATACTTTTAATAGTTTCTCCATTTGTGAGTTATTTGATAAGGATTTCAGATTTAGGACACCAGTAGCCACGTTAAAGCTTATAGATGGTCTGAAAACTATGATTCTTAGTAACCTTTGACCCATTTTGCATCTCTCTGACACCATCATGCCATAAATGGAAGAACCCCTTCAAGCTCTTCTAGGACTGAGGACCATTTGGTCTTCACATGTGTGCAAGGATCTATGTGTACAAAAAATATACAAAGCCTACACAAAGCAATTTGGAGTGAGAGTGGAGGTGGGGTCCACATTAACCAGAGCTTTCATAGTAAGCGCTTCCAAATGGGTAACAATTCAGTTCAGAAGTAGTAGGAACAAATTAAATATTTAACAAAATCTTGTTGATTGATTAAATGGTGACTGCCATATGTTAGTACTTTTCAAAATGCTTTCATATTCATGGCCAAATCAAGTCAAGTCAAGGAACATTTATTAAGAAATTGATGTGTGCTAAACTCTGGGACAACAAAGAAAGGTTAAAAAAAAAAGATTCCTACTCTCTAAGAAATAACATGCAGACAACTATATGCATACAAGATACATACAGGTTATACTGGAGACAATCTTGGAGGGAAGGACTAGCAGAGGGTGGGGTGGGATGGGTGTGTGGAGGGGTAGGGAAGTGGGGGTGGAGTGGGGACTGAGAAAGCCCATTTACAGAAGGTAGAATCTGAACTGAGGGGAGTAATGAAAACCAGGGGTAGAGATGAAAATAGCATGCATTCCAGACGAGGAGGACAGTCACCAAAAAAAGCAGTTAGGAGATGGAGTGTCACATCCTAGAAACAGCAAAAAGACCAGTGTTGCTGGCTTGTGGAGTACAATAGTAGAAGTTAGCAGCTTATAAGACAGAAGAGTAGTGTATTTAGAGTCAGAGAACCTGTTCTGTAACACACCTCCCCCTTTCTTCACAATTAGTGATAGTGATTTTGGTTCAGTCATTTCACTTCTCTGGGACCTTAGTTTCTATATCTTTTTTTTTTTTTTTTAAAGTTTTTATATGTTTAAAATTAATTGAACTAGGTGACCTCTGATGCTTCTAGCTCTAAATCTATGATTATAGGGTGGCTCACTCTTGTCATGGTTAGCCAATCCAATATTCTGGAGCCTGTTATAACCTGCTGTGCATGGAGAGCAGACTTAAATAAGTCCTTATTGGGATTCCTAAGTATGAATGGACACAGTAGGGAACGAGTGATTCTTTTCCTCATCCATAGGTTCTATGAGTATGTGTATATCCCTAAGATCATGGTCCTGAAAGGCATGATCTTCCAGTATGCATTAGAATAAAGTGAGACAGAGCCATCCAAAGAAGTCTTCCAGTGATCGTGGGACTAGGAAGAAGGAGGAATCATGTTCATTAATTCCAGTTCTGTTAAGCGGGAGTGGGGGTCGCAGGTAGCTGTGGACATAATAAGTGTAGCTAGCCTTCCCTTAGGTAAAACTATGAAGTGGGTGAAGGCTGTGTGCATTGCTTTTTGGTTGGCCCTTTCTGTGACCTTCTTCTTCCTACTACTCCAGTGGAGGACAGGCTGCCTAGATTCCTACCGAAAGAAGGATTCCTTTTAATGGTAAAGTTCTACAAATGCTCCTCTTTGCAGATGACCCCTTGCTGATTGAACCAAGAAACCAAGGCCTAGAATACTACTGAGTCCATCTAATTAGATCTATGATTACTCAAATGAAATGATCATGAATATCAATATAGGAATTTTTTTAAAAGAATAACTCTAACCAATATAGAAATTTAAGATATGCAAAGTGATTTATATATGTTGTATCATTTGATCCTCACAACAACTGTGTGAAGCCAGGGACATTATTATCCCCACTTTGCAGATGAGGAAAATGAGACATGTTAAGTGACTTTCCCAGGATAATATAGCCCTTAATTACCTGAGGCAGGATTTGAACTTGACTCTGAGACCAGCATGATAAACAGAAAGCCACTGAGAAGCATTTCTGTTGTCTGACTTTGACCTGTAGCTGGATGGGCAGTTCACTGAGTTAGTTAATTAGGACCTTGGATAGATGCTGCAGGTGGATAATGCCTTCAATAATACCAAGGTGTTCTCAAATACAAACAAATAGAAAAACAAGTGAGGGGGAACCATTGTGCTAAACACTTAAAAAACCAAACAAACAAATAAGGAAACAAACCAGAACAACCCCAAACAAACAAAACAACCCATTTCTACTGTGTCACAGACTCTTTCAGCAGTCTGGTGAAGTTTATCATTGTTAGAGTACTGTTTTTAAGTGCACAAAACAAAATAAATTGGGTTACAAAGCAAACCACTTATATTTAAACAGTTATCAAAATAGTAAAACAAACAAGTTTCTAGACCCTAGGTTAGGAATCTCTAATCTATCTGAATGATTAGAAGGATGGAGGATGGAGTAGTAAACTCCCAAAGTCTTTGTTTCTGGAGGGCTCGGACCTTGCAGAACTTTCCAGATAATGCTATTTTCCATCAGCAGCTTAGCTTGGCTTTAACTCTATAGAGCAGTGGTTCTCAATCTTCCTAATGCCATGACCCTTTAATACTTGTATGTGGGCGTATCTGCATGTGGGCGGACCTGCCTGGAGATGGATAGAGGAGCCGTGTCTTGGTTCCTAAGACCATCAGAAATATGTGTTTTCTGGTGGTTTTAGGCGATCCCGGTGAAAGGGTCATTCAACCCCCAAAGGGGTGGCAACCCACAGGTGGAGAACCGCTGCTATAGAGAATCAATTACCCCTGCCCCCTCCCTCCCCAGTTCATCACTCCCCCCCCCCCCTTTGCAGTTCCCTTTTGTGCATCATCTTTCCTTTGTAGATTGTAAGGTCCTTGAAGGCAAGGTCTGTCTTTTTTTCCTTCTTACTTGTACCCCCAGTGCTTACTTAGTACAGAGCTTAAAAACAATAAGCAATATAACAAGAAATTTATAAATAACAAACATTTCCTTACTGAATTGATTTGAAAGAAGCGTGGCCTCTCTGTGGCTGATGGTTCTGATAGGTTGAGGTGCTGGTGTCTCTTTAGAGCTCTCCATTATCCAAGCCCATCTAGTTCACTAGTTGTGCACAGTTTAACTAAGGAATCCACTGTGTCCATTTAGATAAAAATTGAACAGAAATAGTATGGGACTATGAATTAATGGATGAATGAATGAATGAATGAATGAATGGAAAAGCATATATTAAGTACTTAATATGTGCCAAACACTATGTGAAGTGCTGAAGACACACACACAAAAGTGAGATGGTTCCTGTCCTCAGGTTGCTTACATTCTAGCAGGGGAGACAAGACATATTGGGGAAGTGATGACAAGGGAGAGTGTTTTGTTTGGGAAAACACAAGGATGGCATGTGAGGATTTTCTGCAGACCAGCAACCCCTGGAAAGGAGTTGATATTCCTTTTCTAGTGTCAGTGACAGTATTGATTTTATTACAGTTCAAGAGCTGGAAGGGTGGGTGGGGAAGAGAAGCACACAAGAGGCTGGAGGGGAAATGCCGAGGTCTCTTGGTCTAGAGGGTGATAGACAGGGTAGATGGCAAGAAACTGGTTGAGGTAGAATGGGAAACGTGGCTGGGGATAGCTAGATATAACAGGCTAGGTGATTCATTTACTCATCATGACTACAAGAGCCTGATGAACAGAATTCTAGGGCTAAAAGAGCTAATTCCTGCTGGAGGCCTCAGATACAATGTAGATGGCAAAGTCCAGTTGTTTGGTGATTACAGTGTAAAGCAGGAGGGATGACAAGAAATGTCCAAAATGGAATAGATAATTGGGGGAGGGGTTATACAGTGGGATAGCTGTTTTGGGGTGGTGGGTGGGGGAAAGATGGGTAGAAAACTTGTGACTCAAAATTTCATGGAAATGAATGACATAAACAAGAAAATAAATTAATTAATTAAAAAAAAAAAACCCAAAATGGAAAGGATAGACTTCTGGACTTGGAGTCAGATAACCAGGTTTCAAAATACGTAGTCCTAAATTGACTAGCTATGTGACTGTGGACAGATTTTCTCCCTTTCTCTTCATCTACGAATCCCTTGAAAAAATTGCTCTCTTTCTTTCCCCAAGCTATGACAAGGAGACTATCTTGCATTTTATTTGACTTCTTAAGTTGAACCAGTGATGCTGGGTTGTCAAAAGTTCCTATCCTCCTTGATTCAATTTTTTTTAAACTTTCATTTCTTGCCTTCTCTAGTGCAGAAGGCTTGTGTGTGTGTGTGTGTGTGTGTGTGTGTGTCTTAAATGGTTTTCTTCCTTGTCTTATTTGGAAAAGCAACAACAATCCCCAGACCCTGCCAATAATGACTTCCAAGAGACTCTTCCAGTTCTAAGATTCTATTGCTCTATAGCTTGTCTCTTTGGGAAATTGCCATATTCTGGAGAATTCTTAGTCTCAGGTGAGGTTTTTTTTTTATTTTAAGTTTCTCCTTGGACCTTATGTTATGGTACAATAAAATCGACTTACTTATCAACTTAATTAAAAAATCTAGGTAAAGTAGAATTTAATCAAATATTTGACTATGCTTAGGAATAATGAGGTCTAAAAATCCCAGAAAAGTGGCGTCTCACTCAGTTTGAAGGTACATTTGCTGCTAGAGAGAGATGCATATTGAAACAGCGAAGAGAAATCGCTAACGGCACCTGAATTTCCAGTGGGAAGGAAAAGCAAGTTCACAGGATATGCGTTTCTGCTTGATTCTTTCTGGAAGCCATATTGTTCATATATTCTTTCATTCATTCATCTGTTTTTTCTTTCATTGATGGATCCATTCCTTCATTCATCAAACATTCATTAAGCGCTTACTATGTTCAATGTTCTGTTATGTTTGGAAGAGAAATATGTCATCACTCTGCTCTCAAAGAACTTAAAATAATATATTCATTATATGAAAGGCTATCTCAGTTCTCTCTTTTTTCAGCTTCTCCAAATAAGGATAATCACACACACAGATATGACAAAAATCAAGATCCAAGAAATCTACTAGAGAAATATGCAATATAAGCAATATGGCAGAGTAGTTTAAAGGGTAGAGCTTGAAATGATCAAGACCTGTGTTCAAGTCCTGCCTTTGATAGATGCTGACTATGTAACTTTAGACAGCTCTTTAAGCTTGGGAAGTGCTGAGAAGGTGCTGGCCTGAACTGGTAGAGAAAATTGCCTGGACGTTCCCTATACGAGTGAAATCATAGTTGTAATTCTTTTCTCAATTAGGTTAAAAGCAGTCTCTGATTCTATGACCACTTTTTTTAAAATTTGAAACTATTTTGGGAAAAAAAGAAACCATGTAAAAAAGATGAACTATTTCATATACATCCTCTTTTACTTCCTGTTCTTTGGATATGGAAATGGTCATATATGTTAATGTTTATTATATTCATAATTCAAATATTTAAAAAGAAATTAGATTAGGATCATGAACTCCAAGAGATTGGTGGAGAGTGAAGTTCAGGGTTCTTTAACAGGTCAAAAGTATATTATTTATCTTACTACTTGTTTATAGTCGATAGGCAACAGAATGTTTATTTATTAAGTGCCTACCATGCAGCAAGCATTGTGCTAAGTGCTGAAGATACAAACACAAAAAAGACAGTCTTTGCCCTCAAGGAGCTTACAATCTAATGGGGAAGACAGCACACAGAAGAAAGCAGAAAGGGGAGGAAGTGTTATAGAAAAGCTTCATCTTAAGAATTATACCACCAATTCACTGATTAGCTGTAAGTTTTATTTTTTGTCAAAGAATTGACCGTGTAGAAAGTCAATCTGCCCAAAGTTGAGACCAAAAAGGATAGAGGGAGAAGAAGGAAGGATAAAGGGAAATCAGTACATGTTTAGGACTGGTGTTCAGTATTACCTGAGTCCCTGGAAGGAGGAACAGAGTCAAGCTGAGTTTGGTATATGTACAGATGCTGTCCCACTATGAGCCTTACAGTGAGTAGTTCATAAAGTTTGCCAGTTATTTAGAGCATGAAGTATAAAAAATTGCTGTGTCCCTGGTTAGTCACAGTTTACAAGAGTGTGTATGTTGAGGGTGTGTGTGTGTGTGTGTGTGTGTGATGTATAATACTTTGTGTTGGTTCAGATAATCAGTTGCACAAATATGGGGCCCGAGATGAATGAAGTTCACGTGAGGAAGATCTGAGAGTTTTAGCAAACTTGTAGATTTTTTAGTAAACAGTGAGCCAAAGGTCAAAGAAACACCAAAAACAAACAAAAACAAACTCAGTCATCAGAGGAGCATAAATGTCCAAAACAGGGGTGATGACAGGGACATTCTATAAAACCTTGGTCCGTGTATATTTAAAATGTTGTATTACATTCTAGGCACTTATGCCACATGAAGAACATCTAGGAGTGTATGGGTAATACAAAATGCAGCCTCCTCAGGAACGTTCTGAATATTGAAGGATGATACTAACAATAGTGGATGGTATTGTAGGAAAAACACTGACAAGTTGGAAAGGTTTCAGAGGAGAGATATCTAGGACGATGAGGGGATTGGAGACTAGGCTGTATAAGGAAAAGCTGAAGAAACGAAATTCTTGTCCTTTCCTCCTCCTCTTCTAATACTTCACTACCTTCACAAAATCTTTTACGTGCAGTTATCCCTTCTACATTGTGGGGTTAGGGGTGAGGCACCCCCACAATCAGGAACATCCACATAAAACTTTTTGGTCTTGCATACCAGAGAAGTCTGAATTATGATGGTATTAAAAGAAATATGTTGATATTATACAATGTCGTACATATATTTTATGCATTTCTGAGGTTGTAAACTTTTTCTGTGTCTTCTGCTGGCTTTCACATATTGTCTGAAGCTTTCTCAAAACTCCCTTCAAATTCCCATCTAATTTCTTATGCCAACCTGCGATATATTGAGATTGTGGTGTGGAAAGTCATGATGTGGAAGGCATAGCTGCACATCTTTTTCTACTCACACACTCACCACTTTCTTGTTGTTCATCATTTGCTTTGAAGAAGACCAAAGACACGGGGTGACATCTTGACTTGGGTACGAACTGGATTTAAGTGAGGCAGAGTTGCACAGAGTTGTTAGCCTCACTCTCTCTTCCAGAGGCAAAAAAATCCAGTGGCAGGACAAAAGTCAGGACAACTGGCCATGGCCCAGAATATAATGGATGAGCTCGGCATCTTTTATGTCTGGCCAAGCTCTGAGCACCCTGCTTCAACCACTTTTGTGGCTGTTGAACAAATTGTTCTCATCTGTCTATTCCATAGAGAAAACTCTTCACATGCTTGGGATAGACATCTCCCTAACTCACTGATAGATTTGAGGTCTACTGGTTACCCTCAACCTTATTTAGCCTGTGTGCCAAGATGGTTTTGCCAGGATATGGCTGCTGCTGAATAATTTCTTGGAGCCACAGGTGAGAATTAGGTGAAAGGTAGACACCAAAGGTGGATGAGTGTCCCTGAAAAGGGCTTTGTAAGTCCTCACACCAGTGATGCTTGTCCTCCTGAGCACCCCAAGCATCCCAAGTCACCACCTTAGTTCAGTCCCTCAACACATCTTGTCTGAACTATGGAAATAGCTTTCTAACATCTTGCCTGAAGTCTCTACTCAACACAACCCATCCTCCACTCAGCTGCCAAAGAAGCTTTCCTAAAGGGTAAACCTCCCCACTCCCCTCCCCCTGATAAATCCCAGTGGCTTCCTGTTATCTTCAGGATCAAATATAAAATCCTTTCTTTGGCACTTCAAACACTTCCTACCTTGCCCCTTCCTGTCTTTCTAGTCTTCCTTCTCTTTAGTCCCCTCCACAAATTCTATGAGCCAGCAATACCAAGCTACTTTCTGTACCATCACCATGACAGGCCATCTCTCAATCTCTGTGTCTTTGCATTAGCTGCCCTTACTCGCATCTCCCAAGCCTGGAATACTCTGACCCCTTCCCTCTGTCTCTTGGCATTCCTGGCTTCTTTCATTTTTCAACTCAAACACCATCTTATGCAATAAGTAGATCTTCTCATTGTCCCAGATTAATTCAACTTTTCTCCCTAAGTTAACATTCCTTATACTTTTTTTCTATTGGGAATATGTGTGTGTGTGTGTGTGTGTATACATATATATATGTGTGTGTGTGTGTGTGTGTGTGTGTGTATACATATATATATGTGTGTGTGTGTGTATGTGTGTGTGTATACATATATATATATATGTGTGTGTATATATATACACACATGTTATGTCCCTTATTATTATGTAAGCTCCTAGAGGGCGCAGGCTATTTTTGTCTTTTTGCCTCCCTTTGTATATCACAATGCCTGTCACATTTTCCTTGTTTAGTCCTTTTTCAATCCTTTCCAACTCTTTGTGACCACACTGGGGGGTTTTCTTGTCAAATATACTGTAATGGTTTGCTATTTCCTTCTCCGGTTCATTTTACAGATTAGGAAACTGAGGCAACCAGGTTAAATGACTTGTCCAGGGTAAAGTTATGCAGCTAGTAAGTGTCTGAGGCTGGATTTGAACTCAGGAAGATGAATCTTCCTGACTCCAGGCTTGGTGCTCTATCTACTGTACCACCTGGCTGCCTGATACATGGTAAGCAAATAAATTAATAAATATATTAATATTATTAATTAATATTAATAAGTTAATAAATGCTTGTGGATTGATTGGTAGTATATTTTTCTCAAAATGCTAATTGATTTCTCCTGCTATGGTCATCCTCCTGTGCTCTATCTGGTAAATCCTCCTAAACACACAACTCTCTGCTTAAATTCCTCAGTGGCTTCCCATTGCATCCAGTACAAGGTTTGAGAATTTCATCCTGGCATTCACAGTCCTTGTCTAGCTCGCTTTTCCTCGTTCCTTCTCTGTCATGTGTAGTACATGCTTTAGGTAAGCTAGTCTCCTTGCTTTTTGCCAGATATACCTTGTGCTACCTTTGCTCTTACCTGGGATATCTTTCCTCCTCTAACCAGCTGAAATCCTTTCAGTTTTTCAAGGTCCAAATTGAATGCCACATCCCCTACAAAGCCTTCCCTGATCTCTGTAGCTGGAAGTGAGCTCTTCTTCTCTGACCTCCATAGAGTTTTTGGTCCCTCTTATTCATTTTTACTTTGTAGCATAGTTACCTGTAAGTGTTTCTCTCCTCCCTTTTAAGTTCTAAATTCTTGAAGGTATGAGAATAATCTTTTATTCATCTTTTTATTCCCTGACGGGCAGGTAAGTGACTCAGTGGATAGCTTGCTGGTGCCTGGAATGAGGAAGATTCATCTTCCTGAGTTCAAATCTGATCTCAGATCCTTATTAGCTGTGTGACCCTGGACAAGTCACTTAACCCCATTTGCTTCAGTTTCCTCATCTGTAAAATGAGCTGGAGAAGGAAATCACAAACCACTTCAGTATCCTTGCCATGAAAACACCACATGGGGTCATGAAGAGTCAGACATGACGGAAACAACAGAAGAACAACAAATCTCCCTGAAATGTTGAAATCAGTATCTTCACATAGGAAGTACTTGATAAATATGAGTTGGATTGAATACTAATGCAACATCCATCAAAGAATTATAGATTTAGAGCTGGAAGGGACCTTAGGGGTCCAATTTCAACTCCCTTCTTTTATAGATGAGAAAACAGAGCCTCAGAGAGACTTGCTCAAGGTCCTATAAGGAGGAATTCCTAAAGCTGAGGTTTGAATTTTAGTCCTCTCACTCCAAATTCAGGATTCTTAGCACTGTACCACGCTGCCAGCTAAGCCACTCATCCAGCCCTGGTATCCGGGGCTCTTGAATCACAGTCAAACACGAAGAACATCGAAGGCTCCATTGGTTGTCTAGATCACAGTCTCCTTAGGAATGTTCAGAAGATCACAGGTGATAATAACAACAACACTATGTATTTTATAAATTTATATAGTGTTTAAAGGTTTGCAAAGTACTTTACAAAGCACTTTCAGCCACTCTGGGAGGTAGTTAACTCTTATCACCCCCATTTTACAGATAAGAAAACTGAGGCTGAGAGAGGTTAGCTTCATCATGTAGCTAATATCTGAGGCTGGATTTGAGAGTGGGTCTTCTGACTCCAGGACCAGCTCTCTGTCTATTGCCTAATTTATATTTACACCTGAAAGGAGACTCAGAGATCATCCAGTCTAACCTAATCCTTTTATAGATATGGGAACTGAGGCCTAGAGAGGGTAAGTGACCTTCCCAAGGCCACTCAGGTAGTAGTGACAGGTCTAAGATACAAAATAAGGTCTGTTTACTCTTAATTCAGCACTCGTTCCATTGTACCTTGCTCTCTCTAGTTCCATACAGGAAAATTGTGTTTGGCTAAGTCATAATTGAATGAAAAACACCTTTACAAGGCTGTGGCTGGTGCTGATTTGACCCCATTGCCCTTCTAGTATTCCTGGGCAAATATGTAATGGGAGATGGGACCTCTCTAAAGCAATCAGAGGCCTCCCATAAAGTTCCTTCTGGATCACCTGTGTGAATGGCAGCTGGCCTGATGGAGTTGCTTGAGACTAGAGCAAATATTTTAATGCAGAAGGCTCCTCTGTTATAGGAGTTGGCAGATTACCACCCTGAAGAGTGTTAATTGCAGTCCCCACAGATGCCGCTTCTTAAAATCAGGGATTAAAGTTGTCTGTAACCTGAACAATGCTGAAGGCTGTTTCTATCAAACAGGTAATTTTTTCCAGCTGTTTGGCACTATCATCTTCCAGAGCTTTCCCCAAAGTTACAGTTAGCTCCAGGCAATCTCAAAATTAATGCCTTGGTTAGAGTGAAATGATTTTTTTTAAGTCTCTCAGAAATGAGTTGATGATTCCTGTGGGAGTAGGTTTCTCCATAACACCTGACATTAACACTAGTTCACCCTGTTGTTTTTCCTCTGTAGATGAGAAAACCCTTGGGTTTGTCCTTTACCCTGTGGACCAGAAATAGTCCCATATACAGCCACTCCCAGAATGACCACACTGTCCTGAAACCAGGCGACTGCATAACATAACACAAAAGGCATCTGTACAAAATGTTTGAGGCCCAAGGGTCAGATAAATGTGGTCATGTCTGTTTTCCAGAATAGGAGTAAAGGGTATTTGTGTGTTAAGAGGAGAAGCTGGGGATCGTGGGGCAGAAATGGGGGTGAATTGAAAGACCCTCCTAGGTTCAAATCAAGTTTACAAAAAATGAAGCAATCGGATGATCCATGTAGGAGAGTTTTCTTTCCCCAGTGGGGAGATATTAACCTGGTTCATTGCCATTCCTGTCTTTGATTGCCTCATAGTCATATATCATCTGTCCATTTTATTTGTGTTCTAACAGACCATGCCCCAGTGGACCTAGATTACCAAGTCTGGTGATGAAGGTGGCTTACTGTCTTGGCCACATACCTTAGAACTGACAATGAAGAAACCTTGGGGAAAGTATACAAGCCAAGAGGTAAAATCTAATATTGATACCGAATTGTCTTAAGAGTCTTTTATTTTATTTTAAAATTTATTTTATTTTTAATTTATGGAATAAAACAAGCATTTCCATAACATAGGACAATATAAAAGATGATTGTACATGAAATTGCAAATCTGCTATGCATAACTTGCTATTCCTTTTAAATATATGACAAAACTTTGATATAAATTTCTCTTCCTCCTTTTTTTCTTCCTTTCTTCTGCCCCCGCCATAGAGATGGCTACCATGAGACACAAATGGGTGTATTTATATGTGTACATATACATAATCGAACATATATAATATACACATAACCACACACCACATACATACACATATATGTGGGGTGTGTGTGTGTGTGTGTGTGTGTATATAATTATTCTGCACATATTTTTATGTATCAGGTCTCTTTCTGGATGCAGATACCATCTTTCTTCACATGTCCTTTATAGTTAATTTGGCCGTTTATAATAGATAAAATAATTTATTCACTCAACTTCATCCTTAAAACAATATTGCTATTACTGTATGCAATGTTCTCTTTGTTCTGCTCATTTCACTCTCTTTTATTTTGTGCAAGTCTTTCCATGTTTTTCTAAGGTCACTGAGCTCATCGTTTCTTATAGCACAGTAGTATTCCATCACAATCCTATATGACGACTTGTTCAACCATTCCCCAATTGATGGGCATCCCCAAAATTTCCAGTTCTTTGCTACCACAAAGAGAGTTGCTATAAACATTTTAGAACATGTAGGTTCCTTTCCTTTTCTCCTAATTATCATTGGAAATATATGAAGCAGTGGTATATAAGACAACCTCTTTTTTTTTTTAAAAAAGCATATGGCCATGAAACATATCTACCTCTTCTTGGCAGAGAGGTAGACTATATGTATGGAAAAAGTCATGTTATTTAAGACACGGATATTGTGTCTAATCATACTGAATCATTGTACCCAGTGGAGACATTCTCATTTTTGCCTCTGAATCTGTGGTGCTTAGAATGACTTGTACAAAATAGGAGGCTTAATGACTATTAGTTGAATTGAACTGATTTTTTTTGTCATGTCTTACAAGACAAGAAAGACAGAGTCATATAGTAGGTAGAGAGCCAGCCTTGGAGCGAGGAAGCCCTGGGCTTGAGTCACTCTCCTTACACATTATGGCTGTGTGACATAAGCAAGAGAATTAACCTCTCAGTGTTCTAGGAAACTTTCTAAAACTATCAGTGTCTGAGAAGGTGCCAGCCTTCAGTAACAGAGGTAGTTTTCTCATCTGGGAGTTTCCTATACCAAAGCTACCACAAGCCAGCCTGCATTCCTTACAAAGTAGGAATAATGTTTCTTGAGGGGAGGGGCCATATCTTTTCCGTGTTATAAAACCTTAAAAAAAAAAGACCTTGGCTATATAAACATCAAAGCATCAAGTCTTCTATCCTGATGTTTTGTCTACACAACTCATTGGAATGAAATTTTGACTGGCTATTTCATGAAGCCTGGCCAGAGATTATTATGCTTCTTACAGCCAGTTTTTATATGACTTCTATTTCTTTTCTTTTTCTCAGAATCACCCAATCCAGTGCTCTGCTTGTGGCAGGTGCTTAAAAATGCTGTTGAATAGCAAGTCAACACAGAGTCAGTACTTAATTGTGATCATCCTTAGACATTAGGGTATTTTCAGGAAAACAAATAAGAGACATTGTCAAGATGTTGGTTCCTGAAGGATCATTTGCTACAAAGCTTTAAATGCAGAGAAAAGAGCCTTTGTTTGCCAACTGCTTCACTGAGATGAACTTGGGATTTTTTTCCTGTGTAATTATGGGCAACTCACTTAACCTCTCTGAGTCTCAGTTTCCTTCTCTGGCAAATGGTAGACGTAGCATATCTCACACGCTCAGGAGCGTGTTGGTAACTTTAAGTTCTCCAGAAAAGGGGGGGAAATGTAGTCAGGACATACTTTTAAGTTTAATCTGCTTTATTGACATTTTATCCAACAAAAAGATACACTAAGCCCTGGTTTCTGGTGATTGCTGATTTCAAGATGTAAATACGCTGAAAATTTAACAATGGGCTCGGAGCCATTCTAGCTCCAGAATCTTACTTGCTTCAATTGTGAGGAATATTCTTCATAACCCTCCATTTCTTTTGTAAATGCAAGGTGATTGCATTATTTTACCTTCTCAGTGTTTCCTTCTGGATTTTGATTTCTTAGTACCCAGGAGAATACTGAAATGATACTAGGTGAAAGCCCAGGCAGAGAGGCGGCTTGTGATGTGATCTTCAGTCTTGGAGTTAGCAAGACTTGTGTTCAGCTTCTGCTTCTAACACATAACATATGCGTGGGGAGGGACTTAGTAAACCCTTGTTGATTAAACTTAACTTGAGCGTGTTCTCTATCACAAAAAAAGTTGCTTGTCTGCATCAGTGAGAAGGAATTTGTACTCTGGGAGTTCCCTATACAGATGCTATTTAGGGTCAGACCAAGGAAGAAAAAAAAAAGCCATAGAACAGTATCTTCCAAGAAACAAAGTGTGAGCACCTTAATAAGTTGCTCCTTTTTGTTCTCTGGGAGCCGTCTATTTAATAATGAGTATGCAACGCTTTTCTCTCTAAATGGAAAGGATAGGCCTATTTAGCAAGCAGATGAGGTTGGGAACTTGGGTGGAGATATTCCAAAAATAATATCCAGATGGAAAACAAGATGTGAAAGGGCATAAAACTTGAATAGAACATCCCCCAGAGAGAAAATGAAATAAGCTATTTAATGAGCCAACCAATTTCAATAGGAAATTATTGAAAAAAGAATTTTTTGAAGGACACCTAGGGGCATTTCAGAGAGCACAGAGCCAAAAAAAAAAAAAAAGATGCTGGAGGGAAAAAAGGGTATAGTCCTATTCAACATGGAATAAGAGGGAGAGAGGGAGGGAAAGTTCATTAAAATAGGACAGTCCAGAGTCTTGACATCAATGATTCTCAGGACTCATATGTCTAAATCACATAATAATCGCACAGATATATTTTCTAAAAGGAGTTATAGCATCTGCCTTGTACCTCTGGGGGAAAAAAAAGGTCAATGCAGAAAGAATTTAGCACTGGTTGTAGAAGTGTGATTTAGGTCAAGGTAGAGATTAAGCCATGTAACAGAGTGGATCCAAATTCCTTCTCTAGTCCCTCATCCCTGAGACTGAGTAGTAAGAACATATGTCTTTGAGGAATGTGCTGCCTAATTATCCATTGCTAATGAATTCTAAAGTGCTTTGGCTCATGGGAATTCCTCCTTAAGATCAAAGGACCATAGATCTAGAGCTGAAGAGACTTGGGGATGATCCAAGTTGCACGGCATAATTTTACAGATGAGGAAACTGAGGACCAGAAAGTGGGTTACCTAAGGTCACCCACATGGTCGGTGACAGAGCAAGGACTTTGAACTTGCATTCTATGACTACAAATTCAGTACTCTTCCTACTGTACCTAGCCCATGTTTTATGGACTCACACATACGAGAATATGCATAATCAGACACATATTGTACATATATACATAGTGTGTGCATATATATGTATACAGACATACACACACACATACACTATTGTGTGTTAAGTAAAATCAAGCCAGCACACATTTATTAAGCATTTACCTTGTGTTAGTCACTCATGCATGTTCATTGGTCATCCATGTCCTCTATATGCATAGTCTCCATGCATATTCAATGGTCATATGTGTTCTCTTACATGCATACCTTTCGCTACTATTTAAGATAACCAATGAAAGAATGTGTTGGGGGAGGTGGGTCAGGGGATTTTTAAATTGCCATTTAATTTGCTGTTGTTTGAGTAAATCCCCTTTGTTTTGAAATCATGTGACCTCTCACATGCTGATAAACACACTGATGGAGGCTCACAGGCTATGGCTTTGTGTGGGCGCTGACCCAGAGAGGGCCTCAAACCTCCAACTTGGGGTCGGTTTTTTTAGGGACCCACACATAAAGGGGGTGCTTCAGGAATTTCATTTTCACTATTGCTATCATTTACATTATATTTCTGCTATATTATGTTTAGCATCTTTTTAAAAATGGATTTTTTTGCTAAACAGTCCTAGTCTAATGAAGACCAAATTATTTAAAATAAATAGATAAATAAAATAAATAATTTAAAATAAATAAAACAATGAATTAGTAAAAATAGTTAATACCAAAGAAATCATATGTCATGCAGAGTGAAGCACAGTTCTTTTCCCATCCCTCCCCAGACTGAGAAAACACCAAAAAATGATTTTAGGAACCTTGACTTGAATGTCTAAATTTTAGAAATAGGCAAAGATATTCAATATTAGAATATTCTAGATTTCTTTGGTCAATGAACTAGAGTCCTCCCTCATTAATCGATTCTACACTAAACAAACTATCTGGCTAGAGAGTGACATTTAATTGATTATTTAGATGCCTCTCTGTGACACCATTGATCTGGATGTCTAACACAAGATACCCAGACACCTACATGTTTGGCATGGTAGCTACGGGAATATTCAGTGGATAGAAGCTGTGGGAGAGATGCAGGGAAGCTGAGACAGTAGAATTGACAATTAATTGGTCTTAGCAGATCTGAGTCAGTATTAAATGACTCTTGTACACTATGAATGTTGCGAACTGTATCCCACATACTTATTTCTGTATTTCCTTCTGCCACATCTATTGAAGACCCCAGCAAGAAATTTCTTATCACCTAAAATCCTTGCCACTGTCAAATGGTTCAATATCAGTAACTGATGTGATTTTATCGGTGGAAATGATGCTAAAAAGGCAATGTGCTTTGCCATTGGATACTAAAGACCACAGGACCTTTCCATATCTCTTGCAGCTAAACTCTTTCATGCATGTTTTCTCTCCCATTAAAACGTGAGTTCCTTGAAAGGAGGGGCTATCTTAGTTTTCTGTGTTCTTGGCACAACACTTTGTACATTAGTACCTGTTTAATAAATACTTGGTTTGATTTGAGAAAATTGTATTTTCTTAATTGAGACCAAAAATCAAGAAGCAGTCTGGCTTTGCTACTATTAGGGCATAAGGAGGCTCTTGGTATGAGCTGGATTTGCTGAAGGGACCGTTACAATCCTGTCTTATAAGAAAATATCAACAAGGTTAGTGCTAATGGCCAAGTCAGGTCTTCCTATAGCTTAGTAGTACATGTGTTTGTTTTCCAATAACAGTTTACATGTTTCCCCATGAGACTGGAAAATCTATGTTGGACACACTTGCTGCCTGAATTTCACATTTCGAGGAGGCACTCTGGAGCCAACACAAGGGAGAGGCTGACACTAATAAGATATCACATCTGTATGCCTTGCCTGTCTAGGCTGTTTGTTTCCCAGTAGAGATTTTCAGAAACTATGAGCAAAGAGGCCGTAATTCTGTCAACACCATGCACCACAGGAGCAAGGAGTTAGGACTTCATCCTTGGAAGCTCCGTAATCCAACTAGTTTTATAAAACTGGAACAAAGAAAAAAAAAAGGACTCGTACTAGGCTCTGGTAAGGACATAGTTAAAACCTTGTTCTGGAAAGCTATAGAGGAGAACGGAAGTGACTGACTATCTGACTGCCTGTAAGTCCACTCCTGATGTGTGCTGTATGGCCACTCAGGATCTACAGGGAAATAGGTCTACCTCTTCTGAGAGGGAATATGACCTTAAGCAGTGAGTATCCCCCTCTGGACTCCGTGCTCTTTTAGTATAAAACAGTTCCTTGAGGTTTTCATTTTCCAGTGATTGTCTTACAGTTTGGCTGGGATTAGGAGATCAAATCAAAACCAGAAGTCGACTTCCAACCACTGTCAGCCTGGCCCATGCAAATTGGAATTTTCGCCCTCCTGGAGTGGCTCCACCCAAGACTTTTGGCTTCAGCTTCCCTTGGTTAAGATTCTAGTCAGTAAAGGAGAGGATAACCAGAAGCCTATTTAAATCAAGGAGGCCCCCTCTTCTTCCTCTGCCTTGTGGAAGGCAGCCTCCTCTTGGTTCTTTGCTAAAATCCCATGTCAAAAATACCACCTTATTTTGTGATAAGGTCAAAATGTCACTTATGACCATGACATTCTAGCACGGTCCGATGATTATCCAGTTTTTTCAGAGGTGTGACATCTTATCACTTCATTTTATGACAGTTACTAAACCCCTCCAATCTTCCTTCCCCCTCCCAAAAGAAGTTGTTCCTGTTGGTCATCTTTCTATTTCTTTGTGTCCCTGAATGCCTCCCCCCCACTAGCCCCAGCATACACACCTGCATCCTTTGCTGCTCTGGTTCAGTCATTTGCATTTGGCTCCTTTGCCCCATTGTTTCCCTGAGCACCTCCCCCTCATTCCTCATCCAAGGTCCCAGGTTTCTGTTGAGCTCTACCCCACTGAGGGAGAAGGGAGGAAGAACAACAGGGCTTTTTTACATATAGATGAAGAAACTAAAGCCCAGAGAAGTGACTTGCCCAACCTCACACAGCTTGTAAGTGGCAGAGTCTGCCTTAAGAACCCAGGGCTTCTGACTTTGAATGTGGTGTTCTTTTCATCAGATCACCTTATAGGATGAGATTCATTGATATAATAGATTGTATCTATTACCCTTTGACTTCTCCCACCCTGGGGCTAGATGTGTCATAACCATTGGCATCCCCGTTATTTCTGGCTACTAATGCAAGAAAGTGACTGACATCTTTATTCCCCCAAAGCCAACTTGAATATTTTGCATTTTTTGAGCACCCCTTTGTCTGAGAGCTGAAAACATGTTGTCAGCAGACATTGTTATTGCTTGTTTTGGCAACAGAGACCAAAACACTCAATGACCTGCTCAATCACACACAGTAAGGCAATACAGTAATACATCTGCATGGAGACCCCCAAGTGCTGTATTTTTCTTGTCTCATAATAGAATTCACTAAGTTATTTTGCATTTCATCTCATCAGGAGTAGAATATACAGAATGGCTGTAACCTAAGCATCCAATAATTAGAAATGACAGAAATAGTGATGGCATATAAATGTAACGGAATATCACTATCCCATAAAGAGTGATGAATTAGAATTCAGAGAACCATAGAAAGATTTGTATGAAGTAGAGCAAAGAACGCAGAATGAAAAGAATGAGCTATAAAACGACTAAAACAAAGTAGTAAATAAAGCATGCATAGGGAGACCATGAAACTCTGGTCAATTAAAATGGGCAATACTAATTACCACACTGTCAAAATTAAAAGATGCGTTGTTCTTTTCTGCTAATAATTGACAGTCTGACTTTTTTTGTGGGAGGGGATATAATGGTTTTTGTTTCTAAATTCTAGAAGCAGTATCGTATAGTAAAGAGAGCTCAGGGTTCTAAGTCAGAAAGATTAGGATTCAAATCCCACCTCTGACACCTATTATGAGTGCGACATTGGATGAGTCACTCATGTGTCTCAAGCAACTCCCAGAGCAAACCTATTAAGTCAGAGACAAGTTACTATCTGTCACTGGAGGATTTCCTCCTTATGGAGGATGCTCCTTAGTAGTGGAGATCAATGCTATTATCCCATGAGAGTAGCACAGTGGACTTGACAAGAACAGAATAAAGGACAGTTCTTGAGTTCTCTTCAAGCTTCAAGTCTTTTCTGGTTCTAAGTTTCTTCTTTCTCTTTCTTTCTTTCTTTCTTTCTTTCTTTCTTTCTTTCTTTCTTTCTTTCTTTCTTTCTTTCTTCTGCTTGTTCTTGTTCTTCTTCTGAGTCTCTTTGGCCTCTTCAGTTGCTTCTGGCACTTCAAACTTCAAGCTTTAAGAGAAAGGGGAGAAAATGAATGGGGCCAGTCTTCAAGTGGCTGAAGGAAAAGATTCTTGGAAGAAGCCAGCATGAGAGAAGTTGGCAGTCTCCATCATGTCTCTATCCCCAGATAGCTACACAAGAGACTTTAGGGAACTTGCCCTAGAGATCTAGAGCTAGGACACTCTCTCTCTCTCTCTCTCTCTCTCTCTCTCTCTCTCTCTCTTTCTCTCTCTCTCTCTCTCTCTCTCTCTCTTTCTCTCTCTCTCTCTCTCTCTCTCTCCCTTCCTTCCTCCCTCCTCTCTCCGTCTTTCTCTCTTTCTCTCTCTCTCTCCCTATCCCCCACCACTTCCTGCCCCCCCCACTTTATCCCTCTTAATTTTGCTGAGTTACCTCAATCCCAATGGGAGAACTCATCATTCTGTATTGTCTGATTTATAGTGTCCTTTGTATAACTTTAACTTGTGTTTTACAATTGAATTCAGCAAATGGATTTCCTTAATAATTGCTATGTGTGTTCAGTGTAGAATTGGTATTTGGTGAGAAGAGGCCAGAACTTGAAGATAAGGCTCGGGGTCTTGCTTCTCCCATTATTGAAACAATGATGTTAGCTTGAATCTGAAAACCATATCCCCTACAGAAATAATATTTAAGGGAGCAGAGAGATAGAACTTTAGCCTGGTAACCCCTCTCTCTGAGGAGAGCAGCATGGCCAAATGTCTGACTTCTACCTCTTGCTTCCCCTCCTGGCAGGAATTAAAGTCTCCTTTGGATAAGGGTTGTGAGAGAATCAATCAATCAATTAACATTTATTAAGAGCCTACTATGTGCTAGGTATTATGCTAAGCACATGGAGAAGAGGCCAGAGACATCTATTGTATCTCCTTTTGAGCCATACAATACATCCATGTTACGTGTGGGAGATAACTCTCACCACACACACACACACACACACACACACACACACACACACAAATATATGTATATTTTTTTTAGAAGGAAGTGAACAAATCCAAAAAGAATTTGGAAAAATAAGAGTAAAATTGTTTTAAGGGGAAAAAAGATGCTTAAATAGCACTCCTGCTCTAAGGGAGGCCTAGACTGGTGGACTGCTTGAGTATGGGAATTCTGAGCTATAGTAGGGTTAAAGCTGATTGGGCATCCACACTAATTCTGGCAACAGTATGTTGGGATTCCAGGAGCAGAGGGCTACTAGGCTGCCTAAGGAAGGATGAACTGAGCCCAGGTTGGAAATGTCAAACAAATGACACTGATCAATACTGGGACTGATGCTACGAGTGGCCACAGTACTTGGAATCTAATTGATATAGGAAGGCGCACCTCAAGAAAACAAGAACTGACCGAGTAACTACAGAAATTAGTAAATGTGTATGTTCATAAGTGTTTCCACACATGCATAAATGCACAAAGACAAACATACATACAAGAAAAATTGCTTAAATATTTGCATTAGAATACCATGTGAATTGTTGCTTGGGGATCATTTAATCACATTGAGGTGTCCCTAGCCTCAACTTCCAATCACCCATTTATTTTTAGAAGTGTTAACGTCAGAAACAAAACATACTCCTAGGCATTTTCAGAAAATAGTTCAATTGTGACCGGATGAAATACAGGCTTGTTGGATTTATGCTACTGACAATGTCCTGCTAGCATCTGGCAAGAAAGCGTTAGCAACCCCATATGCTAGCTACCTGTTGCATAAAGCACCCTTATTGAATTGAGAGGCAGGAGGCACCTTCTGCAGAACCTGTCAATAGAAGGTGGTCATTTTGTTTAATTTGCTTTATGCCTTTGTATTTAAAAAATGGTTTTGGACTTTTCCTGAGCAATTTGAAGTAGTTATGGTTCTTCATAAATGGTCCTACCATTCATTACTCTTTCAGTATTACAAAAAGTGGTTTCTTTAGAAGCACTAACAAAGCTAAAGGCAAAGCATGGAAATAACAAGGGTTTGGGACCTTGGGGACCGAGATGCAGTTGAAGAACTATGTAGAAAAACCTTGACAACATCTGGCTTTTGTATGCTCAGCCCTGTGCTGTGTTATCAGTTTGTTACTAATTCATATGGGAAAAGAATCAATTTGGCTTCACAATCTCTCCACATGCAGGAAAGATATTGCAACATTTGTTTCGGAAAGAGTCTAGAAGTGTATGCCTTTACAATTCAAGCTCATGGAAACAATTGTACATACAACTAGTTATGCTATGGGCCCCCCAAATAAAGTGTTAACATAAAACTCCAACCCAACTCAATTCAAATAACTTCAACAAAAATCAATCCAGGTCTAATTACAAGGAACCATAATAGACACTAGGGCTAAAAAGACAAATAAAATAAAATAAAATAATAAAATAAAATAAATAATCAAAATAAAATAAAATAATTAAATAAAATAATTAAAATAAAATAAAATAAAATTAATAAAATAAAATAAATAATAAAATAAAATTAAAATAAAATTAAATAATAAAATTAAAATAAAAGCTATCCCTGTCCTCAGGAAGCTTATACTCTACTATGGAGAATACACATGTACAGAGTTAAATACATACAAAGCATATATAAGTGGGAAATCAGGGAAAGGTCTTGTGTAGGAAGCACAGGATGTTATGAGATCTATGAGGTGGGGAAGAGGAGGAAGTACATTCCAGATATTAGGAAATCCATATGAAGGCATGGAAGATATGTACACTAGATTTTGTGATCTTTCATAAGCTTGATGGTGAAGGAGATTATTCATTGCTTCTGGAAGCAAATATTTCATTGCCTCATGCAGAAAGATCAGTAACTGATATTACCTGGAAAAGATGAGAAGTAACTAGGTCCTTTGGTAACCTTGTGGTCAACAGCCACGAGGTTCTAGAACCTTCCTTAAGTAAAGGACAAGGGCAAATAAGTATATTTTTCTTGTCATTGTGTAGCTTTCTTTCCTAGTTTTAGAGTTTCAAGGATTTTATTTATTGCAGATCTGGATGGCAGTTGGAGTAGAAAGCAGAAGAGGTAAGACTTTAGCCCATTGCTAGGAAGGTAAAGGACAAGTGCTATTTGTGTCATGGAAGCAAAAATGACAGGTTGGCTAATAGAGTCACATGACAATAGATTGGGGTCTGAAATAAAGATGTGGTTAATGCTTTGGCTGCTCAAATAGGCAACGGAAAAAAAATACCTGGCTAAAATCAGATTTGACTGTCTGTTGGCTCTTGACCAGAATATAACCACTAACTAGGATATATTATCATCTCTGCCTAATAACAATCAGAAAACCTAAGGAGACAAAAGTTTGGACAGCAAGAATTAAAGTTTAAAAATAAGGTATATATTTGTATGTTATATGCAATATAATATACACGTATTGTTGTCGCTTGTCCTTTGTTTTTAGAGAGGACTAATGACATCATGGGTGATGACTTGTTTGTGAATTGTATTTAAATGAGGTAGAATTGCACAGAATCATCAGCCTCATTCTCTCTTCCAAAGTCATCATAGTCCAGTGGCAAGACAAAAGTCAGGATGACTAGTGGTGGCCTGGGATGCAAGGATGACCTTGGTGTCTTTAATGTCTAACCAAACTCTAAGCTCTCCACAGCACCTGCTTCAGCTGCCATCATGCCTGTTCGAACAAATTGTGATCTACCCATTCTGCCTGAGGCAGTCTTCATATGGTTGAGGCAGACAGGCCCCCTAACTTACCGGAGTGTTTGAGACGTTTCAGTTACCCTCAACCTGCTTTAGCCCATCTGTTAAGACCCTTTCATTGTGGTGTGGCTGCTGTTCATGCTACAGCTTCTTAGAGCCACAGATGAGAACTGGGTGACAGGTGGACATCAAAGGTGGATGAAGAGCCCTGAAAAGGGATTGATGAGCTTTCATACCATAGGTACTAGTCCTCTCTGAACACACACACACATGTATGCATGTATGTAAATAAAATACACAGAGCCTCTTATTCAAGTACCCCTCACTGAAATTCACAGATCACATTTATTTTCCCCTCACTCCTGTTCAGTTTTATCTAATTTCTCTTGCTGTTCCTTAGTAACAGCATTATGTTTCAGTACAGGGAGGTAGAGGGTGGGGGTGGGCAGCCTTTGAACCATGTGGTATATCTTAGTTCTCCTGTCTTGTAAACAGCCTTTCAATTCACACTTATTCAATGCCTAGTTTGTTCCTGGCACTGTGCTAAGTTTCTGGGGCCACAAAGAAAGGTAAGATACAGTTCTCTATACCCACACATAATGTAATGTTATTTAAGCCAATAACTCTGATCACTTCAGGAGGTCCTCACTGTCCCCACTTGCCACTTGGCCCTATTTAGTAATTTGTACTTGCAGACTCTACTCTTTGGAAAAGTGTCATTCAGTCAGTATGGCATGGCATTGACTCTGGAGTCAGAAGACCTGGAAATTGTCTCTGAGGGTTACTGCCTGTTGCTCTCTTAGGCTTCAGTTTTTTCATCTACAAGATGATCAGGCTGAACAGGATGATCCCTTAAGTTCTTTCCAGGTCTAAATCTGTTATCCTAAGAACATCTGGACTCAGCAACTATTTACTCAATGCCAGGAACCATGTTAATAGCCACAAAGAGGAAGAATATGATATCTCTGGTTTTAAGGTCCTTCAAATCCAGTGAGTGGCTGTTGGGAGAACAGTTGTTCAGTCACGTCAGTTGTGTCCAGCTCTTTGTGACCCCATTTGAGGTTTTCTTGGCAAAGATATTAGAGCAGTTTGCCAATTCATTTTCCAAACACCAGTACCTAAACAGCTACAGTACAAGATAGTATAGCATAAGTGCTTTTGGGAGTCCAGTGGAGGAAGACATCCAATTGGAAAGACCATTAAAGTCTTCATGGAGAAGGTAGTATTTGAGTTGGTATTGAAGGAGAGGTAGGATTTTGATAGGGGATATAAAGAGGGAGGCATTTCTCGTGAAGGGAAAGGCATAAGCAAAAGGTAATGAAGTACAAAGCTTCAGGGTATGTTTGCTGAACTACAAGCAGTCCTGTTTGACTGGAGTGCATAGTATTTGTAGAGAAGTAGAGAGAGATGTGTGGATGGAAAGGTGACTTGGGATAATACTAAAAAAGTCTTTGCACACCAAGTTGGGAATGTGGATTTTATTTGGCTGGAATGGGAAACTTTAAAAGCTTTTGAGCAAAGAAGTCTTTCAGGAAGGTTAATGTGGCAGTTATGTAACATCAGTAAGGGTAACTCAAGGGGACATTATTGGACCATTGCTGTCTTCCACTTCTCATCCCTCTTGCTGTGTGCATTTCATTATCATAAATGTTGCATTTGATGCACTAGGGGCTCTACTCCTCGAGCTCAGTGTTTGTGAGAAGAGGGATAGGGATGGTAAGAACGTGTTTGAAGGTTCCCAGCAAGCCCAGGCTCCTAGCTTACAGCCACCAAACTGGAGTTGGAAACAGAGCTCTGGGAATTAGCATCCTAAGTGTTCACTTTATACAAGATACGATTTTGCATATGGCTAACTCTGAGTTTTCTAGTACAAAGAAAAACAGGTTATTGGATGGTGATGTGGAAGGAGGAGGGATTTGTCTGAGAAAGGTAGGATGTCTAAGGATTTGGGGTTTGTTTTCTTTTTTTCACTTTTGAAAAACATTTTTATCTAAAGTTTTGAGTTCCAAATTCTATCCCTCCTTTCCTTCTTCTCCGCCCTCCTCCCTGAGACAGTAAGCAATCAGATATAGGTTATACATGTGCAATTATGTAAAACATTTCCATATTAGTCATTTGTATAAGAAGACTCAAAATAAACAAATGAATGAAAGAAAGTGCAAAATAGCATGCCTCAGTCTGTATTCAATCAATACCAGTTCATTCTGATGGGAGGTAGATGGTATGCTTCATCTTTAGTCCTTTGGGATTATTTTAGATTATTGTATTGCTGAAAATAAACTAAGTTATTCATAGTTCATTCAAAAGTATTACTGTTACTATGTACACCATTCCCCTGGTTCTGTTCACTTCACTATGCATCAGTTGTTTCTAAGTTTTATTGAAATCATCCTGCTTGTCATTTCTTATAGCATATTAATATTCAATTACAACTATATACCACAGCTTGCTTAACCATTCCCCAATTGATGGGCATCCTTTTGATTTCTAATTCTTAACATCACAAAAAAGAGCTGCTTTAAATATATGCATACACACACACACACATTAACAAATAGGTCCTTTCCTCCTTTTTTGGATGTCTTTGGAGTTTGTTTTATACTGGTATTAGTACAACATGGCTTTTCCATGTCAGACATATTTTGCAAAGTTTAGGACTGAGAACTCTAAGTCCAAATATGGGACATGGAAGATAGAGATATCTATTACTCTCCTTCCCAGAAGGAACCCAAAACAAAACACAGGTTACCAGGTGATACCACAAAGAGCAATCCAGCCTTTCAGCTTCTGGCTGGAGTTGAGATGCTTGAGAAATTTGGGAAACGAAATGAAATCTGTTTCTAGAAAAACAAATGAGTTCTTCTTTAATGACAAAGAACACTCTGTATCTAAATTCCAAACCAATTTAAAAAGCTGATCAATAAAGAAAAAGTAAGCATTGTAACTATGCAGAATAAACCAAAAGGACTTGAAATGCAGACCAGTGATTAGGGGAGGGAACCAGCACCTAAGAGCCCAGATATTGATCATAGCATACATAAAATGTGACTTGTCTTTATATAAATTAAAAAGCCACACCTGGAGTTTATAGTTTCAGCGTTACTTATACAGAGTGAAATGGGTTGCACATGATTTTAAATAAGCATTTATTCTCAAGGTATTGTGCTCAGCACTTGGGATACATACACAAAATGAGAAACAGTGCGGTGGCAGATGGCTAGTGTCCATGTGCTAAGGAGGCCAGATGCTAAAAAAGATATAAGAATGAGAGCCAGAAATGGAAAGTCCATCTTTGAGCTCCAAGAGAAGGGGAGGAGGTTCTCCAGTAAATCTTTCCTGGCTTGAGAAAGTATGTATGGAAAGAGGGGTCAATGTTGTGTGAGCCAGTAGAGTTAGTTTTAGGTAAGTGGGACGGTTTCAAGAGATGGCAGAGTTGGTTCTCCTGAAATTCGCACATGCTGCCCAGAAGCTGCTGGACTTCCCAGAATTACTATTAAGTGTTCCAGAAAAACATCCTAATGCTAGGGCTGGAAGGGACCTGAGGAGACCATCTAGTTCAATCTCCCAATTTAGTAAATGGAGAAGCCAAGGCCCAAAGAGATCGTTCCCCTCCATTTCCCAAGGTCACAAGGCTACTTAGTGAGAAAACTAGGGTGGAAGTCCAGGGCTCCTTCTACCTTCCCATGATTCTAGGTAGCCACTTCAAATATCTGACTTGGACAGAGAGATCCTAACTGTTATTTTGGGACCCCGTGATCTTTGCCAACACTGCTCTCAAGTTTTGACCATGATTTTGCTTTTTTCTCCCTGCTATCAGACCTTGAGGCTAGGAAAGAAGCTTCGAATTTCCAAGACACATTATTCACGCATGCAGCAGGACCCCAATTCTTCCCTCAAGATCCATTCAGACTGAAAAATAGCCAAAAGACCTCACCCAGAAGAATAACAAAGGCCAGTGGTCTGCAGAGGGTCTGCTGTCAAAATATCCTCATGCAAATGCCCTGAGTCCAAGCAGCAGAGAAGAAAAACAAGTCCAATTTGAGGAGTCTTTTACAAACAGAAAGCAGAATAGTTCATATAATTATGCACTGAGTGTACAGTGAAATTCTAAGCTGATGAGTGCACATTATCCAATCAACATTGACTCCAGACGCCGATCCACTAGTGTTGCAAAGACAGGTTTTCTAAAGCAAGGAGGGAGGCCTGGGCCCTTGAAACAGTATGCCTGTGAGGCTATCAGAGAAGGGGCTACAGGAAAGGCAGATTATACGAACATCTGGGTAAAAGAACATAACATGAATCAGCAGTACTTCCCAGCGAGAGGCTTGGATTCCAACGTGGTGATATAATCCTATAGCAAAACGTGGATGTGGGTCATTTTAATCATTCACATTTGCCTGGTAATTAAATCAGTTTTACTTCCAGAGTGTGGCTGTATTAGAGCCCATCAATTTGTCAGGTTACATTACCTCCTGAGAGGTGTTCAGTGACCTAAATGAAATGAGACTTTACCCAAATGTAGGGAAAGGGGATTTGTCCTTGTTTTCTCATTTTGCTCCTGGTCCCAAGGAACCTTTTAGGACAACAATGGGTGCTTTTTTTCCCCTTCTTTTTTCAAATGTGGAAACGGTAATGTGCCCTGAATTTTCATGATTGTTTCCTTGACAAAATAAGGTTCTTTAGGGCAGGGATGTGATCAGTTTTAATGAATAACAGAGTTTCGGTTGAATGAGACCTCAGAGGCCAACAAATCCAATCTGTATTTGAAAAGAAATTACCCCTATTTCACCCCCAAGAAGTAGTCACTCAACCTTCACTGGAGGCAATCAACTTTTCTGGAGGCAGACCATTTCACTTTTGTATAGCTCTAACCACCAGGAAGTTTGCCCTTATAATTAAATCTAAATCCATCTCTTCAAAAACTTCTGGTCATTGCTCTTAACTCTGTCCATTGGAACCAAGTAAAACCGGTTTTATTTCTCTTCAATGAAGATAGCTGTCATTGCCTTGCTAGTTAATGCCTGCAGGACACTGGACAAGCCACTCAACATTTCTGGGCCTCAGTTTCTTCATATGTAAAATGAAAGGGTTGGACTAGATCAGGAATTCTTAAGGGGTGTGTGTGTGTGTGTGTGTGTGTGTGTGTATGTATTCTGGATCTTTTTGGCAGTCTCATGAAACCTAAAGACCCCTTCCAAAAATATTTTAAATGCATAAAACAAAATGCATAGGATTATAAAGGAAACCAATTATACTGAAATACAGTTATTAAAATATTTTAAAAATTATATTTGTGGACCTAGATTAAGGACCCCTGCACTAGTTGGCCTTTAAAGTTCCTTCTTGCTCCACATCCATAGTCTTACAGGCTTATGTTACATTTCCCTTCTCTTTTCCAGGCTATAAACATCTCTAGATTCTTCATGAAATGATTTCTGGTACCTTCACAAACTTGTTGGTGCCTGAGGTCATAATTTAGCTTGCCTAGAACTGAATATCATAATTCAGATGCAGTCTGACCAGAACAGAGGGCTATTACTTCCACCTCAGATATTATATGTCTCTCTATGTATGTAGCCTTAGACCAGTGGTTCTCAACCTTCCTAATGTTGTGACCCTTTAATACTCCTATCTGGGCGTATCTGTATGTGGGCGGACCCTCCTGGAGATGGAAAGAGGAGCGGTGTCTAGGTTCCTAAGACCATTGGAAATATATGTTTTCCTATGGTCTTAGGTGACCCCTGTGACTCCTGTGAAAGGGTCATTTGACCCCCAAAAGGGGTCGCGACCCATAGGTTGAGAACTACTGCCTTAGACTATATTAGCTTGCTTTGGCCATCATGTTGTACTGTGGATTCATATTGAGTTAAAGTAGACCAAAAGCCCTAGATTTTCATTCCCCGCCCCCACCTGATTAGTATCTAGTTATACCTATCCCAACTTGAACTTATGAAGCTGATTTTTTGAGCCCAAGTGCAGGATTATCCATCTCATTATTTTTGTCCTATTGTTGTGGCTTGTCTATCTTTTTTGTATTCTGATACTTCTCATTGGGCTAGCTATTGCTCCCCAGTTTTGTGAAATCTTTGAATCTGAAAAGCCGCCATCTCTTCTTCCATATATGTTACTGATTAAAATGTTGGACATAACATTGCAAAAGGCAGATGCTCGGTGCAAAGGAGTTGGGGAACATTGGGACCCTGAATTTTCATGATTGTTTCCTTGACAAAATAAGGTTCTTTAGGGCAAGGATTCAGTTTTAATGAATGATGGAATTTCAGTTGAATGAGACCTTAGAGGTCAACAAATCCCATTTGTATCTGAAATTATCCCCATTTCACCCCCTAGAGAACTCCTTCCAAGTCAATGAAAAGTCGCCCAAGATTCCCATATGCGCCCAGTCATTCTTCTAGCCCCCAATTCACCTAATTGCGTGATGGTCCATGCACATCTCTCCACCTCATCCAGAAGCATAGTCTGAGAAGCTTCATTGTTGTCAGAGAGGTAGCATTGAATGCTGGCTATAGAGCTGAGCTTGTAGTTGGGAAAAGTTGGGTTTCATGGAAGTGAAGTGAATGTATGTAGTACCTACTGTATGTCAGTCAGGAATAGTGCTCAGCCCTTTTCAGTAATTCTATTTCATTTATTCCCAGAATAAGCCTGTGAGGTAAGTGCTCTTATTACCCCCATTTTACAGGTGAGAAAACTGAGACAGAAAGAGGTTAAATGACTTGCCTAGGGCCACAGAGTTCTCAAGTGAATGCCTGAGGCTGGATTTGAGCCCAGGCCTTCCTGACTCCAGGCCCAGCACTCTAATCATGGTACCATCAGCTGCCTCTTAAATTCTGCCTCTGATATTGACTGGTCATGTGAATATAAATGTGTCAGTCAAACTCATCTGTGAAATGAGAATGATAATATTTTATTATCTCTGTTTGTAATGGGAATGGGAATCTGAAGATCTTCCCTGCCCCTAGGCCCCTTGATAGGCTTAAGTGAATCTGAAGACTTTCCCTGATTTGAAAATATACTCTGCCCCCTAATAGGATGAATGTGGTCACATGGAGCCTGCAGCGGGAGGCTGGTTTTTCAGGAATGCCCACACCTTATTACTTTGTGATTGGGCAGTGGGTCAAGTGTGACATTCTCTGACCCAGGAGAAGGCTATATATACCCTCATGTAAGGTTTTGCTTTAGGGCTCACTTTGGGAAGAGTTGTATGATTTGGCCAGATGAGACTCTGGGCAACCATTGAGCCCCCCGGCTTTGAAAACCCAGTTGTTGGTGCTTCCCTCTTTGGTAACTAACTAGGTATGGATGTAATGGTCAGACAGCTGGAAGCCCTGTCTGCTGAACTGTGTTATTTTCTGTTGTAACTTCTGTTTGTATTCTCTGAAGTTCAGGGTACTAACTTTTTCCCCTGAACTAGGTAAATGATACATGTTTGATTGATTAAAGTAAGATTGTTAACCCCTTTTGAGTTGCTTTCCTTTAGAAAGGCAGATCTAAGAAACTATGCTAGCAGCCGCCCTGGGTATGCTAGGCTGCTTACTGATACAATGTTCCAGGATTATACTTTCAACACTAGGACAGCTAGCAGTACAGTGTTAGATAAGTAGTCAGGAAGACTTGAATTCAAATTTTGCCTCTGACACTTACTCGCTGTACAACCCTGAGCAAGTCACTTAACCTCCATCAACCTCAATTTCCACATCTGCAAAATTGTGATGCCAATAATACCTTCCTCACAGGGTTGATGGGAAGATCAAATGAGATAATGAATATAAGGAACTTTGCAAAACTTAAAATGCTACATAAATGCTAGTTATTTTCATTACTGTTTCTGTGTGACCATATGTCAGTCCCTTATTCTCTCTAAACCCCAATTTTCTCATCTGTAAAATGGGCATAATCATATCTTCCATTAATAGGATTATTATGAGATCAGATGGAAAACATTTTTCTCCAACCTTGAAAAACTTTATAAATGTCAGACACTATTATTGTCAAAGAACTTTGCTTAAATTCAGGTGTATTATGAATAAACTTGACCTAGTAATTTAATAATACTATCAAAAACAGAAATGAGCCTAGTCTGACATGACCTATCTTTGATGATACCATGTTGGCTCTTAATTATATAGTAAATGATACCTCACTATCCCTTTACTAGTACAATTAAGCATTTTCTCAGGAGACAAAGTCAAGTTTCACAATCTATAGTTAGAAGACTCTACTGTCTAGTCTCTTTTTTCAAAAAAAGGAATCAATACTTGCCCTTCTCTAGTCTTTTAGCACCTCTCCAGTTCTCAACAGCAATAATATTGAGCTCAAAGAGAAACAGAGGCCATTAAATAAATGTAAGGATCTCTGCAGGTGCTTATAGACTTAGAAAAGTACATTTTAAACATTATCTACGTTTTATTGTATTTTTAATCTATTTTAAACAATTGTTTCCCAAACACATTTTAATTTGAGTCTGAGGCACTGTGTAGTGACACCTTTGCCTTCCAACCAATAGCAGCTCAAGAATCATATCTGTCACTTCTTTATGTACATTGGGTTATAGTCTATTTGTAATACTGTATTTAGATATTTCTAATATAGCAGCACATTTATATCAAGTCAACGTAAGTTATTCAGTTTATAAAGAATTTATTTACTACGTGAACCATATAAGAAGTAAAATAGCTCAAAGTCTGTGTTTTTAAGGTCATTTTGCTTTTGCTTTTTTCTCTCCTCCTTCTCCTGTTCCTTCTTCTATTTCTCTCCCAGTTATTTCCTTCCTGGACTCATTCTCAACTTTCTGGACTTCTAAATTAATGCTTCTACTATTGTCTCATCCTGGAACTTCTTTCAGTGTCTGGAGTCTCCTCACTCTGGTACATTCTCTTTTCCATGTGGCCTGCTCACCCCAGAACATCCCTCTGCAAGACCTGTCCAATGGGAGAAATCCCATTGCTAAGTTTCTTTTGAAATTTTTACTTCATGAAGGGATCCAGGCTGGGCTGCTTTTATTCCCCTCCCATCTCAATTTCAGGCTTTCTAGACTTTAAAATCATGTCTCCTTCACTTCCTTTTCTGCTCCTTTTTCTGTATTGTTTTCCCTCATATGAAGTAACTCCTTGAGGGTAGGAACTGTCTTTTTGCTTCGATTTTTATCCCTAGCACTTGTCACACAGTACATAGTATATAGTAAGCACTTAATAAATGCTTGTTGCCTGCTTCCTTCCTTCCTTCTTCCTTCCTTCCTTCTTCCTTCCTTCCTTGCTTCCTTCCTTGCTTCCTTCCTTCTTTCCCTCCTTCCCTCCTTCCTTCCTTCCTTCCTTCCTTCCTTCCTTCCTTCCTACCTTCCTTCCTTCCTTCCTTCCTGCCTTCCTTCCTTTCTTCTTTTCTTCCCTCCCTCCTTCCTTCCTTCCTTCTTTCCTTCCTTCCTTTCTTCCTTCCTTCCTTCCTTC
>CM053590.1:192031924-192073099 GCA_028646515.1 Pseudochirops corinnae | reverse complement strand
TCCTTCCTTCCTTCTTTCTTTTCTTCCCTCCCTCCTTCCTTCCTTCCTTCCTTCATTTCTTCCTTCCCTCCTTCCTTCCTTCCTTCCTTCCCTTGCAAGTTTTTCACCCTCTGTAGTCACTCAACCTAAATAAAAATTTTTTATTTTTAATTAGCAAGTCCCATTGCTCCAAAAATAAATTTGGCATCTTAGAACTGAGGGTTCCTATATCCACAGTCATTCAGTCGGCAGATAGTAACCATGGAGAGCTCATTGTGTGGTGAAAATTTGGGTAGTTGCTCTGAAAATTACTGAATTATTTTCATTTATTTTGTATTTATCTTCATAGTCAGCTATGACCTTTGGCTTCATCCAAGTTAGTCCTTGGTAACTGCTAACCCTGAGACTTGGAAGAGTGTAGAATATAGCATAGTTTCTTAGTTGTAGATGGGAGAAATAATCAGTATTTTTGTATAATTTCCTTTTCTTCCTTTCAGGTGTCCCCTATTCCTCAGTTTTCCTTTAGTTGCTTTCTTCTCCTGTCCCTCTGTAATGAGAAGATTTGGGGGAAGGGAGGGATGACACGATAGCTTTTTCTGAGTGTTTCAGGGGCTGTAACACTGAAGAAGAATTAGATTTCTTTCTTTTGGCTCAAGAAGGCAGAACTTAGGGACATGGAGTAGAAGTTACAGAGCAGCAAATTTGGGCTTGATATCAAGGTGGGGAAAAGATTCCAACCAACAGTTAGAGCTTTCCAAAATTGGAATGGGCTGACTCTAAAGGTTGTAGGGTCCTCTTCATTAGAAGTCTTCAAGCAAAGACTGGATGACCACTTGTCATGTGTGTTATAAGGGGAATTCTTTGTCACAGATAGGATGAACTAGATGGGGCTCAGAGGTACCTTCAGGATATGAAATTCTGTGAATTCCTCTCTTATCCTACCTTTTCCTTTACTCATCTCTTTCCCTCTTCTGTCTCCCCTCCCCTCTACATTCCCTGCCAATGTTTCTCATAAACATGCCAGTTTAGTTCACAAGTCTCTCCAGGGTCTTTTCCTTTACTCATTCATCTCTTTCCCTCTTCTGTCTCCCCTCCCCTCTACATTCCCTGCCAATGTTTCTCATAAACACTCCAGTTTAGTTCACAAGCCTCTCCAGGGTCTCCACTGCTTTCATTAGCTTTGACAAAGGGATGTCATTTAAAGACAATTTTTTCAAAGAGATGAGAGCATTAGAAATGTGCTCTCAGCCTTCAAGGAGTTTGTCGTTTGGTGGGGGGATTAGATTGACAAATACTGATCTAGAAAAATAAATTGAACAGAATAACACAGAATATATTAACAAGTGGATTTACATTCAGTGTTATCTACATTT
Source organism: Pseudochirops corinnae (assembly GCA_028646515.1). NCBI lineage: Eukaryota > Metazoa > Chordata > Mammalia > Diprotodontia > Pseudocheiridae > Pseudochirops > Pseudochirops corinnae. The sequence goes on along the minus strand of CM053590.1, from coordinate 192,071,747 downwards.
ATTTTGGAAATTTGTTGTTGTTTCAGCCCAGACTTGTAATTTCATTGGTTTGGGTAACTTACAGCATGAAATCTCCTTTTGTTAATACAGGCCAGAGACCCTTGGTAACTTAGTCTTAGAGAGCTGCCTAGGGCATTCAGAACTGATGTGACTCTTCCATCATCATATAGCCAGTATTAGAGATCAAGTACATCTTCTGAAACAGAAATCAGCGTTATCAGGATCCAGACAAACATAAATTTCTGACCAACTCTAGGAGTCTGCACAAATGTTTTGTTGTGACTGTAGTTGAAAGGGTCTCTAGAGCACAGGTAGTGCACAAAATGATCTCTTTATATTGTATTACCTTCCCAACAAGATCAAGTAAACCTTACAATCCTACCTGCTTAAAAAAAAAATCCAGTGTCTTTGTTTCATCAGCCACCAAATGAACCATTGTTCCATTTTTGAACTCCAGTTAGAGAGACTGCTTTCCTTCCCTTTCTAATCTTTAGGATGGAGCAATTTGGAAGCTAAAATTTTCTCCAGCCTTTTACCCCTGTTGTTCATGGGCTGCCTGTACCAGCAGGGAAGCCAGGGCCCTTGCAAACCAGACTGGTGGCCACTGTGCACCAACATCATCCCTTCCCACAGCCAACAGCAGGACTGCCTATAATCCCCGTGGAGTTTCACGGTTTTCATTGTGAATCAGCTCCATTTTTTAAACCATAGAAATCTGATTTACAGTCAGCTGCTTCTCTTTCTTTCACTGGGTTGGAGAAACCATCCTCTGAAAATCTGGAAGGTGAATATAAAATCTCCCAATTGGCTGAACTTTTAACTAGTAGTCTACCCATGGGGGTAATTTGCATTAAAGATAAAGCCGAGACTCTGCAGGGGGATTTACAGGCATTTTTGATAGAAATGAAAATATCATACATCCGACTAAAATGGATTGAATGGTTCAGTGCGCAGAGTGTTCTTTCCTCCAGTAAATAGTCTGAAGAATCCAGCAAGTGAAAAAAAAAATGAAACCTCTCATATAAATTTAATACTTGCTCCAAGTACTTCAAAGACTTTTGTGTTAGAAATCCAGAGCTCTGGGCGAAAGGCAGGACATTAACAGTCTCTCACTTTGGAAGCAAAGTACATCATGATTAACATAAACAAAAGCTTGAGGTTTCCTGGGAGGAGGCGGATAAGGAAAGACTGAAAACAAGACTGAAGCCCAAGGAAATGTCCTCAAAATGAGCATCACTATTATTGTCTTCATTTTCATGCGTTTGTTAAATACCCATAGGTAATGCAAGCTAAGAGATATATTTGGTCCAAAATGCTCTTGGCCTTCAAGGCATCTGTCAAAAGCCTGGTGGAGAGGGGAGGAGGGAAATTTGACCAGACCAAAAAACACCAATCTAGAGAAAGAAATAAACTGAAGAAAATGACACAGAATGCATAAAGGAAAAAATGGATTTATATACAATATTACTTACAGTTGTGTTGGGATTTTTTGGTCTAGGCTTGTGATTTGATATAGGAAGTTCCTAGAGTGGAAATTCCCTCTATGAATGCAGATAAGCAACATATCTCTAAGTTAATGTCTTAGAGAATTACCTGTGCCCTAAGCCATTGAGAACTTAAGATATTTGTTCCTGGACATACAGCTGGTATGTTGGAGGCAGGAAATGAAATGTGGTCCTCTAGACTCCTGTGAATGGTGAAATTCCAATCTGCAACAAAGAGCAACTGAGGCAGAGCATGTATTCAATTTATTAGGAAGATAGACAGTCCTTAAACAGTTGGGTCCAAGATTATCCTCTTCAGTGAAGGACCCCTCTGCTCATCTTCTGTGGGGTTTTATTGACTTTCAAAGGTCACTAATGGGCATTACAAGTTCATCCTTGGTCAATCGCAGAAGCAGGGGAAACGCTGTAACTGGCCAAGGGAACAAATCCATCAATCACCAGTGTTTAGTCACCAGAGTTCTGGGACTTTCTATAAAAGGGCATGAACATTAGGTGTGAAAGGGCAGAGAAAATGGGGAAACTGTGTTTTTGCAACATAGCTCTCATAGTACATTCATAGGAGCAGTGTAGGGCAAGATTAATACACAAGTTAATATAAATCTTTATAATACAGTGTACTACAGTATAACTCTATCCAATAAATCATTTAAAAGCAATGCAATCATCAATCCATAGTAGGTTAATTAATCCTAATTTACATAACTCCTATCCTAACTGTGTTACCTAACTCAAACTCAATTCCATCCTACTTAACTAAAGCAATCATTGACAATTCTTAAAAGATAATGGACTGAGTAAATACTGATCAAATTGCGGAGTATCAAAATTATTCTCACATTCCAAGGTTATTCCTTTATCTGTCAGGGCAGGATGTCTCTTGTTGCTTGATATTTATGTATTTCACGCTTTAATTAGGAGAAGGTAAAATAATTTAATTTATTAACATATAATAAACCTTACAACTTTTTACAACTTTAAATATTTTTTTTCCCACAGTCACTTGTTTTGCATGATTTTTCATTGATTTCCAAGATTTTGACGTATACTTTTAATTTTTCATTATGAAACCACATTTTTTTTTTTTTTATCACATTGGGTATTCAACTTGCCTTTAAGTAATTTTGACTATTAGCCATAGGCTTTCCATTGGCTTTAAAATCAGATAAGCTACTAAAGCATGTTTATCTCCATTTCTTGGCTACATTTCTTAATCTGTTGTAATGAAAATGTGGCATAATGCAAGGTGATGTTGCAGTATTCCATCTCCATTTGAGAATTTCTGTAAATCTGGAACAAGTATACCTCACAATATATCAATTTATTTATCAAAGATCATCATTGTGTAGATGGAGACAGGATTTCTAGGCTCAATTGGATATTTATAAAAATAAATATTTGAGGGGGAGTTTGAAGATGTTCAGATATGTGTATTTATACTGACAATAGTTTTTATATAGCTTTGAATGGAAAACTAAATTTGATCCATAAAAAATAGTTTTATCTAACCTTTAGTATTCCAGTCTTTATTGCCTTGTCCATGTCAAGTATTTTTTTCTTTTATACACACACACGCACACACACACACACACATACATATATATGTATATGTATGTGTGTGTATGTGTATATATATATATATATATATATATATACATACATACATACATACATACTATTCTTCCAACTTTGAGAAGCCTACACTGAATTGTAGAGAAATCAGTCAGAACCTCACATGCTTCTAGGTCCCTCTTTAAAGTTATTGCTGGTTTTCTGAGGAATAATTAGGTTGCGCCACAACGTTAGTTTGCTAGTTCTCAGATTTTGTTTCTCTTTTAGTTTTTCACCTATCAGTCAATGAATAAACACAACATTTTCTTTGTGCTTTTATACATTGATTATCTCATTGTGGGCTTGAATAATGCTTGAGATGTTTATCTTCCCTACGCCAAGAGCTGGTGAAATATTTGTAGCCGTTATTAAAGTGTGTTTCTCAAGAGCTATAACTTTCTTTGAAAGAATAATCATTTTACAAACACAGGATTAAAAATACAACAAAAGAGATGTATCTATGGCATAAAATCTAGCCCTTGACTGACAGCAAACTAATGATAGGTGGAGAAAACAGTTCAATATGATTTCATGTGATTCAAGTCCGATGCTGTGAGCGTAGCACTCACTCATAAACAGTGTGGGAACAAAATGAAACCAGGTAAAAATTGTTATTTGTCACGAGTAATTTGTATATACCATCACACTAGCTAGATGGCCCTAGGCAAGTCACCTAATGACTTTGAGACTTGGTTTCATATGAGGGGGAGGATGCAATGACCTCAGAGTTCTCATTCAGCTCTATATCTATGATTATATGAACCACATTATAATATAGTAGATGAGGCAGCTAGGTGGCAGAGTGGATAGAGTGCCTGACCTGGGAGTCAGAAAAACATCTTTCTGAGTTCAAATCTGGTCTTAGGAACTTACTAGCTGTGTGACCCCGGGCAAGTCCCTTAACCCTATTTGTCCCAGTTTCTTCATCTATAAAATGAACTGGAGAAGAAAATGGCAAACCTCTCTAGTATCTGCCCAAAAAAACCCCAAATGTGGTGATGAAGAGTCAGACACGGTTGAACCAACTCAGCAACAAGAAGCACTTAAGAGGGGTATCAAAACAAAACAGTTTATAGAATAGAAGAACCACTTCTGGAAGTGATTCATGGAGGAGCTGGCATTCATTCAGATTGTTGCTAGTCATTATTATTGCTGTTGTTAGATTCTTAGATAATAAGTGTCTGAGGCTAGCTTTGAACTCAGGAAGATGACTCTTCCTGATTCCAGGCCTCTGTGAATTATGGCACCACCTAGCTGCCCTAGAGTTAACTAAACAAATTTGTCATAGGATACTTTGGAGGCTGCAGCTTCTTTATAGAGTCCAGGTGGGTTGGTTTGGGAAGTCTGAGGCTTTGGAATACCCCTGGAATAAAGGCAAAGTTTGGAGTAAAGTAGTGGAAATTGAGCTTATTTCCATATTGCGGGGAAAATGAACAAACTAAAATGGTGGTCAGCTGCCAGGGCTTGGAGATGTAGAGTCCTTTGACACTTGATGGGCAGAAGTGGGTGAGCAGGAACTGGGTGGAGGATTGTGAACTCAAGATGTGCTGGAGGAGTTTTTAAAAAGATGTTTTTTATTTATTTTATTCAGTTTTCCCCAATTACATATAAAAATGTCAATATTAATTAAAAAATTGTTGTGAATTCCAAATTCTCTCCCTTTCCACCCCTCCCCAGGGGAGGTTTTTTAATACTTCCCATTTTCCTTTCTCCCCCAAGGGTCAGACTCTGTTTCTATTATCACGACTTCAGCCCCTCTTTCTAGCAGACTTTTCTCCAGGTTCAACCACAGTTGCATGCTTGGCTTATGCAGAGGTCTTGGCCTCAACTCTAGTCATTATCTCACTCACTTGTCTTGCCCAGGTCTTTAGTAACTAGGGGCATGAGATCAAAGCATTATAGATTGAAAGCTGGAAAGAATCTTAGAGCCCATCAAGGCTAAGTCACCTTGTGTTATAGGTTAGGAGACTTAGAGATTAAGCAAGTTGCCCAATGTTGGACAGGCAGGAAGTGGGGGAACCAGGGTTTTGAATCCAGATCTGTTTCATGCCCATCAATGCTCAGTCTCCTATTCCTGCTGCCAGACTGAGAGGCAAAAGAGTACTGTCCACTTACTTGCATGTCATGGCATCATTTCTCTGATGTCATAGTCGTCTTTGAGGACTAAGAACAAAGAGCAACCTGTGAATTGAAATAGGTGCTGCCAAGGTCCTCTTCAGGAAGGAACCTGGACAACAGCAAAACAACCTTTCCCTTGAGCCTCGCCTTGTCTTTCTCTCCCTTTCCTAGATGCTAGGAAGAAGGCATCTTCCCTCCTTAGTTTGGGTGAGTGGAAAGAATAAATCTTGGAGTTAGGAGACCTAGGATTCAGGCCTGCCTTTCCCACCCACATGCCAAGTATATGACATTAGGCAAGTAATTTAATTTCTTGGTGCGTCATCTACAAAAAGTTGGAGTTCAACTAAATTATCATTTAGGTCCATTTAAAAACTATGATTCAATTACTTGGATTGTCCCTATATAACTATCACCAACATCAAAATTTGCCCAAGAAATCTATTATTGTCACCCTATCCCAATACTAGTCTTTTACACAACACTGACCTAGTTGAATATTTTTATTTTACAGCTGGATAAACTGAGGTTTGGGGAGGTTAAGTGATTTGGCCACAGTCACAGTTTAATGCCTTAATACTAATGTACTCAGGTTTCCTCATCTCCAAGATGGGGACAATGATATCTTTAAATACCAACCTTAGTTTTCTTGCAATCAAGTGAAACAATGGATGTAAGTGACTAATCCTTAAAGTGTCACACAAATATCAGTTCTTATTGTTGGAAACACATACAGAAATACTAAAATTTGTGGAGTGCTGGACCTGGAATCAGGGAAATGAATTTGGTTCCTGTTTCAGGCATTTACTAGCTGTGTGTCCTTGGGCAAGTTACTTAACCTCTCTCAGTCTCATTTTCCATGTTTGTATAATGAAGGGGTTGGACTAAGTGGTCTCCAAAGTCTCTTCTCACCCTGAATGTATAATTCTATGAAGAAGCATCCTGGTACAGAGGATAGCGAACAGATTCAGAGTTGTCAGGAGACTTGAGTTCAAATCCAACTTTTTCTTAGCCGCTTGATCATGGATAAATCACTTAACCTCCAAACCTCAGTTTCCTCATCTACGAAAATGGGGATAGAAATGCCTTTAGCACCTACCTCACAGGCTGGTGTGAGGCATGCATTTTGTGCTATTGAGATGTGAGTTGAAATTAATAGTAATGGGTAGTTTTTCCACTGACCAGCTGCCAACATGGACAAAGAATAATACCCATTTCATTGGGTAGCCAGATCATCAGTCAGTCATCACACCTTTCTTAAGTACCAGCTGAGATAACCTGGAAGAAATAGACTCATTTGCAATTAAAAAATTTTTTTTTAAAGAAGCACCTGCTCAATCCTCAAATATTCATTAAGTGCCTACCATGGGGTACAATCTGCTAGACACTGGAAATACAAAGACAGCAACGAAACAGGTCATGTCTTTGTGGATTTTATTTTCTATTGGAAGATATCAGAAGGGTACCAAGGCCCAGCAGAATGAGAGATGAAGGGAGAAGTAGGACCTAGGTGTCTAAGAGAATGGTATAATAAAGGAAGAAGAGGAGTAATAGAATGAATTAGAAAAGCTGAATGAGTTAAGAGTATATCTCATTTGATCTTCACAACAGCCCTGTGAGATAGGTACAATTCTTATCCCCATTTTGCAGATGACACTGAGGTTAAGTGACTTTTTCAGAGTCACTGTCCTACAAAGCGTCTGTCTCCTTGATTCCATGTCTACCCCTCTATCAACAGCACCGCCTAGCTTCCTTGCTTTGGAGAAGTTGGGGATCAAGGTAGTGAGTTACTGCTGGGACAGTTAGGGAGGTCCTTGGGGGTGGGAGTAGTTTTCTTGAATCAGGAGTAGTCCTTGAAGAACATTTAAAAAAATGATTGTCTTTGGGAATCCAAAGGGACTGGTAAGTGTTTAGCTTGGTCTGAGGGGAGAAGCAAGACAAAATCTGAAAGAAAAAAAAGGACTATTGGGACAGGGAAGAGGAGACCTCAACTTAGAATGGGCAGTGCCTAGGTGGCCAGATAGTATAACAATAATGATATTTATTTATAAAACACTTTCCCCAAATCACTTCTCTGAAGGAGAGGGAGCTACAGATATTCTCCTCCCTATTTGACGGCTGAGCAAACAGGCTCAGAACAGGAAGTGAATCGCTCCTCATGGTCACTCAGTGTTGGAGGCAGGATTTGACCCAAATCCCTTGACTCTATGTCTGGTACTGGTTCTTCAATATCGTATAGGAGAGAATTCTATGGAAGATGATTCCCAAGCTCCACTCTGCATTAATTTTCTGGGTCTGGATTTGCCTGATTGTTTTTTATAGCTCAGTGAAAATGCACGTCTGTAGTCAGTGAACACATTTTGTACATTCAGGACAAATGCTATGAGAGTATTTTTGTTGCTACCTTAATGTTGAGCATGGGAGCTATGAGTGGGAAGGAAAATGCATCCTCAATACTATCACCTTCAAGAATGACCATGGGCAAGTCACTGAACCCCGTTTGCTTCAGTTTCTTCCTCTGCAAAATGATCTGGAGAAGGCAAAGACCTGCTCCAGTATCTTTGCCAAGAAAACTCCAAATGGGGTCATGAAAAGTTGGACATGATAGAAACAACCAAACAACAAGGAGAAACCTTCAAGCCCTTAGACTTAGGATCCAAGATAGAGACCTGGAAGGGACATTGGAGGTAATCTACTCCAATCCCCTCATTCTGCTGATTGCCAAAACTGATGACCTGTAGCCCAGAGAGATCCAATCACCTACCAATGGTTGCATAGATAGCAAGTGTTGGAGCTGGGATATGTGAACCCATGTTTTTTGACTGCAAATCCAGTGTTGAATCTGGTGATTAAGGCAGAGAACCTAGGCTTTTGTTGCATTCAGTAGATATACAGAGAAAAGAGTGGGAGGAGTTAATAACTTTGTGATGAATACAGAAACTACTATTGCCATTGGTTAGGGCTGCAGGCAATTTCTGTTCATTTGCCTAAGAACAAAGAAAGCAAATAATTTTTGCTGCATAATTTCACTGAAGGATGTTTTCATTTGTGTAATTTGCTGGCAGAGTCATTGAAGACTCACACATCCAAATACAGTTATTCCTTCTACACTGTGAGTCTTACCATCCGGGTTTTGATGTATCGAGGGTTGGCATAAGAAATCAAGTGAGAGTTTTCTGGGAGTTTTGCCACAGACAATTTGAGAAGCTCAGCAGACAACACAGAGCCTATGACCAAATACTTAACCCAAATTTTACAATAAGGTACTGTAAACACCCCATAAAAGAAAAAGAAAAAATTCAGGCTTCTTTTCTGGTACGAAGAGAGGGCCAAAAATTTTTACACAGATTTTTCAGATTGTAGGCGTGCAGCCCTCCTAACCCTAGCGTTGTGGAAGGGATAGCTGTGTATGGTCAGTGTTCAATCAGTTGTAACCCTCTCTATAGAGAGAGATTTATGCTGGTTGTTTTTTTTTTTTTTTTGCTTCGGACAACCTGTGTCAGCTGTCAAACAGAAGGAACTTTGAACTTTATCTTCCAATCTGAATTCATATGAACTAGAATTCTTAGGAGGAATAAAAGTGTGAAACTGTCCTAGGTTTCTGCGATGGGGAAAAGATAGTGTTCTCTGTCCAGTGGTTTCTGGGACTAATTAGTGTCATTTTATCCAGAGCAACTTTTCTGTGTTTTCTCAGAACTCCTCCAGACATGGTTCATGCAGTGTCTCTGGAGTCTTCCTGTAGTGCTTTTAAGACAATGTGGATACCAGTGAAACACACAGCTTCAGTTATCATCCCTTCCTTTGCTACAAGACATACGTTTGCCTGCCATACATTTCTCTGATGGAGTTCTCTCTGATAGAATTCTTTTCCCTGCTTCTCCCTTGGAATTCTTCCTATCAGAGTCATTGCTGCCTATTTCCATATTAAAAAAAAATCAACCTGTAAATTCATCAGTATTGAGAGTTCCTAGTGAGAAACTTCTTCTCCCTCTCTCTCCTTTTTGAGACAATTGGGGGTAAGTGACTTGCCGAGGGTCACACAGTAAGTGTGAGGTTGGATTTGAATTCAGTTTCTCCTGACTCTAGGGCCACTTGCTCTATCCACTGCACCACCTAACTGCCCCCAATTCTTCTTTCGATACAGATTCTCACCTGTTCTGCAATTTATAGTCAGAGAGTTTCCAGGGTGGGCTGTTAAAAAGATAAATTACTTTCCCAGGATTACAATTTATGTGTCAGAGACAGGACTCGAACTCAGGTCTTTCTGACTCTAAGACCAGCTTTCTATCTACTAGGCATCATTATCTGTCTCCCATTTTTTACAGTGGAGGAGGTGAATGAAAATCACTAGAGATGATTTTTGGGTAATTAATGAGCAATTTGTTAATTAGGTTAGCTGTCAATCAAAAAAATGATAGTCAATGGTTTCTCTCAGTAACCGAAGATGTCACGGGAGACCTTGAATTGCTTTAAATCCCTTCTGAAAGAGAACTTCCCTGACAAGTGGAACACAACTGGGATTGGTGACATTAATGAGGTGGGCTAAAAGACTTTACTTCTTCCTGCTGATAACAAAGCTAGAAGTCAAGACTCAGCAGCCTCAAGGCATGTGGGCAAGGGAAAGCAATCTCCATCCCAACCTCTCTAGCTAGTTTTCTCCCTCATGAGCAGACCTAAACTCTAATAGAGGGGACCAAGGACAAGGGCTTCCTCCTACAGGCAAAGGCTTCTAAGGACTGGATTCTGTTTATATTCTAAACAGAAATTAAGTCTCTCAGTTGGGTGGGGTCCTGCCTATAACTAGTGAACATGTGCCTTGAGGGCTAAGAGCAAATCTCACCCTTCCCAGACTCACAGACCTTTTTAGGTGTGTTTTAACCGAAATAAGAGGAACAAGGGTGGATCACAAATTAATAATTAGTTATTAATATAATAACATAATATTCATTTCTCTGAGGAGATAATTATACCTGTCTTCTATCAACCTCAAAATTGTTTGTGGAAGACAAATGTGAAAAGAATTTGAGGTTTTTCAGATAAAGATGCTATAGAAATGTAAAGTATTCTAATTTTCCTCAGTGCCCACGTCATTCCCTAGGAAAAATTCTGGTGCAGTGCACCAACTGCTACATTTGCGTGATGCCCGCCTTTGGCAAAGTTTACCCGTTAGTGGCAGGAAGCAGGACTTCTTTTGCCTCCTGTCTCTCTTTTTCCCCGTCCCCTTGTCTTCATCTCACTTTCACTAGTTTTCTGTACTTAGGCAGAGTCTTATTCTCAGAGCTAGAAAACCAAGCTCTTTAAGGATTTAACTGATGATAGCACTTAAAACCTCAAAGACATATTTGCATTTTCACAGAAGACTGGAAAACCGAAAAGCCCTCAAGATTCAAAAGAATGGGGTTAGAAAAGTAGAATGATGAAGAGTGGGAATAATATTTTAGAGAAAGGGGTCTGACCCAAGTGCCTCTCAAATAACAGAGTAGGAAACCTTTAAGTAGGTGTAGAGAGTTCACTCAACACTGTGATGGGGAACCTCTTGTAAGGGAGTGATTTGATGCTGGGGAAAATACTGCCCAGTATTTGAAATTATAACCATCATTCTTGTCTTATAAACAGTAACTCATCACATAATTTCAGCCGTTACATCATCAATTAATTTCAGACTTAAGGCTCTCTCCTAAGGTTTTGGCAAAGGAGAATAATATTTTTCTCTCTTTTTCCTAAACTTAATTCAATTGAACGAACAAGTAAATACTTTGTGCTAGGCACTGTGCAAGCTGATGGGAAACATAAAAACAAAGATAACCTCTGTCCTCAAGGAGCGGACACTGCATTTGAGTTCCTGAAGAACGAGGCCCCCAAGTAAAAGCAAAACATTTATTTTTATTCATTATGGTTACCCACAAGAGATAATAGTACTTACACCCTGCTGTAATAAATAGTAAAAGAAAAAATATATCTAGTATCTCTTATCTATCATCTCTCCTCTTTCTTTCTCTTTCCCTCCTCTCTCTCTCTGTCTCTCTCTCTCTCTTTCTCTCTCTCTCTCCTATTCCTATACCGCTTCTAAAAAAATCTCATTTTTATGGTGTCAAGTAGGCATGTTTGATCATTCGTTTTGGGGCAATTTGCTTTCATTAAAATACTTTTATGATTGATTATCAAGACACAGAGACAATCCTAGGTTCTTAAAAGCTTTGGTAGAATATTGGAAGTTCTATCAGGTCCTACCAAGAGGGAAAGACTTCTAGAAGGGCCTTAGTGATGTACTGGATGTCTATTGTTGGAAGACCAGCTGAGCAAAAAGAGGTAGATGGGGTTCATCACCATAAGACAGGCCACTGGGAGAAATTTTGGGGGACCACTGCAAGTGACAAAAGCCATAAGGCACTACCTGAGATTCTTCCCGTAAAGGGAAAGGAGAATATTCTCATTTGTGGAAATCCAGGGACAGAACCTAAAGCCCTGTTGAAGGATTGCCATGTCCATGTGGATTAATCACAGATCCCTGAAGGACTGAAGGATTGAAGTTCACTGCTGATGAAGGTTGGTGTTGCTCTGAACTGTGTGCCGTTTTACCTTGAGCTGTTCTGTGTTCTTCAGTGTTCAATACTGAGCTCTCAGAAACTCAAGGATGTGCTCAAGGGAGGTGATAGCATTCTCTGCTCTGGAGCTACCCCAAGGAGAGACAGGTACAGACTAGGGAGTGTTTGGCAGTACAAACTTGAGGCAGGGGAACAAGTGAAATGATCTCTCCAAATTATTTCCATTTTTGATGGTTGTAGCCTATGAATTTTGGAGAAAAGAAAAGAAAATAAATATGGTAGAGTTAATTACTAGAGAACCCTGGATTATAAATTGCAGGGAGTGGAGAGTAGAGTGAGAAGGAAAAGATGAGTTATTTATCTGAAACCCTATCCACCAGTTCTGATGATAAATATATCTATTGTAAATCTAATTCTGTCAACTGAGTCATGCATTTTCATGGTTAGACAAATTGATGAAACAAAAGAAGCCCCCATGATTTTGGTCCTTTGAGGAAGGAGAGCCAGTGCCTAAAGTAAAATGGACACTATCTTCTACTTCCAGAATATGTACATGGTTTGGTTCTCTAGCATTACCTGGGGACTCTTAGAAGAAATTAAAGGATTTTTAGATTTTTTTTCCTTTTATAACAGACACTATCTGAATCTTTATATTGACTGAATTTTTTTTTTTGTTGGAACTGTGATTTCATCCACATAGGGAATTCTCAATTGACATTCTTGCTATAAACAAAACCAGAAGAAAGAAGGATATTGCAGTTAAATGGAAGCATGGCTCACAGATACTTCTTGGAGATGTAGAGAAAGTTGTTGGAGTTTTTATCATATGCTTAAAGGCAAAAAATACTTTTTTACAGGAAATTTGACCATCACGTGTTGCAGTATTAAGGATAAGTATTGGCAAAAGAACCACCCAAAATGGCTACTTATGATGTTGAGGGGGAACTGGTAGAGAAATTTAGGCAAGAAATTGCTATGGCCCCCCAAATTACATTAAAATACCCTGAGATATGAGGTGACTTCAATGCAAAGTTGGGAAAATGAAAGAATGGGGAGAAATATATGTAAATATATGATTCAAGAAGAGGAAAAAAGAGAGGCCAAAGACTTGAAGATTGAACAGAAGTTTGATTTAGGCAATATTTTCTTTGAGAAAGGAATTGGTAGGCTTACAGACATGGCAGCCATCAAAAGTCATGAAGGACAAAACAGATTATATTTTAACAGATAGAGAGTTAACTTGTTATTGATGTGGAGGTTATTCCTGAGTCAACTGTCTGTTTACAGTTAGAACATCTAGGTCTTTGAGCCAAGATAAACAGAAACCAAAGGAAACATTTTACTATGAAAACCCAAGAGGTATATGGAGGTGATTCATATTGGAAGTGATGCAACTGTGAGGGGGCTGAAGGATCACTTATACAAGTTATCTAAAGTAGGGAAAGATGCCAAAGGTGTGGGGGGAAGAAAACTTGGACTTTAATATGGTTTAAAAAATACAACTTTGGAGTTTGAAGGAAAATTTGACTTGTGTGAGTGGTGGCATGCTGGTAGTGCCCGACTTGATGTTAAAAGCTTTTTAGGGTCCAAGAGTTTCACATAGACACTGGACCCACTCAAGTGGATGTGGAATGTGGCCATGAGATGCTGCAATGTTGAATGACTCTTGAATTTTCAAACTGTGTTTTGACTTAAAGGGATGGAAGCCCAGAAAGGAATAAGGTCCAAGGGACAGGGTGCTATGAATGTAAGCAGAGGATAAGACCCTTCTCTGCGCCCCCTTGCTTTGGGCTCCCCTACACACATACATCCATCCATGTTACACACACACACACACACACACACACATTGCGTGCCTTTTTGGGTTTGGGGGTGAAAAGAGGTGAGGAAGGTCATCCTGGGGGAGCTCGGCCTCAGGAAGGAGGACACTGCTCAAGGTAGCCTCCTTCCGTTTCCTTTGGGGCCAGAAGGAAGACCCTGTAACACAATAGGCAAGTTCCACACCAGCCTTCCAAATCCCGCTTGTTACCAATTAGGGCCCATCCTCTCAGTACCAGCATCCCTGGCCCAGGAGCCTTGCTCTTCTGCCATCACTTCCGGGAGAAACGTGAATGTGTGCGGGCGATTTGTCTAAGTCAAATTAAGAAAAAGAAAAAAAAATAAACTTCTTTCTTAACCAAATGGAATTAATTTTTGCATGTGGGTTGGGTTGCCTTTTGAATTCCTTCAGGCTTGGTTCGTTGAGGTTGGGAGGGGGGGCGCCCTGCAGGGCTGTTGCCCAGAAATTGGCAGAGCGGTGAGATCCGGGGGGTCCCTCGGCCTCCCTTCTCCCCCGGGGAATGGTTCTGTAGAACGTGCTCGGTTCTTTTCTAGTGCTGTGCTGTATGCGAATGTGGCTGTGACGGCAGCTCTGGGGGTCGCAGTTTTGGAGGCGGGGAGAGGGGCATTGGAGGGGCTCCTGAGCTCCATCTTAGGCTTGTGTCTCAGCCACTGCTCAGTCCCGGGAGGGCCCAGGGGAAAGCAGAATCAGGTCAGACCAGCCTTTCCAAGGCGGGGTGGGAGCGTGGGGGATGGAGAGCAGCCCGTGGGTTGCCACGACCGGAAGTTCTGCCCACGCCGACCCAGCTCGCGGCCTCGGCCCTGTGCAGGTGCATGCGCGACACCGGACGGGAACGGGAGACGAGGCTTTCGGTGGGACGCTGTTCCAGTTGAGCTGGTGGGAGTTTGGTGTGAGTGCCCTTTTCCCCCCTTGCTTCTGGTGATGTCATTGATTTTGGGAATGGGTAGAACTGTGATCTCAAAAAAAAGCAAGTATGTGAACACAGTCACTCCCGAGAGCATGTCTCTCTCCTATCTGTGCAAAGATCTTTATGCACGTAATAAGCACAAAAATCGAGGCAATTCTCCAAGACAGTACTAGTAAGAAACAAGTAGCCTTTTGCGAAACAAATTCACCAAGGGGCCACGTCTTAATCACTGCACAGCTAATTGATAGATGAAGAAAATATAAGGTACCATTGGCTTTATTTTTTATCAATCACCAAAAAAGCATTTGATTTGGCAGAACAAAATCCTGCTTTATGTAGGCTCTTCTACAACAAAATGTCTACACACCTCAAAATCATTCAGGATTCTTTGGGAAAATAAAACAACAGAAATAACCCTGTTCAATAACTTTCTGATGGCAAATATCAGAAAAGACCTAAGAGGGAGCTGGATGGTTGATAAAAGGTATTTGCCTCTATGGAAGGTAATTCCATGCCGTATCCAGGTCAAAGAGGGACCCTATAGATGATGAGGTCCTTGGGATTCTTCTCTGTCTACCACATGGTGCTGATTGCATTAAGCCCCAGAATGTTGTAGAGCATCCTAGGTGAAATCTGTAAACACTAAAGAATTTGGCTCATCCATCCACACTAGAAGAGACCAAGCGGATGAAGAATTATCTATTATCCATATTTCAACACGGATTTGGATGGAACTTTATAGACTATCCCCATAAGTATAAAAGACATTAGCGTATGTGGACCATGAGTTGGGCTGAGTTGAACAGAAGAGGAAGATAGACTGGTTTGCTTATGGGAAATGTCAAAGCTTTTTGACTAACCTCAAGCCTCCCATAAAAGCAATGGTCCATCTTTTCAATACTATCTTTTTACCAATGTTCCTATATGATAGTGAGATAGGAAATACAACTACTTCCAAAGAATTAAAAATGTCCACCAAATGTAGGGCAATGGAGAGACATATGGTGTGTGTGAGTAGGCTTAAACAGAGAACTAAGAAGGGACTCCAAAGAAGACTAGGAATACAAGATGTCATCAAGGAACTGTATAGGTTGGCCAGCCATGTGTCAAGGATAAGAGATGGAAAGCTACAGGGCTGCATTGACACCCTCACAATCACAGCAGAAAGAAAGGAAAGTCTCCAACACTTTGGTAGACCCCTCCCCCAATACACTTCCCACCCCTCCATGGCCAATATATGGGAGGACATAGACAAGAGTTACCCAGGATGGTCTCTTATGGATTGGTTCCGATCTGTGTTTTTGTAGGAAAATCTACAATCAGTGAGATGATAGATCCCTTTGAATATTTGAAAGGGAACTCCCAGTGTGGAAGCTCTCTATACTGATTGTCAGAAGCTTCTCCATAATTTATTACCTTTGAGAGTTGTCTGGGACACTGAGAAGCTAAGCTATTTGTCTATGGTCACACAACTAGTCTGTGTCATTGATGTGACTTAAACTCAATATTTCTGATTCTAAGACCAGACCTTTTTGTATCCCATCATGGTGTGTCCCACTGATTGCAGGCACTTTGTTATCTCAATTTTGCAAACAGTTTCACCTCCATGAAGATTACCCCAGGTTCTGAGGTCTGTATGTATGTGTTTGTATCCATCTGTCTAATCCCTCAGGCACTGGCCTTCAGATCTCACCTCATTAAGCTTTCAATAATACTCAGAGTTCCAGGTCAGATGGCTTATTCTTGCCTTGCCCTTCTGTCTTCTGCCCTTCTGAAGCAAATACTCGCATATGATATCATTGTACGTCTTGGGGATGACGGCATAGCTCTCTAGAAATTGTTAATAGTTCCCCAATCCTAGAAGGGTCTTTATCACTTGAAAATTCTTTGTATGAGGCCAGCCAATGAACACTTCTCTCTTCTCTAGCTCAGCATTCCCAGGTTTTTGGCAGGGGTTCTGAAAAATTGTCTCCTGTCAATTTGATGATTCAACCGACACCTTCCATCTAACATCTAACCGATTAGTTTGTAAGCTCCTTGAGAGCAGGTTCTGTCTTTTGGCTCCTTTTGTATCTCCAGCACTTAGAATAGTAGGAGCTGGCACATAGTAATTGTTGAATAAATATGTATTGATTGACTTACAACTTCACCAACTATCCAAAATAGTCAGACATTCCACATCTTCAGTCCTCGCCACCATTGCTTTATGAGGTCTTATGAGTCCGAGTGGAAAGGATGCAGGAAAGAATGCTATGAGGAAATAGCTTAGGTTGAGAATGGGGTTGGCAAGATCCCCATTTCTTACTCCTTCCATGTCTGGTCATATTTAGCTTCTGGCATCTCTCACTCCCCGTGTTTATAGCCGAATACTACTCTCCTTCCCTGGCTGTGTGCTACTGGTGCTATTTTTTTAAGCACTTGGCCTTTATTTGTCACACCCTCATTCTTTGGGAAGGAGCTGTTCTTCCCTTTTGCTATTACACAGCAGATTTCTCTGAGCTTTTGCCTTCAAATCCATATAGCCAGATGCCATGTCTAATTGCTCTGGAAAAGTTGGACCCAATTTTTTTCCAGCTCTTACCTCTCTCTTTGTCCTCTGACCTGGGCTAGAAAAGTGTCCTTTCCACAGCAAGCAGTCATATCCTGTCTTCTCAGCCTACAGCCCACCTCTCAGTCTGACACTATCAGCCTCATCTGCCTTCACTTCTGTTTTGAAATAGTCTTTGCACATGCAACAAAAATTCCAAAGGCTTCTCTGAACCCTCTTGCTGGGAGGTATTCAGGAAGGATACTCAGTCAGGTCAACAAATCAATGAGCATTCATCAGGCTCTGATTTTGTGAAAAGGAATTATGATAAATGCTGTTGTGTATTCTTCTATGATCCCACCCTCGGGGGTCCAGATCTTGTTACTTTGGGCCACAATTGAGATCAAAGGCAGATTTCTTAAATCAGATAATCAATCAACAAGCATTTATTAAGTGTTTATTGTGTGCTAGGCAATGTGATATTTGTTGAGGATACAAAGACAACAATGAAATAGGTTCTGCCCCCAAGAAGCTTACATTCCATTGTCTATCAGGGGATTGGGGATGCAACATGTACATGAATGAAAATATAGGAAGTTTATACAAAAATAAATACAGAGTTATAATGGGAAGCACTGTAAGCTATGGGAAAATAGAAAAGGTCTTATGTAGAAATAATAATAATAGTTAGCATTTACATAGAACTTTAATGTTTACAAAGAGGCTGATTAATATAGTAATATAGAATTATATATATATGCATGTGTATGCATATATCATCTATCTATCTGTCTGACTGTCTGTCTAATTTATCTATCTAGCTATCTATCATCTATTATCTATTTATCTATCTATCATCTATCCATCCATCCATCTATCCATCTATCTATCTATCTATCTATCTATCTATCTATCTATCTATCTGTCTATCTGTCTGTCTGTCTGTCTGTCTGTCTAGCTATCTCATTTGATCCTCACCACAACCCTGTGAAGTAGGTGTTATTATTATCAAAATTTTATAGGTGAGGAAACAGAAGTTCATAGAGATTAAGTGACAGGGTCACACAGCTAGTAAGTGTCTAAAGAAAGATTCAAACTTAGGTTTTTTTGACTCTAAGTCTAGTAGTCCATCTATTGTACTACCTACGGAGCTCCCTCTGTAACTGGTGGGAATGTGGGAGAGAAGGAAAGGAAATAAGTATTTAAACAGCACTAACTGTGTGATTATTGATAGGCAACGTAATGGATAGAGCTCTGGGCCTGGAGTTAGGAAGACCAGAGTTCAAATCTAGCCTTAGATACTAGCTAGTTGTATGACCCTGGGCAAGTCACTTAACCATGTTTGCCTCAGCTTTCCTGATCTGTAAAATGAGCTGGAGAAGGAAATGTCAAACCACTCTAGTATCTTTGCCAAGAAAACCCCAAATGGTGACATGAAGAGTCAGATATGACTGAAATGATCTAACAACAACAATACTATTAATTTACAAATATCACCTCATTTGAGCCTCACAACCACCTTGCAAGACTGGTGCCATTCTAATCCCTATTTCACAGCAGAAGAGATTGAGGTAGAGGTTAAGTGACTTGTCCAAGATATCATGGCTAGTATCTGGGGTCATATTGAACTCGAATCTTCGTGACTGCAGGCCCAGGGTTCTATCCACTCTGCCACCTTGCTGCCAGATGGCACCTGAACCCAGCTTTGAAGGAAAGCTCGTATTCTAAGAGATGGAGGTATAGAGGGATTGTATTACAGGAGAGAGTGTGTCATGTGAAGAATGTCAAAAAAAGCTGATGGACTACTAGACCGTGCAGGTGAAAGAAAGTAATGTATCCTAAGGCTGGAAAGGTAGCTAGAGAATAGCTTTAAATGCCAGGCAGAAGAATTTGTATTTGACTGAGTATGGATTAGGGGAGTCAGATCTGTGCTTTAGGAAAATCACTGGAGGTTTTCCAATAGCCTCCTCTGCTTCTCCTTATTAGTTCTCCACCCCTGCTATGATGCTGAAGTGACATGTCCTGCCTACCACTCACACGGCTCCTTCCCATGGGATGTGGATGCTCCCCCGAGATAATTCTTTCTTGGGGTCTCCAAGTTTGTAGGATTTCCACTGGCAGTCGCACAGACTGTTTGTAAAGGTGTCTAGGCGTCTCTCATGTTGCTCTCCCGTTACAAAAGAGTCCCATTCTTTTTTCATATGATCCCACCTCCAGCCTTTTTATTATTTTCCCATCCTTAGTTTCACTAAGTTTCCAGGTCTTCTCCTCAGTGTATCTGTTTAGGGATGGAGCTAAATCGTAGAACACTAGCAGGGTGTTACGTACCTCCTTGTACATTTATTGCAGGGCCTTTAGTAAGTCCTTGCTTCTCCCCCAAATTTTATACAGCACCACACAATACATTTCTTTTTTAAAAAATATATCGGTATCTTCTGTATTTATATTGCCTATATTTCCCAACTATTTCCCTCCTCTTCCTCAAGTCATTGTCTATAATGAAGAACACACACACACACACACACACACACACACACACACAAAAGAGGGGGAAAATAGTTCCAACAAGACTAATATATCAAACAAGTGATTTAGATTTAAATATATATATGTGTTCCACACCCATAACCCCTGTCGTTACAAAGGGAAGAAAGGACATTCTCATTTCTCCTTTGGAGACAAACTCGATTATTGTTATTTCACAGCATTCAGGTTCAAATACATTGCTGTTGTTCTTTCTGTTTACCTTATTGTTGTCATTGTGTACATTATTTTCCCTGGTTCTTCTTACTTCACTTTGCATCAGTCCACATAAGTCTTCTTATACTTCTCCGTTTTCATCATATTCATGTCTCATTGCACAAATTTAATTGTTCACTACATTTATGCACCACAGTTTGTTTAGCTATTCCCCAATCAATGGGCATCTACTCTATTTCCAATTCTTTTCTACTATAAAAGAAGTTACTATAAGTATTTGGTATATGTGAGGTGTTTATTTTGTCACTGACCTCTTTAGGGTATTGGCTTGGCAGTAGAATACTCATTTTAGTAATTTTCTTTACATAATCAACATTTCCAGAATAGTTGGAGCAATTTGTAGTTCCATCAACAGTGTTTTGTTATGCTGGTGTTTCCATATCACCTCCAATATTGACTATTTCCATCTTTTTGCCAATTTGCTGGGCATAGGTGAAACCTTAAAGTGATTTTGATTTGCATTTCTCTTATTGTTAGAAATTTGGGACATTTTCTCATAGGGTTGCTAATAGTGTACAATCCTTTTAAGAACTCTTTATGCAAATCACCTGACCATTTATCTATTGAGGAATAGCTTTTGGTTTTACATATATTTGTTATTTATCTATATATCTTTGAAATTGGAATCATATCCAAGATATTTGATGAAAAGTTTTTTCTCCTCAATTACTGCTTTTTTCTAATATTATTTGTGTTAATTTTGTTTGTGTAAAATGTTTTCATTTTTATGTAATTGAACTTTTATTTTTTGTGATCCAGCCTATCCCTTCTTTGCTGAAGAATTAAGTCTCTAGACATTTTTATCCAAGGTACCCGATCTGTTTATCTTCTAAGGTTTTTATTATATTGTGTTTAATGTTCATTTCTTTGTGACAAAAACAAAATCCAGGAGGAAATAATAGAAAAAGAAGTCCCATTCATAATAGTCACAAAGTGCTTAAACTATCTGGTAGTAGGTTTACCAAGGCCCACTTGAGACCTGAACAGATAGAAGTACAAAATGATTCTTAATACAAACTGACTTAAATAAATGGATTTTGTGCTCATGGAGGGGCTATGACAACAAAACAAAATTGATGACTACCTAAATTAATTTATAGACTTAATGCTATTCCAATTAAATTACCAAGGAGATATTTTATGGAAGTGGGCAAAATAATTACTCATTTCACTTTAAGCAACAAAAATCCTAGAATCTCAAGAGAAATAATGAAAGGAAAAGTAAGAATCTAGGTTTAAATGGTATTATAAAGCAGAAATAACCAAAATTATTTGGTACTGATTGCAAAACAGAAAAGTATATCAAAAGAATAGGCTAAATAAGGAAGCATCAGAAACAATTGAGTCTAATAAGCCAGATGTCAATAAACTCAGAACATAAATTATTTTGGGAAGAATGCCCTATGTGACAAAAATTTCTTGGAAAACTGATTAGCAGTTTGGAAAGAATTAGGTTTAGGCCAAGATCTTACAATATCATAAG
The DNA here is from genome assembly GCA_028646515.1 of Pseudochirops corinnae. Lineage (NCBI taxonomy): Eukaryota > Metazoa > Chordata > Mammalia > Diprotodontia > Pseudocheiridae > Pseudochirops > Pseudochirops corinnae. The sequence continues at coordinate 192,050,457 of CM053590.1, read as the reverse complement.
ATATTCCAAGTGGATACATGATATGAATATGAAAAGTATTAACACAGAAGAGACATTTTCATCGTAGTCCATGAGTACTCCTAAAGCAAAAAAAAAAAAATTCTTTATGAGGATTTAAATTTAATTCTTTTCATTCCTGCTCCAAACGTTTAATAGCATCTTATTTATTTTATCTTCAATCATACATATCCGTACAACAAATGTGAATACTTAATCACCAAAGCAGCAACAGTAATCAATGACAATAACATCAATTTAAGAAAAAAAATAAAACAGCAGTTCTATGTGGGAAGGTGCTCAGAAAAGGAACAAGAAAATTCTAAGAAGAATAAAAGGGGAGAAAATGCTCGTGGTCTACAGGAAACATCCCTAGGATGCACCAAATACACCCATACATACAAAACAGATCCACACTTTAAAAAAAAATGAACAGGCTCCCCTGTGTAAGGGCATCCCCAGTCTAAGCTCTGGTGGGTTATTGTTTGGGTCCTGATGGCCACTGAGTTTCTCCCAAGTTGCATAAGCAGATGTAGGTGCAGGGGCTGCTGCCATCAATTTTGCCTCGCCCAGTCTAGTAGCTTTGTCTCTCTTATATGAGATCAGGTACATGCATTGAGTCAGCCACTTCAGTCAGTCTAGGCACTTGTCCATTTCTATCCACTGGCTCCTTCTCTGTTGCTTATAAACATGCCCAGATTGCCTCTGTTCTAAAAAACCAAAAACACTTCCAAAAAACCAAGGCAAATCTTTGCTTCATCCTACCACCCTCTCGCAAGCTATTTGCTCCTTCCTTTCACAGTCAAACTTCTTCAAAGTTGTCTACATTTACTGCTTCCCTTCCTCACTTACTAGTCTCTTTTCACGCCATAGCAATCCTCACTTCTTGACTCATAGGTTACCACTGGTCTCTTGATTGCTAAGTGTAATAGATTCTCTTAGTCGTTATCTTTCTGGAGTGCTAAATAGTATCTTACATCAATAACCATGCACTTCTGCTGAATACTCTTAGGTCCCTGAATTTTTATGATACTGCTCTCTCCTGATCGTCATCCCCTTATCTATCTGATCACCCCTTAATCTTCTTCCTTGGGTCACCGTTAATGGTTTACCCATTTCGAATAAGAATACCCCAGAGCTCTGCCTGTGGCCTTCTCTCTTTTCATTCTTGATGATCTTGGTGATTTTTCAGACATCCTTAATCTATGTATCTGGTCCTCATCTCTCTTTTGAACTCAAGACCTACATCCACCAACTGCCTGATGAACGCGCTACCCAGACTTCCCACGGACATTTCACACTCAACAGGTCCTAAACAAAATTTATTATCTTTCCCTTCATCCATTTATCTTCCTAGGTACCACTCTCTTTGCATTCCTCCTCAGATTTACAATCTCACAATTAACCCTGACTTCGCTTTCCCTCACCTCACCCCTGTACTTAATTTTCAAGTTTGACTGATCCTGTGTCCAAGCCTTTTCTGGAATCTTCCCTCTATTCACAAGGGCACCACACTTATTCAGCCCCTCATAGCCTTTCCTTTGGGCTACTACAATAATCTTGTAATTGCTCCTCTTGCCTCTAAGCTCTGACCTCTCCAATCCATCCTTCACATAGCTATCAGGTTGATATTCCTGAGCCTTGGTTTTGACCATGTCACTGCCATGTTCCAGATGTTTCTCTGAATCTTCTGTTTCTTTAGGATAAAAATACAAACTCCTCTGATTGACTCTTAAAGCCTCGTACAATCTTAATGTAACCTTTTTTCTAAACCCACTTTATGGTCCTCCTCATATGGTCTGTGTCCCATTCAGACTGACTTATTTTATGTTCTGTCACTTTGCAAGGCTGTCTCCTCATGCCTAGAATACTTTCTCTCCAAATCTCTGTTTCTTGGAGTCCCTTGTTCCATTCAAGCTTAACTCAAGAACTTCATTCTGTATGAGCCTTTTCCTGATTCCTCTTCCTTCTACCAAACTTAGTTTTTAGTACTTCTCTTGAAAATATTTTAAATTTATTTCATATGTTCCCTATTTACTTCCTTATATACATACAGTTTTCCCCCAGTAGGGTATGAGATCTTGTGCAGAGATGCCTTCATTTTTTTTTTTTTTTGTCTTTGTATCTCCAGGGCCTAGTGCAATGCCTGGAATAAAGTAGGTATTCATGAATGCCTGTTAAATTGAATGGAATAGAATCTATACCTATATCCCTTTAGTATTGAATAAAATCGATTTGAGTTTCCCTCCAAACTGCCTAGAAATCAAAGATTTTTCAAAGGCAAATGGCTACAGGGGGCCAAGAAGGCTATTTTGTGCCCAACTGCCATTGTTCTTCTGTGTCTTGCAATATTCTTTTACAGAATTGCCTGTGTCTTTTTTGTCATCCATGAACTTGTTCTCTGAACTCAGGAAAACTCATAAACAAGGCTAGGTAGTGATACTCCCTCTATTCTGGCAAGTGATTATTCAGCCTCAACATGAAAACCTGCAATGAAGGTTTCTGAGGCAGCCCATTCCATTTAGGGATAGCTCTAGCTTTTAGGGAGTTTTTTTTTTTGTTATGTTATATATTCCTTTTAATAAGCTCTGCCATTATTCCCTCAGTCCCAACAAGAAGTATTTCTTAGCTTTCTCCAGCCAACAGTAACAGATTCTTTGTGTTCTGATCTACTCAGATTTGGTTCAGTGCCCTTTGGAGAGACTTTGAACACTATACCATGTTGGAATTCCAATGCACACCTACTGGAATATTTGGCCAAAAGGAATGTGGGAATTGGCTTGCAACTCGAAGATAGAGCAAGAAAGGGAGAAAGAGCATCTTTTACTTGGCCTAACAACAAAACATGAAAATCAGGCCCACTTTGGCACCAGTGTGAAAATCCAATATGCCCTCTCAACAAAAGCGCCAACCGCATTGACTCTGGGGATATGGTTTTTTTGCTTTTTGCCTTTAAAGATCAGGTTGAAAAATGTCTCATACTTTAACAAGACCCCACAAACACCTTGATTTTGCTGAGAGTGAAAATTCTTTTTCCTCATGGCTCTAGACTCTTGACTTACTTTGTGAGTAAGTGTTCAGCAAAAGGAAAGTTATTTCCAGTGCTGTGGACAGGGAGGGCATCTGTAGAAGACAGTTAACAGTATGGAATCGATGATAAATGTTACCTTGACTATAAAAGGCATTAACAAAAAAACCTGGAATTGTAATTTTGCTTCACATATTTAATGAATTATCTGTATTTTTTTTTTAAGATAGAGGAACCAAGCTTCTAATTATGTCATTCATTTACTCAAATTCTTGTTGTTGTTCTGTTTGTCCTTCATTTTTGAAGAGGACCATGGCATCAGGGAAATGATGACATGACTTTCAGTTGACTTTGAGGGAGGGAGGGAGAGCTGTGCAAGATCACCAGTCTCTTTCTCCTCTAGAGTCATCTGTATCCAGTGACCAGATGGTCATCAGGATGACTGGAGATGGCCCAGGATATAATGGGAGACCCTGGCCCTTTTAGGCTACAGCCTTTTCATGTACTCACTTTGAGGTAATACCCATTCAGGAAATAGGCCTCCCTCTCTCAAATCAGGCAACTGCAAGTCATATCATCATTTCCTGATGCCATGGTCCTCTTCAAAAATGAAGGACAAACACAATCTGTGAGTAGAGGTCCTCTCTGGACCTCAGTTTTCCCATTTTGAAATAAAGCTTATTGTTGTGTTGTCCTTCATTCTCGAGGAGGACCATGGCGTCAGGGAGATGCTGACATGACTTGCAGTTGACTTTGGTTTGAGGGAGGGAGGGCTGTGCAAGGTCACCAGCCTCACTTTCTGCTCCAGAGCCATCTGGGTCCACTGGCCAGATTCTCATCATGACAACTAGAAATGGCCCTGGATGCAATGGGAAACCCTGGCCATTGTAGGCTAAGGCCTTTTCAGGTTCTCACTTTGAGTGAGGTAATGCCCATTCAGTGAATAAGCCTCTTGAAGAAATTAATTAAGGTGGTGGCCCCTTTAATCAGGAAAGAAAAAGAAAAAAAATCAAACTGGGAGGTGAGTACCTTCAGGCTTCCCTGCCCTAAAAGAGAACAGTTACCTTTTAGTGTTTACATTCACTCTGTTCTAGGAGGATGGAGACCTATTGTCCAATCTATGAGCTCCAGAGTGAATAGGGTTTAAGGCCTGTTCTTTCCTCAAGAAATGTAGCCAAGTCAACCCAAAGGAAAAAAGGCAGGTTTAGCCATTGAAATGTACTGTCCCCTGCAGGGCTAAGACACACAGAAGAGTGTATAAGGAAACCATAAGGATTTTAAAAATCTGTGAAGATGTGAAAAGCCAGTGTGAGGTTTTAGAGACCCAAGGGATATTCAAAAGCTGAAAGTTCTTAACAGACAACTCTGACAGAATGTGCAGATGTGAAAATCGATGTGTTAAATGTTGTACATGCCGGAACTTTTGCATGGTGCAATGGGAAAAACCTTGGACCTTATGATAGGAGAATGGGGCTGGTTTTAGTCCCATCTTTGATGTGCTATCCACGTGACCTTAGGCAAGTTACTTTCCCCCTTTGAGCCTGTAACCTCCTAAATAAAATGGAATTGGATTTGGTGACCATGAAAGTCCTTTTGAATTTTGATTCTCTAGAGCAATGACTCATGGGTTGCTTGTTCCAGAATTGGATAAATCTCTCCCTTCTCCAATCCATCCTTCACATTGTTGCCAAAATGCTCTTCCTAAAGGCTAGTTCTGGTCACATCATGTGCTGGTATCTAAGTAATTTATCAAAGACATGATAAACATGAAATTTCTGTGTGTTTGAGGCTGGGGGTAGAATGACAAAAAAGACTTCAGTGGAAAGACTGTTGAATTTGAAGTGACAGGAACTGTGTTGGGATTCCAGCTCTGCCCCACACTGCCTATATGACCTTGTGCTAGGTGACCATTAAGCTCCTTCCTGCTCTTCATCTGTGATCCCAAGCTCTCAAATACCTTACACTGGGACTGGATGGGATCCAACATGTGCTGACACAAATAGATAGAATTTCAGAAGAGAAACAAAATCAACAATTGGGCACGGAGGCAGAATCAGGAAAAGCCTGTGTAGGAATTGGATCCTGAACTGATCCTGAGGAGCAGCAGCAGAAACAGCAGGAGGAGGAGGAGACAGGCATAGAGACAGAGACCAAGAAAGAGAGAGATAGAAAGGCTGAGACAAAGAGAAAAAGGGGGAGGGGGGAGACAAACAAAGATGAAGAGAAGAGACAAAGACAGAGACCAAAAAAGAGAAAGACAGTGAGACCAAGACAATGAGAAAAAGGAAGGAGAAAAGAGAGAGAACAGAAAATAATTTCTCACTGGAAAGCACTAGCATGGGGAGGGGTGTAGGTGGAGTGACATCTACAAGGAATAGCTCGTAATCTAGTTTGGCCGGAAAGTAGAGGGCATGTAGGATGGGAAAGGAACTGATTTAGTTCCAGTTATGTGCCAGCCACTCTGCTAAGTGCTTTACTAATATTAGTTCATTTGATCCTCACAATAACTCTGGGAGGTAGGCGCCATTATTCTCTCCTGTTTTATGGATGAGGAAACTAAGGCAGATAGAGGTTAAGTGACTTGCCTAGGGTCACACAGCTAATACGTGTCTGAGACTGAATTTGAACTCAGACCTTTCTGACTTCAGATCCAGTGCTCTAGCCACTGCACTACCTTGCTGCTTCTGAAGTTGCATAACATAAAGACTGGGAAAATCAGTGGGAGCCAAATTGTCTTTGACATTCTCAACAGAGCAGATGCCATTTGGACCCCATTCAAGGGAGTTTCTTGTTTCTAGTGGCAAAGGAACCTCATTATAGGGTGTTTTGATCGTACTGACCCACAAAACAGCATTAGAGTGAAGCACCAATAATACATGGGATGAGAAATAGGGAAGGTCTGAGAGTGAGTGCTTGAGTTCATTATTTTTTAAGCACTGCATAGAATAAAGGTCATGGGAGAATTCAAATGCCGATATTTTATTATGGTGAGATTATAAAATATAGGGCATGCTTCTTTACTTGTTATTGATGGGCAATCTTCTCATCTATTTCTCATCATAGCAAGGCCAAGGACAAAGACGGGCCATTAGATAAAACTGATCATGGCAATTAGTAGGGGTAGAAAAGAAAATTTCCATAGGGGAAGTACTATGTAGTAATGTTTAACAACTGACAGCAACTTCTAGCAATTAACTACTAATTAAATTATTAAAAAAATAATAAAAAAATAATAAAAATAATAAAAAATAATAAAAAAAATATTAAGGTCCTGACTCTACTCTCTGAACATATTGTCTTCATCCAATTCTTTACCGCCACAAAAAGTACTGTTATGTATATGTTGGTGCTTATGAAATATTTCCTTAACTTCCCTGGAGTATCTAAGGCCATTCATTTTCAAGAGTGAAGTGATTTGTTTATATGAGGTTTAGAAGCTTTGAATCACAGACCCTGGAATCTTCCCTTCTATCATTCAGGGCTTTCTCACTGATCCTTCCAGAGACCCCTGTAGGAGTGTCCTTAATTTCCCTATGCTTCTGTTCTCTCTCCCTACACAGATGCTCAGAGCAGCAAGTGGCCTCTGCCTGACAAAGGAATGTGTATAGAATAAGGTAATTCTCTGGATAATGTGGCACTAATAATAGCTGACATTTTATAGCGATTTAATGTTCACAGTATAAATGATCTCACTTGTCCCTCTCAACAAGACTTTGTTGTAGGTTCTATTAGTATTCCTAACTCTCCGAAGAGGGAACCAAGGCTCAGATAGGTTATGACTTGTGCAGAGTCCAAAGCTCAAAATTGGGATTCAAACCCAGGTCTTCCTAACTCCACCTATACTACTCTATCTATTGTTCCATATTCCTTTTTTTTTTGATCACATTACATTTATTCCCTTTCTTGTCATGTTAAGACAACCAATAGATAAAGGGAATAATGTGAACTTAGGGCACAGGAAACAGAAACATCTGTGATTTTGATCAACATGGAGGATTCTAGGTTTAGAGACTTCCTTCATGTGGAGGGGACATAACCCACTCAGGAGGAATCATGATACAGTGCAGGGAGTGATGAATTTGGGACCGGAGGACTCTGGCTTGAAGCCCAGCTCTGACAAGTTTCTACTTGTATGATCTTGGATAAATCTCTTAACATCGTTGGGCCTCAGCTTCCTCATTTGTCAAATGAGAGGGTTAGACTGAATGAGTGCTGAGGTCCCTTCTAGACTCTTATGAACATTCTGAGATGGTCCCATTTGAGATCAGTGTGCAATTGAAGATATCAGGGGCAGCCAGAGATAGTTTAGGGGGACAGCCTGATGCAAGAGAAAGAATGTGGGATCTGGAATCAGAGAGACCAGCTGCAAGTCCAAGCTCTGCAAGTTTGTACCTCTTGAATCTCTCTGGGTCTCTGTTTCCCCATGGATGAAGGTTCTCTTTAGCTTGAATTCTATGATCCTATGATTTATGATTTGGATAAATCCAAAGGAGTTCCCTGGAGTGAAAGGAGGTTAAATGATTTGCTCAGGTTCACACAACAGATAAGGGACCACTCTATCCCTTCCCTTATCAAACTAGGAGAGAAAAAGCCTTGGAGTTCTATGACCTTCCCCTCCCCCATTTCTTTGGGAGGTTCTAGATTGACTGAGTACTGTGACTGAGACTTAGTACAACTAAGACTTCCGTTAACGTGTTTTAGACATCACTGCTGATTCTGAAGGGAATTGTTATCGAACTAGGGACTGCATAATTGAAGGCTGGTGTGAGTATTTGAGGGTTTACTTTAGGAGCACAGATCAAGCTTAATCTGGTGGTTGCTATGAAACCCAGGTGGATTCCACAGGCTTATAATGGTCACCTAGCAATTACTTATGAAATTGTCCACCTTTTCCACCTATGCTTTACTGATTAAATGGGGGAAGGAAGCAATTCTGATGTGACATTGCCCTGTCAGTGGTGAATTCTCTATTCAGTTCTCGATGTCTGTGGTAAATGGCCAATTACCCTCACTGGGAGCATAATTTTTTCTGGAAGCTGCCAGTAGCAGGCAGCGGGGACCACCCTGCAGAGTGGAGCCTCTGAAGACTTGGTAAGAGCAACTGAATAAGCCTTAATAAGGTCAAGTACTCTTGCATGTACTTTCAGCAAATAAATGTTACATGCAGTTCTTCCTTCTTCAGCTGTTCCAGCTGAGCCTTTCTATTATCTCTAGTGACAACTGGGGGAGGAAGGAATTGTAAGAAGGAAAGCAAACTATGTATTTCCTCTTCAAAAGTAGGATGAGGATGACTGTTGGAAAAACAGGAGAGTTTCCCTGAGTAAAACTTTTCTTCATTGTGACTATAGATATTACCTTTGCATGTACATATTTTTGCTTATTTTCTAAGCTATTCAAATACAGACCCATTAAAATGTTGCAGACTGTATTGCATTATAAATGACAAGTTGGATTATTGAATTCAAGGCGGCATGTCTGGAATGTCAGGCAGAGGCCACTTGCTGCTCTGAGCATCTGTGTAGGGAGAGAGAACAGAAGCATAGGGAAATTAAGGACACTCCTACAGGGGTCTCTGGAAGGATCAGTGAGAAAGCCCTGAATGATAGAAGGGAAGATTCCAGGGCCTGTGATTCAAAGCTTCTAAACCTCATATAAACAAATCACTTCACTCTTGAAAATGAATGGCCTTAGATACTCCAGGGAAGTTAAGGAAATATTTCATAAGCACCAACATATACATAACAGTACTTTTTGTGGCGGTAAAGAACTGGATACAGAGTTGATGCATATCAGATGAAGAATGGCTGAACATACAGTGGTGGTAGACTGTGGTAAATGACAATGATATGATAAATAAAACTAAAGAACTACAAGGGAAGAAATGAAGAATGGGAAGAGTCAGAAAAGCGTGGGGAGATTTATATGAACTGATACAGAATGAAGTAAACAACTGGGAAAATGATATACACCATGTCTACAACAATATACAGGAAAAAAATACTGAAAAGAAAAGAAACAATGTTGTGTAATTAAATGACCAAGCTTAGAAGAGTTGTGAAAAGTGCAGTTCCTTCCCTTTTTTTGCAGAGGTAGGGGCATATGCACGTGGAACATTGAATTTGTTGTTAGATAGGATAGATTATTGGTTGATTCTGCTGAACCAATTTTTCTTTTATTTTTTTATTCTTTGTTATTAAGGAATGGATCTATGAGGAGAGTAAGGGAGAGGATATATTTGGATGGAAAGGTGATGCAAAAATGAAAACTACCAGGAAAAAACATTTTTTAAAAGGATAGCTCAGAAATATTTATTAGTTTTTCCATCAATTAATATATTTTTATTAACTAAGACAAATAAATGAATGAATGAATAAACCGAACAACTAACCAACAAACAAATGAATAGAATGACAGAAAGTCCCCTCAGTTTCTTTTGAGGTTAGTCAACACAAGGTTTGTTCACTAGTGTGGATGAGAGAAAAATATGTAAATGATTTTGCAAATTTTAATGTGCTACATTAATGCTAGCCATTATTATTATTATTATTATTATTATTATTATTATTATTATTATTATAATAAGGGCACTATGGATATTTCTTTTGGACTGCAATTTCTTTTTATAGAATCATCTTTGTCAGACTCCTCCAATTATTTCTGCATCATTGTTCTCCATTTTTTGGGTACTATTCAGTTGTTTTTCCCACTCTGACTTATTCTATATATGCCTATCCTACTACTGGTCATATCTCTTTGTCTCTATCTCTCTGTCTCTTTGTCTCTATCTGTATCTATTTGTATGTCTCTCTGTCTCTGTTTCTCTGTCTGTCTTTCCCTGATTCTCTGTCTCTGACTCTGTCTCTAACTCTCTCTCTCTCTCTGACTCTATCTTTCTCTGCTTCTCTGCATCTCTCTCCTATGCAGGGTGGTAGAATGGGGGTGGAAAAAGCTGACTGTATAAAACTCACCTGGGTCATCCAATGTGCAATTGTACAAAAACGAGTTGCTGAGTTTGCCCTTGAGTCTTTCCCATTTGAATCACTCAAATATGTCAACCCACTTTTCACTCTTTGGGAAAGAAATGCTTAAGGTTCTGGGGAATATGATGAGTCATGACCTTGGGTAAGCCATTCTGGGCTTGTTTTCCTCATCTCTAAAATGAGAGGACTAGACTAAACAATCTCTAAGGTCCCTTCCAGCTATAATTGCCATGACCCATAAGAGACAGCTGATTGTACCAGCACTGCGCCTGGGATATTTGGAGATGCCAGATAAGTAGAAAAAACCTGGCATATCTTGGATCAAACTGGCTTTCAGGGCCATAACTAGGAATTTTTGTGCAAATTGAATTGACAGGTAGATATAGAAGAGTAAGGAAAGAGAATAAACATTTATGTATATAGTACCTACTCTGTGCTAGACACTGTGTTAAACCCTTTTTATAAATATTATCTCGTTTTATTCTCACAACAAATCTGAGAGGTAGGTCCTATTTTTACCCCCATTTTACAGCTGAAGGAATTTGGGTAAACTGAGGTTAAGCAATTTTATCATACTGTAAGCCAATACCTCAACTCTTCTCTCCTAGTTATAACTGTGCTGGTCTACCTTTTGTGGTTAGAGGGTAGCTGCTAAATATGTGAAATGTACATATGCACACACGTGAAATATACCTATGTGAAATATACATGTACATGAATGATACAGTGTGAAATATACATATATATGTGAAATAAGCAATATATAAAAATAATAAATATGTGAAAGATACAAGCAAGTTGAGACCAATAAACAGTGTAGCTTTGGTGCCCATAGAGTTTGGTCCTTATGTCCTTGTGTCGTAATTGTATTGAGTGGGGCTGTTTGTCAGTGGAGGGTTACGACTTGTGCTACTTAGGTCTTCCCTTCCCTGTGCCCCCACAGAATACATCAGAGATGTGGAAGTAAACAATTATGAAAGTGTATTCTAGACCCAGCCTAGCATTCCTTATTTGAATTATGCTAGCTGACATCATTCTTGATTTCCTTCCCTTAGAGAAGGATGCCCAGCAGTGATCACTGGGGATACATAGCAGTGTGCAAATCAGTCTCATTTTGTACAACTCAATACAATTTTTAGCCCATTGTCTTCTGGATTCCCCTAGCTAATAGGTTCATAAATGTGCCTTTGCAATAAAATTCTCAGTCTGTCTTCAAGGAGGCCTATTTCTTCACCCTTTGTGGTTCAATTAAAAAAAAAGAAGACAGAAAGTGAAAAAAAAACCCCCAAGGAATACCTGTAGTTTTCTGCAGAGATAACCATATTCAGCATCATAGAAAGTCAGTCAGGGGCAGCTAGGTGGCACAGTGAGTAGAGTACCGGCCCTGGAGTCAGGAGGACCTGAGTTCAAATCCGACCTCAGACACTTAACACAAAAAATTAGCCATATGACCTTGGGCAAGTCACTTAACCCCAACTGCCCTACCTTCCCCCCTCCAAAAAACAACGAAAAAAAGTCAGTCAGAAAAAATTGAAGGTAGTCTCAGAAGGAAGGCACTAAGATTAGAGAAGACTTGGAAAGACTTCTCACAGAAAGACTATTAAGGTCCCCCAAATTGTTAACCTTTCAGGTCCAGCTTTCCTTCTACAAAAATTCTGACTTGAATTCAGTGAGTCCTCATAGTACTAGATATTGCCAGCTTGTGTAACTACCCAGAGACATGGGTAAGAGCAGATTTCACAGAATCAGTCTCAGAGTTAGAAGGAACCACAGAGGCTTTCTAGTATAACCCATACTTAATGAAGAATTTCTTCTACAAATATACCCTGACAAAGGGTCATTCACCTTTTAATTAAAGATTTCCTTTATCTTGATGTGCTTCCTATATATTAAAGCATCCCACAGATTTGGAGCTGACAGATAGCCATGTTACTGTAAAGGCAGCAAGGGAGTCAACAACCCATCTGAGAAAACATGGCCATTCAGGTTGAACCCAACTGTCTGTGCTTAAATCGTATTGGATATTGGGAGGCAAACTGACAAGACTGGGCAAATATTCATCTTCCATACCCTTCTGTCCATCAAATTGAACACCTCAGTAGGCTTAGATGGATCATAGGATTGCAGGTTTAAAATAGAAAAAGACCTTGGAGGCCATCTAGTATAGAATCATCAGTTTACAAATGAGGAAACGGATTCTATTACCTGTCCAAGATTGCATAGATAGTAAGCCCCAAGGTGAGATTTGAGCTCGGGTCCTCTGACTCCGGAACCAGTGCTCTTTCTACTCATAGTACCCTTATAGCCTTTGGTGACAGATTAAGCAATTCCAGATTCCTGATGGCCTGAAATGATGCTCATAGAGAATAAACTATTCCTCTTAGTCATGATCATTTCAGAAAGGAACTGAAAGTCCAGAGAGTTAAAAACGATTTGTTATTAAGAGCCTCCCCCAACATCAAAGAAAAAGGAAAAGGACCCATGTGTATAACAATATCCACAGCAACTCTTTCAATAAGAATGACAAAGTAGAAATCAAGAGGGTGTCCGTCTATTGGGACTAAACAAATTATGATGTATTAATGTAATGGATGGAGAAATAAATGGCAAACCTCTCCAGTATCTATGCCAAGAAAACCCCAAATGGGGTCATGAGAAGTTGGGCATGACGGAAATGACTGACCAACGACGACAAACAACAAACAACAACAAACAATGTAATGGGATGTGATGTGTCGTAAGGAAGGATGAATCGATGGTTTTAGAAAAGAAGCTGAGGAGACCTTTATGAACTGATGCTGTGTGTAATGCTTTGAGCTAAGAGAATGATTTATAAAATGACAACATTAGAAATAAAACTATTTTTGAAAGACTTTAGAGCTCTGAGAAATACAGTGAGAAACTACAGTTTCAAAGGAATGAAGATGAAGCACAATCTATTTGCAGGATCAAATATAAAATCCTGTCTTTGGTGTTAAAAGCCTCTCACAACCTGGCCCTCTCCTATATTTCCAGTTTTCTTGCACCTTACATTCATCACCCCCACCCCCACCCATGTGTTCTTCAGTCCATTAACAAAGACCTCCTTCCTATTCCGTTATTAACAAAACATGCCATCTCCTGGTTCTGGGCATTTTCACTGACTGTTCTTTATGCCTGGAACTGTCTCCATCCTCATGTTTGCCTTCTGGCTTCCCTGGTTTTCTTCAAGTCCCATCTAAAATCTCATCCACCAAAGGAAGCTTTTCACTATACCCCCTAATACTAATCCCAAGATATCCTGTATATAGCTTGTTTGCATATAGTTATTTGCATGTCATTTCCCCCATGAGATTGTGAGCTCCTGGAGAGCAAGGTGTGTCTTTTGCCTTTATATCCCCCGCACTTAGCATAGTACCTAGCACTTGGTAGGCACTTCATAAATGTGCCTGCCTGCCTAATTATTTAAGTGATGCACTTAAAATACAGAATGAGACATACACTTTTGGACATATTCAATATGAGAATTTTTTGTTTGACTATGTATGTTTGTTATGACAGTTTCTTTCTTTAATATTTCTTCCTTTCCTTCCTTTTCCCCATTTCTCTCATTTATAGAGGATAAGCCTTCCTTTCTCTCATTCTCCCTCCCTTTCTTCCTTCCTTTCTCCTTCCCTTCCCTCCTTCCCTTTCTTCCTTCTTTACTCCCTCCTCTCTCTCCTTCCTTGGCTTCCCTCCCTCCCTCCTTTCCTTTCTTTCTTCCTCCTTTCCTTCCCTCCTTCCTTCCTTCCTTCCTCTCTCTCTCAGTCTCTTTTTCTCTTTGCTTCTCTCATTTGAAGGGTCAAAGGGAGGGAAGATGGAATGTCATATAAGTAGACTATTTAGCTGGAATTTGTGGATATGAAGGCCAATAAAAAGTAATATGTCTGGAAAGATAGACTACTGACAGATTGCGAAGGGCTTTGAAGACCCAAAAGAGGAGTTTATATTTTATCCTAGAGGAAACAAGTAGCCATGGGAGCTTTTTGAGCTTGGGAGTGAACTAAATCAACACATCCTCGAGACTTGGTCACTTCCAAACAACGGGAGGACAATAAGACAGAAAGCTAATAGGTCCAAGGCTTGTAAATGACTCTGAAACCTGATGCCTGTACCTCATGAATGCTTTCTCCAAAAAAGAGTCAGAAGGAGGTGTTCATATTAAGCACCAAACAACATCATTAAAAATTAAATGGACTCTATCTGAACAGGCAGGATATGAATCATCACAGACACGGTCGTCATTTCTGAATCAGTTGTTTGTGTGCAGATTGGTTGTTAACTGGCTGGAACTATGGTCATCAGACAAGAAGGGACCAAAAGGAAGACTCTGCCTGTGATGCTAGTTCCTTTGACTTGAGCAGTTTAAACAAGATTCATCATCTAGTCTCAGAACTCCCCAAAGGGAAACAGCAAAAGCAAATCCATTGATTCTAAGTGTCATCATTTTAACAAGACATATTTAATTGATATAATATGGTTTTGACAACATGGAAGCTGAAAGACTCAGAAACAACCCCAGTCAGTAATCATTAAATATCCTTGCCAAGCCGAGAGACGTGGTAGCCAAGGACAACACCCCTTCAGAGTAAAAGTTCATTTACAAAACATTACAGAGAGGTGTGATGGATGATTATGGTTATTTCAGACTCTCCAAAACAGAAAAATAAAATGTAATTGAAGAGAAAATAAGTCTGCAAAGTTTGGCATGAAATCCAATTAACCGAATCATCCTGAGAACTTTTATTGAAGTAACTAGAGGGACCACAACAAATAGGAAAAAAAATAGATCTAATAGTATTCCTCTGGTGACCTTTAGTGTCAGGTAAGGTACTGGATATTCCACACTGAGTCTCTGTTATCTCAGTATCCTTAACGCATTGTGTGAAAAATGTTAATGGCATGTAAAAAGATAACATTGGGAAGGATCTGCTAAGGAAGAAACTTGTATTAGATGCAACTCAATTTCAGTTGTTCTAAAGGACTGATTCTGAAGATTTTTCAAAGGGAGAATTCAAGCATTAGAAAAGTTTCTAGAAACCATTTTTATAAAAAATGAACTAAGACACAAACTCCAAATCCCAAACTGCATCCTAGAAGATATCAGAAAAGATGATTCATGTACTTTATTTCTTTTCTCTGTGAAATTTTTGAGCTGTAGTTTGGTGTAGCAGATTGAGAGCTGTCCCACAAGTGAGGAAGATCTGGGTTCAAGTTCCAACTGGTAATGGTTGTGTGACCCTGGGCAAATTATATAATGTTTCAATGCCCCAGGTAACTCTGGAAAACTGCCATCCTATTATGGTAGAGGAATTTCCTCATCAAAAACCCCTTATGCCCATGAAACCGCATATCTAATAAATCAATAATGTCTAATAAATCAGTAATAAATAATCAATCAATTTAATAAATGAATTGACTAAAATCAATTAAATAATCAATAAAAATAAATCAATTAAATCAATCAATAAATGAATCAATTAAAATCTTTCTTAGAATAGTCTACACATGAATATGGTACCTTGATATGCTGTTTATTTGCTTTTTTAAAAATCAAGCATTGTATTAACACCAATCCAGGAGTAAAACAGGGAGATATATGCTTGTCTAAGTCACATGGAAGATGTCTTTCACAACTTCAAAAGAGAGTGTCTCAAAAGTCTTAGAGCAGTTTTAAGCTTTAATAGTTTGACTGGCTTAAAATTGCACTAAAACTTTTGAAACACCGTCTTATGTGTGTTATGTGTACGTATGTGTATATAATCCATACATAAAGAATCTGTCTTCTGTTTGATTCTGCTCCATCAGCTGGATATTGCTGGAAGAAGTCACAAAATTGTATCAAGTGGGTCATCATTGTCTGAGCTCAAGTGGACCCTCACTGCTGTAATGTAATAATTTTATTCACTTCCAATATATAGTATCACACCTCCCACAATTACTGTTCCAAACTTCCTCTCTTCTAACGTGACTCTCATATACCTCTGTCTCAAAAGATGAATGTTATTTCTCTTTTACAAAGAAAATCAAGGCCATCTATTGTGAATTATTAGCCACACTTTATGTATTAAGACCATTGCCAATCCTTTCTCCTAATGCTCCAGTCCCAGAGGATAAGGTGACCCTTCTCCTAGCCAAGACTAAACCCTCTAGCTGTGCCCTTAATTCTATCACCGTTGATTCTTCCTTCCTTCCTTCCTTCCTTCCTTCCTTCCTTCTTTCCTTCCTTCCTTCCTTCCTTCCTTCCTTCCTTCCTTCCTTCCTTCCTTCCTTCCTTCCTTCTTTCCTTCCTACATTCCTTTCTTCCTTCCTTCCTTTCCTCTCTCCTATCCTCCCTTCCTTTCTTCCCTTCCTTTCTTCCTTCCTTCCTTCCCTCCTTCCTTCCTAATGGTAATCAGGCAAAGGTAGATAAAGAGAACTAGAAAAGTTTAGGGAACTCACAGCTGTCTTTTATTTTTAATCTTTGCTAAGTTACTAGAAAACTTAATTTGACCTCTGTTATTCTCTCCAGTTATTATTCTTTAATTCTTCTTTCATTCCTAAAAGTAAGAAGAAAGAAAAAAATATTCTACATTTTCTTCCTCTTCTTTATGGTCCACTCTTTCCTTGAACCTTTGCAATCTGCCTTATAGTCCTATCAATCTACTGAAACAGAAGCTTTCTCAAAGGTTACAAAAGATAGAGGCACTGGATCTTTGATATCATTAGTATAGGGAACACCCAGATGAGAAAATCTCACAGTAAGTCTGCAGCATCTCTACTACCCAGGGTCTTAGAGAGTTGTGTAGAGCACTAAAACATTAAATGGCTTCCCTAGTGTCACGCAGGTGGCTTGTGTCCCAGGAGGGACTTGAATCCAGGTTTTCCTGGCTCAATTCACCATTTCCATACCTCTAAATCCATTTTTTTCCCCTCAATATTCACCTTCCTTAAATTCCCTGTCCAGTATTCTACTGGATACTCTTTCCTTCCTTTCTCCTCATTTTCCATATCTGTGAACCCTGAAAGATGTCAAAGGAGTATCAAGTAAACAGTTTCCAAAGTATGTTCAACTCGTATAACCATTAAGGATGATTGTTCATCTGGTGAAGAGTCAGCCCTCTGAAGGAACTCTATTCCTGTAACTCATGACATGGGGGATGGACTGAAGATATAGTTAGGCTTAATCTTTTATTTGTCTGGGATGCACCGGCTCTAGCATGGACCTCCAACCTTCATTGGTCATTAGCTAGGTCTTTAAGTGAGCTATCCTGTGTTCTGGAGTCCCTCTCTCTGGTCTTCAGTGCAGCAATCCTTTGTTACTATGGTTCTGTTACATCACTGCCTCATTCAGTACTCAGGCCAAAAGTCCTGGCTTCTCCATGGAATGTGATGGCAGCAGGAAAAAACTAGAGTCAACTCATTACACAAAAGCCTAGTCATAGTACTCATCTACTAAAGACTTAAATTTCTTCCTAAACAAAGTTCAAATTTCTTAGACTGGTATTCAGATCTCTCCACAATGCCACTACCCTCCCTTCCTATTCAGCCTCATTTCTCATTCTTATTGTTCGACTCTTTGTGACCACAAATAGGGTTTTCTTGGCAAAGATATTGGAGTGGTTTGCCATTTCCTTCTCCCTACTGTCCTTCATTTATTCTATGCTCCTGCCATCCCTGACTGTTTGCTACACATACATGCACTCATTACCACCACCACCCCTCCCCCACCAACTTTGTCCATGCTCACACTATTCTTTGGGTCTGAAATGTCCTTTTTGTGCCATTTTTGTATATGTGCCTCCTTCAGGAAGCCTTCCCAGATTTCTACATAAGTAATGAATTTTCTTGACTTTTTTTTTTTGAACTTAATGTATTTTGTACTATAGCAAGGTCTCTAATAGTGTGAATAATGGTGAATAGTTACATTATTTGAATTTGCACTGCATATTTCCATTATCCTGGAACCAGTGATCATATTTTATATAATTAGAACTTAAAACAATGCAAATGTAAACACATGGGACCACTTCAGGGGATTCATTATTCACATTAATTGAGACTTGGCTTTTTAATTATTTGTGTGTTATAACTATTAGACTGTGAGCTACATGATGGCAAGACCATATATTGTCCATGGTTTGTATCTTCCCCTGGAAGGAAGAACAATCTTCACTGTACTCAGTAGGCCCTTAACAAATGTATGTTGAATTGAGTTGGTTTGAATCAGGTTCTATGGATTTAGCAATAGCTTTCTTTGTGAATTAAAAGCTGGCCATCTCTTGCTAGCAGGCAATAAAATACAACGATATAACATTTAGTATTCTATTTTTGCAGAGGAAAAACTCCTTAATTTTATTCATGGAAAATTTTCAAGCAGAGAAATTAGGATTTCTTTCCTAACATATTTCCGGAGAATATGATCCTCTTTAAAAAATTATTATGAACTAGGAAATCATCAACAAGCATGAACATTCCATATACAAAGAAAGCTAGTAAAAGAAGATTATGTATAAAACTGAATCATTACA
>CM053590.1:191988004-192031424 GCA_028646515.1 Pseudochirops corinnae | reverse complement strand
TTCCTTATACTAATACAACCTTGTTATTGAAGATAATATTTTATATATGTTGCTATATCTTCTTTGCTGACATTTTATTCAATATTTTTACATTGATATCCACTGGTTATAACTGGTCTGTAAATTTCCTTTTGTGACCTATCTCTCCCTGGTTTAGGTATGAGCCGTATTTACCATGTAGAGAGAATATGGTAAAATGTCCTTTCCTCCTATTTTTGTAAGCAGTTTATGCAAAATCAGAGTATGGTGAGTCCTGGGGGCTGGCTCTGTTCTTGCTATTTGAATAGGCCATGGCCTATGTCTTGCTGGCTTTAGACACTGGAACATGGTACTAGCTTCCTCTTTCCTTGCCTTTTCTCTACTGGGAATACCTGCAAACTTCTGAACATCTTCTTATGCAATCCTGAACTGGATAGAGGAGATTATTACTAATTATTTTTGTTTTTCTTTATCATTCTTCATTCTGGTACCTTTTTAGAACTCAGATGGAGTGTTTATGGGAAAGCTGGGCTCTTCTAGGACTTTTCACATGGCCATCTTAAGCTGAATCTCATGATTTTTTTTTTTATCAGTATCTTTTCTGCTCTTTAGAAAATGAGTCCTGAGAACATGGTACTTAAAGATGTTGTTCTAGCGCAGAAGAACATTGTCTAGTTAAGTCAACATCACCTTTCACTTGTGGGGAGGAGGGGAGGCTTGGTGTTGACTCTAGGGATTTAAATGTTGACATTTTGAGGAGGTAAAAGTTAAAGATACCAAGATATGTTAACTTGAAGAAAACTTACCTCAAAGGGGAAAAACTACCTACATAAGGAACTGCATTTTATGACACGCTAAATCTTTTATGAGACAAAATGAATTAACGTAAAGAAGACAATAGTAAATGAGACAAGATAAAGCTGAGATGTTGGCCGTGTTTCCTCCCTCTTGCAGTCACTAAGTGATTGCAAAGAGGTTTGAAAGATTTGCTGCATCATATACAGTTTCATTTGTTACCTTGCAGTGGGCACTGATGATACCCAAAGTCAAGAGGACCACAGAATCACCCACCAAAGGACAGAAATGAACACTCCTCCGTTTTACACACCACACAATTGAATCAGTTGTGTTACATTTTGCATTTTAGGTATTTAATTATCAGAGTTCTTTATGAAAGACTTTATCTGCTATCTCCATATTCATTGCACTTAGGGCCTCATAAGTCAGTCCTATTGGAATGGCTTGTAGGTGGGGCAGAATTTAAAATAAGACCATCTCTTTCATGGATCAAGAAGCGTCAGGTCAGAAATCTATGGCACTGCTTAGACCACACGAATATAAATGTACTTAAAGTTCTTTCTGTGCTGAAAAAGTCCATCTCCGGTCAGAGACCATAAGAAAATGGACAATTACTTTTTTGGAGGGGAGAGAGAATAGCAGTTTTTTCTCACATTAAAAAAAAAAATTCAATTTGCTATTTGTAGTAGAGTGCTGGTCATAGACTCAGGAAGACCTGGGTTTGAATCCACTCTCTAACACTTAGTTGTTTGACTGTGGGTATATTTCTTCATGTTTCTGAGCCTAAGCTTTCTCATTTATAAATCGGATAATATAGACCTATAGTACTTACCACAGGATGAGGTGAAATTCAATTGAGATAATGTATGTAAAGTGTTTTGCCCTACTTAAAATACTGCATACACGACTGTGGTGATGATGAAGATCTAACGATGGTATGTCTTGAGCAGGAAGGGCACTCAGAGACCATCTAGCGCAGCTCTCTAATTTTACAGATGAGAAAATTGAGGCCCAGAAGGCTATTGGATTTGCCCAAGGTCACATAGTTAGCAAACATTTGAGATAAGATTTGCCTTTGACTCCAGAGAAAATGAATTTAAACTTTTCTACTTTGCCTCTTTGTGATGATATTTGAGCCTGTACAAATCATCATCTGAATTTTCATTTCTGTGGTCAGGGCAGAGAGACCTACCTATGCTTTAGATCTACCTATGCAGACAGTAATGATTAAAGAAGAAATGTGAGTACAGAGTACTCCAGGCAAGGTTTATTTCTTACCTACCCCTAATCATTGAATGGGTGTTGCCTCAGATAAACTGAGACCTGGGAAAGACCTTAACTTCAAAAGGTCAAGGTTTTCCACTGCATCTAGGACCATCTCCAGTCATACTGACCTATATCGTGCCACTGGATCCAGATGGCTCTGGAGGACAAAGTGAGACTGGTGATTTTTGTACAATCTTCCCTATGGGTGGAGGGTGTGATCAGGAAAGATTAGTACCTCTGCTGTGAAGACTGTCAAGCCCTTTTCAGGGCTGCTTTTCACCTTTGATGTCCACCTGTTCCACCTAACTCTCACCTGTGGCTCCAAGAAGCTGTAGTATATGTAGTGGCCACACCCCAGTAAACCATTTTGGCAGATAGGCTAAACCAGGTTGAGGGTAATGGATGACTCTCAACCATTGTTCAAATACAAAACTTACGCTTGCCAACAAGACTATTTTATGGAGAACTCACACAGGGTAAGCATTCATGTGGTGGTCACAAGTGATATAAGGACCCTCTTAAAGTCTCTCTTTAAGAACTCTGGAATTGATTGTGTGACATGGGAGACACTGGCAGGGTGTTCCCACATCATAGAAGGTGTTGTGCTCTATGAGCAAAGCAGAATTGAAATAGTTCAAAAGAAATTCAAGATGCACAGATTTAGAGAATCCACCCCAAATGTTCACGTGGATTATTTGTGCAGGACCTGTGGTGGAATATTCTGAGCTTATATTGGTCTGATCAGCCATAGTTGGACAGACTGTACGTTGACTCTAGCATAGCAATGTCATTTTGGTCCTCTTCAAGAACAAAGAACAACAACCAACTAACCAACCAGCCAACCAACCAACTGCCCTCCCTCTGTTAAATCCAGTTTATTTGCATGTCATAGAATCACCTCCCTGATGTCATTGTCCTCTTTACGAATGAAGAACAAAAAACCGCAGGGAGGTATGTGCCAAAAGACTATTGACAACTCCATCCAGACCACCCTAATTCCTCCAGCTCGACCCAAAGATACATTTAGTCCAACATCAAGCATCCTTTTCTTCACAGGTGCCTGCCTCCATCAAAAAGTCTACATAGTCAACAAGAAGCAAGCCAGAAAGCAATCAGTTGCTTACATCCGAGGAAACCCTGGATATTTGCTCTGAGGCAATGGACAATAACATTCAATCCCAGAAAAAGGAAGAATTTAAAAGGGAGAAAAGTTTGGTAACCAGGTTTATCTAAGAGCCTCCCTCCTCTCAGTGTTAATGTGAGAAAAAAAGGATGTGGTATTTTTATTTTCATTAAAATTCAACAAGCCCCCAAGTTGGAAAATAGATCATCTTTCTTGGAGGCTGGAAGAAAACAGAAACAGATGAGTTGCAGCAGCCTGCTGAGTATCAAAAGGGACTACTCTTTGCAACAAATCTTGTCATTCTACTTGAAAACACAAGCTTACCAGAAGGAAACAGTCTGTTGAAAATATTTGCAGTCACGTTCCAAACAAAACACCTGGGCAGTGGGCTGAGTCAGGAGAAGTAGCTTGGGTAGTGAAAGAGGACACTGGATTCGATAGCCAGGAGACTTCAGTTCAAGTCCAAGCTCCCAGAATTAGAATCAGTCAATCAACAAACAATTATTAAGGGTCTACCATTCGCCAGGCACTGGGGACACAAAGGCAAAACCAAACGAAACCAAACCAAACCAAAACAATTCCTGCCCGAAAGAAACTTTCTTTTGGGGCAGCTAGGTGGCACAGTGAATAGAGCATCGGCCCATCAGGAGGACCTGAGTTCAAATTTGGCCTAGGACTCTTAATGCTTACTAACTGTGTGACCTTGGGCAAGTCACTTAGCCCCAACTGCCTTGATTTTCCCCCTCCAAAAAAAAAAAAGAAACTTTCTAGTGGGATTGAGACACATGCCAAAACTATGCACAGTCAAAGAAAGACAAGTCAAACTGGAGAGAATCTATAGAGGGAAAGGTTGACGTTCAAATAGGTTGGGAAAGACTTCTTGTAGGAGGTAGGACTTTAGCTGATACTTGAAAGAAGCCAAGGAAGTCAGCAGATAGAGATGAAGAGGGAGGCATTCCAGGCATGAAAGACAGTCCGAGAAAGTACCTGGAGCAGGGAGATGGAGGAACAGCACAGAAGTCAGTGTTGCTGGATTGCAAAGTACATCGAGGTGAATAAGGTGTAAGATCTGAGTTCAAATTCAATCTCAGATATTTCCTAACTGTTTGACCCTACACAAGTCACTTAATTTGTCTGCCTCAGTTTCTTCAGCCATAAAATGGGGATAATAATAGCACTTCTCTCATAGTGTTGTTGGGAGAATTAAATGAGATAAAATATTTGTAAAACACTTCGCATAAAGTAGGTGCTTAATAAATGCTTCCCTTCCCTCTTCCCAACTGCATCCTTCCCCTGTCCCTGCCCAATTTGTAACAAACGTTGAAAAGGAAAAAATAAAACCAGTTGAGCAGCGGCAAAGGGAATAGAGTTCTGGGCCTGGAGCCAAAAAGATTCCTCTTCCTGAGTTCGAGTCTGGCCTCAGACCCTTACTAGCTGGGTGACCTTGGGCAAGTCACTTCACTCTGTTTGCCTCCATTTCCTCATCTGTAAAATGAGCTGGAGAAGGAAATGACCAACCATTCCAGCATCTTTGCCAAGAAAACCCCAAATGGGGTCACAAAGAGGTAGATACAACTGAAAAAATGATGCAAGGAATCAACCAACAGATTGCTAATACATCTGATAATACGTATATACATATATGTATATAAATATGTACATATATGTATATGTACACACACACACACATATATGCAGTATCCCATTCCCATATCCCTCCATCTCCGCCATGAAGGAGTGGGAGGTGCGTGTTCTGAACTCTTCTCTAGGGTGAGACTTGCTCATTATAATTTCACATTGATGTTTTGTTTCATTATTCTTTTTAGGTACGTTGTATCTATCTTGTCCCTCTTCTGCTTGCTTCACACTCTACCAGTTCAGATAAGTTTTCCTATCCTTCTCTGAATTCTTCATATTTGTCATTTCTTATAGCCCAGAAGTATTCCATGGCATTATATATATCACCATTTGCTTAGCTAATCCTGAATCAATGGGCCTACTTTATGTCCATAAAAAGTGCTGACCAGTATGGCTATTTTTTTTGCCTGTGGGGGTACATGTGTAGCTAGCTCATGTTGTGTTATCTGGTTTTTAATATCCTTTATCAACTTCTGTATGCTCTCCATTTTTTTAAGGAGACTCTCTTGGTTAAGTGACTTACACAGGGTCACACAGCTAATATCTGAGACTGGATTTGAATTCAGGTCCTCCAGACTCAGTGCTTTATATGCTTCAAGATCTAGCTTTGCTTTCTCCAATTGATTTTAACATCCATCCTAAAATGTGGGGTCTGTTCAGAAATTAACACAGTACCCTAGATGTGACCTATTGTTGTTTGTTCTTTGTTCTCAAAGGGGACTTAGGACATCAGGAGGGTGAAGTCATGACTTGCAAATGAATTAGATTTAAATGAGGCAGGGCTGTGTAAAGTCACCAGCCTTAGTCTCTCCTCCAGAGTCATTTGGAGTCCAGTGACAAGACAGATCAGGAGGATTGGTGATGGTCTGGATACAATGGGAGACGTTGACCTTTTTAAGCTAAAGTCTTTCCCAGGTCTCAGTTTGTCTGAGGCAACACCCATTCAGTGGTTAAGGCTAGGTAAGAATTGATTTAAAAGGTGGCCTAGTTTGCCTTCTTGAAAGAATCAGTCTGGGAAGGGAAGAGCCTTAGTAACTGAGACAAAGAAGAGTGAGGCTGTCAGTTCCCTTTGGACACATGGTTCATATTAAGTGACCAAAAACTACATTACTGTTTTGTCTGCCATATCATAGTTCCTGGTGCTCTGAAATTCCCTTTGTCTTTTTTTATATGAACTGCTATCCAGGTATGTCTCCAACATTCTGTTCCTTACAGCTGATTTCTAACCGCTCCCCCACCCCCAAGATTTTACATTTTATTACATTATGCTTTTTTAAAAAACAAACTTGAAAACCTACAATTATAAGATTATAGATTTAGAGCAAAAGGAACTCCATTTAGTCCAACCCCATTATTTGATACATGAGGAAATTGAGGTCCAGGTAAGGTAAGGTCACCAGGCAGTGGACTTATGTCCTCTGGCTGTAGAGCCAGAGCCCTTTTAAAGAGGCTTATGGGACCTTAGAGATGATCTAGGATCATGCCCTCTTTATACAGATAAAGAAACTGAGACCTCCCTCCAGGCTGACATCCATTCAGTCCTTACTCCCTCTCAACATGTTTCAGTTTATCAGTATCTTCCTTACAATGGGATGCCCAGAACTGAGTTCATTGTTCTCTAGAGATCCGATCTGCCAAAGGCAGGCTCCAGAGGGACCATCACTTCTCTCATTCTATCTCCCATGCTTTGTTTAATGCAGCCTAAAATTGTGTGTGTGTGGTTATTTTTTTTAATCCACCACATCATTCTCTTGACTTACTTAGATTTGTGTCCAATAAAATCTAAAAAAAATTTCACTCCTCTGCTCAAGAATTTTCACTGACTACCTACTGACTTATGGATAGAATGTAAACTCTTCTGATGGATATTAAAAGTCCTTCAAAATCTGACTTTAAATGCCTATGTTTCTAGTCTCAGACCACATTATTCCCACTTACAACCCGTCTGGCCTATTTGCTATCACTTATATTTATTTTGCTTCTATTCTGCTTTTTACTTATCTGCAAACACCTTGTATCCTACCATAGAATGCAAATTCTATCATCCCAGGGTCTATCTACCCTTTTGTACTTGTATCTCCAGTGCTAACCACAGTGCACGGTATATGATAAATGTTTAATAAGTGCATGTCAATTGATAGAGTCCAAATTACAAAAACACTTTATCTAGTCTTTCACCCAAATATTTGATAAAAATTTTGAAAATATCAGGGCCAAGGAAAGACCAAAGGGATTCTACCAGAGACTTCCTTTCAGACTGACCTCAATCATTACCGATGAGCTGCTCATTCAATAAGTTCTGAATCTGTCTAAATGTACTATTATCTAGCCTGTCTGTCTTCCTTTTTTGCTCACATCTATTTAAAAATGTTTTCAAGAATTTTGTCAAGAACTGAAGACGGGCCACTAACTCCCTGGATATGAAACATTCACTTTCTTAAAAACAAATCCTGACAATATTTGCTGGGCTGTTCCCTGTGGCAAGTCCCTGGCTCTCAATATTTTACTGATCCCAGAAAGGAGCTTTACATTCATGTCTGCAAGGCTTCTCAGAAACTTTAAATGTTGCCAGGATTTGGTGATTTGAATTCAATGGAGATAGTAAGGTACATTCTTATATGCTAACTTATATAACTAACTTATCTGCTAACTTTCAGTTCCATAGTAACCATTCTTTGTTCAATACTTCCTAGTCTGAAAGTCATGCTCCCTGATAGAACTCTGTCATCCGTTGCTACTGTTCCACAACCCAAAACACTGGTCTTTGATCCTACTTCATCTTCCAGGATAGCTTTAAAAGTATCTTTTTGTTGTTTTTAGTGTTCATCTCATCACAGTTCATTTCAGGTTTAGCATCCTTGATATTACTGTAGAACTCTGTCATGATTTTGTCTTTATTATC
Organism: Pseudochirops corinnae; assembly: GCA_028646515.1. NCBI lineage: Eukaryota > Metazoa > Chordata > Mammalia > Diprotodontia > Pseudocheiridae > Pseudochirops > Pseudochirops corinnae. Next base: position 192,023,718 of record CM053590.1, on the reverse strand, counting down.
CATTTCCTGATCTCATTTCTAATCTTTTCTGCATATCTTTATAAAAGTAAGTTGGTTGATGAGTTTCTGTGCGACCTCATTGGCCTCTTTGGACAATTGCCCCTTTTAATTCCTCATTGGAATAATTTTCTTTTGTGCTGTCCAAATTTTATTTTTAAGAGCTTCTCATTCCTTTCAAGCAAATTCGATCTTTAGAATCATCTGTTCTGTGAAGTCTGTTGTGGAATGTACATTAGATTTAACCTGACTTTTCTATCCTTATCTCTTGAACTCTAAAATATAATGCTCATTTTTTCTAAGGCTCCTATAGTTTCTACTTGGCGGTAAAATGTAAGTTCCCTAAGGGAAAAGATTGTTTCATTTTCTTGTGTCCTCAGAGCCTGGTTCAGTGCCTTTCAGTAAGTAATAAACACTTAATATGTTTTGCTGAATTAGCTATCAGTTCTTCATTAATGATTAAACAGAATATTGTTTGGTAATTTTCAGTCATGTCCAACTCTTTGTGACTCCATTGTAGTTTTCTGGGCAAAGATACTGGTGTGGTTTGCCATTTCCCTCCCCAGCTCATTTTTCAGATGAAGAAACTGAGGCAAAAAGGGTTACGTGACTTGCCCAGGGTCACACAGTAAGTGTCTAAGATCATATTTGAACTCAGGTCTTTCTGACTCTAGGCCTGGCACTTTATCCACTGTGCCACCTAGCTGCCAGTGCCAAAATTGAAGTTTTAAATGTTGATTTTTCTATCTTTTGAAGGATAAAATTATTAAGAAACTAAGGATTTACTTATCTGCTTTGGTTTTAGCTAAGAAAGAAGTTAAAGGGCTTTATCCTATCATATCTGGTCTCCATACCCAATTTAGAATCTATTTTCAAAATTTATAATCTATGTCCTCCTTCTGGTCAGGAAGTCTGTAGTATACTCTCACTACTACATTACTTGTTTCTCCCTCCATCAACCCTCACACCAAATGGTCCTCATCATGTTTCACATGGACTTCTTCGTGGGAGTACATATTTTAAAAATAAATAATGGTCCTTTAATGTTCCTTTACATTGGATAAAATATATTCCTTTTAAAGAAATACTATTTCATTTACACGATCAGCTCATGAATCACATCCTGTCGAGCCTTGGTGGTACCATTCAAGTCGACTTTTTGTTGTTTAGTCATTTTTAGTCCTGTCAGACTCTTCATGACCCAGTTTAGGGTTTTCTTGGCAAAGGTAGTGGAGTGGTTTGCATTTCCTTGTCCAGCTCGTTTTACAGATGAAGAAACTGAAGCAGACAAGGTTAAGTGACTTGCCCAGGGTCACACAGCTAGTAAGTGTCTGAGTCTTGCTTACAGCTCAGGAAGAGGAATCTTCCAGACTCCAGGCAGAGCACTGTGCACTATGGCGCCACCTAGCTGCCCTGGAGGGAGCTAACATCATAGTAATAATGACAGCTGGTATTTACATCATGTTTTAAGGTTTGCAAAGTGTTTTACAAACTTTACCTCATTATATCCTCACAAAAACCATGGGAGATAGGTGCTATTATTATTCTCACATCATAGATGAGGATCCTGAGGCAGAGAGAGGTTATGTGTCTAGTGTAGGATTTGAACTCAGGTCTTCTTGCTTCCAAATCTAGTAGTTCATCCATTGAGTCACCTAGCAGCCCTATAATAAGAAATAATTATAAAACATGAAACAGATTTTTAAAAAATATATGATAATTTGTATGGGGGACACTAGCAGGTGTTGTTTAGATTTTTTTGTCATTATATAGATACAAATGGATAACATTAATTTGATTTATGGCATTAAATTGGTCTCAGAATCCGCCAGGCTAGGTCACCTAAAGTTCCTTCTTAAACTTTGCTCATTTCCCATGCCAGTCATGGAGGCCTCTACTATGGCCCCTTTGAAGGTTCTCTCCGTCGTATCCCAAATAAATGCCCTAGGGAGGGAATATGGTAGATTGATAAGTGGATTCTTTGATCTCACTAAGCAGGAAAATCACAAATAATCAAAGCTCACTTCTCTTTCCCAAAACTAGTAAGAGATATTAAGCAGTAAGTCAGTCAACACGCATTTTTAAAGTGCTTTCTGCGCTCCAAGTCTTGTTCTAAATGCTGAGGATACAAGGAAAGGCCGACACAATTCCTGTTCCCGAGAACTGGTGGCTTCTCCTCGACATTCTTTTGTGGAGAAATCTCCACATAGATCTCATCTACATCCTTCTAAACGTTCTTTTGAGCACAGAAAATCGCTTTGTTTTAAAAAGGTTTAAATGCTGCCCTTGAGAAAGAAGAAGCACTATTGGGTTTGTAATGAGAAGACCTAGTTTCCAATTATTCTTTGTTACTTACTGCGTATTTGACCTTGGGCCGATCATTTAACCTCCATTGGTCTCAGTTTCCTCATCTGAAAAATGAGAAGGCTGAACTTTACAGATTCTGAGGCCCCTTCCAGCTCTAAATCTATGTGCCTATGGTCCTCCTCTCTCTCCAGCTTCTCCTTCTCAGTTTCTCCATCTTCTTTCCAATCTCTTAAATTAAGTGATTCTTTAGTTTTAATGCCTGTTAAAATACAAGTATACTTAGGAGAAAATAAATGCTTTAATCTATTATAAGCCATCAGTATCTCTATGTGAGCTTTAAATCTTCTTTCAATTCTTTTCCTTGCCCTGAGGATGGGCTGCTGCTACAGTGACACCCATTAATTTTGCCTTTTCCGCATTTACTTCTGACCGAGTCTCCTGTATTGTAGTTTGGTGTATAGTTCTCTTTTGCATTGCCATTCAGTTGGTGCTGACCAATCTGCTTGGATTTTAATTTGCCCCCGTGGGCCAGTTTCTCATCCTAGTGGCAGAGAAACAGCCTGTGGGATTATACTCCAATTATCAAAATAACTGTGATCTTATGGAAAACAGATCAATTATTTCTTCCGAAGACATAGATTGCAACCCATCCCCACCTGCCCATCCTATGTAAATCATATCTATGCATTTCTAAAAATTCATGAAGGAGAATATTTCCAAAACCCTGTGTGCCCACCTCACTTTGTTTGAACGTTGCATAGAGATCCATAGACCTTACAGGCTGTACCTTGATTGTGTCACATTCTTCCTATATAACCAGACCATCATTTATTCTCCCTGGCAGAGTTTGTCCTGATGACACCCTTTACACCAAATAGCTGGTCATTTTTATTTTGTGTTGTGACACAGCCTTCTCGTACTCACCATGATGATTGTCTGTGAAAAAGGGAGCCTTTCCTGGAATGGTCTGGATTTGTGGCTGCAATCTTCGAGGGGAGGGTGACTCCCCCCTGCCCCCCATAGAGACAGAAGGACATGAATAGCTTTCAGAAAACACCACTTACGGTTAAGTTGTTTTTTTCAGAGCATATTGTCAAGGCATACCATAATAAGGAAAGAGATAATCCAAAGGAAACGATCATTTTCGTTACCATCGGTATCCAGTGCCCATATCATGAGGTATCCTTATGAGGGTGAGCCACGCAATGAGGCTCAATGAGCAGTCCCATAGTTACATGGTGCGATCGCCATGAATCCACCACAAATTTGCTTTTAGTTTTTGGTCTTCAGAATTGTAACCAAAAGCAACCTACAGACATATTTCTCTGTACTGACAAGTACTCCTCTCTGGCAAATAAAATGGGATGTGGAATTATTCTTTTCTTTTCCATCTTTCTTTTTGCCTGTTGGCTTTATAGATTAGGTCTGGGTTTAAGACACCTGTAAATCTCTCCCCCCCAAAAGGGACAAACTGCCACTCTGTATGCAAATGATATACTTGCTTGCTTTAAAATTTTAAGCTTGACTTTGAATTGACCCCACACTTTATCCCTCAGTGGAGCTCCATGGAGGGCTATTTATAATACCTGTGGACATTGTGCATTGTACCAGAGGGAGATTTCTTCATCAGTAGATGAATAGCAGAAACCTGAGGAGACTAGACCCCAGAAAATATATGCAAAAGACAGATTGAATCTGATTTATTTAGCAGTCTATTATGTACTATGGCTTTCTTTGCACTCTCTCACTAGAAATGGCATTATATTCTGTAACAGTAAAGTATTAAACTAGAAAAGAAAACATATACTAAAATATCAGTTGAATTTATTAAAAAAAAGTTTTAAGTACAAATGTCATTTTCTACTTAAATAGAGAATATTTTCAAGAATGCCTTCAGTAATTTATATTGTGGCCTTTTCCCATATGAAGGCAAGTTGCAAAAATCATATTCACCTCAAAAGATCTTGGTTTCAAATTAAGCCTCAGTGCATGTCAATTTTTAGCTTTCTCAAAGGCTCCCTTTTTTTTGTTTTTAACCTCTTTTCCACATTGCATTAAAAGTTAGAATAGACTGAGCAGAACAGTGACCTGGGATGAAATATAGATTTTTTTTATGCTTTTCTCCACCTCAAATCTTATTAAGGTCTTTGGAAATAAGATCACTTCACTTAAAAATGCCAGAGAAACCCAAAGTATGAAATTGCTAGAGATTAACCTACCTCTTCTTATTCTAAAGCGGGCCTACCCTCCTTCCAAATCTTCAAGATTTATTGGATCCCATTGTTTCTAGGACACTTTTTTCCCCCCTTAAAGCAATATTACACTAACTGTCCTGTGGCCGGTATTTATGGATGGTTTGAGAACACTGATATTCTCCTGCTTACTGCAGAGGCTTCTGTGTCCTAAAGGCAATGAACTAAGCTTTTTTTTTTTCTTCATGACTTGATATAACCAGAATAAAACTAGAAACTGGGTAAAATTGTGAATTTGGAAAAGTTTATCCCCCCAGATCCCCCTTTCCATGGGCTTTTTCTCCTTTTGTGACTTCTTCTCCTCACACATACCTCACCCTGGATGCCCAGTGCATATCTATCTTCTCTCAATAAAACCTATAGTAGCGAATGGTATGAAGTTCTTTTCACATAAATGTTTTCACTTCAATGTGGATGCAGATTCATGTGTTACCTCTCCCAGTAGTATCTGCATTTTATTTTTCCCCTCCCCCATGTTTAACTATGGAATAAAATGTTTCCTCTCTTTTTAAAATAATTCTAGACATCTTTGCACAGATAGGGAGATTTGGCAGAGACCTCCTCTATTTTTAGTTCATAACTTCTTTTCCACATTGCACTGACAATTGGATAGTATTAAAAATTTAGAATTTACAGAGAAGAATTTTGGTTTGGCATGAAATATGTATTGCTTTTAATGTTTCTGTCTGACTCAGATTTCATTCAGTTTCTTGAAAATAAACTTACTTCACTTAAATTTTAGTAGAAATAAATGTAAAATTTTATACTTGGGTCCAAAAAATCTGTGCTATAAGTGTAAGATAGAAGAAATAGTGCAAGATAGCAGTTTATCTGGAAAATAAAAAAAAACTTGTATGAATTTTGTTGAATTGTGAGCTCAATAAAGTTGTATTCTTTGTTGTATTCTGCTGAGCACCACATTGGGGAAAGGACACAGATAAACTATGGCTTTCTAGAGAGGAGAAATTTAATGGTATAAGGACTGGAGATCATTATCATCTGAGAATTTGGTGGAAGGAACTAGGAATGTGTAGTCTAAGAAAAACAGGAGACAAGGGGAACATGACAAACTGTCTTAAGCTATTGGAGAGACTGGTCTTGTTTTGCTTGAGGATAGAGGGCAGATATAGAAGCAATAGGCAGGAGTTTAAAAAGGCAAAGTTTGATTTAATGTCAGAAAAAAAACAACAAAAAATAATCCTCCCCATCCTCCCCCTAACAATTTAGAGCTATCCATAAATGGAATGGGTTGCTCTGGGAGATAATGGGTTTTCTCCTCATTAGAGGTCTTCAGGTAAAGCATAAATAAAAGCTTTTGCAGGTATAATGTAAAAGGAATTCTTTTTTAGGTGGGAGTTGACTAGGCAGCTTTTTAGGTCACTTAACGGCTCTGAAATTTGGTGGTTGAACGCCAGTGAAATCACACCAGGTATGAATCCACCTCTTGCACTTATACATAAGCCTGGGCTCAGGCTCAGGCTCAGGCTCAGGAACCCAAAGCTACCTTTGCAGCCCCAACCCAGACATTGAGATTCCATCTAAGTTGCCATCACTATTCCTAGAGAGCTGGGATCTTGTCTTTAATTTCTTTTGCATATTTTCATTAAATCTAATTGGATATACTCACTTTAGGTAATTCAGTGAGTGTTGTTGGCTGAGCGGAAGTTTGATCGTTCTTGGCAGGGAGAATTACTTTTGGGGACAAAGCTGGGAGCAAGGCGGTGTTTGTGAAGCTCAGGTTCAAGTTAAAGGAATCTCTAGTTACAATACACCTCTGACCCCTTGGGATAATATAGTTAGGATACAATAGTTCACGTTATATAGTGCCTTAAAGTTTGCGAAGTCCTTTGCCCATATCTCATTTAATTCAAAATCCTGGAAAGGTGCTAGTATTATTGTCATTTATACATGATCAAACTGAGACTCAGAAAAGTGGGATGACTTTCCTTGAGGCACTGAGACAGAGAGTGTTAGAGGTGGGATTTAAAACTGGGTCCTCCTGACTTTAAGACCAGTGCTCTGTCCACTAGAACATGTCGCCCCCTTAAAGTATCCCCAATGGAAGAGAAGTCAGAGACCCTTGGCTCCTTTCATCTGCAGAAGGATTTTAAAATAGTTTTTCAATGGAATATCGAATTACAGGCAACATCAATCAAGTGTAATTATGCAAAAGATATTGACTATCTCATGAATCAAAGAGGAAAAGAATCACAGAATTTCAGAGTTGAAAGGGAGCTCAGTAGGAGACTAGCTCGATCTATTGGACAAGTATTCATAAGCCTTTGCTTAAAGATGGAGAAGGTAGCACAGTAGATAGAGCACTGAGTCTCGAGTCAGGAAGACCTGAGTTCAAATACAGTCTTGCACACTTACTAGCTGTGTGACCCTGGGCAAGTCACATGGGTAGAAATTTTAGTGGCCTCTTGTGGGCCTGAACCCCCTTCTTATCAACACAATAGCTTTAGCCTGCTCTCTTTCTGATCTGGGCCTATTCTCCTCACTTTACTTAGATAGCCTGATGGCTCTACTACAGGAGGCTTACCATATTGGTGACAGATTTAATACAGGCAGCTGATTGGCTTAGTTCACTGCAACTCAGAAGTCCTGAACTCAAGCGATCTACCAACTGCAGCCTTCCTAGAGCAGGGATTACAGGTGTATGCCAGTATAACCAAAAAACCTAGGTGGTGCAGTGGATAGAGCTCTGGGATTGGAATCAGGAAGTCCTGAGTTCAGATCCAACCTCACCTATTTTTTAGCTCTCTGACTTTGGGTAAGTCACTTAACTGCTGTTTTTGCCTATTTCCTCAACTGTAAAACGGGAAAAATAACAACATGTAAGTCACAGATTTGTTGTGAGATTCAAATGAGATGATACATGCTCTTGGTGCACTGCTTGGAATACAGTAGGAGCTAGATAAATGCTTATTCCTTTCCTTCTATAGCAGTGGTTCTGAACCTGTGGATCGTGACCCTTTTATAGGAGTCACCTAAGGCCATTGGAAAACATATATTTCCGATGGTCTTAGGAACTGAGACACGGCTCCTCTATCCATCTCCAGGCGGGTCCACCCATATGCAGATATGTCCACATAAGAGTATTAAAGGGTCATGGTATTGGGAAGGTTGAGAACCACTGTTCTATAGGATAAACTTCCCTAACTCATATGGCAAGGACTCAAGTCCCTTTGTTAACCTGACTGTCCCTCCTTTGATGCCCTCCAGCTTATCAATATCCTTCCTGTTAGTATCCCAAACAGAACACACTCTCTGGACTGTAATCTGAGCAGAGCAGTCACCTTTCTATTCCTGAATGCTATCCCTCTCTTCATGTAGCCTGTGATTACATTAACTTTTGATGTTGGGATTCCCTCTCTCCCCAAAATCATGGAATCATAGATTTAGAGTTTGAAGAGACTTCAAAAGACATCAAGTCCAGCCCTTTCATTTTACAGACGAGGAAACTGAATTTCAGAGAGGTTAAGTTAGTTGTCCATGGTCACACAGCTAGTTTAAGTGTTAGTGTCAGAATCTGAACCCAGCTCTTTCCAACTGCAGATCTGGTATTCTTACCCACAAAAAGACTGGATAGAGTCCAGGAGTGGTGAACCTGCAGCCTCAAGGCCACTTGTGGTCTTCTAGGTCTTTCGGTGAGGTCTTTTGACTGAGTCTAAGTTTTACAGAATAAATCCTTTTGTTGAGGGGATTTGTTCTGTGAAGTTTGGATTCAGACAAAGGGCTGCACTTGAGGACCGAGAGGGCTACATGTGGCCTTGAGACTGCAGGTTCCCCACCACTGGGATAGCCTTTCATAATTTCTAAATGACTTAAATTAAGCCTACAGTATGGTATAACCATGGAAAAGCCCTTTCTTCCTTCCAGCCTTTATGATTCTATAAAATGATCCAGGATGAATTTTTTTCCTCCTTAGGAATGCTCTGATTCCTCAGGAGACTTTGAGCTGAAGTTGGGATTTATCATTCCAGCAGCCTAAATGGACGTGCCTATTCCCAAAACAGTATCTAAAAATATAGCTTTGCATGTGAATTTAGTGCGACTTGGGCTTTTAGAGGATTTTTGTTGTTGTTGTTGTTGTTTCACTGAAATTAAATTACAGAGAATTCATAATACCACCCATAATTCAGTGGTTGATGAGGTCAAAGACAGTTGGAAAAATCCATGTAAATAAGAGTTAGCTTGCTATGTCTCTTTAAGTTGTGCTCTCCATGCCATAGAATCAATAGAATTGAGAATCAGTTGATAAATAGAGGTTTGTTGACCTTACTCTTTGACCTCTTCCAAAGGTACTTATTTGTTTTTAAGGAAACCATGCAAACTATTTCCCTAGACTGGATAACACCACAAGATAGTCTGTGACTGTCCATTTTATTTAATTTGAAATAGACAAAAGTTACTGAGTTTTATGTAAAGAGACATTCCCATTTAAGATCACATTCTTCCGTTTACTTTTAAGAGAGCAACAGTGCTGTCAAAGGTAAGAAAGGAAAATGAGAAGTGTGTATACTTTTAGAGGACACTAAAGTACCTAGCATATTTCCACCATAAAACAAAAACAACTTGGAGTGATAATATTAATAATAATTGGCAAATATGTAAAGTATTTTAGAACTATATGAGACTCATGACAACTTTGTGTTATAGATTCTATAGCTCAAACAGAGTTTTGTTAACATGTGACCTAAAAAGTCACAATTTCAAAACTTATTTTGCATAGGCAAAAATATACTGCTAGAATCAATGAATGAATGAAAATGTATTTATTAGGTTCTTAAAATGTGCAGACACTTCATTAAGTGAATTGGCATATAACAGTTCATATAACATAACAGTATTTCTTAAGATTGGCTGTGGTGAGCTATGCTGAAGATAGAAATGCAAAAATGAGACACTCCCTACTCTGAAGGATCTGTCTGACATTGTAATGGGATGAGTTAACACATGTAGGAAATTGGAAGCCAGGGAAAAGGGTTTAGGGAGTTCAAGGGCTAGAGGATGAATTGATCCATATTCCAGTTGGTTGATACACTCTGACTTTGCTCAAAGAAAAAAAAGAGGAATGTATGTCAGAGGTGGGAGGCAAAAGGGGACATGCTTGGAGTATGGCAGATGGAATGCTCAGGTGGATAACTGAATGGGATGTGATTCGTCTTCTGATCTGGGGTCAGTTAGCCTCAACAAGTATTTATCTGCTTTGTGCTAGACACTGTGCTAAGTGCCAGCTAGATATAGGGGGTTTGGTGAGTCCCAACTTTTTCACCAACCTATCAACACAGCTCAGTGTTTTTTTGACTGATCCGGTGAAAGAAGGAGGGATCTGAGGAAAAGCTCCAAATCAGAAAACAGACTCTCCATACTTCATACCTAGGGCCCTGCTCTCTGTGATGGCAAAGAAAGTGAATAAGCATCAAAATTAAAAATAAGAATGCTATAAATGATGACATTAGAAGTATCTTTCAGATTTGTGGCACATTGAATCCTTCTAAATATAGGTCCGAATCAATGATGACACACTGAGCGTTAAGCTATTTTGAAATTCAAAATGTTACCATCTTGGAATGGTTGCAAGGAGTCAGTATGTTTGATCAAGGACTTAAAAGGAAAAGAAGGCTGAATTTAAAATCTTGGGTCTTGATTGGCACCGTCTATGATGTCTTTCTTTTGCAGTTTCAAGTGGCAGACTTCTTTGAGGTGGAAAGGTTCTGAGTGCAAATGGGATCCCATATTTTGAGTGTTCTTCCCCCTACAGTATTGATCACTCTCCCCACTCCCCGTCACAATCCCAGTTAAAAGACAACAGAACCCAAAGAAAACTGTGTTCTTTATTTCCTTTCATACACATGCCTGGATATTGTAGTCCATTATTGGTCTGAACATTATTTTCCTCCTTTCTTTTTCAATTTACCGTCTCGTTATAGGGATTGATAATAATATTGACATCTAGGTGACTATTGTGTATGTAATTTCTTTCAAGTGTGGCTAGTTGCTGATGATAAAAATTTTTACCTTCCCTGTAGGGGGATTTTTGCAGTCAGGCATTCTTACTCTTCCTAATATGGCAGAGTATGGATGGATGTTATGCTCAGGCTTCTCTTCATTTCAAATAAATCTTTCCTCATAACTTTTCCTGTTTCTAAGTTCTTATTGTTGTACTAAGAAAGGCATGTAAAGTACAATTGTACTTCCTCTACTCCTATGCTTCACAACCATCCCAAATTCAGGAAGGAGAGTCCAAAAGGGGAAGATGTGGCAGTGAGAAGGAATATCATAGAACCATAAGTCTAGAGCTGGAAGATACCCTATTCCAACATCTTAGACCAACATCTTCAAATTACAGATGAAGTTACCACTTGATTGACCAAGGTCATACAGGTAGTAAGCGTCAGTGTCAGAATTTGAACCCAAATCCTCTATGTCCAGGGTCAACGAGTGTTCTTTCCATTTGATGATAGCAATAAGAATCTTTTGAAGCCAATCTAACCCAAGCCCTCTAATTTTATAGGTGAGAAAATTGAAGTCCAGAGAGGGTAACTGATTTGTTATGAGTCTACATTTGGAACAGAGGCAAGATTTGAACCTAGATCCTCTGACTCCAAATCAAGCACTTGTTCCACTGTTGTGTTGTTGTTCAGTACTTGTCAGTCATGTCTGACTCTTTGTGACCCCATTTGGGGTTTCCTTGACAAATATACTAGAGTGTTTGCCATTCCCTTCTCCAGCCCATTTTACAGATGAGGAAACTGAGGCAAACAGACTTAAGTGACTTGCCCAGGGTCACACAACTAATAAGTGTCTGAGGTCATATTTGAATTTAGCAGGATGAGTCTTCCTGATTCCAAGCCCAGTGCTCTATCCACTGTGCCACATGGATGTTCCTGTTCCACAATACCATGCTGCTTGATCAGAATCAGAAGATCACAGAATATTATACCTGGAAGAAGCTTTAGAGCATAACTCTACTCCTGTCATTAAACACGTGAGGAGACTGAGACTAAGAGAAGCCATGGATTTCCTAAGTACATGCTACTAGTTATTGGTAGGTACAGGATTAGAACTCAGATCTTCTGACACTTTCAGCTCTCTTTCAAGTATATCAATTGAAGGCTTCCAGGCACCAACTTAGTCCCTCACGTTCCCTGTACCAAGAGACTAGACTTTCTTGACTAGTCGCTAGTTGCTATTTCCAGGGATGAGGAGGGGAAGACATTTTAAATACTTTTAAATGGAATTTTGTAAGGGTTTTCTTTGTCTTTCTGAGGGCAGTGTAGGGTATGGGTTCTTGTCTGTATTCTGAAGCAGACAGAGTAAAACAGTCTTGTAAATAGTTCAGAAAAGCAAAAAACTCCAAATGATTGGGCCTACTACACTTGCCTTGGACACCTACAGATATGAGGGAGTCGTAACTGCATAGGCGCAGATTCTCTAGACTGTATGTCCCACAAGGCTGGAGGTAGAGAGTTATGCTCATAAGGAGACAGTCCTGACTGTCACATCCCAGAATACTATGTATAGGGTGTGTATGACTTTGTGAGCCTGGAAGGTTTTGAAAAGATAGCTGAGAAGGCGAAGTTGAAGTCACTGCTTCTTACACAGGTGGGCCTGTTTCAGGTAGAATCGACAGCAGGTTCTCCACCACGTTAGGTTCCCCTTTTTGGAGGCTGTGCCCTCAGCTGAAGAAGGACCATGTTTGGTGCAGAGTATCTCTAATAGAAGCGACAGCAGGAACTTCGACCCTTTAGCTGCTTTTCCCATTTAGAGAAGTCATGTTGCTGGCTTGAGTTGGCAATGTTTCTCATTACTGCTTCAAATAATTATCAATTGTCCATCTCTCTGCACTGGGAGGAAAGAGCTACTGGGGAATTGGTTCAACTGCTTAAAAAAATGTTTTGAAAAAGCAGCAGGAAAGGATATGAAGTAGGCTTAAAATAGAGAAGGTGCGAGGTAGCTCATGGTGAGAAAATGAAGGTAAGTATAGACTTATGCATATGGGGAGAACTACCCTTGTCATCTGTTTTGCTTTGCTATTTAATTAAGGGGGTTTTAATGAAGAGATCTGATTAGATGATCTCTAAAGTCCCTTCCAGGGCAGCTAGGTGATACAACAGATAAAGTGCTAGGCCTGGAGTCAGCAAGACCTGAGTTCAAATGTGACCTCAGACAGTTTGCTAGCTGTGTGACCTTAGGCAAGTCACTTAAGTCTGTTTGCTTCAATTTCCTCATCTGTAAAATGAGCTGGAGAAGAGAATGGCAAACCACTCTGGTATCTTTGTCAAGAAAATTTTAAATGGGGTCATGAACGGTCAGACATGGCTGGAATGACTGTATACACACATGCACACATGCACACACACACACACACTCCCTTCCACCTATGAATCTATGTACTTAACTATGTGACCTGGAGCAAGTTACTTAAGTCCTCTGGGCCTCAGTTTCCACATTTGTGAAATGAGAATAAAAATCATTGTGCTACCTGTCTCATGGAGTTGTTGAGAGGAAAGTGACTTTTTTCAAATGATATAGAAATGTGAGATACAAACATCTATCTTCAGTTGTTGAAGAGTTCAGTTATTTCTGCTGAGTTCTGTCTCTCCAAGAGGCGTACAGTTGGTTCTCTTCACCCTCAAAATATTGTTTTAGAGAGATCATAGGAACAGAGACTTAGAGCGGTGAGGCAATCTTGAAGGATCTTAGACATCATAGAGTTGAACTTCATCATTTAACAGATGAGAAAATTGAGAAGGGAATTGACTTGACCTAAGTTATTTATACAGGTACTAAGTGGTAGAACCAGGATTTGAACCCAGGTTCTCTGACTACAAATCCATTGCTTTTTTCCAGTGTTCCACAGATGCCTTATATATCCTAGACTTTCATTTTGACAATTATAAATACAGAGACGTGGGCTCTTTAGTTCACTTGGTTAGTGTATGGTACTAATTTGATTCAGCTCAATTCCACAAGTAATTATTGAATACCTACTATATGCTTAGAATTGTGCTGCTCTAGTGTACAGGTTTCTGGGTTTGAAATCATAAATATTTCCAGATAACTTTTAAAAAAGCAAATCATTTGTTTTAACTTTAATTTTTTGTTTTTATGTTCACAAGCTACATTCCTATCTCTGGTCCAAATGTGCCAATCTTCCCTGGTCCTCTTGAAACAGTGAAAAAAGAGAGATTTGAGGGAGTGTGGAAGTCTAGGACCAGAAGCCAGAGGGAGCAAGTGAGCAAAAGTGGAATGGGTAATGTGCTGGAAAGTGGGGGGGATTGGGGGAAGAGAGCCAGAAAGAGCCAGAGAGAGAGATGAGACAGACACAGAGAGACAGAGAGAGACAGAGAAAGAGAGAGACAGAAAGGGAGACAGAGAGACACAGAGAGAGACACAGAGACAGAGAGAGAGAGGGAGAGAGGGAGGGAAAAACAGAAACTCATGCAGAGAATCACAGAGGTAGACAGACAGATTGGAGCATATAGATAAGTTCACTGGGGCTAATAATTATAACATTAACAACTGTGCCTTAAATTGTGCTTTAAGGACTGCAAAATATTGTACACCCGCTGTCTCTTTTGAGCCTTCCAGCAGTCCTATATGGAAAGTCCTCCAGGGACTACTTTGCTCATTCTGCAGATGAACAAATTGAAACTCAGAGGAGGTAGGTGAATAGCCTAGAGTCAACCAGCCAAAAAATATCAAAGGATAGATTTGAACTCAGCACTTTCCCCACTACACTATGTTATCATGTTGCCATCTATGAGAACAAATACCCCAGATTCATATATTGCCATGTCTCAAGGAACTCAGTTGGTTTAAACATAAGTTAATTCAATTCTTCTTTTACAAAACCTGTTTTTTTAAACCTTATAATGCAGCCACAGACAACATGGTAAAGGACCTAATACACAGTAGGTGCTTAATATTTGTTTTTCAGAATCGAATTGAATTTAAAGGTTGTTCCGCTCTGTCATAGTCTCTAGTCTGCTGCTATAATCATCCTACTAGTTTCCACTGCTCCACTGAAAGCTCCAAGAGGACAGAAACTGTGTTTAATCTACCTTTCTCCCCTCCCTCCAAGCCTGCCTCTGGGATCTGTATTCAGTAGACACTTCATGATTGTCTGATGAGTGACTGAATGACAAAGCACTTGGAAATCCTTGACTCCAGCGCCAACCAGTTACATTTTTCCATTGCCTCAGGCTTTTTCAAACCTTAAGAAAGGGCCCAGTTTCCTTATAGATGAGCTACATGAGGGCCATGCCTGGGTTGCTCTAAGGACCTTTCTCAAAAGGGACCATTTTATCAATAATAGTAGAAGACATAGTTGATAGAAGGGTGTGCTCCCTCTTCCTACAAGCAGAAATTGTGTCAGCTTGACATTGGAGAGAGGATCCAGGGCCAGAGTTCTTTCAGATCCTGGCAAGGAATAGTGAATGGAGACACACAGAAAACCTTTGCTGCCTCTCATAAAATTTCAGCTTTCATGATGGGCTTGCTTTAGGAAACCTTTGAACTTTCTCCAGAGACATTATCTTAAAAGCACTAATCCAGGAGCATAGAAGACCAACCTGGAGCTAATGAATCTGGCTTAGCATCCCTCCTGAGCAACATTTGGGAAATGATGTCCGTAAGATTTTAGTATTACTGATCATCCTGTACTCTTCCTAGAGTATTTGTCGACAAATAGCTCCAATAAAAGTCCTTCTAATAAGCCCCATGTGTCCTGCAGATTCATTGCCATGGAACTGCAATCTCCTTTGAAGATAATGTAGTTTGGTAGTTCAATGGGCTGCTCATTTAAACAGAAACTGTCAGAAGTAAAGAATAAATCCCACCCTCTCGAGTAGTATTAAGGGTCTGACTTCCATCCATAAAACTCCGAGGCTGCTGGTGTTCTTGTTTCCATTTCACTTCTATGTTCTAATGAAAGCCTGTTTACAGAAAGGTTACCATGATCCTGAAGGGTGTGCCTGGAAACCATCCGATAGAAGGAAAAATCCAGGATCTGGCGGTGCTTAATCTGGAGAAAAGAAAAAGGGGTAATACAGTTCTTTCTACATCTTTAAAAGTTGCCAGTATGTTCTGTCTTGCTCTGGGGGGCAGAACTAGGTAAGAGCAATGGGTATAAGTTATAAGAAGTCAGATTCCACTTTCTAATAATTGAAGTTGTTAAAAATGGAATGTTCTAAATAATATAAGAAGAAAAACACTGTATTTTGGTTCTGAGGATCTGGATTTGAATCCCAGCTCTGCTGCCTATTAACCATTTGACTTCGACCAAGTTACTCTCCTTCGCTGGACTTCCTTTACCCTTCTGTAAAAAGAATGGGTAAGTGGCCCAATGGATAGAGTGTTGAAGGTGGAGTCAAGAAGTTGTCATTTAGGCATTTCAGTAGCATCCAGCTCTTCATGACCACATTTGGGGTTTTCTTGGCAAAGATACTAGAGTGGTTTGCCATTTCCTTCTCCAGTTCATTTTACAGATGAGGAAACTGAGGCAAACAGAGTGAAGTGACTAGCCCAGGGTCACACAGCTGTTAAGTATCCTAGGTCACATTTGAACTCAGGTCTTTCTGATTTCATGCCCAGTTTTCTATCCACTGTGCCACCTAGATGTGTGTATGTATGTATGTATGTATGTATGTATGTATGTATGTATGTATGTGTGTGTGTGTGTGTGTGTGTGTGTGTGTGTGTGTATACCTAGCAATAATAGCAAATGGAAATGGCAAACCACTCTAGTATCTTTGGTAAGAAAATCCCAAATGAGGTTCTGAAGAGTTGGACGCAACTGAAAACAATTGAACAGCAACAAATGAGACAATATTTGTGAAGTACTTAGCACAGGGCCTGCCACATAGAAGCGTTCACTCTTTTTCTTCTCCTTTTCCCTTAGCCCTCTTCAGGATCAAATCCTGTGATCCTATGATACCTTGGAAGGTGATGGGTTCCACATCACTAGAGGCATCAAAGTAGAAACTGGATATCCATCTGTCAAAGGTACAAAAATAAAGCGTCCATGCACTAGGTGAGAGGTTGGACTCAATGATTTACAACATCACTTCCAATTGTAAGAGTCTATAATGCAGGGAAACAGGATTAGAGATAAGAGCTTTGTTTTATTGCTAGGTGCACTTTATGCTTCCAGTTTATAGGCCTTATCATAATCATAAGATGAGTAGAAGCACGTAGAAGGGACTAGACAGGAAGCCAGGCTTGGGGAAACATGCAGAGTCAAAGTTCATGCATCTGCCAAAGCAACCAGTAGAACCTAAGAACTAGAGGACAGAGACAGCCTAGAGGGCTAAATCCCGCAGCTAAGCGATTCTCAGGAACTGAAGGGACTGGGCCCTGTAAGTGATGGTCAAATTGCCAGGGAGTGTGGTCAGCAATCGGGAGCTATTATTGGTTTTTATTATTATTATTTTTAGATATTTGTATAGATTTTTACATCTTACAAAGTGCTTTCACATATGTTTTCATTTGATTCATAGGACTCAAGTAAATGAGAAAAAAGCTATATGACACCAGTAACAAGGAAAAAAAATCCAAACTCAATTACCTTTATTCCCTTGTTTTTCTGGTTAGAGCAATCCCAAATGAACCTGGACTTGAGACCTATAGGTGATGATAACTGAAAACAGCTGACTGGGGAGTTAAACAAGGGCAGAGAGCAGTTATATTTCTCTGGCAGAAGAATTTCTTTGACAAATACCGTATTTTCCTCTAACATTCCAGTGTATAGGACAGTGGAAAGGATGCCAATTTGAGACTAAGAGAAGCTAGGTTCAAATCTTGCATCTGACCTTTGCTATCTGTGTGACCTTGGGCAAATTAATTCACCTCCTTGGATCTCAGTCGCCACATCTGTAAAATTGACGGGTTAGGCTAGGTGGCCTCTACAGTTTCTCTCAAATCTAGGTCCATGATCCCTGCAAATCATCTTAAGTAGGAAATCTGAATGTAGAAATGAAATGTACCAATGTGAACACCATTTTCTGTCTCCACATAGCAACTCACACCAATTTGACCCATAAATTTGACCCAGAATTCTGGACATCAAGGCATTTCTTGCTAAGTATATTTATCTACAGTTTTCTCTTCGATATGAAATAGGCAAAATCCTTATCCAACCACCTCGCCTTCCAGCCAGCATACTCTTTCTGTGTTATAGCCAAAGTGGACTCTGATCTACGCCCCCTTCTCATCTTGACCTCTATTGTCTCTTTGCACCCTCATTTCTCATGCTTGAAATGAGTTTCCTTCCCTGTACCCTGCCAATATCTATCTATTGATAAATTTATGGTGGGACCTTTCCAGTTAGTGTAAGAGAATTTAAACCACTGACTTAGTTGCCGTATCTTCAATTATACTTTCCATAATTCTCCCTAGAGAAACATTTTGTGAATTTTAAAGTGCTGCGTAAATGTGAGTTGTTATTATTATAGAAAAAGCATCCTTCTCAGTTGGTTAAATGGAACTCCAATTAGCGATAACTCCTTTTCTACTTGGCAAATAGGCGGTGTAAACATTAAGATTATTGTACCAGGAGTCAGGAATCCTTGAGTTCAAATCCAGCCCAGACACTTCTTAGCTGTGTGCTCCTAAGTAACTTCCCTCAGCCTCAGCTACTTCCTCTGTATAATGGGAATGATAATAGTATCTGTCTCCTAGGGCTGCTGTGAAGCTCAAAATCGACAAGAAATGTAAAGCGCTTAAAGTGCAAACCTTGAAGTGCTATGCAAATGCTAGTTCGTATTATATATGATTGCAAAGATAAATAAAACTGCTCATTTTTATAGTTAGAAAAAAAATTATTACGATGTGAGCTCATGTTCTGTAGGCTCGCTGGAAGTGCCATCAATCTAATTCTAGTAGCACATGGTCCAGTGGGATTGCTATATAACCTCATCCTCATTCCATGTGATTTGGATCTCCTCTAGAATGTCTCTATATATTTAGAGTTTTTTTGTTACATACACCTTGGAAATTATGGTATAGTCATAGCTGTTAAAAATATTATTCTTAAGAATCAGCGTTATATGTGGATCTCTGATAATGATTTAATTCCAATATAGTTTATTGCAGTGGTTCTCAACCTCTGGGTCGTGACCCCTTTGGGGGTTGAATGGGGTTGCCTAAGACCATTGGAAAACACATATTCTCAATGGTCTTAAGAAATGAGACACCGCTCCTCTATTCATCTCCAGGCGGGTCCACCCACATGCAGAAACGCCCACATATGAGTATTAAAGGGTCATGGCATTAGGAAGGTTGAGAACCACTGGTTTGTTGACTGAATTTTCGAGGATATTTTGAAGCCTGTATTTATAATACAGGGATCTTTCATCTGAGAGTCCATGAGAGAGGGTAAGCTTTTGATGCAGAATTCTGGACATCAAGGCATTTCTTGCTAAGTATATTTATCTACAGTTTTCTCTTCGATAGCTTCTTAAAGGCTTAATATATCTTGATTATAGATAGTACCTTTCTACATTAGCTAAATTTGACCTCCAGATTCAAGCTCTAAACCTTATTCTTATTTTTTTTTAATGGGGTACAGATAGAAACTGTCAGAGTTCAAGTTGCTATCCTGCTCTATTATATATTTCGTGTTCTGTGGAATATTACACAGGTGGATAAAATAACTCTTGTGTGTGTGTGTGTTTTAATGATCCACGTATTTGGATGTAAGCTCATCTCCTGTCGACTGTCTGAAAGCATCTTTGGGACAACTCCCGGAGCAAACAGGATGACGGAGATGACATATACCTCATCCTGTTCCCATATGGTTTTCATTTCTTCTACTAGGTCGCTATATTTGGAAAGCATTTTATTTCGTGAGGTTTGGAAATTATGAGTAGTAGCTATGGGGGAATCTACTTAAAATGTTCTGAAATTTTTATGGATCCATCTTATATATAGGCAATTATAGACAACAGTTCTGTCTATGACGGTGCTCCAGTATGCTTTATTTCCTGCATCCTCCTTAAGAATACTTTGGTGTTTGTATTTGTAGAATGCAGATTCGTCATCTGTTAGTTTTTAAAGGAGAGTCTTTTGGTGTATATATTTTGGTGTGTATCCCATCACATAACTCGACATCATTCATGTACACCAAGTGATTAATATGATATACTCTTTTGGTCCAGCTCCCTCTTTGACCTGAAAGGCATACTCAGTTTTAACTGGAAGTGAAGCTAAGAATTGAAGACTATATAGAACCACAGCAGATTTAAATTGTTTCCTTAGAAGATCCCACATTTTATATAAATTGCTATTGATGAAACTCTGTAAGTGGTATGTTTTAGAGATGATCTCCCTCTGCTTGTATCTGTTTTGTATATCTGCAAGACATACTAAACCATGAATGCAAAAACAAGTGAGAAGCTTTGTAATAATTAGTTATATATAGAGAGAGTTTCTAGAAGACCTATTCAATAATCATTGAATTGATAATAAGTTGACTTCTATTTCCTCGGGACTGTTTTTTAGCTTACTCTTTTTGCTTCTCAGATGCTATACTATTTTATTTTAAGTGCTTATGAAATTTTGAGTGATACGAGTTGTGAATGTTTTGTGCAAAATAAACTTTTTTGATCCATATTTGGAAGGGTTACTAGGGTTGTCATCTTTTGATAATAAATACGATGCTTTCTAATAAGAAAGATGGAGTCAAGGTTGCATCAGTGGAAACTGGTGAAGTGTTTTTCTAGTAATTCATGTGCCACCGTTAAGCATTCAAACCATAATTTATGGATTATGTTTGGCCCTCCTGTTTTCCAATTTTGCAGGGAAGTTAGCATTTCAGTCACCTACCTTGACAGTGCCTTGCATATAGGAGGTACTTAATGTTTGTTTCATGAATGGATGGATACCTTTCTGCCGTCTCATTTGTGCCTCTTCCCTATCCTCCAGCATCTGGTGACTTTGGCCATTTCCATATTCACCTTTACTGAAAGCTGTTCCCAGGATAGGAATTAATAAAACTAATTCACAATAAGATTAATAAAATGTAATTAATGGGGAAAAGCCTTAATTCAAATGAATGCATTTTCAATGGCAAAATTGTAGCCATTGAAGTTGGGGAGCCGATGGGGAATTTCCTTTCTGGCTTCCTTTTTAAATCATACATACAGCTTTTGGCTATTCTACTATGTATAAGAACAGCCTTGCACTGAGAGGAGAGGGTTGTTATAACTAGGCTAAGGGTAGAAAGAAGAAAAAAAGAGAGAATCTAGGCCATGGGGGAAGAGGAGTATGTGGAATCGTTAGGGGCAGTCCTTAGAGATTTAAAGGATTTATACATATTTTACATGAAGTTATGTATATATGAATGGATGAACAAGCATGAACGTACATTATTGTTCACATTTTTAATTAAAAGGAAATACAACAAACATTCATTAAGCACCTAGATTAAACAAAGCATAGTGACAAGCCCCAGATGAACAAAAACGTGTAGGAAACTCCTGGATTTGGTTGTTGATGCAGAGTATAGCAAAGGTCCATAGCTCTACCTGGTCCTTTTAGGTCTTACAGTTGAGATATTTTGCATGGTAGTCAGTGCCATTATCGGGGAGGGTTGAAAGAAATCTTAAGCTAGCTCCATTTAAGTCTTTTGCATTTTTGCTAAATTGAGTTGCCAGGATTATCTTAAAGGGACCCAGACCAGACACAACATTATATGGTAGGAGTTTAAAAGGAATTTTGTACTATAAAGCAGATAAGAATTTAGACGAGGGATTCTCAGTGGTAGCTGGAGAAAAAGATTTAGAAGGACAGATTTAGTTTTGAGCCTGAGAGCTTCTTTTGGATTTTACTATCTGCCTGTATGGGCGTGGTTTAATAGCCCTGAGCTGAGTTTGAAAAAGCTTTGTCCTTTTCTGGGGGAAAGGATGCCTAGGAAGGCAGTCCAGTAACATGGCAGCAGAGCTCAGCTTTGCTAGTATTCGCTATCAGAGAGCATTGGGTCAGAGAGGAGATCCTAGGAGCACTCTATAGTGAGAGAAAGGAGCTCACTTGTTGCATTGACAAAGGGACATCTTTGTTGTTCACTCATTTTTCAGTTGTGTCTGACGCTTTGTGTTTGTCCTCTTTTGGAATCTTCTTGGCAAAGATATTGGTTGGGGTTGCTTGCCGTTTCGTCTCCAGCTCATTTAACGGATGAGGAAACGTAAGCAGACATAATTAAGTAACTTATCCAGGGTCACACAGCTAGGAAGTATCTGAGGCTGGATTCGAACTCTGCAAGATGAGTCTTCTTGACTCCAAGACCTGGCACTCTCTCCACTGCACCACCTAGCTGCCAAAAGGACATCATCACTTGTTTAAATCCTAATTTATCAGGGACTCTGCAAGTGTCAGAAAGCATTAGCTGCCCTAGCTGCATACATTCTCCATGCATGTTCCTTTTCCTACTGATGGTACAGCAACACATGGGAGACAGTGTCTAATTCTCTACGTAAGGGAGAATATTTCTCATTACTTTTCTGTATTGTTTAACTATATTTTGATTTGAACCAATACTGTGTTTTCTGATTTGTCTGATAAAATAAACACATCAGTAGGGGTTCCTGAACTATGATTTAGGTTGGATTTTGCTTACAGATCTATCTTGACTACTACCAGTTAATTTCTGATTAACGGAGTACCCACATTCCCTTATTTTTTTTTGTCCTTGATAAGGAATGAAAATCTTGAAATGCTTCTTAGCCATAGCTTGAAACACTCAATTTTTTTCTGTTTTATAATTTGAGTGTTTCTATTTTCTTGATGTCACTACAGTTATCCCTTCCATATCACAGGGGTTAGGGGTCATGGCACCACCATGATCTGGATAATGCCCATAAATATTTTGGCCCTCCCTTTGTACCGGAGAAGAAATCTGAATTTTTTTCTTTTTCTTTTATGGGATGTTTACAGGACCTTATTACAAAATTTGGGTTATTATATAGCACTATACATATATTTTATGCATTTCTGAGTTTCTAAACTTTTTCTGTTTTTTGTTGGCCTTTGCGTGTTGTCTGTGGCTTCCACAAAACTTCCCCCCAAATTCCCACTTAATATCTTACGCCAACCCACTATATATCAATGTGGATGGGAAAACTGTACTTTATGTCTTTTTATTTGGAGAAATCTATTGCCCCATTGGGTAGCTAGGTGGAGCAATGTATAAAGCATCAGGCCTGGAATCTTTCTAACTTCAAATCTGACCTCACTTATTAGCTATGTGACCCTGGGCAAATCACTTAACCCTATTTGCCTCAGTTTCCTCATCCGTAAAATGAGCTGGAGTAAGAAATGCCAAAGCACTTTAGTATCTTCGCTAAGAAAACCCCAAATGAGGTCACCAAGAGTCGGACATGACTGAAAAACAGCCAAAGAATCGCAATAATACCATTGTCCCCACTGGTCATCATATGGATACATTTTTACTAAAACCGTAGCCAATATTCCTCAATATTAGCCCTCTTTGCCAGTGAACCTTCTCTCTAACACAGAGAAAGTAATTAACAAAACCACAATGTCTAATTGAATATGCGGCATTTTACTGTCATATTTCCCTGCCCATTTACTGAGAGGAAGTGGGTGTCACCTTCTATTTTCTGGGACCAAGCCTCATCCCTGCAATTAATTTGAGTTGAGCTGCCTTTTAGCATTGTTCCCATTTACATTATTTCAGTCTTTGTGAATATTACCCGCCTCGGTCTCCTATTTGACTTCTTATTTGTTCTCAACAGTCTTCCCACATTATTGAATCCCTTCTTATAAGAAAGCTCTTGCATCTAATTTTTCTAAACTATGTTAAAGAACATGTTAATTTCTAAAAAGGGAAATAAGGAAACCCTGGTGACCCCATTTGATACAGGGTGTAAAGAAAATTTCTTTAAGGAGACTTCAAATACTTCCTAAACAGCTCACTGGCCTATCTCAGGCTTCGAGGGAAATTGAATGAGGCCAAAAAGGCTTGAAAGACAAACACCGGCAAAGAAAGTGGATTTTGAGGAGCCAGCAAAATTCTAATCTATGCAAGTAGGATAGGTTTTATAGAAGTTAAAAATGAGGTGAGTGACCCCAGACAAGAGGATAACTGGTAGAAACCAGAATCAGAGGAAATGCTGAAATGATCTGCATGTCACTCTGCTGTAGATGCCAGAGAAGAAGCCAGGGACATTAGAATATGATGACCAAGGTGGCAGGCTGCAGAGGAAGCATATTGAGCAAAAGGCTTCCTGAGAAAAGATTTTGAAAGCCCTGAAGTGGTAACTTCCAGAGCAAATTTCCCTGGTACTTTCTCCTCACCTCCCACTTGCCTGAGGTGGGTGGCATTTTATTTTTAAACACAGAGTCAGTATTTGCCCAGACAAATGGAAGAAGCCTAAAGTTCAGGTAGTTTTCTGTAATTTAGACCAAAATCTTCTGCTACGGAGATAAAAAGACATGGTGGTGTTTCTTTCTTTCTTTTTTTTTTTTTGCCTGAATGATATAATTTTGCTGTCTTTGACTAGCCAAATAAATTCTGCCTAGACTTTATTCCTGCAAATCCTTTAGCCAAAAGAATGAGAGAAAATGATATCAAACCCCAGAGTGCTAAGCTTTTTATTAAGCAAGCCCAGGCTTTTCAAATCCAAATCAATATTATACATCACCTCCAAGGTGGATACACTATACTGGGCTATGGGACAGACAGAGAAATAGAATCGTATTTGATTTAATTTTTTTTCCAATTATACATAAAGACAGTTTTCAACATTCATTTTTTGGAAAGATTTGGAGTTCCAAATTTTTGTCCCTCCCTCCTTTCTCTCCCCCCTCCCCAAGACAGCAAACAGTCTGATATAGGCTATCCATCTGCAATTATGTAAAATATTTCCACATTAGTCATGTGGTGAAAGAAGAAACAGAACAAAAGGGGAAGATTTTTTTTTTTTAAACAAAAAAGATAAAAATAGTATGCTTCAATCTGCATTCAGATTTCATCAGTTCTTCTCTGGATGTGGATCATATTTTCTATCATACGTCTTCCGGAATTTTCTTGAATCATTGAGATAGAGAAATAAAAAGCAAGGTCTCTGAGAAATAGGAGCTGGACCTGTGATTTCATTATTATAAGGAACATTCCCCTACCAGTGGAAGTGGTTTATTCACTGCAAAGACTTGCCTGGGATACTAGCAGATTAAGAGACTTGTCCAGGGTCACACAGTCTGTAGGTGTTGGAGTCAGGACTTCAAGGCCCTCCTATCTACTATGCCACAGTGCCCCTCTAGTTATGGATGAAAGGTTCCCCCCAAACCCCTGCCAGTTTTGAAGTTTTTTAAGGTTCCTTTCAGCACTGAATCCTATCTTTGACTATAGAAGAGCTGTCACATCCAGTTACCATAGATAGATGATAGATTCTACCTCCACAATAGCTCTCAAGTCTTCCAGTTCCCTTTTCTCATCCAGACCTATAATTTCATTAGTACAGGGATTCCTGGTGAGGAAAATCCTTTCATCATTGCAGATTGATCAATGCAGATTCACTCCATAATTTGTTTTAGAGAATTGTCTTAGACACGAGAAGTTAAATGACTTCCCTAAAGTCACAGAGCCAGTGTACACAAGAAGTAGGACCTGAATAGAGTCAGGTGGGGATTTTTATCCCTCACTCCTGGAATGTTGAAAAATAAGCATTTGTTAAGCACCTACTATGTGCCAGGTATTTTGCAAGACAACAAATGAAACAGTTCCTCCTTTCAAGGAGCCCTTCTCACCTCTGCCTCTCAGCAGCCTCTGTTTCCTTTAGCTCAAAGCATTAAGCCTTTCCTGATGCCCTCAGGTGCTAGTGCCCTGTCCAAATAACCTCGCTTTTATTTTCTATGTAATTATATATGTTATCTTCCTATTCACTGATTGATTGACCACATTGCCCCCTTTCTCCTTCCTTTTTATTCCCACTCCTATGACCTTAGTACCCCATCTAGACCATAGCCTCCTAAGAGCCTGTAAGATCATAAATAAAATGTGCAACTAAAGAAACCAAAGGAAGGGTTGGGGGCTTACAGATCAGTTTCCTCATTTTACAGCTGAAGAAACTGAGTTGTCTAAAAAAGGATAAATGACTTTCCCCAGATCACAAAGATAATAAGAAATGGAGCTGGGATTCACACTGAGTGGGGTACACTCTGCACCCTCTGTGAAGACTCAGAATGAGAAGGGAGAGAAACTGTCTGGAAACCAGAGCCCGAGTCCTGGGTTTATACAACCTAGGACCCTTCCCCCCTTCCCTTGTTGCCATCAGCATTAGGCCCCTTTCTGGAGGTTTTAACCTCCACCCTTGCTTGTGACCTTTTTCTCTCCCTTGCTTTGATGTTTACCAAATAAGGCCTTCCTGGCCTGCCCCCCCACCTCACCCTGGTCAGTAGAGACAGTGGTGGGCTTCTTTGTTATCCTCCATTGGGTTAGATTTTGAGCCAAGACTGAGGACCTGCCTCCTAGCCAATGGGAGAAGGGACAGCCAGGGGGAGGGAGATTGACTGCCTTAGGGTATAAATTCTTGTTCTGTCTTTTGTCAGTATCATGGAGAGGACTTCCCTGTTCCTTCGGGGGAAGAGAATAAAACTTCCTGTTCCTTCCTCAAGATGCCTCTGGTTTTTTATTTTTCTTGGGGAGGCGATTTTTGGGGTTCCCATACCCCACACAACACCCAGTTCTTTTTTTTTTTGCTTTTTTTTTTTGTGGAATGGGGAAGGCATGGCAATTGGGGTTAAGTGACTTGCCCAAGGTCACACAGCTAGTATGTGTTAAGTGTCTGAGATGGGATTTGAACTTAGGTCCTCCTGACTCCAGGGCCAGTGCTCTATTTACTGCACCACCTAGCCGCCCCAACACCCAGTTTTTCTTATTATAAATCCGGTGTGCTTGCCACTAAAATGTGTCATGCTGCCTACATTCTTTCTTCACCCAAGTCCATCCTCCAAATATTATCCCTGCTTCAATTGCCCTGTGGAACATGAGACATATTAAAGTCTAGTCAGGGAGTCAACAAGCATTTATTAGACATCTCCTACATTCCAGATACTGTTCTAAGTTCTGGGGATACAAAGAAAGGCTGCTGTGTTGAGTTTTAACAATCTCTTTATTTGTGTAATCGTAATGGAAATGTGAAGATCTTCTCTGCCCCTTAATAGGCCTAAGGGAATTTGAAGAGCTTTCCTGACCCCTAATAACCTGAATGTAATCAATTAATAATAATACGGTGAGAGGAGTTTGCTGAATGGGTGGAACATAGCCCAGAGGAAGCTGGGAGTCAGGGCAGTTAGAGCTGGGGGAGAGAGAGAACATAGGCAAAGAGACAGCTTGACTTGTGAGTGTTTGTTTGTGGGGAGGTTTTGGGGTGGTATTGCCCTCTGCAATGTTATTGTGAGTAGATTTCTTTGTTACTATGATGAATTTGGTTTTCTGGTGTTGAGATTTGGCTTTCTGGTGTCTGAATAAATGTTTTGCTTCTGTCTTCTATATGGAGAGTCTGTTATATTTTGCAATTCAGAACTATGCCGACAAATTCATAATCACTGACAGCGCTGTGAATATTGCCTTGGTGATGCAATTTGATGGTGATACATCAACTTATCTTGAGTAATGATTTTTCTCCTGAAGGCAGATTCATCCTATGTCTCCTTTCTAAAACTATTCTTCTTCATAACTGATACTTTGATGACTCCCTCTACTCTAAAGGAAGTTAGCACCAAATGGAAATGTGGAGATACATGACTTCTGGCTCTGCCCCATTATGTCTCTTGGGATTCTTCTCTCAGTTTCTTTTCCCTAGTCCAGAACTCGGGGCTATCTGAAGTGTTCATATAAGGAGAATTCCTGAGAAACCTCTTCCCTCTCCTTCACCTTCTTCTCTCACTCACATCTACTAGGAAGCTTCAAGTTGAGAGATGCTGACAACAAATGTTTCAAACTTGTTTTAAAAATGTATAGTGTAATTTTACATGCACTGAACATATCCCAACACTTTTGGATCATTAATTTAAGCAGTACTGTTTTCTTGAAGATCTCATCTTTTTTCTTTTTGTTTAATGTCAGTTTAACATCAAGTGTCCCCTTCTATCTATCACAAAGTCCCATCTTTTAATGACATTCAGTGTTATATCTCCTATGAAATGATTTGGGTATTGTTCCTTGCAGTTTTTGGAACACTGCTTGGGAAGGAGTGAAAAGACTATGAATGGAGCATTAAAAGATTGTATACAATGATGAAGCTGAAATTTGGAAAAAGAAGTTCTGGTTGACATAGTTTTCAGATAAGCCATGATGGGGGTACAAAACAGCAGAACCAGTAATTGGTAGACGCTTGCATATACGTAATTCCAAGCAGCTCCTGGAATGTCTGGGGAAATCAAATGAAAGGTGACTTTCCAGGATGCATGCTAAAGGCATTTCTAGGATTATTGTAAAATTTGACTTGAGAGCTCAGAAATTAAGATCATTGTACTGCCTATGAAAGGTAAGTTATTAGAATGTAAAGATATTATTTAGTGAACAACCACAAAGACAATTTGAAATGTTCATTCCTGGATTATTTTATCAAATCCTGAAAAAAAGAGATATTAATGAGACATACATATAAAGATTTTGAATAGTGAGAGTTCAAATTGATATAGCTGTTAAAATGCTTTGTAGACATCCTATTTGCCCCTCACAACACCAACTGAGTATTATTATTTCTGTTTTTTAGATGAACAATCTAAAACTCAAAAAAGGATTGGCCTACCCTTCCAAAGGATAGCATAATAGAAAGAACACTCAATTTAGAGTCAGAGAACCTGAGTTCAAATCTCACCACTATTGCTTATTATCTGTTTGACCTTGGGGAACTCTCTTTAGCTTTCTGGGCCTCAGTTTCCTCATCAGTAAAATATGGAGGTTGGACTCTAAATTCCCTTCTGGTTTGAACCTATTGTAACATCTATTCTGGGATATATCCCTCAACTCATGCTTACACTTGGGAATTCAATCTTCAGAGGGCTTACGACTCTTAATGTTTAAGGGTAAAACCCAATCCACTAAGTACCTGTCTGTGGGCTTTCCATTAGCAATCAGGCAGTAGATAAAATTAATTTTTAGCAAAGTCATTTGCTAAGATTACACGGTAAAAAGCAGGAGCTATGAAAAAAAACAACAACCTGGGGCCCATTCTCCCACAAATACACACGACATTTGTTGAAAAAATAGACTCAGACGTAGAGTACAGTGACAATGAGATACATGTATAGGACATATGTGAAACCAAGTCAGTTCAAAACTCCTGGTTCTGGGGGTGTCAGAAGTCTTAGAGTCCTCAGGTTCCCTGTGGATGAAGGTCTGCCAGGTTATTCAGCCGAATTCTCGGGGTCTGTTCCTGTCCCCAGTTTGACCAATAATTGCTAGGGCTGCCTCTTACTGTAAATCACAGCCAACCAGTCTTCTCTGCTGTCGGGGGCGCCATTCCTCAAAGCTGCTTCCTCCGTGGAGTGATGATTGGCTTTCTGTATCCACGTCGGTCTGCACTGTGCATCCACCTCCTCAAATATACTTTGAACTTTCTCAGACCGATGCCTTCTCACATTTCTGGGTGAAGTCTTCCTCTCTGCTTCTAGATGCCACAGCTGATGGGAAGTAGAGAAGAGAACTCTCTATATCCCCTTGCAGGAGTCTTTCCCACAAAATATTCCCAACTGGAACTCTTACAGAGCCAGCAACTTTGAGGTTTTCATGGACCTCAGGAGTAGGGCCAGTTTTCTGCTCAGTCAACCGTGTTATCCCTTGAGATTTATTCATGATTTGTTCATATTGCATTAGAGCATGGCCTCCATTTTTCAGTATTTCTAATACCTTGTTGCCACATTAAAACTTCATCAGCTGTGACTAAATCTTGTGACTACATCAACCAAGTTGGAGAGAGAGAATTACATCCCCTCTCCTTTCAACTCTCTCCGTAGTTCAATATTTGCTCTCACCAGCACATCGAGACTGTTTTCCGCTTGTTTGTTCATTTTGTTTTGTGGCAAAGGCCACATGTCACAGTTCACAACAATCTAGGAATTAACATTCTTCCATGAGGATACTGCTCTGCCATATTTATTGGACCTGGAATTACATTCTTTTCCAAATTAATGGTTTCTCAATATTAACAAGCATATTGTCTTCTTTTTTTTCTTTAATAATGTTTTATTGTCCCCCAGTTACATGTAAGAACAACATTTTAAAAATTTTGAGTCCCAAATTCTCTCCCTCCCTCTTCTTTACCCTGCCTGAGACAGTAAGCAATTTGACATAGGTGATGCATGAGCCACATTATTCTCCAAAATTATCATAGGCCTATGTCTTATCCTAGTGCTTACAAAGGCCTTGCATAAACTAAAGGTGACAAAGAAAAAGGAAAAAAAAAATCAAGAAATTCAAGTTTCTCCCTTCACAGGAAAGGTCTGGTCCCCAAAGAGCTCACAGAGCTCTCTTCCTGCTTGGCTTAGGAACTTGGTGTCAATGGGAAATCATCTCCTCTTCTTTCAGATGAGGAAACAAACTGCTTTGTCTAGCACCATGTGTAATGAGAAAGATCTGTTAGGGTATTCTCTTTCCCCCTACCATAACAGGGACCCCACTTCTCTGAACCAACACATGCAAAATCCATTTAATGCAGGAGGAGGGGTGTTTGTGAATATGTTTCTAGGTCTCTGTAACATATAGTGAATCCAAATAGAATTCTAAGCTTGTCCCCTTACTAGGAGAAGTAGGGTAACATAAAAAAGGAAAACAAACTCAGGAAAGTTTCGAATTGTTCTGAGACTCTTCAAAAGGGATTAATTCCTTGAGATGGAATACTTAGGGTTTCTATACCAACAGGCAAATCTTGTCCTATGAACATAAGCACTCTAACAATCTCACACAAATTGATTAAACTCATGTCATGGCAAGGGAAATAGTCTATGTCTACTCGAAATACTCAATTTATATAAGCTATATCTTTTTGGGAGCTATAAGCTAATCAATTTGGAAGTTTTCTCCAACAATGCTGATCATAACCCACACATGCTCACTCTGAATAACTTTAGCCCGGGTCCTCCCGAATGTCCTCACCAACACTAGTGTACACCTGATACACTGGAGACCTTCCTCATTTTCTCCTGACGTCAGGAGAATACCTGTGGGGTGCTCTGGCTGTCTGCCTATTATCCCTCTCTCTTGACACATGACCCATCCATCTTCTCTTTCTGTTGTACAATTTTTTGATGACATCCTTTTCTACTCTTTTTTAGAATTTCCTGTTGGTTGTAGCTTGTTGTCAACTCACGCTCACTCTGAGCCTTTCCATGCCCGCTGTGTGATGCTCATCTTTAGTTCTTCAAATGAAGTGGTGTTCCAGATCTGTAGCCACATAGCAATGAATACAATATTCACATTGGAAAACTTGGTCTTTGCTATTATGAGAAGCTTGGGGTCAGAAAAAGTGCTTCAAAGTTTTTAAAAAGCAATTCCAGTTTCTATCTTTCTTTTCAACTCTGGATCATTTGTATTGACTGTTCCAAACATACACGTTCTATCAGATGTCCATTAACATGCTTTGGAATCTAGGTGAGAATGGATGAAGAATATCTAACATCTTTTGGCCAAACATCTTTGAGTAAATACAGATCTCCTCCGAAAGGCTCTGTTATGTCTTGGGGTTTGATATAATCGATACCAATCTCCTTCACATATAATAATGCATGTAGGACCTTACCATCCACTGGGAGTTTTTCTTTGACTGAGACTCCATACTGGATCTCCTCTGTCACAGTAATGAATACTTTCAACAAGTATTTAGTTCTTTGTTTTATGCCTCATTTGATGTTATTTTTAATGGGATTCTGTCTGTTACATCTTCAAAGAAATCGTGAATGATCTTGATATATGAATGGGAGATACCTTGTTGTAAAGGAGCATGCAAGATGGCATTTTTTTTTCTTTCTGAATTGATTTTTTTTTTCATAGTCAAGAAACAATGAGCACAATGGGATTTTATCTTCTCTACATCTTTATAGCAGTTGTGTGATGGTGAAGATGTAGCTCATTATTATTGTTTGTGTGAAAACTTCCTCATTTCTTATTAATATCCTTATTGTGGATGAACTTGGATGATGTATAGATGACCTTGTGTTGCTGGAAGACTTTGTATTGCTGGAGGAGTAGGCACATAGATCAGCAGTTGTTGATGTTCCCTTGGTCACCTATTTTTGATATCAATAAAATCAAGATTTTTTTTTCCCACATGACTTAGGGTCCTTTAGATATTTTGTATATTGGTCCCTTAATGCCTTTGCAATTGAGGCAATTGTGAAACACATCTCAAGGAAATCTCTTCTCTTTATTTTATCCAATCTTTAGTGTCCATCTGCAAAGCAAAGTGTAAGCAGCTTTCCTGAGGACTGTTGCTGTGCATAGTTTTAAGGTTCTGATCACATAGTATAGTGAACTCTTTATTTATTCAGCAATAAACATTCACAGAAACCAAAGTTCAGCATTCACTAAAGTGGCCACATATTTTTAAACAAAAAGTATCATTAAGTAAGTCCTTAACTCCATTGTCCTTAAGGGATACAAAGTACAATGGTCTTCTACCCCTAGGTCACATTGTCTTAATCTCTCAGTCAGAAAGTCTTCTTTCATCTTGATTGAAGACTAGCTTCCAAACATTCTTAACTCAGTCATCCTTAAGAGGTACAAAGTACAAAGTACAAAATTCTCCTACCTCTAGGTCACAGTAAATCATGATCTTGTCAGTCAGCAATAAGTACCCAAGGAAAGGTCCTTTCATCTTGACTTGAGGCTGACTCCCAAACACCATGGTTCCTCTTCCATGCTCCCAGCTCTTGTCTGAATTCACCCAACTGTCACCTGGACTCGCAGGTAGGCAGCTCCCAGCTCCCGTTGCAGTTCTGGTTCCTGTTCCAGTTCCAGCTCCTGTTCCAGGTCAAAGTTCACAGTGACCAGTCCAGCTCAAGCCCTTTGAAGTCTCTGTTTCTGGGAAGAGAAAACTTAACAGAGCCACAATAATGTCTACACACATCAAGCATAGCAGAGTTACAACAATACTCATACATTGCCGGCACTATCATCTCAATTCACTTTCTGTCTGTGGAATCAACACAAGTCAACAGGCAGGGTTCTTCTGTCTGACAGAGTAATACAATTCACAGATAGAATTCTTCTATCTACAAAGTTACACAATCAACAGACAGAGTGCTTCTGTCTGACAGAGTAACACAAACACAAATCAACACAGAACAGGCAAACAGAGTGCTGGACACCACAAGTGTTATCGCTTTCAGTTCTGCTTGGTCCCAGCTTGTGCTCCTGCTTTTATGTGGTCTTTTGGCAAGTTCCTCCCACTGTGGGCTTCACGAGTTCTGTTTCTAACAAAGACTTGATATAATCACAGTTAAGGCTCAAAGGCACTTGAATAACAGAAACAAGGAGCTAAGTTTGCTTGCCATTACACCATCTGTGCTCAAAAGTTAAAAAAACAAAGAAACATGGATGAACTTTTCTTTGTTCCAGGCTATTAACTAGCCATGAGTATTCTAGGAATGTAATATCTACACTACTCATATGAGCTACCATAAAAAAAATGAACATAGTAGTATAGTAGATATCAGTACATAAGGATTCAGCCAAGAAAAAGTTATGTCAAAGGGAGTTACCTGACTTTTAAAGGGGATCCAGTGAGAAGATGACTGATTATTTTCTATAGCAAAAGAAGAAAAATAATACTAATTTTTTCTCTAATGGATCCCTGAAAAACTAGGGTATCCAAAGGAGAGTTTCAGATGGAGAATCTCTCTAGTGAACCTCTGAAAATGTGAAGCATGCACACCCACACGTGTGAGTGTGTGTGTGTGTATATGTATATGTATACACACACAAAAATATACACACATTTATATATACATATATACATACACATATGTATATGTGTATATGTGTGTGTGTCTGTGTGTGTATATACACGCACATACATATATGTATTTGTATATGTATTTGTATATGTATATGTATATATCTTGGACAGACTTCCACAGGATAGTGCCCCTAGCAACTTCTTCTTCAATATGTACTTATACTAAAAGACTGGGTCCTAAGAAGATGACTTCTAATTCTGCATCCTTGGATTACCCTGTAACTACCCATTTTAGCAACCCCCACCAGGGTGATTTTCATCAACAGTCAAAGTGTTGAAGGCAGGATTTGAATCTAGGCCCTGCTCACTACAAGTCAGAAGTCACTGTATCCACCATATCACTCATGGCACAAGTGAAACACTTCCTGGTTGGGTAGTGGAGTGAATCATGGGGCTTAAATTTCCTTTTAGACCTTTGATTTTATGCAAGAATTTGTTTACATTTTCTATAAACAATAAAATAAAATGTAAAGGAGAGGAAAGGGAGTCGTACTAGTGAAATGTCAGGTGTCAGCATAACTCCCTGAACCTTTAATCAACATGTAATGCTCCAGATAATAGTAATCAATATTATAGCACAAATATTATAATATTTAATGTTATAGCACAAAGACAAGATGATGAGAAACATGTCCACATAAAGTAAATAAATATTTTTTCTCTTCCTTCCTCCCTTTCTCCCTCCCTCCCTCCTTCTTTCTTCCTTCCTTCTTCCCTTCCTCCCTCTCCCTCTCCCTCTCCCTTTCCTTTCCTTTCCTTTTTCCAAAAGAAAATCCTGGACCTGAGTGAAGAATCTATATTACCAGCCTTGCTTCCACCTTTATGCCTCTTCACATCTTTCACAAACAATTGCACAGGCTTTTGTTCATTGAAGCTCTAACTGGGGTGACTTTTTCACTTTTCCCCTGGCTGTCAAACAGTCTAATGCCATTTCTCTCCCCCCCCCACCATGGGGGAGATGAGAGAAGCGAACTAATCTAGACGTATGCTTGAGTAGGGGTAAACAGTTGTGGGTCAAAAGATATCCAGCAGCTTGAAATGGATCTGTGCAGGGAGGGAAAGTGGACAGGGCATAAGCCCAGTTATATACCTCCCCCTTTGTGTTACTTCTGTATTGCAGGGAACCAACCAGAAATGGTCTCCCCCAAATCCCTAGTCCATAACTTCAAGAGGTCTCTGAAATCCCCTAGAAGGGGTCAGAAGTGTGGCCAGGAGGCGACATGTGGCCCAAATCAGGTTAAAATGAAATTGGGAAATATTTTACAAAGTAAATAAAATAGATAGTACAAATAATAAAATATAGATAATATTAAAATGTAAAACTAAAGCAATATGCTTACTCCAGGGATCCTTATGTACAGATTAATGCTCCCCCCTCCTTTCTGATACCCCTGGACTGAAGAAGAGAAATGTTAAGGTGGAAGCTCAGGGAACAGTGCAAATCCCTAATAGAATACAACTTTATCGGAAGGCAGTGGAAAGAGGACAGAAATGCCAACAGAAAAAGCTTGGGGACATGTTAAGTTCAAAAGAAGAAAATCTAGCAGAGAGATCATAATGAAAGAAGGGGAAATGAGCAGAAAGACCAGGAAATGTTAAAGAGCAACAACAGTGAAAATACATGTTTCAGTGGTATGGATGTGAAACCCCTGCTGCCACTTCTCGCAGGTGCTCCTGAAAGAGTGGATGAAGAGCAAGAAGTTCCAGAATGATTCAAAGGAGAAACAGGAAAATTGAAAACAGAATGAAAATTATAACTGAAATTCTAGTGGAAATCAGAGCTCTCAAAAAAAGACAAAAAGGTAATCAAGAGAACTGGCCATTTAAAACACAAAAACGCCTTTAAGACAAGTAAACAAAAATGGGAAAGGAAATATAGTATCCCATGAGGGAATCCCCCTTCCTTAAATGAAACACACTCTATACTTCCAGGCATTTGCCTGGAAAATCAAGGGTCATGACCCAAGGGGTCCCCTGCCCCCAAGAATGGAGCTTGGGAAAGATCTGTCATTATGGTAGCAGATGAACAGAGTAAAGGAGAAAGTAAAGTTGTTGTTTCTACATTGTATGAACTCCACACTAGAAAACTTAGATTTGAAAGACTCATGGCATCTTCTACATAGGGGCATTAAAGAATACACTATATATATATGTGTGTGTGTATATATAT
>CM053590.1:191958423-191987504 GCA_028646515.1 Pseudochirops corinnae | reverse complement strand
TAAGGGACAAAGTTTAAGAATTGTTGCCCTTAAAATCTATTAGGCTTGTAACAGAGTGTCCCTGACAGAGGCTGGTTAGATTAGATTCCCCCCACCCCTCCAGAGGAGGAAAGGGAGTCATGTAGATCGAGACAGCTAGAGTGGGTGATGAATAACCATGAGTGCTGCCTCTGACTCCTAAGGAATTCTAGCAGCTTCTGTGCTTAGCGCTATCAGACCTAATCATGATTGATATAGTCAAAGGCACGTGAGGTCTGCTCAGCCTAGATTAGGGCATTTGTATGAGGCTCGAACTTTCCACATCTACCTAAATAAAAAGCCATAGCGGTCTTAACATGCTCAAGTCATCTAGCAGGCAGGCATTCACATAGTACATGAGCATAGAGCTTGAGAGATACTCATTAGATCCTCATAACCACCCTGTGAGGTAGATACCATTATTTCTATTTTACAGATGAGGAAACTGAAACTAAGAAAGGTTAAATGATTTACCCAAGGTCAAACAACTAGCAAATATCTGAGGCAGGATTTTAAGTCAGGTTTTTCTGACTCTAAGTCTGGTGCTTTATCCACTACCTCTTATCTATCTCAGATAAATCCCCTAGTTAGGTCAATTGAGTCTCAAACTTTGTCTCTTTTCCCATTAAATTTCACTAACACACTATTGAATGTCAGAGGCTTGACTCATTTTCCCCATAGTCTTATTGTTTAATTCTTCAATTTGTTTATTTCTATGT
The DNA here is from genome assembly GCA_028646515.1 of Pseudochirops corinnae. Lineage (NCBI taxonomy): Eukaryota > Metazoa > Chordata > Mammalia > Diprotodontia > Pseudocheiridae > Pseudochirops > Pseudochirops corinnae. The sequence goes on along the minus strand of CM053590.1, from coordinate 191,986,767 downwards.
TTTCAGTTTTCAACATTCAGTTGCATAAGTTTAAATTTTCTCTCCCTCCTTCCCCAAGGTGCCATACGGTCTGATATGGACGCTGCACATACGTTCATATTAAACACATTTTCATATTAGCCATGCTGCATAGAAGAATTATAACGAATGGAGAAACCATCCCATGGTCTTTTCCCATGAAGACAAATCAGAGAGTGGAAGATATTCAGGGTTGTGTCCCCAGGCTCTGGAAAGTTTAGGCATCTTCCTTCTTCCCTATTCAGAAGACTCGTGGAATAAGAAAGCTATAGACAAACCACTAAGACATTGAAGCTTTTCAAGTAGTGCAGGACAGATGACTCAAGCCAGGGACAGGACCACCATATTAAATAACTATATTTCACAGCAAGACTCCATGAGCACAACTAATTTTTGGTTACTGTTACTGCCTTTAGTACAACATTACTGATGTTGATGCTGCTCTCCTCTCTTCCCTATCTTGAGGTTTTGGTGACCTAACTCAACTCTGTACTGGCTTCTTGACTCATCTGCCTTTCTGTCCTATCACTGATCCCAACATTCTCTAAATTTGGATCACTCCCATCATCTGTTTCCTTTGTTGCTATGCATGTACTCCTGAATGGAACTAAAGGAAAACACACAAACAAGGGTCCACACTACAAAACAATCCTTCCACCTCCCTAATTGATGTCCTAGCCTGTCCTACTTTTGGTGGTAACTCTGCCAAACCTTCTCATCTCTCCTCAAGCCTCTCATGGTGTTCCCTCCTGACTCTCAATTGAGAACTTCACTTCATATCTCACTGAAAAATTGAGTTCATTCTCTATGAACTCCTGTCTTGCCCATCTCTCATGTCACTCAGACATCTGACACTATCTTCTTTGTCACTCTAGTCTCCGATGAAGAAGTAGCCTTTCCCCTTCCCAAGGTCAACTCTTTTCTTGTGCCCTTAACTCTAGCTTCTCCAATCTCCTCAGTTTTCTTTGGAAGATTGCCCCAGCTATTGTTCTCTCTCTCTCTCTCTCTCTCTCTCTCTCTCTCTCTCTCTCTCTCTCTCTCTCTTTCTCTCTCTTTCTTTCTCTCTCTCTCCTCTTTCTCCTCTCTCTCTCCCTCCTCTCTCTCTCTCTCTCTCTCTCTCTCTCTCTCTCTCTCTCCCTCCTCTCTCTCTCTCTCTCTCTCCTTCCTCTTTCTCTCTCCCTCCTCTTTCTCTCCCCCCCGCCTCTCTCTGTCTCTCATACATGTGCACTTGCACACACACACACACACACACATTTCTCTACGTCTCTGTGTCTATGTCTTCCCTCCCTTGCTACTGTTTTCCCCTTTCTGCCTACAAACACAGCCATGTCTCCTCTGTCCTAAGAAAACCTTCACTTGATCCCACCATCCCTAATAGCTATTGCTCTATAGCTCTCTTCCACTCTGAGAAAGTCATATATCCTTTATATCTCTACTTATTTTCTTTTCACTCTTTTCTAAATTCTCTGCAATCTGACCTTCCCACACTCTCCAAAGTTGCTGATTTCTTAATTGCCAAATCTAATGGTTTTGTCTTAATTCTCATCCTTCTTGATTTATCTAGAGCATTTGATGCTGTTCATTGTCTTCTGTGTGTTTTCTCCTCTCTGGGTCTTTATGCCACTAATCTCTCTTGGTTCTCCTCCCTAGCTACTCCTCAGTCTTCTGGACTGTTTCTCCATCCATATCATTCCATTAATTGAGACTCTTTCCTGGGCCCTCTTCTCTTTTTGTTTTCTATTATCTCACTATCTCATTGTGATCTTAACAGCTCCCATAAGTTCCATTCCCATTTCCATGCAAGTGATCCCCAGATAGCCCAGTACTAATCTCTCTCCATATCGCTAATTGCCTTCTAGACATCTCCAAATGTCCTATAGGCATCACAAACTCAGCACTCACAAACAGAACTCATTTTTTCTGCCCTGCCCCCAACTCTCTCCTCTTCAAAACTTCCCGCTTTCTTTTAAGAATATTAACATCTTCCCTTGGTGTCATCTCCATTTCTTCACCCCATGTATCTAGTCTCTTGCTAAGTTTTATCATTTCTGCCTTCATAACGTCTTTTACATACATCCCCCTTTCTCCATTCACACAGCCACAACCTTAGTTCAGACCCTTAGCACCTCTTGCCTAGACTGTTACAATGGCCTTCTAACCAGTCCCCTTGTTTCAAATCTCTGCCCACTTCAAATCCACCCTCCACCAGCTGCCAAGGTGATTTTTCTAAAAAACAGATAGACTATATTACTCCCTATCTGATAAACTCTAATGGCTCCCAAAGACCTCCAACATCAAATATAAAATCATCTGTTTGGCATTTAAAGCTCTCCGTGACCTGGCTTCCTTCTTACTTTTCTCATCAACTTACACTTTATTTCTCTCCACATATTCCACAATCTAGTAACACGGATCTTCTTGCCATTCCTCAAAAACATCATTCCATCTCCCACCTTAATGTTTTTTCATTGCCTGTTTCCCCTGCCTGGAATGTTCTCTGTCCTCACCTCTGCCTTAGTTTCCCTGGCATTCATCAGCTCAAATCCCACCCTCTGCAGGGGACTTTTTCTCATATCCCCAGCAGCTGGTACCTTCCCTCAGATATTATTCTCCACTTAAAATGCACGTATCTTGTATTACACAATTATTTACACGTCTCCTCTGTCATAATGTGAACTCCTTGAAAGCAGGAACAATTTGTTGATGGTGGTGGGTTGTTTTGGATGGGTTTTTTTTTTGTCTTTTTTTTTTTTTTTTTGCCTTTTTAAAAATCTCCAGTGCCTGGTATGTAGTAACTTCTTAATAAATGCTTCTTGGCTTGACTTCACTCAGTTCCCTCTTAATTATTTGATGCAGCCAGCCCTGTGAGGATCTCTTTCTGTCCAAAACTTATAGGACCTGTCACTTCCCTTCTCTCACCTTGGATGCTCCCAGCTTCAGCCCTTTGGCAATCAGCCAGTTTTCCATCTGAACCCTGTAACTGCTAGCTACTACTGTTGACCTCTGTAAATTCCAATCCCTGCCGTTCAATCATAGTTTTGACTAAGGTCACCAGCACTTCCTACTGACCCTGTCCTCTTTGGGCATAAAGTTTTTCATCTGGTCAGGTTACTTTCCATTTGCATTATTGTAGCCATTGTATATATTATGGATCAGTTCATATAAGCCTTTCCATGCTTCTCTACTCCTGCTAGTTATCATTTCTTACCACACAGTAATATTCCATTAGATGAGTGGTTCTCAACCTTCCTAATGCCTCAGCCCTTTAATACCTATATGTGGGCATATCTGCATGTGGGCGGACCTGCCTGGAGATGGATAGAGGACTGACGACTCTGTTCCTAAGATCATCGGAAATATGTGTTTTCCGATGGTCTTAGGTGACCCCATTTGACCCCCCAAGGGGGTCACGACCCACAGGTTGAGAACCACTGCATTAGATTCATGTACCACAATTTATTTAGCCATTAGTTGATGGGGGCCTTCTTTCTTTCCATTCCTTTGTTAGAAAAAGAACTGTTACAAATATTTTGGTTATAGAGGACCTCTCTATTTATCATTGACCTCAAAAAGAATACTTTGTAAGCTATGGTAATCACATGAGACAGGTCGAAGAAGGGATAGGACTGTGTTGCTCAGGATGGGTGGGACAATGATAATGGATGAGAGAAAGAAGCCAGTTCCTCCCAAGGTCTCTTATTTTCATTCTGTTTTTCTCTGCCAAGGAGAATAATCTTTGAACTGGAAAAGACCAAATATGGCTAATAAGTAGTTTAAAACCCAGGATAAATAAGGAAATAATAAGAGAACATCTGACAGCCTATTTTAACCTCAGGTTCATATTACAAAATACTGGAAATGACTCATTTGAGAGACTAGAGAGGTTTATTGGAACCATACAGGATAAGGTGGAAGTGAGCAATTTCAAAGGCTGTTTCTGCTGTGCCTGAGGTCACAACCCCTCTTCAGTACAGAAGCCCCATGCCTCAGCTTCCTAGGATGGTAGATATAGAGCTGGAAAGGAATGGACCATGGAGGCCATTGATTACAGTTCTTTCATTTGACAATTTTCAGGGCAGCTGGGTGGTTCAGTGGATAGAATGCTGAGTCTAGAGCAGTGGTTCTCAACCTTCCTCATGCCATGACCCTTTAATACTTATATGTGGGAGTATCTGCATGTGGGCAGACCTGCCTGGAGACAGATAGAGAAGCCATGTCTCGGTTCCTAAGACCATTGGAAATATGTGTTTTCCGATGGTCTTAGGCAACCCCTGTGACTCCTGTAAAAGGGTTGTTCGACTCCCAAAGGGTTCACAACCCGTAGGTTGAGAACCGCTGGTCTAGAGTCATCTTCCTGAGTTCAAATTTGATCTCAGACATTTACTATCTGTGTGACCCTGGGCAAGTCACTTAACCCTATTTGTCTGTTTTCTCATCTGTAAAATGAGCAGGAGAAAGAAATGGCACAAACTACCCCAGTACCTCTGCCAAGAAAACCCCAAATGGGATCACAGAGTGTCAGACACAGCTGAAAAACAACTGAACAACGATATTTTGCAATTGAAGAAACCGAAGCAAGAGAAGTAAAATGATTTGCCTGTGGTCCAATAGCTAATAAGTGTCTGAGACTGGAATGGAGCCCGAGTCTTTGTGACTTGAAGCCCAGTGCTCTATGCACCACACCTCACTGCCTCTCAAGCAGTACTTCCTTGCTCTGCGGTGGATCATATCTAAACAGACAAGGTACCAACAAGCGTTTGCTCCAATATCGAGCTGATTTAAAACCTCTTTCTGGCTCGGTGGCTAGAGCGCTGGGTCTGGAGTCTGGAAGACTTAAGTTCAAATGTGACCTAAAGATACTAGCTGTGTGACCCTAGGCAAGTCACTTAACTCTGCCTCAGTTTCCTTATCTGTAAAATGAGTTGGAAAAGGAAATAGCAAATCGCTCCAGTATCTTTGCCAAGGAAACCCCATGGACAGCGTTGGTGTGCTATGGTTCACGGGGTCATGAAGAGTTAGATACAACTGTACAATGATTCCTTCTGGTGTGGAGGGAGGTTTTTATGCTCCAAAGGAAGACTAGATATAGGAATATTGACAATGCCTTTACAACTAGCTCCCAGGATGGTTTTATCTAAGTTACTTCGGTGAGAACCAGGCAAATGAGAGAATGTCATCTGAAGTGCGTGACTTCTCTCTGTGAGGGGTCCATACAGACCCCACAGGAGCTGAGGAGAAATAGTTATACGGCTTCTACGCCAAGGATTATGTATTCCATTCTTAAGAGCTAACCAGTAGGCTACTAAGCTTCTATAGTTTTCCCGACTTTACTAAATAAATTCACACTATCAGACCCACATGACCTACATCTCAGAGGACTGAAAGATGGGATTACTGAGCCACTGTTCATCATTTCTGAAAGATCTTGGAGAAAGGCAGAAGTGCCAAAGAAATAGAGATTATTGCCCCAGTGTTCAAAAGAAAGAAGAAAGTATACTTTGTGAGCAATAAGCCTGTAAAATTGATTTTGAAACTTGGCAAATCTAGAACATATTTTTAGAGGAATGGTCAGTGAACATCTCTGAAAAGAAGTGATGAATATAAAAAGTTGTCATAGGGGCGGCTAGGTGGCACAGTGAATAGAACACCGGCCCTAGAGTCAGGAGGACCTGTGTTCAAATTCACCCTCAGACACCTGACACTAACTGTGTGACCTTGGGCAAGTCACTTAACCCCAATGGCTGTGTATTCCTCCCTCAAAAAAAAAAACAAATAAAAGTTGGCATGGATTTATCAAGAATAGATATCAGACTTTCCTTCCTTCTTCCTTCCTTCTCTTCCTCCCTCCCTCCCTCCCTTCATTCCTCTCTGCTTTCCTTCCTTCCCTTCTTCTTTTATTCTCTCCTTCCTCCTTTTCTTTTTCCTTTCTTCCTTCCCTCCTTTCATTTTTCCTTCCTCTCTCCCTTCTTTCCTTCTTTCCTTCCTTCCTGGTTATTACACAGGTAGGCTAGGGCAGTAGTGTGAAACTCAAATAGGAATGGGGACCACAAAACCACACCTAAGGATCTCTTCACTTGACTTAGAAAACCACACATGTTTATGTGATTTCTTTTTTTAAAATTAATGCATCAACACATTAAAATCAGATAGGAACTATATTTTAATTTGATTTAGACCATACTCAGGAGTATTGTGGGCTGTATGTGACATGTGATCTGTATATTTGACCCCTCTGGGCTAGAATGTTTTAGATATCGTATATTTAATTTTCTAAAAAAACATTGAACAAAATCTGTCATGGGCGTGAACTTTATATTTTTGGACTTGATAGAAAAGATGTATACCAAGCGACAGTTTAGTTAGGTGGATTTAGAATTCATTGATTAATCATTAATTGGTTGATATTAATGTGAAGGGAGGTATCCAATGATACTTTATGGACCTATACTGGTCATGCAATAGTTAATATTTTTGACAGTGATTTTAACAAAGATAAAGATGACATATTTATCAAATGTTCATAATAACACAGAGTTGGGTGGGATAGTTGACTAAGTTAGGATTGAGAAAAATGCCAACCGGCTAGAATATGGAACTGAATCTATTGGTATAATATTTAATAAAGACAAATGTAAAGTCTTATATTTGGTTCAAAAAATCAATTTCACAAATGCAAGATGGGGAAGATATGGCTACATTACTGATAATTCATCTGAAAAATATATGAGAGTTTTAGTTCAGTGACACCTCAAAATGAATGGCACCCCCAAAGTCTACTATTATTTTAGGTTGAATTAAGAGGTATAGAATCCACTACCAGGAAGAAGATAATTTCATAATACTCTGCCTTACTTAGACCAAATCTAAAGTATTGTGTTCATTTCTAGGTGCCACATTTTAAGAACTTTGGTAAATTGGATAGAATCCAAATAATAGTAATTAGGATTCTGAAGGGCCTTGAATCCTTCACAGTAGCATATAAACAGCTGTGCTCAGCTCCTAGCTAGCAAGGGTAATTAGTTAAAGTAGGAAGCATAAAGTGGGAAGTTAAAATCAATTCATAGTTGGATAGGTTGGATGATATTAACCTGAATAAGAGAAGGTTTAGGGAAGATATTTTAGCAGTCATCATATATTTGAAAGTCTACAGATGGAAGGGGGAATTATTTTCTTTCTGCTTGGTCCCAAAAGACAGATTGAAGAATAATGGATAGAAGTTATATAAAGACAGATTTAAGCTTTAAAATGCATTAAAATATTATCCATAATTATATATCACATATATAATTATATACATAATAGGAATAATTATCATCTCAGCTTATTGGATGAGGAAAGAGAAGCCTAGAGAGGTCAAGCGATTTGCCTGGAGTCACAGAACTCTTAATGTATTAAGTGGTATCTGAACCCAAGCCTTCCCTACTTCAGGTCCCATCTTCTGTCCACCATACCCTGTAGATAGTTCCTGGCAGTGAGAAATGATACACTAATATCTGTGACTTAAATTAGTATCAGAAAATTTGAAAAATGAACATCTGAAGCCTATTCACGTTGCTACGAAGATCTAAAAACTGGCAGATTGGTTGTTCTTTGTTCGGGGTCAATGCTGTCAATGTTATATGATTAATGCTTTGTCTTTTGCTTTTCAACCCACCCTATAAATGTGAGAAACGGAGAGTGTCTCTTTTGAGCTCTAATTGGAGAGCATCAAGAACTACTAAAGTTCCCACCCCTGCTCTCTTGGTTCCAATGGGCTGCTGCCTTTGGCCGGTCTCTCAGTGGCTCTCCACTGGCTCTTGCTTAGACTTAAGGACTATCAAAGTTTCTGGGATTTTCGTAGAAAGCTGACCCAACGATCAAGTCCTCCTGATTCCGGCACGGTGCATGAACCGCTGATTTCCAATCATTTTCTGATATCTGGCCTTGTACCATCCTCTATCTGACTGATTCTACCAACACTTTTCCTCCTTCCATTGTTCGCATGTGACTTGGACCTCCTCCTTGTCTGAACCTCATTATTTGTGACCTTACTTTGATTTCGCGTTGCTGACTCTTTTAACCTCACTGTGACCTCTTGGTTCCTGCCTGGTCCTTCAAGCTTTATCTGCAGTTTCCTCCCTTCTGATTGCCAAACTTTTTTTAAAAATTAAATTATTTATTTTTAGTTTTCAACAATCACTTCCATAAGTTTTAAATTTTCTCCCCTTCCCTCCCCAAGACAGCTTGGAATCTAATATGAGCCCTACAGATACATTCCTATTAAACATATTTTCACATTAGTCATGTTGCATAGAAGAATTGTAACCAATGGGGAAAACCGAAAGAAAAGAAACAAAACAAAATAGAAAATAATCTGCTTCATTCTGCATTCCGACTCCATAGTTCTTTCTCTGGATGTGGCTGGTGTTTTCCATCGTGTCTGACCGCTAATCTTGAACCAGGTGAATAATAGTTGTTGGTTGCTTCTCTTGCCAGGGATTTGTTTTCATTTCAAATGCACTGATACCTTTGTTGTAGCTCTGAGACTCAGACAGCCCTTTGTCATGTAGGCTGTAGATTCCTGTTGCTAATTTTTGTTGTTCTTGTTCAGTTGTTTCAGTATTGAAATCACTGGAGTGATTGGCTATTTCCTTTTCCAGCTCATTTTACAGACTGAGGAACTGAGGCAAACAAGGTTAAGTGACTTGCCCAAGTCACACAGCTAGCAAGTGTCTGAAGGCAGATTTGAACTTAGGGCTTCCGGACTCCAGGCCTGGCATTCTATCCACTGCTCCATCTAGTTGCCCTCTCCTGTGGAAAATGATGTCAGCCACTAGTTAATGCTCACCGGTGCATCATTATCATTTTTTTAAAATATCAATATCAATCAATAAATGTTTATTAAGCTCCTGCTTTGTCCTAGGTATGGTGCTAATCTCTGGGGATACAAAAAGAGGCAAAAGATAGTCTGTCCTGAAGTAGCTTTCTATCTAAAGGGAGAGACAACATGATACAACAAACAAATATACAAAGCGAGGAAATAATTAACAAAGGGAAGGCCCTGGAATTAAGAGAGCTTGGGGAAGGCTTCCAGTAGATTTTAGCTGCCACTTAAAGGAAGCCAGGGATGTCTGTAGTCAGAGAAGAGGGAAGAGAGCATTCCAGGCACGGGAACAGGCAGAGAAAGTGTCCAAAGCTGAGAGATGGGTGTATCTTGTTCATGGAACAGCCAAGAGGCCAGTGTCACTGGATCCAAGAGTACACGTCAGGGTGTAAGGTGTAAGAAGAAGAGAAAAGTAGGAGGGGGCTAGGAATCCTGGATCCTTCCCCCTACCTAAAACGACAGGTCATTATACAAAGAGGTATCACGGAACAAATGATCTTGGAATGTCTTCTTCACCTCAATGCTAGCCACCTGCATTTGGAGATAGAAGGGGCCTTAGAAACCATTGAGTTCAAGCCCTTTCCTTTATGGATAAGGAAATGGAGCTCCAGAGACGTGAAGTGACTTATCAAAGGTCACACAGGCAGTAATAATTAGAGGAAATCCTGACCCAAATCCAGTACTCTTTCTATCATTCCATTCTCTCTTTCCATTAACTCCAGCCCCATGTTTCATGTAGTCATTGAACAAATATGCCAAAACGAATGTAATTTTAGACTCAGGGAAGTCAAAGACAGAATTTCTCAGTCTTTAGTTTCAATATGATACATTTCCAATGATAAGTTGTGAATGGTTATTATTACTCTTTTTGCATTAGAAAATATACAGAATTACACTCTACATCCCTATTTTCAACAGCAATATTTTTGTAACTTCATTATGTAATCGTCTTTTTAAGAAAGACAGAAAAATAAAATAAAATCTCTGAGAAGAGGGTATGAAAGTTGACATGACAACCGATGGTGCTAGTATATTGTGGGCTCAGAAATTCAATAAATGCAAATGTATGTGCTTAGGCAAATTTTCAAAAGTGTATTATTTATCTTCCACTTCATATATAATAGCAAGCCATTTGGGATTTTTACAGTCTTTTGTGATAGACTATATTAAGGCTGTTTTTGAAGAAATGGATTTTTATTCTTTCAAATTGTACAGCTTCTTCAGACTCATCTCCTTTCGTATTAACATGCTGCTGCACTTAGACAGTGTTCCATCTCCCGGCTTCGTTCCTTTTCAATCTCTGTTCTCTAAGCCACTGGTCTATCCTTTGACTTCATTATTTTGTAGTAAGTAGTCCTCTGTTTGTGTATGTTTAGAAGAAGGTATAGAGTGATGATCTTAGCTCTACTGAATAGCTACGATACAGATCTAGAATACCACTAATTTGTCAAGGGCAGAGCCGTAAGCAGAACACCGAGTTTCCCTCTGTGCCAAATTCAGAAGGTACAGAATTAATTTTGTTTTTAAAAAATGTTTATTGAAGTCTTTTTTTCCCTTTACATCATCATTCACAAATGCATACATAGACCCTGAATGCATTCTCACTTATAATAAAGAAAAAATGTTTAAGCAAAAATGTCCAATATAGTGATTACATTTAAAAAACGTGTACACTCTTCTCTCCTACTAGGTCCCCTACTTCTTTGACTGAAGGGCAAGTGTGATATAGTTTCATTATCTGCTCTCTATAGCTGTCATTGGTTTTTCAGCAACTCAAAGTCTTTCTTTTAGTGATTCTTTTATTTACTTTAAAAAATAATTATCTGTCGCGTCCTTTTGCTTCTGTGTATTGTACTTTGTCTCAGTTCATACAAATCTTCCCCCAGTCCTTTGAATACCTCCTATTAATCGTCTCTTATTGCACAATAATATTGCATTGTATTTATATATACTAGTGGTTTTTTTTTTTGTTTGTTTTGTTTTTTCCCCCTGCATTCTCTAGTCAGGTATATATTCTGATCTAGTTCTCTGCACACAAAGGGCTGCTATGAATATCCTGGTATATGTTCAACCTTTTTTTTACTGTTCTGTCTTTGATTTTCTTGGTATGATAGAAGCTGCATTTGTCCTATTAAACTGAACTGACTTCTCTTTAAGGGAACAAGAAGGCCTGGATACCTGAGGCATCAAAAGTCCAAACTGTAAGAAGATGGTGCTACCAAGTTTGGCAGACTCTCCCATTACCAAGTAAGTTGATGTGTTTTTCGGATTGGGTGTTACTGCCATGGCAAACGCAGAGGGAAGGGAATTGTAGCTCTCTGAATCAGTGATCACATCCTTTTAAAGTGTCTTCATTCTTAAGTAAATTCTTTTTAATTGAATTTTATTTGGTCTACGAGTGTTAGAATTAGGTCCAACCCCAAATAATTTAATCCCAGTAGTGGGATTAAAGTGTCAAGAACTATGGATAATTTATTGATATGTCTAGCATAATTCCAAATTAAAAGCCTGAATGGCTGGAAAACTGCACCACTCCTACGAATAGTGCCTCAGTGTGCCTATCATTCTATTGCCCTTCTAGCACTGATTCTTCCCATTTTTTGGTCATCTTTGCCACTTCACAAAGTGTGAAGCAAAACCTCAGAGTTGTTTTACTTTGCCTTTCTCTTACTATCTGATGATTGATCTAATGAGGAATGATACTTATTTACATATTTGTGCCAATTCTGTACATATTTTGAAGATTAGTAATATTCAATACAAATTTTTCCCCATGTTACCATTTTTAAAAGAAGAATGGAATTTAGAGGGTGCGGACACAAGGCAGAGTCCTTCAGTAGCATAGAAACAACAGAGTTTGGCATCTAGTTAGGTGAGATAATTAGTTATAATAGGAAGATACCTGGGGCCTGGGATAAACTCCCTTATCCCACCCACAAGAACAGCCTAGATGGCAGTTGCCTAAGCCAGGATCCCTTAACTTCTGTCCCTTCAATGGAAGGAATGGTTTCCTATCATTTCCCATCAAATAAGTGTGTTCTTTGTTCCATTTGCCCAAGAATGATAGATGAAACTTGCCATAGGAGCAAAAATTTCTACCTTTGTTTGACTGGGGTAATCCAGTTTTGAGTACATCCCATCATACTCTGCCCCATGGCTATAATGCTCTCCCTGCTCACTCACCTCCACATCTGTTTTCATTTAAGAATCAGTTGAGATCCTACTTTCTGCAAAAGGTCGTTGCCTATGATAGGATTGCTACCTATTAGGCTCTCCAAAACATGAATTAAGCTAGTTTTTCTCTTAAAAGTGATGAAATTGTCCTGGTACTTTGACTCAGATTTGAAGACTCAAGATATCTCCCTTGACAAAACATCCTGGTGGTTTCTGACTATATTGATGAGGCTTCCTGATTACCTAAGGGCATAAAGGGCCCACCCATCTGGGGTCAGGTCATGAATACATACTTGGCAGATGTCCCAAGACCTGAGAAGTCACTGCACACTGCTCTACTGACCAGATGCATTTCTATATGAAGGGTGGCCACATCTGCTAGAGTATCTTTACTGAATATACTTTCTATTCTATGACTAAGTAAAATTCCTTTTGTTAATGATTGAATGTCCTACAAGATCCTCATTACTAGCCTGAGTCATGCCCACTCCTAACATTTGGTGTAGTCAGCTTTGTGGCCCCTTGCAGGAAGGGCCCTTCTGGTAGTGTATGAACACTTTGAAATGTAACTCAAGAGGAGCAGTTAGGTATTGGAGGAAGATTCCAGGAAGGGTAAAGAAAGCACCATATCTAGGATTTCCTGATTGCTATTGAACAACTTGCAAAAGTTGGATTGCCGACAAAATAAGACTGAATGTAAATTGGATTGGTGTATTCAATAGCTTGATACAACACTCTTGGCTTTTAAGCAGTGTTCAATGAAAACCAAGGGACTGGTAAAGGAATTGGTAACCATGTTAGTGAAGACATATCTCTGCTAATTGGAATGGGGGCTAACATGTCACATGGTCCTCTGGATGGGATGCATAGATTTTGCTGTAGCCCACTGAAACTGGAACCAGGAGGCATGAGAATGAGAGTAGAAATAATAATAAGAACTCTCACCAGTTAAGAATGCCCTGGGCTTATTCTAGTACCATTTCCTGGAGGATGGTGATTTCTTTCACTGAGGGAACAGGGGGATAGGTCAGGTTTTACCACCAAGAAACTGGGGAGATTACAACCTGATGGGTCATTGGAGTAATGGCTCATGTAGGCATGGTCTAATGGAGTCAGTGTGGAGAATCTCTCCAGCAAAGTTCCATGTTGTTGTTTGTTGTTCAATCATTCAGTCATATCTGAATTATTATGACCCCATGGGCCATAGCACTAGGTCCTGCCACCCTCCACTATCTCTCGAAGTTGGTCTAAATTCAAGTTCGTGTCCATTGTTCCCATGACACTATCAAATTATTTCATCTCCTGCCATCCCTTTTTCCTTTTTTTCAATCTTTCCCAACATCAGGGTCTTTTCTGATGTTGTCCCATCTTCTCAACATGTGGCCAAAGTATTTAACTTTGGCTCCAGTACTTGACCTTCTAGTGAATAGCCTGAATTATTTTTTTCAGAGTTCCAAAGGCTTGGGCAGTTCTCTAAGGCTTACTTTGCTGACTCAATCAATCAATAAACACTAAATAAATTAGAGGCTCCAGATGAGAATCGCCCTTTGTCCATTTTCGGGTTGCTGAGGGGGTGAGCTTCTCATACCTGGCCCCATAAAGATGAATCCTCATCAAAATCCCTTCCCTGATGGAATGAAGTTCTAGAAGGAAAAGGGTTTAAGAGATTGAATTTTAATTCAACCCTGCTCCTCCCCCCATGAGTTTTGGTAGTCAATATCCAAGAATGCTCATTTATCAATGGATAAATGGAGGCCCGTGGAAAGTTTCCTCAATCATCCCACGTACTTAACAGCAAACATTGGGCTGCTCCCAAGGTGAGGGGAAGGCAGCAGTGGAGATGAAGGAAACTGAAGTTCTTCATTGTATCAGCTCCTGTTTAGAACCTTTCATGATCTGTAAAGAAGGCAGACAGGACATGGAAGCTTTTGGTGGACAAGGAGCTGAACCAAGTCCCCATGCTCGTCATAGCAGCTATTCTGAATCAATGTCATGGCCCAGATTGTACAGACTGAGAGCCAGTGGGTATAGGCAAATTTCCACACTGATGTTTCTTCTCTATTACTCAGGAAAAGTTTGCTTTCATCTGACAAGGAGTCCAACACACGTTCATTATCTTTCCTGAGGGATACCTGAATTCCTTTTCATATTATCCCATTTTGATGGGCAGATAACTAAAAGATTCTCTCTTTACAGATGGTATTGTTATATACCACTGAGGATATGATATTATCTGGGTTGGATGAACTCATGATAGTTGATGCCCTATATTGGACGGTAGACCAAATAAGAGATAGGGAATGGGAAATCAACCCTCAGAAAATCTAGGGCCCAGCCTGACTATTCAGTTTTGGAGGAATACCCTGGGTGGAGAAAACCCAGAGGTTTCTAGGCACTGTCTAGAACAAACTACCGACATTCATTTCCATATCACCTAAGAAAGACGTCCAGAGATATTAGAGATATTTTTGACTCTAGGGGTTTTGAAGAACACATATTCCCCTTTTAGTTATCTTGTTGGCCCTCATTTACCAAGTCACCATCAGATCTGCCTTTTTCAAGTGGGGCCTAGAACAGGCTACACCCTGAAAGATCTAAAAAGGGCTATTGGCTAATATCTCTCCTTGGACCCTTATAACCCTTCAGGGCTATCTATTTTCTGTTCATAAAGACCAGACTAAGTGGAGTCTTTGGCTGGCATAAAGAGGTGGATGGAATAAATAATTGTTAGCCCTCTGGAGTTGCAAATTCCTCAAAGCTGCTGCTAATTATACCTCTTTTAAAAAGCAATTGATTAATTGTTACTGGGTCCTAGTTCTTACTGAACCAGAAGAAGAAGGATCACAAAAATCACCCTTTTTTCCAGAGTTTCTTATTATAGGTTCTTCGAGGCAAGGATTTCTCTAATGAGTTGAATAAGGCACCAGAGGCTTTTGTGTTAAACAGGAATGGAATATTCACTTCAAATAACTCTCCTGGGTCTCTATGATATTGATGCCCTTCATAAATATGTCACAACTATGCCAGAGATTGAGGTCTCCAGTCTAGATCCTAGAATGCAGCCTCGTCCACCAACCCAGTGGTCCCTACCCAAAAGACCCTAGCTCCTGAGAAACATCATTTTGTCTGGTTTACTGACGGCTCCATCCTCTATGATACAGGCATAGACAAATGAACTTGAGGAGCTGCTCATGTAGTAACATTGAGAATGGTGGTCCTGGTAAATCCTGTTCTTTCAAGGCTCTCTTATATGCCAGCCGTGTAGTGAGAAGAGTATCAGGATACATGACTGGCATGTTGTTGTTCTTGGTTATTCATTCTTGTTTGTGTTTTGTTTTTTGCTGTATGTCATTCATTCTTGAAGAAGACCAATGACATCAGGAAGGTGCTGTCTTGACTTGCAAGTGAATTGGTCTAAGTGAACTGGGCTATGCAGGGTCACCAGCTTCACTCTCTTCTCTGGAGTCATCAGGGTCCAATGGCCAAATATAGATCAGGATGACTAGAGATGGCCCTGGATACAGTGGGAGACTGGGGTCTTTTTTAAAGCTAAGGTCTTTCCCAGGTCTCGGTTTGTCTGAAGCAATGCCTATTCAGTGAGTAAGGCTAGGTAAGTAATGAGGTTAAAAAAAATGGCCTCTTTTAAAAATCAGTCTGAAAGGGGAAGACCCTCAGGGGTGTTGACCAAAAAAAGAAATAATTGCTGTTTACACTAGTTGGCATGTAAGAGAGCCTTGAAAGAATGGGACAGAGAAAATCTTTATCTGTATTGATTCTTGGATGGTAGACATCAGGCTAACAAAATGGACTGGAACCTGGAAAGAATGATATTGGACAGCCAAAGGGTCAGGACGAATGGAGGGATTTTGCTGATACATCTCACTGCATTAATTGTTTGTGGAACTGCCAACACCTATGAGGGATATCATATGATCTCAGTTGAATTAAACAACTAGACTTGTGCCATTACTAGAACAGCAGAGGTTGGAAAGAGGATCTATTGTCAATCTGGACTGTGGGGTGATGATGTCATGTTGTTTTGGCCATTGTGACTATATTATTCCCCTAAGGACAAGAAATACGCTCTTACCCAAATGGGCTCCTTGTGCCAATCAGACCATCTACCTAACACATGTCCATCAACCTGTCTCCAACTGGCAAAATGACATTCTTGCCCCATCTCAGGGCAAGAGATTTACTCATGCTAATCAACAGTTACATCATCATGCACCTGACTGTCCAGGTCTGGTGCCCAGCCTCTCAGTAGCTGTGACCATATCTGTGATGAATCAGTGTCATCCCAGGAACAGAAGGGGGTTCTCTGGATTCAGCCTCCAGGAAAGCTTAATTGGTAAGAATCAACTGTTTTGGGATCTAATTTCAGCTGACTCTTTTTGACCCTTTCTTAGTCCTTCCTTAAAGCAGAATCACCTGGGGCTTGAAATCCTTGGTTCCTCAGAGGGCTCCATATGCCCCAGAGAAAAGGCTCTAGTCCTTCTCAATTAACAGGATTCCTTTCCTCCAGGGGAGTTCAAATAACTCCTTTCAACAAAGGGCTTGGGGGACCAAGAGGCAGAATTCTTGGGTTGTGCTTTGCTTTTCCAACAACATAGGAAAGCTAAAACTGTCATTATATCACTCTGGTGAATGTGCATTTACTTGGAAGGGGATACTGTATTTGACTTGGTATTAATTCTAACATCTCTGGATAACGGTGAAGGGAGAGTCTTTATTAGTTTCTCTAGAAGAAGGGGAAAGCTTCTCAAAATTTGGTGTCATCCCCTGATATGCCTCTCAGAGAGGCAGAAGTTTTGGTGAATGAATCCAACTGAATGAGTAGCAGTGTTGGGAGAGCCTTGGTATCAATGTATTTCCCAGAACAACTTGCATGCAAGAGGCTTGTGATCTCTTGGCCACTTTGATACAGATGATAAGAATTGTGTGATGAGGACTGGCTGTGCTGGAGGTGTCACATTCTGTGCCCTGACACCAATGTTACCCCTGCTGCTCCTGCTGCTCATTTTCACTTTATGTCAGGAGGTACCCACTGTGAATAGCAAAGATTTGTTTCCACCACTACACAGACCAGATGATTGAGATCCAAGATTTGGTCCTTCCAAAAGGGGGAGGAAAAACCAAAGATTTCTGGTCTTTGTTTTCTTTCCTATATTTTTCTAATCCTTTTTAAAAATAGCAATTTCTTTGGAGCTGAGAGACAGCTGCAATTTTTTTTCCTGTGATTAATCTTCCGTGTCTATTTTAATTTGTTTTGTTCCCTGCCCCCATTAGTATGTATCCTATGCCATGAAGTTTGACCAGCAGAAGTCATAAAAGTATTTAATGGTGGAAGGTCCTCTACAAGATTTGTAGGGTCTTGCCACCATGGGATGGTATCTACCAGACTTGCCCTCTTCCTTTACAACACAGGTTAGGACACTTCTTCCCTAAAAAGTGGCAGAGATGTTCCTGTGACTTGATGGACCCTGTATCCATGTCTCAAGTTGTACCTCTCTTGATTTAGCTTCCAGATAGTTTCAGACCCAATTGACTTTGCTTTCTAATCCCTTAAGGGCATAAAAGCTCCCCTCTCCACCCGGTTACTTGAGGCTCTTGAAACCTCAGCAGATGCCCCAAGATCTCAGGTGTCATCCCACTGTTCCCTAATGACTCTCCATAGGGAGAAGATGGCGCCACATATACCCAGGTTAAGTGCTGGAATTTCCTTGTTGAGTCTCCTTCCTAGTCTGTGCCTATTCCACTTTCTGTAATCTATTGAATGACCTAGATTCCAACATTGAATCTAAACTGAAAGGCCTGGGGTCAGGCCTGTCCTTAAGATGATGCTACTCTTGCCTTCCCTCTGAAATTAAATATGTGTGTGGATATGTGTATGCGTGTATATGCTTATGTATGTGTGTATATATACATGCACGTGCACATATACCTATATGTGCATATACACCATGTATATATCATATTTTACATGCATGTACATTATACATATATACATGTGTGTGTGCATATATATATACATATATAGACACATACACACATATCCAGTTTGTACGTTGTTATTTGCATGTTGTCTCCGCCCCCAAAATGTGATTTCCTCGACATCAGACACTTTTTTGGTCTTCTTTTGTATATCCACTGCATAGCACCATTCATGGCACGTAGGAAATACTGGCTGACCTCAGCAGACCTCATTCACCCAAGGTAAATTGAATTAATTCTGAGAGAGGGGAAAAAGGTTCTTGGTTTCCTTCATTTTCCTACCAGTGATGCCTCCATGGAGGAAGGCAAGTGGGCAAAGCATTTATGAGGGATGGTAATTTTATTTGGCCCATTTCTGTATTTACAAGTTCTGTCTGTTGTGTTTTAAAACCAAGTTCCACAGTGGCCAATTTAGAGATCTGATTCTTAAAATATTGAGCTGCTACAGTCTGGGCCATCCCCATCTGAGAATAAAATGGCTTGTTGAATGTAATTGAAAACAGGAAGAGGTGTAGTTAATGTTGTCTCTTTATGTGCACAGGAGCAACGTCTTTGGGAAGACTGCAGCTCCGCCTGAGAAATGAGGCAGGGGGCTTTTCTGCAGCAGCAGTGCAGCAGTGGAAAGCCAGTTGAGAAATAAAAAAAAACCCAGGCAAATAATGTTTTTTTTTTAATTTTAAAATCTGATCATTTAATTTCCTGAATTAATTTTTTTTGAACATTTGACTTTCAATTCTCTGTCGATTATTCTTTCATCGGATTGTTTCTACCACTAAAAACCAATCTTAGTTGCCTGAGGGGATCTTACTTTGGGTTCTGTTGTATGTCTGAAATATCCTATAGCTTATCTCTCTATGTATTACTTCTGTTTTAAAGTTCTAAAGTAGGGCATCTTACATTTTTTGTGCCTTGGATCTAGTGGCATGTTGATAAATGTTTAACAACCAGTTCTATTGCCGGGGGAGGAGGAAAAGTATACTCACAAGTTTAATCTGCATCGTTAATGTTTTCTCCATCAATTTTGTAACTCTAGACAATCACTGAAACAGTAAATAAAGCCTTCATTTGTAGTGTTGGCAAATTTTAAGGTGTAAATGCTCGCATTGGCTTTTATGAGCCAGTATAAGTAGGCTTTGGCACACTCCTGCGTGGACCCCTCCGGCAATCGGGTGAAGCTTATGGACCCCTTCTCAGAATAATGTTTTTAAATGAATCAAGTTGAACACGTTGAATTACCAAGGTAACCAATTATATCAAAATGCAGTTGTCAAAATACTAAAAAAAAAAAAAAAGAGGTCATGGACTCTACATTAAAAATTCATGTAATCTAAAGAAAAAAGGGTCAAAACTATGTTTTACAGTGAAGAAAAACATTTTGTACTATAAAGTCATGTAAAAAGAGCCCAAAAGGCATGCTACTAAGAAGTCAACTTCAGTATGGTATTAAGGGTTTGGAATAAATTTTATAACCTAAAAATTAGAATAAAAAATAAAAACAGTAGCATGCTAGGGTTTATTTATTTAATTTTAGAACTTCTTTTAAAAATAAAAATGCTGCTGGTCTCTGAGAAAGAATTTGCCAGGTTTCTTCTCTCACTCAGTTTTTACAAACAACTTATTACCTCCTCTCCTAAATTGCAGGTTTACATGAAGGAAAAAAAAGAGGTTTTGGTATAATAAGGAAGCTGACAAATTTCTTAACCATAACAGGCCTAGTGAATGTTACCATAATTTATGCACAGATCCTGATTCTAATTAAGTAATAGCAGAGGTTGCTTTTGAATTTATAAGGCTATAATCAGCTCCCCTGTGCTCCGTTAATGCCACCGCTCAGTCTGTGGTGTTAATTTCACACTACAGTGGGAGCTAGTGGTTGTTGCCAAGTACACTCATAAGTCACAGGCAATTTGGGTTATTACTGTCGTGCTCTCTGCATGGAGAAATGAGCTAGTTCATAATCACTTTTTAAAGTCATTATTGAGTATCTGAGAATGATAGATCTCCTGACTTTGATGAAGCAGACTGGGATTGCTTGGCTTTTGCCAACAAGTCACCGCAAGATGTGATAAATACAGGTAGCCCCCAAGTGCAAACAGTGTAGGTCAAGTTTTTCTGATACTTTGGTCATCTCTTGCCGTGAGAGAGCTTTAAAGTTCTGGATTCATCTCAGAAATGACCCTGTGTAGGGTGAATTGTCCTTGTAGTTGAATGGCTGCCTAGAATCTATTCTGTTTGGGGACTTTGAGTGGAAGTGAATGTCTTTACCAAATATAGGGAGTTTGCTGGTTAAAGTATGGATTTCCATTGTCCTAGAGTGCCAACTGGGGTAGTTTCAAATTGTGTGACTTTTTTTTTTTGCTTTTGGGAGAGCAATTGGGTTTAAGTGACTTGCCCAAAGTCACGTGGCTAGTAAGTGTGTCAAGTGTCTGAGGCCAGATTTGAACTCAGGTCCTCCTGACTCCAGGGCCGGTGCTCTACTCACTGCGTCACCTAGCCACCCCCCAAACTGTGTGGCTTTTTAAAAGATGTCATGGAAAAAGAAGAAATTGGCAACTGAGCTCAAATAAACACAATCTACCTTGTTCACCTACCCTAGTCCCCATCCCTTTCCTATTTTAACAACAGTATTAGAGTTCAAAGAAACTACCTAGAACCATAGATTGGTTCTTGTGGAATTGGACTTGTGAATTCACTGGTATATGGAACATTCAGTTGGAGAAAGTTGCTCTCCCAATGTGGGTTGATTTCTTCTCCGCAACTTATAAATTTAGAGAATTGCATAGATCACTGAACTTCTCATCAGTATTGTACATCAATTTCATGATGACCTACTTGCTGGGCTCTGGATAACAGACAATGCTCCTGTGCTTTCCCAGTCACCAATGGAGTGAAACAAGGCTGTGTGCTTGCTCCCATGATTTTTAGTATGATGTTTTCAGCCATGTTGTCAAATGCTTCCAGTGAGGATGAACATGGCGTCAAGGTCAGCTACCTCACTGATGATAAATTCTTCTACTTGAAAAGGCTACAAGCCAAGACAAAAGTGGAGGGAGTGTTGGTGCGTGATTTTCTGTTTGCAGATGATTGTACAGTCTCTGAAGCTGAGATGCAACAGAGCATGGCTTGATTTTCTGCTGCTTATGCTAATTTTGACCTAACAATTAACCCCAAGAAAACACAGGTGCTCCATCAACTACTACAACACCATCCATTCCTAGAACCATCAGTTATAGCAAATGGACAAGTTTTGAATGCTGTGGATAAGTTTACTTATCTTGGTAGCATACTTTCCAGGTTGACACACAGATTGCCCAGAGCTAAGCTCTGTGTTTGGGAGGCTCTGAAGGAAAGCATGGGAGAGAAGAGATATTAGACTGACTACCAAACTGAAGGTCTACTGAGCCCTTGTGCTGACCTCATTGTGTATATCTGTGAAACCTGGGCAGTATATACCAGTGTCATGCCAGGGAACTGAATTGATTTCATTTGAATTGTCTTAGGAAGATTCTGAAGATCACTTGGCAAGATAAGGTAACAGACACTGAGGTCCTTTCTGAAACTAAAATGCCAAGCATTCAAACTCTGATTCAGAGAGCGCAGTTCTGATGGGCTCACCACATTGTTGGAATGCAAAACATACAGTTACCAAAAAAACTATTTTATGGAGAACTCACACAGGGCAAGTGTTCACATAGTGGTCAGAAGAAGTGATACAGGGACACTCTCAAGGTCTCTCTTTAGAGCTTTGGAATTGATTGTATGACATGTGAGACACTGACACAGGACTCCTCAGCATAGCATGCCTTCATCAGAGAAGGTGCTGTGCTCTATGAGCAAAGCGGAATTGAAACAGCTCAAAGGAAATACAGGACATGCAAATTTGGAGTATCCACCCTGACATGTTCACATGGACTATTTGTGCCCAACCTGTGGTTGTATTGGTTTGATTAGCCACAGTCAAACCCACGGAAACTTGACTTTAGCGTAGTGATGTCGTTTTGGTCCTCTTTGAGATCGAAGGACAACCAACCAACCAACCAAGATCACTGATATGTTAACTGACTCACTCAGGGTAAGCTAGGTGACCCAGTGGATAGAGTGTCGAATATGGAGTCAGGAAGACCTGAGTTCTAATCTGACCTTGGACATTTACTAACTGTGTGACCTGGGCAAGTCACTTAACTGCTATCTGCCCTAGTTTCCTCAACTATAAAACATGGATGATAGCACCAACCTCACAGGGTTGTTGTGGGGACTAACTGAGGTCATATTTGAAAAGTAGCATATGGTAGGTGTTTAATAAATGATCGTCTCCTTCTCAGGTTCAAGTAACCTTATGTGGCTAAGGTAGGACTTTCATGTAGGTCTTCCTGGCTTTGAGGTTGGCTCCCTATCCATTATATCACATTACCTCTGTTACTCAGCATGTGGACTTTTTTGTTTTATAGAAACTACCTTCTAGAAATGCTGATTTGTTTGATTACCAGTTACTTAATAGATAACTATTTTCAGTCAGTCATGAGGTAAGGGACCTTGCTCTGAGGCTCCTGAGCTGCCATTATATTGACCAGTTTGGCTATGACCCCAGGTTCGTTTTGTATTTTAGCATGATTTCCTAAAGAGGCATCAACCAGATTCTAATAATAGCAAAAAAAATGAAGGGAGAGTTATTCAATGCTTGCAATGCAAATGAATGAGGCTGTATGCTGCCCACTGACTTCTGAGAGCTCCTCCTTCCTGTCTTAAGTTCATCACATCTTCCCCAGAAAGGAATGAATGGGCACCCACTTAGCTCAATTTTAGGACTTTAATTCTTTTACTTTCCTTATCCATAATCCCAACTCTTTCCTCTTTTTCTCTCTAAGAAGTCCAATGGCCACGTCCTCTATTTTGCTGTCCAAAATGATATGCAAAGAAGAATATGATAAGCTCATTTGCACTAATGTGTAAATGACTGATAAGGTTATCTCCTCTCCTAATCATATTTTAATATGGACTAAAACTGCAAGTCAGCTACTTCTTGTGGTGCAGTTGGCATATTTCTGGTATCTATTGCCTCTTTATGCTTTATCAAGGTTACATTTATACCCACTGATTTACCCAGGCAGAAGTAGATTCTTAGAGTGTGAAGACTACAGAAAAATGAATTTCTGAATTTCTGTTTGAGCACAGGCTCTGGAAGAATGTGAGGTGGAATGTGGATCCTGAAATTCACTTGTTTATCTGTGTATATATGTATGTGTATACACACAAGTACACATACATGTTTGTTTACTCTGATAAAATTGCATCCCCTACTTTTTTGGATTCATCTGGTACATGGTACATTTTATTCTAGTTTTGCATTTTTATTCTGTATATATCTTTATTTTTTAGATTTTTAAAAAAATCATGAGGGTTAAATCTATATTTTCCTCCGTTTGTGTCTCTTATGTTTTTTTTTTTCTGAATTAGGATTTCCCCCACCCCTTTTTTAAAGTCAGAAATATTTGACTTGAAATATTTATTTAGGGATATTCACAATCTTTTAGAACTCATTTTTCTTCACTTTTCCTTCTGTTCTTGCTTTTTAATTTATATACTCATGCTCTAAGTTTTGGACTGATATTTTTTTCCTTCCTGATGTCTTTTGCAGTTTCCTAGTTAAATTTCTGACTCTTTCCCCTTTGATGGTTTTTTTAAAATGGAGGTTGGACCTCAAGCTTCAATCTTCTCCCACTTAGAGGAACTGACATTTTTTTTTTTTTAACTAGCTTAGGTTCTAACTTCAAGTGACTTCTAGGAGGTTAGGACTGGCCTCAGCTGGATTCCAGTCTTCTTTTCTTTGGGGACAGTGCAGACCCCATGCTAGACACTTGCCCCAGTTCTTTGGTTCTCTGTCTAGGCTGAGTCAGTGACTGCCACTTTTTGAAGAGCTGGAGCAGGAGGAGTAGAGTAGTTGTTCTGGATGGAGTTTTGGTCACTTTGGGATTCTGTAACCTGGAGACAATCCTAGACAAGACACAGTGCTACTCTCTTCTGCATCCCCCCTTCTCCATGTGACTGGGCAGAATTGAGTTTACCGCTTGTTACAATAGAAGGTAGAGATATGAGCTAGCTGTATGAGCTAGCAGAGACTACAGCATTGGAAAAATTCCTCAATGGGTCCAGTAATAGAAGACTATGGATTCGGTTGAGTACCCTGTTGGATTATGGTGGCTGTCGGGGAACTGGTGCTGAGTGAGCACATTAGGGATTATTGTTGTCCAGTGTTAATTCAGAATACCATTACCTTATTTAGCCTTTTGGTTTTCTTCTTCTGTAGAAACAGCTACAATCCTTCTACCTTCCATTGAAGGTTTCTTGACAGTTACTGAGAACTGGAGAAAAATGTCTAGTCCTTCAACTTGTTGGTCACATGACCTGGAACTCTGATTCGGACTTGTTAGGCCAGCCCAGGAACTGGTCGCCATCTTTTCTAATATTTAAATATCTAAATATATTCTTCACCTTTCAAATTTTTGTCTTTCCTTCCTTCCCTTCCTCCCTCCCTCTTTTTCTCCTTCCTTCTTTTCTTCTTTATTTCTTTCCATTAACTTTTAAAAATGTTTGATTTTTAAATTCCCTCCCTCCCAACTTTCCCCCAATCCTTAAGGCAAGAAATATAATATCAATTGTACATGTGAAGTCACGCAGTGTATATTTCTAGATCAGCCGTGTTGCAAAAAAAGCAAGAAACAAAGTTTTTTTTAAAGCACGCTGAAATCTTCATTCAGAGTTCATTAGATCTCTCTCTGAAGGTATATAGCATTTTTCATCCTTTGGAATTGTCTTGGATTGTCATATTGATTGTTAAATATTACCGTTACGTGTACAATGTGTCCCTGGTTCTGCTCACTCTTCATAAGTTGATACAAGTTTTTCTCAAACCATCCTGCTTGTCATTTCTTATAGCACAATAGTATTCCATCACAATTGTATACCACAACTTGTTTATACTTTCCCCAATTGATGGTCTTGTTTGTTTGTTTTTCATTGTGCCTGATTCTTTGTGACCCAATTTGGGGTTTTCTTATAGAGACACTGGAGTTCTTAGCCATTTCTTTCTCTAGCTCATTTTACAGATGAGGAAACTGAGGCAAACAAGATATGCCCAGGATCACACAGTTAGTGTCTGATACCAGATATGAACTTAGGAAGATGTCTTCCTGTCTCCAGGAATATAGTTTTAGCACTATAATTTGATTGGTGTGGCACTAAATAAGTGAATTAACTTAGGTAGAATTGTCATGTTTAGCTCAGTCTACCCATGAGCAATGAATATCTTTCCATTTGTGCAGATCTATCTTTACTTCTTTGAAGAATGTTTTGTAATTGTTTCTTATTAGCCCTGGGTTCATCTTAATCTCTAGACTCTCAAGTTTTTTATAATATCTGCAGTTATCTTAAATGGAATTTCTTTTTCTATCTCTTCCTGCTGGGAAATACTAATGATTCTCTGACTTTATTTGATATCCTACCACATTGCTGAGGTTGTCAGTTGTTTCAGCTAGTTTTTAAATTAATTCTCCAGAGTTGTCTAAATATACCATCATATCATCTTCAAGGAGTTTTGTTTGCCCATTGCCAATTTTTATTTGTTCAATTTCTTTTTCTTTTCTTAGTGCTATAGCTAGCATTTTTAATACAATATTGAATGACAGTGGTGATAACGGACCTCCTTATTTCACTCCTGATTTTATTGGGAAGGTTTCTAGCTTATTCCCATTATAGATAATGCTTGCTGTTGGTTTTAGATAGGTAACACTTAATCATTTTAAGAAAGAATTAATTTATTCCTATGCCTTCTAGTGTTTTTAATAGGAATAGCTTTAGTAGGAATAGTTTTTATAGGAATAGTTTTAATAGGAATGAGTATTTGTCAAAAGCTTTTTCTGCAACTATTGAGATAATCAGATTTTTTTTTTTGTATTTTGTTACTGATGTGGTCAATTATGCATATAGTGTTACTGACAGAGAAGCAGCCTTGCATTCCTAATATAAATACCACCTGTTCTTTGTGATATATTGCTGGAATCTCCTCGCTAGTATTTTATATAAAAATTTTGCATCAATATTCATTAGAGAAATTGGCTTATAGTTGTCTTCTTCTGTTTTTGCTTTCTTTAGTTTACATACCAAAATCATATTTGTATTATAAAAAGATTTTAGTAGAACTCCTTCTTTATCTGTTTTAAAAAATACCTTATATTGTATTGGAATTAACTGTTCTGATCTACCAAGTGGAATTTACTTATAAATCTATCCTGGTCCTGGGGATTATTTTCATAGGGAGCTCATTTACAGATTGTTGAATTTCTTTTTCTAAGATGGGGTTATTTTAACATTCTATTTCCTCTTCTGATAATTTGGACAATTTATACATTTGTAATTATTAATCCTCTTCACTTAGATTATCAATTTTACTGGCATATAATCAGGCCAAATAATTCCTAATAATTGCTTTGATTTTGTCTCCATTGGTTATACATTTAACCATTTATTTTTGATACTGGTAATTTAGTTTTCTTTTTTTAAATCAAGTTAATCATTGTTTCATCTATGTTGTTAATTTTTCATAAAACCAAGCTTCTAGTATTATTTTTTAACTTTCAATTTTATTCATATTTCCTTTTCTTTTCAGGATCTCCATTCTGGCATTTAACTGGGGGACTTTTAATTTGCTTATTTTTCTAGCTTTTAAAAATTGAATGCCCAGTTCATTGATCTGTTCTATCTCTCTTTTTTTGGATGCACACATTTGTTACTTCAGTGGCATTCTAAAAATTTTTATATGTGTCTCATTGCTGTCATTATATTTAATGTAATTATTGATTGTTTTCTTCTTTGACCCACTTATTCTTTCCAATTAATTTTTAATCTATTCTTTCACGGCCCTTTATTGACTGTAAATTTTGTTACTTTATGATCTGAAAAGGATATATTTAATATTTTTGCTTTTCAGCATTTGTCTTTGAGGATTTAATACGAAGTCAATTTTTGTGAAATTGCCATGTACAGCTGAGAATATCTACACTCCTTTCTATTCCCATTCAGTTTTTCTCCAGAGGTCTATCTTATCTGACTTATCTAAAATTCTATCCATCTCCTTAACTTTTTTCTTATTTATTTTAGTTTTATCCAGCACCAAGAAGGGAAAGCTGAGGTCCCCCAGTAATATACTTTTATTGTCTATTTCCTCCTGTAACTCATTTAATTTTTTATTTAAAAATATGGGTGCAGTACTCTTTGGAATATATACACACACAAACACACATACATATTTACACAATATACATATACATACACACTTATGATATTGCTTCATTGTCTATGATCCCTTTTAGGAAGATGCAGATTCCCTGCTTATATTTTTGCAATTAGGTCCATTTTTGCTTTTGCTTGGTCTGAGATCATGATTGCTACTCCTGCCTTTTTTTAAAATTTCAGCTGAAGCATAATAGATTCTGCTCTAGTTGTTTATTTTAACTCTGTGTGTGTGTTTCAAGTATGTTTCTTATGTACAACATGTTGTTGCATTCTGGTTTCTAATCCATTTGACTATCTACTTCTATTTTCTGGGTGAGTTCATCCCATTCACATTCACAGTTATGATTACTAATGGTGCATTTCCCTCCATTCTGTTTTCTTCTGTTTTATCCTTCTCTCTCTTTCTAACATGTCTCTTCTAAAAAGTCTATTTTACTTTTCTCTGTTGCCCTTTCTTCTACCACCCTCCATTTTCTTATCTCTTCCTCCTGCTTCCCTGTTGGGTAAGATAGATTTCTGTGCACATTCTCCCCTCCTTTAAGCAATTCAGATGAGAGTGGGGTTCAGGTGTTACCTACTATCCCACTATTTTCTTCTCCACTGTAAAAACTCTTTTTTGCATGCCTTTCTTATGTGAGATAATTTTCCTCATTCGTCCTTTCCATTCTCTCTTCTCCCAGGATATCCCCTTTTTCTCACCCATCAATTTTTTTGAGGTAATTTCAACATAATTGATTTATTCTTGTGTGTTCTATGTGGAGTCCTTCTAACTGCTCTATAATGATAAAATTCTTAAGAGTTGTAAGGTTTCATCTTTCCATATAAGAATTAAATAGTTTGGGTGGGGCGGAGCCAAGATGGCAGCGTAGCAGCGGCAACATATCGCAGCTCTCACATAACCACCCCAAAATACCCATAAAATAGGACTCTAAACCGATCCTAGAACTTCAAAACGCACACAACGATACTTCCCACTAAAGTCAGCTTGGCTACGAGGAACCATATCA
>CM053590.1:191945881-191957923 GCA_028646515.1 Pseudochirops corinnae | reverse complement strand
GACTGGGGGAGGGGGAACACACTGGGATGGCTGTTTTGGGGCGGTGGGTGGGAGAAAGAAGGGGAGAAAATATGTAACTCAAAATCTTGTGGAAATGAATGATGCAAACTATAATAAAATTAAAAAAAATAATTAAATGGTTTGGCCTTATTTAATCTTGATGATTTCTTTTTCATCTTTACCTTTTTCTGCTTCTCTTTAGTATTATATTTGAAAGTCAGCATTGCTATTCAGCTCTGGTCTTTTTATCAGGAATATTTGAAAGTCTTCTATTTCATTAAAGGCTATTTCCCCCCTCAGGGATTGTACCCAGTTTAGCTGGGCAGGTTATTCTTGATTGTAATCCTAGCTTCTTGGTCTTCTGGATTGTCATTGTCATATTCAAACCCTCCACTTCTGCAAAATAGTAGCTATTAAATCTTGTGTAATCCTGACTGTTGTTTCATGGTATTTTTTAATTTTTTAATTTTTATTTTTGCAGGGGGGATGGCGGGACAATTGGGGTTAAGTGACTTGCTCAAGGTCATATGGCTAGTAAATGTTAAGTATCTGAGGTCAGATTTGAACTCAGGTCCTCCTGACTCCAGGCCTGGTGCTCTACTCACTGTGCCACCTACCCACCCCTCCATGGTATTTTAATATTGGGGTTTTTTTCCTGGCTGCTTGAGGTATTTTTTTTGTTTGATATGGAATTTGGCTATAACATTCCTGGGAATTTCCATTTTTGGGTTGATTTCAGGAGATGATTAATGGATTCGTTTGACTTTTATTTTAGAATATCGTAGTAGTTTTTCTTTATAATTTCTTGAAATATGAAGTTTAGGTTCTTTCTTTGATCACGGCTTTCAGACAGAGTAATAATTTTTACATTATCCCTTGATCTATTTTCCAGGTCAGTTTTTTTCTGATGAGATAATTCATCTTTTTTTTCCCCATTCTTTTGGCTTTGTTTTATTATTTCTTAATGTCTCATGTAATCATTAGTTTCCACTTGCCCAGCTCACTAAGCTTTTGTACCTTCTGTTCTGCCCCCTTGCCCCCATTTGTCCAATTCTGCTTTTTTAGGGAGTTATTTCATCAGTGAATTTTTGTGCCTCTTTTTCCATTTGATCAGTTTTATTTTTTAAGTTATTTTCTTTAGTATTTTTGTGCTTCTTTTACCAAGTTGTTGACTGTCTTTTCATAATTTTCTTGTAGAGCTCTCATTTCTTTTTCCAATTTTTCCATCTAACACTATGATTTGAATTTGAAAATCATTTTTTAGCTTTTTCAGGAAGTCTTGTTGAGCCCATGTTGAATTCACTTTTTTCCCCCTTTAAGGCTTAGCTTGTAGCTATTTTGACATTACTGTCTTCATATGAGTTTGTGCCTTGATCTTCCCTGTCACCACAGTAGCTTTTTACGGCTCTGCTCTATTTCTTGATTTTGAAGAGTGTGTTAAAGTTGGGCTCTATTCCTAGGATTGGAATGGGAGGGCCTGTCTTAAGCTTCAGGCTTTTGAGTGGATGATTTGAGTTCAGTTCTTTCTACTTGATTTGTTGAGAAGTTATTAATTTAATTTTAAATTTTTATTGATGCATTTTGATTTTTAAGCTACAGTCATTTATCTATATGCCTCTATTCCCATTGAACCTTCCTTTGTGACAAAGAAAAACATCTAAGTAAAGCTGGATATATGGCCCAGTGGATGTATTGCTGGGTTTGGAGTCAGGAAGACTCATCTTCTTGAATTAAGATCTAGCCTCAAACACTGAACTTCACCTGTTCGTAATTTCTTATAGCATGAGTATTTCATTACATTCATATACCACAACTTGTTCAGCCATTCCCCAATTGATGGGCATCCCCAAAATTTCCAGTCCTTGGTCACCACAAAAAGAACTGCTATAAATACTTTTGCACATGGGGGTCCTTTTCCCATTTTTATGATCTCTTTGGAATACAGCCCTAGAAGTGGTATTGCTGGGTCAAAGGGTAGGCACATTTCAATAGGCCTTTGGGCATAGTTCCAAATTGCTCTCATGAGGTTATTTTTAAAAATAATTTTAATTAGTTACATGCTTATTGCCCTCTTACTTCTGCTTTTCCTTGCTTTTGTTGCATCAATTGAGAGAATTTCTCTGATGTTTCTCTGAATTCCTGTTTTCTGCTTCTCTGTAGAGTGTATATATGGGAAAGAAAGGGGAGACAAGGGAATAAGGATTTACAGCCCCTACTATGTGCAAGGTACTGAGTTAAGCTCTTTTCACAACGTCCTCTCATTTGATCCACGTAACAATTCTGGGAGGTGGGTTCTGTTATCTCTATTTTTACAGTTTAAGAAATTGAGACAGATGTTAAGTGATTTGCCCCACGCCAATAAGTGTCTGAAGTTAGATTTGAATTCAGGTCTTCTTTACTCCGGGACTCACACTTCACCCACTGAACAACCTCATTCCTCTTAAAACTGTACATCCATTGAATCCTTCTTTGTAACAAAGAAAAGGACACTTTAAAGAAAACAGGAAACATGTCTAACAGTGTAGCATGGGCACTCCTATCTAAGGACATAAATCTGTGTTCCATGGGCACATTCGTAGTCTTCACCTCTTGGCTGTGAAAAGGAAAAACCATCATCACTTCTTCAGGATCGAGATTGGTCATTTTGATCAAAAAGAATTTGACTGTTGGGGTGGCTAGGTGATGCAGTGAATAGAGCACTGACCCTGGGGTCAGGAGGACCTAAGTTCAAATCCAACCTCAGACACTTAACACAAAACTAGCCATGTGACCTTGGGCAAGTCACTTAACCCCAACTGCCCTGCCTTCCCCTCTCCAAAAAGCAAAATCTAAAATAAATAAAAATAATTTGACTGTGTCTGAACGTTTTCTACATTTATATTATTGCGTCTATTTCTGTTCTCTTGGTTTTCACTTGACTCTACATCAGTTCATATGTTTTTCCGTTTTTCGGAAGGCAGTTAGATAGTGCAGTAGAGAGAACATTGGACTTGGAGTCAGGCCTCAAATATTTGCTAGCTGTGTGACCCTGGGCATGTCACTGAACCTCAGACTGCCTCAGTTTCCTCATCTGTAAAATGGAGATAACAATAGCGCCTACCTCCCAGGATTGTTTTGAGGATAAAATAGGACAATAACTGTAAAGCATTTTGCAAACTTGAAAGTTATAAATTATAGCTCTTTTCTTCTTCTTCTAATTCCCTCATATTCATTATTTTTTGTAGCACAATCACATTCCATTACATTTACAGAATACAGTTTGTTCAGCCATTTAACAATTGATGGGCACCTACTTTGTTTTCATTTTTTTTTTTGTTACAGCCATAACACAATAACACGCGTAAGCACCTTGGCTCCATGTGTGGGGCTTTTCTTTCTATCTCTTAGGCTCCTTGGGGTATACATACTTGGTAGTCAGATCTAAGTCAAAGTAAATGAACAGCTTAGTGAAGTTTTTGAATAATTTTATTTTCCAGTCTGGCTTTTCCAACTCGCAGTTCTATGAGCAGTGTGTTCGTGCAAGTTTGGTTCATTTATTTCACTCTTGAGATGCTCTTAGGAATCTGAATCCTCCGAGTCTTTCTCCCTCCCACACAAAGCTATTCCCAGGTTGCATCTGCTTGGTTGTGGTTCTTCAGAAATAATTGGCAGCAGTTAGCCATCAATAATATAACCTTAGGCAACAGGGAACTGCTCCAAAGGGTGAGTTCTCTTTGTCTGGGATTAACAAATAATATTTTGAATAATACATTGTCCCAGATGGAAAGGTAGAGTGTAATTCAATCAATTGTTTTGGATGATGTCATAATCCACAAGTGCTCTTGAATAGCAGAAAGTCAATCCTTTCTTTCCCTGCTATCTTCTCATGATAATTAGCAGGGTTCCAAAGGCC
This sequence comes from Pseudochirops corinnae, assembly GCA_028646515.1. NCBI lineage: Eukaryota > Metazoa > Chordata > Mammalia > Diprotodontia > Pseudocheiridae > Pseudochirops > Pseudochirops corinnae. The sequence goes on along the minus strand of CM053590.1, from coordinate 191,954,031 downwards.
TTCAACAGAGCCGCTGTTTTCTATCTTCCTAAAAATCTGATATTTGAGTTTATCAAAAGTTGTCCCTAAGAGCTTTAGCAAAGGATTAATTTTCTTATTAAAATTGTTTAAAACTCTATCTACACACAAAGAAAAGGATTCTGGGAGACAGGAGGAGGCTTCTAGAGTTAGCAACAGAGGTTATTATTATTCTTTTAGTGCAGGGTACGACTATTTCAGCAAACCCTTGTGTATTCCCTTGTATGCCCTGATGAGTTGGCCAGGAATTTTTCCAAGCTAAAAGAACCAACAGAAATGACCAAAGGCTGAGTTCTACCTCCACCCTGCACTCTCCCCACCCCAGTATTCTTTTCACTTCTTTGCCCAAAACAAATAGAGCTGCTGTAAATATTTTTGTAAATGTGAGTCCTTTTCCCATTTTTATGATCTCTTTGGGATACAGCCCTAGAAGTGGTGTTGCTGGGTCAAAGGGTATGCACATTTTTATAGCCCTTTGGGCATAGTTCCAAATTGTTTTCCAGAATGGTTGAATCTGTTCACAACTCCACCAGCAATGCATTCATGTTCCAATTTTCCCACGTTTTCTCCAGCATTTATAATTTTCCTGTTTTGTCATGTTAGCCAATCTGATAGGTGTGATAATGGTACCTAAGAGTTGATTTGATTTGCATTTCTCTAATCAATATTGATTTAGAGCATTTTTTCATATGACTATGTATATCTTTAATTTCTTCCTCTGAAAACTGCCAATTCATATCCTTTTGACTGTTTATCAATTGGGGAATGACTTATATTCTTATAAATTTGACTCACTTCTCTATATATTTTTGAAATGAGGCGTTTATAAGAGACGTTGGTTGTAAAAATTCTTTCCCAGTTTTCTGCTTCCCTCCTAATCTTAGTTGCATTGGCTTTGTTTGTATGAAAACTTTTCAATTTAATGTAATTGAAATTATCCATTTTGCATTTCATAATGTTTTCTAACTCTTGCTTGGTCATAAATTCTTCTGTTCTCTATAAATGTGACAGGTAAACTATTCCTTGCTCTCCCAGTTTGCTTATAGTGTCAGACTTTATATCTAAATCATGCACCCATTTTGACTTTATCTTGGCATACAGTGTAAGATATTGGTCTGTGCCCAGTTTCTGTCATACTGTTTTCCAGTTTTCCCAGCAGTTATCGTGAAATAGCGAGTTCTTATCCCAGAAGCTGGAGTCTTTGGGTTTGTCAAACAGAAGAGTACTATTATGAATCCCATTTTACAGATGAAGAAACTGAGGCAAATGAAGGTTAAGTGATTTACTCAAGGTCACATAGCTAGTAAGTATCTAAGACTGGATTTGAACTCATATTTTCCTGACTCTAGGTGCAGAGCTCTGTTACTGCATCACCTAGCACTCATTTGCCTTGGTATAGTTCTAAAAATAACATATTGAGATTTTGTTCATGTAAGTCCTGAGTGTGTCTTGGTTGTTAAAACCCAGAAATTTTATTCATTTTAATGGGATTTCTTTTCCCATCTCCTCATACTGGTTTTTATTGCTAATATAAAGGAAGGTTGATGATCTTGTAGATTTATTTTATATTCTACTACTTTATTTTGGAAAAGGAGACAGTCATCCCCATCATCGGCTACCTTGAAGACAAGTAAGTCACCCAGAGAGACAGAGATAGAGAGACAGAGACAGAGATTTGACTTAGCAACTGCTTCTGCAGGTACCTGCCTTCTCAGTAGTCACAACTACCAGACTGGAAAAGAAGATTTATACCACTAATGTCTTTGCAATTTCAAATGGGTCAATATCAGAAATGGCTACAGATTTATTATTAGAAATGATGTTAGAGAAAATAGATTGCCATCTGCTTTGCTCCTGCATCCTAAGTAACATGGAATCTTTCCATCTAACACACAATTGAAAGCTTCTATTTGTGTTGTCTCTCCCATGGAATGTGAGTTCCTTGAGAGCAGGGATAATGTCTGATTTGATATTTTTATCCTTAGCACTTAGTACAGTGCTTTGCACATATTAACTACTTAACGATTTTTCGTTTATTTTTCATTATTTCAATGAATTTTAATGGAATCTCTGTGATTCCTAAATCAATCATCTTTCATCTGCAAGCAGTGATCATTTTGTTTCCCCTTTGTCTGTGTTTGTGACTTTAATTTCTTTTTCTTGCCATCAATAGCCAGATTTTCAGGAGTAATTTTAAAAAATTAGTAACAATGGATATTCTTGCTTTACCTTTAAAATTACCAGAAATCCTTCTTAGTGTTCCTGCTTTTCAGGTAACACCTTGTGTTTTAGATGGATACTGTGTTAAAGAAAGGTCCACTATTCCTTTGCTTCTCAATGTTGGTGTTATTTTTTTTTCAGATAGAAATGAATGTAGTTACTTTATTAACTGGCTATTGATATGACAAGGAAATTTAAATTTTTTTGCTATGATTTACTCTTTTGCTCTTATCTTTCATATTTATAGCTTTCATAATGTTGAGTTGTCTTATTTTCATTAGTATAAATCCAGTCTGGTGATACTGAGTCATCTTTTGGCATATTTTCACTTTTGCTAATATCATATTCAGTATCTTCTCATTAATGATATTGATCTACAGTTTTCTTTTTCTACTCTTTCTTCCTGTTTTTGAATCAGGACAATATTTGTCTCTGAAAGGCCTTTAAAAGGTGACTTTTATCCTTATTTTTGAAATTTCTGTCATATAATTAAACTAGATCAAAGCTCTTTGGATGTTTGATAGAGTATATAGTCTTGACCTATGTTCTTCCCTCCCCCTTCTCTCTATCTCTCTCGTTCATTCAGTTTGTTCACTTACTTTTTCTGAGACTGAGTAATAACTATTGGTTATTAATGGTCTTCATTTCTTTTTCTGTTGATCTGAGTATTTTATATATTTTAAAATGTTTATCTATTTCACTTAAATTTTCAGTTTTATGGGTATGTGATTGAATATAATATTTTCTGATTCTTTATTCTTCATCTGTTGACTATTCCCTTTTGTACATTTTTGGTACTTTGGTTCTCTTTTTAAAAACCTAATTTGTTAATGGTTTGTATATTTTATTATTCTGTAAATTGGCATGTAGTTATATCAATCATATAAGTAGATTTTTTCACTTTTGTTCATTTCATCTTTTTTTAAAATTTACCTTTAGTTTTCAACATCCAGTTCCACAAGCTTTTGATACAGTATGCAATAGGTTCTACAAATACCTTCGCATTAAACATTAGTCAAATTGTAAAGAGGAATTATATCCGATGGAGTGAACAATGAGAAAGAAGAAATAAAACAAAAAAGAGAGGGAGAAGGTAGTTTGCTTCCACTTGCTTTCAGACTCTGTACTTCTTTCTGTGGATGTGGACAGCCCCTTCCATCATGAGTCCTTTGCAGTTGTCTTATAGCCTTGCCTTGTAAAGAGGAGCCCAGTCTATCAAAGTCAGTCACTATAGATACAATGTGTCTGTAGTTGTGTACAATGTTCTCCTGGCTCTGCTCTCCTCACTGGGCATCCGTTTAGATGAGTCTCTCCACGTTACTGTGAAGTCTGTCTGCGCCTCATTTCTTATAGCACAGTTGTTCATTTCTTTGATGTTCAGAATTTCCATTTTTGTGTTTATCTGAGTATTTTTTTTTGTTGCTTTCTAGATTTTTTTTCAGTTACAGATTCAATCTGGTTCTTTCTTCTGGCTTTTGTTGATGAGAGTGTTTAAGATATAAAATTTAAACTAGAGCATTTTTAGATGAAGTGACCATCTCGGGCTCACACAGGCAGTCTATAGAACCACTGGATTTGATTGCGGGTCCTATTGTGCCATGATGGAAGGAAAACAACTTTAAAAGACTTAAGATCTCTAATCAACACAAAGACCAGTAACAGTTCCAGAAGACTGATGATGAATTATGTTTCGTCCCTTTTACCAGAAAAGTAAAGGAGTGTAGATGCACAATGAAATTCATATTTTCTGATATTATTGAGTATGAATTTGTATTATTTGACTATATTTATTTATTACAAAAGAGGGTTTTTATTGCTTGATGAAAAAGTTAAGAGTGTGAGAAGACTGCTACTGATGCAAAAAAAAAATACAAATTAAAAATGTGTCAATGAAATGTTTTAAAAATATACAGAGGAGAGTAGAAGGAGATTCAGAAGGGAATGTATACAACAAGGGTAACACTGGTGTTGTTGTTCAGTCTCCGTGATGAATTTTGGGGTTTTCTTGGCAGAGATACTGGAGTGGTTTGCCATTTCCTTCTCCAGCTCATTTTACAGATGAGGAAACTGAGGCAAACAGACTTAGGTGAGTTACCCAGGTCTGAGGCTAGATTTGAACTTAGGAAGATGAATCTTCCTGACTCTAGGACCAGCCATCTACCCACCACACCACCTGGTTGCTTTATTGGGCATTATCTTATTAAATTTTATATATACATTTAAATGGCAAACTGTACATAATTGAGATTCATGGTTTTATATGTGTATGTGTATACACATACATATATGTGTATATATAAAAGCCTTTTCCCCCTTATTATTTGTATATTATATTTGATTTCTGTCAAATTCATAATTTTAAAAAGAATGATACATTAGAGTTTAAATGATCTATGTCCATGATTGAAAGCAATTATTCTATCACATTTAATAGGTGCTAACTATTATAGATAAGGACATCTGAGATACAAAAATCCTAACATAAATCTCTTTGTCCAACTAATCCCTAAGGTAGCCATTGTTCTTTCCTTAGGATGCAAATAGCCCAAAACATGAGGGCTCTTCTCTATTTGCAAGTTTTCCCAGTAGTCTAGAAATGAAAAAAAAAAAATTTCTCATAGAGAACAGACCATCGAATTCCACCTTTAGAGCAGGAAAGGACTTCAAATTCATCTAATGCAGTCTGTGAACTGTGAGTAAACTGAGGCACTAAGCTCAAGTGACTTGCCTGAAGTCAAACAGCTAGGAATTTACAGAGCCTGGATTTGAACCCATGCCCTTTGACTCCAGGCTTTGCACTTTTGGTCCTCTTTTCACCTGCATTAGCAGCTGTAATTCATGAAACTGAGCTTGTGAGTAGGTGGGGCTGAGATTTGGGAAGCACAAGGGAAGGAATGAATGCCAAAAGGTTGCTTGTGCAGTTAGCACCTGAGGAAGGGATAGTAACTAAGCCTTCTGAACTAGCCTTTTGGTTCAGTTCTCAACATCTTCATCTTAATGACCTACAACTTATATCCTGGTAAGTTTTTAGTTTAGTTTAGGCCTTTTCCACTGTCCACTTGCTGATTTACGAATAGACTCTGCTGGCCTAATGAATGAATGCAGTGACATTTATGATGTACAAAGCACTGTGAATTCCAATGAACAAGTCTCTGTCTCTTTTTCCTAAGGAGAAGAGATGGTTTCTGACCAGAATTACAAGTGGGAATCCTCATATGATGTAGTGAGGTGGCTCAGTGGATACAGCACCTGACCCAGAGTCAGGAAAACCTTAGTTCAAATATGACCAAACCCAGTTAACTGGTTGTATGATCCAGGGCAAGTCACTTAACCTCTGTCTGCCTGTTTTTTCATCTGTAAAGATGAGGATAATAATAACCTCCTGAGGTTGTTATAAGGATCAAATGAGATAGTATTTTCAAAATACATAGCACATTACCTGGCACATAATAGACCCTTAATAAAGGTTTATTTCCTTCCTTCCTTCATCTGAGACTAGGGTTGGAGGATTAATCTGGTTAGACAGAGGCTATCCGAAATGCAAGTGTTCTTATGATAGGGAAATGCTGTCATCTCCACCAAAGAGATCTGCCTAAACTGTACCTTTGCTGGAACAAGGAGGGGGATCCAGGTCCCTGGGAATGGAGTATTATGGTGAAGGAACAGGTGAGCAGATTGGTGATACTGCCCAGTGCAGCAACCCAGGGATCGGTACTCCTTGCCCGGACTCTGTTATGCAACCTATGGAACTTGGTCATCAGTATATCTATAAATACATACATATATAATATATTGTGTGACTCTGGAAGGGACAGTAAGGTTGATGACTTTGCACAATTATGCCTTATTTAAATTCAATTCATAGCAAGTCAAGACATTACCTGTGGTGTCATGGGGTCCTCTTCAAAAATGAAAGATGAGGGCAGCTAGGTGGCGCAGTGAATAGAGCACCCACCCCGCAGTCAGGAGGACCTGAGTTCAAATCCGACCTCAGACACTTGACACACTTACTAGCTGTGTGACCTTGGGCAAGTCATTTAACCCTAATTGCTCTGCCTTCCCCCTCCAAAAAAAAGTGAAGGATGAACTATAGCAATGATAGGGTATATATTTCCCCCCAGGTAGAATGTAGCAATAATCTTATTCTCTGTACTTGTCTATCCGATGTCTAACGGTGAGAAGGAGGTGATAGATACAGCGATGTCGTTCTGGGCCTGCAGTCAAGTAGACTTGAGTTCAGATCTGGCCTGTAACGCTTCCTAATTGTGTGATTCTTGGCAAGTCCATTAACCTCTGCCTGCCTCAGTTTCCTCATCTTTAAAATGGGGATGATAATAGCAACTACTTTTCAGGGCTGTGAGGATGACATTTAGCACCGTGCCTTGCGCATAATAGGCACTTAATAAATGTTGATTGATTGATTGAAATAATAGTTGTAAAGTGCTTTGCAAACCTTAAAACTGTATAAATTTTAGCAATTATTACTTGTATATACACACACACACACACACACACGTTATTTTGGACACCTACTGCAAAGGGACAATGAATTAGCCATAAAATTAAATAGCAGTGAGGGCTAGTCACATGGTGAGATTGAGGGATGACCAGTAGATGGCCCATGAATCCCATTTTCACATTGCTATTTTTCAAATTGGGGATCTAGGTGGTATAATGGACAGACTACTGGCCTTTGAGTCAGGAAGACTCGAGTTAAAATCTGGCTTCAGACGCCTACTAGTTATGTGACCCTGAGCAAATCATTTAACCCTGTTTGCCTCAGTTTCCTCATCTGGAAAATGAGATGGAGAAGGAAATGGCTAATACTCCAGTATCTTTGCCAAGAAAATCCCCAATGGGGTCATGAAGAGTCAGATGTGACTGAAAAGGACTAAACAATGACAGTTTCTCAAATCGGACTTATCCTGGGATGGCCAGTGTAGAGCATGTGAGCAGCTTCTGAATACCTTCGGGACTTTGCTTGTGCTGTCTTTAGGTCTGAAGCATGACCTGAAAGACAGTATACATAAAGTATCAAAACATTAAGAAAAGATGGCATAGTTCAGTGGAAAGGGTCATTGGACTGAAGGTCAGAGGATCCTGGTTTGAATCATGGGTCTGCTGCTTGCTAACTGTGAAGCCTGGTGTAAGTCACTTAGCATCTCTAGGCTTCTATTTCCTCATTTGTGAAAATAAGGGAGTTGGACAAGATGACCTCTGAAGTCCCTGCCAGCCCTAGAGAGCTGATCCTATGGTCTATTCACAGAATCACTTTTGAGGACACAACGATTCATCTCACACAGGACAAAAAGGGAAAGGCCCTCAACGTCTACTTAAGAAAACTTGAGGTTCTTATCTGGGCTATATGTCACTGACTTGCTAAGTAATCTTGCCCTTCACTTTGTCTCTTGGCTCTGAAATGGAGATTGATAGCCATGGTCTCCCTTGTAGACACTAGCTAATAAGCCATCATAAAACATTTCACAAATGTAAAATACTTCAGAAATTCTGAAAAGTAACAAAGTCCCTGAGCCTGGAAGGAGACTGCCATCTCCCAGTTTAAAAAGGACCACACCACTTAAATAATGACTGATTGATTGACAGATCTCAGAAGCAGATTATCTAGTCAATTTGAGCAAGGACCACAAAGGTGTTGGAAGGAGAAAAATGCCTATCAGCAAATAGTACAGACGTGTTTGCCAAGTTCACATAAACACAGCTCTTTACAAAAGGGCAGATTGGGATTAGTTCTGCCCAAGAACATGGGAGACAAAAGAAAGATAGAGGCATTTCTGGCATGTCTATTTTCTTTTTAAAATTAATTTATTTTTAGTTTTCAACATTTACTTCTATAAGTTTTAAATTTTTTCCACCTCCCTCCCTTCACCTCCCCAAGAGAGCATGCACTCTAA
>CM053590.1:191933499-191945781 GCA_028646515.1 Pseudochirops corinnae | reverse complement strand
CAGGAGAAGGCTATATATACGCCCTGATGTGAGGTTTTGGTTTGGGGCTCACTTTGAGAAGAGTTGTGTGATTTGGCCAGAAGAGACTCTGGGCAGCCGCTGAGCCCCCCGGCTGTGAAGAACCCGGATGTTGGTGCTTCCCTCTCTGGTAACTGACTAGGTAACTGATGTAATGGTCAGACGCTGGAAGCCGTCTGATGATCTGTTTTTCTGTTTGTTTGTAACTTCTGTTTGTATTCTCTGAAGTTCAGGGTGCTGACTTTTCCCCCTGAACTAGGTACATGATATATGTTTGATTGATTAAAGTGAAACCGTTAACCCATTTTGAGTTGCTTTCCTTTAGAAAAGCAGATCTAAGAACCTGTGCTAGTAGCCGCCCTAGGTATGCTAGGGTGCTTGCTGGTACAGGGGCTTGCTTACAGGAAGGCTTTCCCACCTTTTGGCACTGGGACAATTAGGCACTGAGTTACGGGGATTGTGCCTTCTGGATCTGAGCCTATTAGTTGAAAACTCTATATACTGGAAGGTTGATATTTTACTGGGGCTCACTCATAGGAAGAATGTTTCTTTGTGATTTGGCCAGCTGAAACTCTGGGTAGTTGTTTTGTTAAGGAGCCCCCAGCTATGCCTGAACCCAGATGTTGATGCTCTCTGGTCCGGTAATTAGGTATCTATTACTCTGTTTAGACCAGCGGTTCTCAACCTGTGGGTTATGTTCAATTTAAATACATCCTGCATATCAGATATTTACATTACAATTCATAACAGTAGCAAAATTATAGTTACGAAGTAGCAACGAAAATAATTTTATGGTTGGGGGGGTCACCACAACATGAGGAACTGTATTAAAGGGTCACTGGTATAGACAGTTGGAGCCCTGTCTTTTGGATTCTTTCTTGGATACTCACTTATTTCTACTTACCTGTCTGTTAAATAAAGTAAGATCATTAAACTCTTTAAAATTGTCTTTCCTTTAGAACAGCAGATCAAAGAATCTGTACTAGCAGCCCATCCTGTGTGCCAGTGTGGGTACTGCTACAAATAGGGAGAGACTTGAAGCAGAGAGACAGATCTGACTCTTTCAATGATCAGGATCAGAACCATTTTGGCTGCTGACCTTGAAAAGGAACCTTACTTCACTACCTTTTCCTGTGATGGGAAAAAGATCAAACTTTAGACCAAAATCAGAGATAAAGCTAGTCTAATTGATACATTCCATTGTTCTCAAAGTCAGTGGACTCAATGGGTAGGTTGGAGGAATCCCAGAGAGACACACTGAACCCCCACCCCTCCACTGTCACTGCTGAAGATAGAAACAAACTATTTTCCCTCCAACTCTCCATAAGTAGTATCCATTTTTTGCCATGCTGCTTCATTTAATGAACAAATGGACTGTGGTTACAGAGGTAAGAAAATCTAATTGACTAAGGGTTACTGAACACATATTGAGCTGGAAAGAAGGGATTCCTTTAAAAACTGCTGAGACGAGGGGGTGTTCTGGAGGGAAATGGGGGTGATGAGAGAGACAAGACAGGGGACCATGCACCAACTGGCCAGACTGACTGGGCAGCAATCCAATTCAGTTGTGAAGATGGCCCCAAATGTGGTTATTTCTGCAGTGCAGACACATCTTCACAGATGAGCTATAAGAAACCAGACAGTGTATCCAAAAGAAATCAGGCAACAAGCCAAAAAAAATGCAATAAAATTGTCTTCCCAATTATGCCATTTGGGTTTGGGTCTCTTAGAGGAATTTTTACCTAAAGGTGAATGAATTAATTTGGATACACTTCCTATGGTTTTTTATATAGAGTCAGGACAGGTTAGGTAGGGGTGGGGGCGGAGACAGCTGAAAATGTGCAGGCAGGTTCAAAGTCTTAAAAGATCTATAGAATTGTATAGCTTATCTTCAAGGTTGTTTTAAAGGGCTAATTACATACTTTCTCATGCACATTCTCTGCAACTCCTCCTCCAAGAGGCTCAAAGTGCTTCCAATGCATTAATAATAAAGGCAGTTAAGCCTTCCTTGGAAGGAGTGAAATAATGGAAGGAGAGGGAAAGACTATGATCAAAAGACGTCATTAAGGAGATTTCTTTTCTTTAATACGCAGATGGTTCTAAAGATAATACAGTTGATTATTTTTTCATTTAGGACTTGCTTTATTATTAATAAAATGGCTCATTTACACAGCATTTTTGAAGTGTTTCTCACAAACAGCCCTGTGATATAGGCAGGGATGGTTATGTTCATTTTAAGGATGAAGAGATTAAGGCTCAGAGAGGTTAAGTGATTTGATGAAGGTTACACAGTAAATGGCTGCCCCGTTTTGGCCCCTTTTTGCCTTTGGCTCTCTGGAGCCTAGCACAGTGTCTGGCACATGATAGGAGGCTAATAAAGGCTCACTGATTGATTGATTGATCTGAGCCAGGCTTGAATTCAGGAAGACCCAAGTTCAAATCCTGACTTAGATACTGCTTCTCTGATCTTTTTTTTCCTCCTTATCTGTAAAATGGGTATTAAAAATAGCCCCTAACTCACAGGGTTCTTGAGAGGATCAAATGGGATTACCTGTGTGGTACTTCACAAGACAAAGAGTACTACTTATATGTCAGCTGTTTTCATCATCATTATTATTATTGTTTATCTGGAAATGATTCCATTGTAAAAGACATGAAGACAGGAATGGGACCTGCAGAGAATTTCTTTTTTCTTTTTCTTGCAGGGGGGAAGGAAAGGCAATTGGGGTTAAGCGACTTGCCCAAGGTCACACAGCTAGTAAGTGTGTCACACATCTGTGGTTGGATTTGAACTCAGGCCCTCCTGACTCTGAGCCAGCACTTCATTTACTGTGCCACTTAGCTGCCCTGATATAGTGAATTTCTAAGTGAGGAAACTCTCTATCAATGAGAGGGGGTATTTTTTCTGCTACTTCTAGTCTTAGAGAATTGCCTAGAGCAGAGGTGTCAAACTGGCTACCTGGGCTTTGGGGTGCATTGCAGCCAATGACATTCCTGAGCACCCATCCTAACAAGATTAAAATATAATTGAGTCACAAACAACAAAATAAATCAAAATACAATAGAACACAGAAAATATTAATAGGTGGTTTTGTAAATCAATATGCATTTATCAGGGAGATTATAGATTACATACATTATTAATATTATAAATTAACTACTATTGCATATTTATATAATAATTATATATAAATTATATTAGATATATATGCTTATATTTTACCTATTGATTTTGGGAGCCCTATTTTTATTTGAGCTTGATACCACTTCCCCTAGATCACCACAAGGTTAAGTGACTGCCCTAGGGTCACACAGTCGATGTGTGTCAAGGGAAGGACTTGAATTCAAATCTTCTTAACTTCTAGACCAGCTTTCTAGCTGTTGTGGCATGTTACTGATGGGACACAGGTTCTGAGAACTCCCTCGAACTCTCCTTGAATCTTCCCCACTTAATGAGGAATTTACCTGAGGCCATAAACCTTTCTTTATCACTAAACCCAAATTTCTGCCTAGCCCTTCGTTGTTCCAGCTACTTCCCACCCTCAATCCTCCCAAAACCTCTTTGCCCAAATTGGTTACCTTTAAACTAGCCTAGCCCTCCATCATCTGTCATCTCCAGGTAGCCTTCAGCTATTTCCCACCCTTAATCTCATTCCTGGAGTCTGGCCTCATTTGACTCCTCCTCCAGACCACCCCTAGATCCCTCCCACAGTCTTTCTGCATATAAGATGCATCTTGCCTCCAGGAAGGGGCTGAGAATTATTTAAGACAGATTCACTCTGTGTGATTGTTCTGGCTGGCTAGTCCAATACAATTGTCATAGATACCCAGGCTTCTTAATAGTCTACCCATTATTGTGAATCTTTAATAAACCTTGCTTTACTTTGGCTGAGAAAAGACTTGAGTCGAATTCATTCTGCAGGACCTGGGATGTTGGTATTTTGGGGTCTCGTGTACCCCTAAACCTTAAACCAACCTCAACATTACCATTCATAAGCAACATAAAGATTTTAATATTTTTTTTAATCTGAGGCTCATATCGACCACATAGGCTCATGTAGGCCTTACAGAGTCCTGATCTCCAAGGAACATTGATAAAATAACCTTGCCCTGAACAACTGACCATAGCTTCTGACCCTCACCAGGACATGGGACAATCTCACAAGGCAAGGAAGGGCAGCTCAATTGTAGGACAGGTTTATAGTCTTGCCAGATAATCACAATCTAGTCATCAAAATAATCTAGATTTTTTTTTCTAAAGAAGGAAAAAAAATCCTTTTTTCATCAATTAATAAAGGACTTGAAATATGAAAACTTCCTCAGCAGAGTACTGATTTTACCCATAAAAAATGTAATTCCAAAAAGTATGTTACCTGGAATAATATTTCCATATACATGCATTTAAAAAAAACCCCATTTACAGTCAAAATCTTCTGTCCTTCTGCCATTCTAAATCTCAAAGCTTAATCATAATTCAGACTCAGATGGTAAATCTATTTCAAACAGGGGGAATGAATCCATCCAGCACCATAACCTTATTTTAAAGTTGAATTTTAAGTTATTAAAAGTTACTCAATAAAGTTCATACAGTACTAGCACAGAGAGGAGAGAAGGGAGAGAATAGGAGAAGAAAGGAGATGAGAGGAGGAGAGAGGAAGAGAGGAGGGAAGAGGAGAAGACAAGAGGGGAGAAGAAAGGAGAGGAGGGGAGAAGAGGGCAGAGGAAGGAAGGGGAGGGGAGGAGAAGGGATGGAGGGAGGGAGGGGAGTAGAGTGAACATAACCAACAACAGGTAAGGTCCCTCCACTTGATCTCACAATGACTGATTGGTGATCAGGATCCCAAACAGGCTCTGGCTTCTGTTGCAAGTGACAGGTGGTGATCTACTCCATCTGTAACAGTCAGTTGATTGGCAGTGCCCCATGTACAGACATAAGACCGCCAAAGTAGGCATATGCCCAACAACCCCACCAGTGCCAGCTCCTGAAATAGTGACACTTTCCATCCAGCTCTGAAGAGAGCTAATGCCTTCCTAATTAACACATTCTTAAGGACTGAGGAGAGCTGGAATCACCTGACCTCAATGACCTATTTTTTGGACTTCTAGGAATATGAAATTGAAGGTATCGATGAATTACGTGACTGTTCTATACCCTTCTATGCACATTTATGAATATGGACACCAATATACTTTTGAAATGATTTCTAAAGATTTTCTTGGTCCAGACCTTTGCTATCTTGTGGAGAGCTACCCATGTGTCAGGTTCCTCTACAAATACACGTTGGCAGATCCTCTGTACCTTAGAATCTTGGAAAGTTGCCTGAGGCATTATGTTGCATTGATAGGCTAAGTGACTTGGCCAAGGTAGTCACACAGCTCTGTCAGAAGCAGGGCTTGAACTCAGGTTGCCCTGACTTCAAAAGAAGCTCTCTGTTCACCAACTCACTGACACTTTTTTGCTTAATAGTTAACCACAACTACAACAAAGTTCACTTAGCCATAGCATAGAAAGCACAGTTAACAAGCATACTGTAGCACTTAGCTTGAGTAGAAATGACTGCCTTTGATTGCATACTAGAATGTGTCTAGTCAGTAGGGTGGTGGTGACTCAAGTTGTTTGGGTACATATGCCAAGGATGAATGGTCTCTGCTCCACCTCGATGGGCCTTGTTATGTCTTCAAGTGACCAAGAAGCTGCCTATGACTATAGGAATCTTCATCAACAGAGAGGAAGCTTGAGCCTCAGCCCTCTCAACCAATCAGGTTTTGGGGACAAATTTCTTAACTTTTAGAGAAAGAACTAGCCTAATATACATAGAATTAGGAGGGGGATACCCTAGTTCAGAGGTTCTCAACCTTGGGGGTCGAATGACCCTTTCACAGGGGTCACAGAAAACACATATTTCTGATGGTCTTAGGAAATGAGACACTGCTTCTCTATCCATCTCCAGGCAGGTCTGCCCACATGCAGATACGCCCACATATAAGTTTTAAAGGGTCGTGGCATTAAGAAGGTTGAGAACCGCTGCCCTAGTTGGTAGTGATATCATCACAGTGGGCTAGGAGAGAACGTGTGTGTGTTGGGGGACAGGGGTATCATGCTAGGTAGCCAGAACCCTCAGTATATGTTGAATGCTTTTTGTCTTCTTGGAGGCTTAAAGACCAAAGAAAAAAGTGTACAAGGGTCACAGATAACATAATATTAGGGAATCTGAGGGCATCTGTGTGATGTGGGGAGCCCTGGCTCTTTCCCATGTGTTAATTATTGGCCACATGGAATAGATTTCCTTTGTGTCAGGACAGAGTCCAGGCCAGGATACTATGGGAGAGGGTAGATAGGATAGTTTCTGAGATATGTTCAGTTTCTGGTCTCTTCTGGCTGAATGAACAGGATGGCACCAGCATTCCTTTAGCAGTAGGGAGGACCAAATGAACTAACGTATGTAAATAATACGCCAAGTCATTTAATGCTTCCTTCAATGCTCCCTTCATGGCCACCACCAGTATTACCTCATGAGTATCCAGGACGATGCTGTGCCCACTGGCTTCACTTCCTCACTTTCCACACAACATCATGTCACGAGAAATAATTATTAACAGTACTAAGCATCTCTCTTACTTCTGGGGCCTCAATCCTTTTCCCAACTTCAAAGTGATTCCAAGTATATCCTTTCTGTGAAAACCTGTAAGATAAAGTTGACCCCCAGATCCTGGTTATAGAGGCATCTTTTACATCAAGAATGGGCTTATCCAGTTCATTGTACCAAACATTCTGTTCTCTGGGTACAACTCTTCTGAGGTTCAGGGTAGAAATTCTTCCTCACCTATGCCCATGTTGTCCTATCCATCCAGGGCTCATCTCTTCAATCTCTTAGCTATGTCCTGAGATGGACTGATCTGCTGATGCTTATCTTCCCAGTATTCTTCACCAGATTTTGGTACCAGATGCACCCAGCCTCAGAAAGAGGCCAGCAGCGGCTTCCTTACTGACTCTAACAAAGATTATCCTGATAAGTGTATTCCTAACACTTACCCACCTGATTAAATTTCAGTCCTGTTCCATACTTCTGAGTGTCTCCATGACCTAAACTGCCTTAACTAACCTCTCAAAGCCCCTTGCTGATTAAAGGCACCATATATGACAAAATGTCAAGGTCACTCTATGAATAAGAGGATGCCAGCTCCTTAGTCTACTTCAGGACACCCACATTACTATATCTATTTGTCTTCTTTCAGTCAAGACTCAGGAAAGACCTTCCAATTTGTTACAGTATATTGTGTGTGTATGTGTATGTGTGTGTGTGGAGGGGGGGGTAGACATCCTACCAGACATGCTTGGCACATAATTGTCAATCAAAATGAAAGGGGTCCAGATAGGTTGTTACACTTGCACAGTAATCTCCCATTTATTCAGACCTGTGTTAGAAGGGAAGAGCAATTCAGGTCAAGAAGGGGACCTGGAGAGGTACAGAGGGATACCCCCTTTAGCCCAGGTATATGGAAGTTTCTCTTGTGCTCTGCCTGACAGTTGCTAGGTGACAGAATTTCCTGTTGCAGCAAGATTACTTTCCCATCACAGGCCATTCTTGTTGAAGTGTAAAGTAATCGTGATTACTGCTCTCCTATCTGCTGGATCTGGTGTTGGAGAGTCTGGGTTGGAGCCCCTGTTTTTTAGCTTCCTGGCTGTGGGACCTTGGAAAAACCCAACTTCCTCTCTTTGAGTCTGTTTTCTCTTATGTCAAAAGGGTATTATAATAGTATGTAAACTATTTACTTCACGTAATTATTAGAAAAGCACTTTGTAAACTTTAAAGCCAAACCATAATCAGGGCATAATTAGGGTAGCTACGGTTTTGCCAAAATATAGAAGGTGCTGGCAATACTTGGTCTCCTTCAGCAGGGAGAAACAATAATTGGTTGGTTGGTTGTTGTCCTCTGTGCTGGAAGAGGACCAAAATGACGTCACTATGTTGGGGTCAAGGTATAATGTGTCTGACTGTGACTGATCAGACTCAGAAGGCTCTACCACATATTGGGCACAAATAGCCCATACAAACATTTGGAGGGGAGATGTCCTTATTTTTATTTCTTTATTTTTTTATTTTATTTTTTTGCTTTTTGGAGGGCAATTGGGGTTAAGTGACTTGCCCAAGGTCACATATCTAGTTTTTTTGTGTTAAGTGTCTGAGGCCAGATTTGAACTCAGGTACTCCAGACTCTAGGGCCAGTGCTCTATTCACTGCACCACCTAGCTGCCCCTTGGAGATGTCTTTAAACCTGCACATCTCATGTTTCTTTGGAACTAGTGAAATTCTGCTTTGCTCAGAGAGCACAATACCTTCCTTGGTTCTGTTATGCCATGTTGGGAGGTCCTGTGCCAGTGTCTACCATATTTCACAATAGATAACCAAAGTTCTTCAGAGAAACCTTGAGAGTGTCCTGGTATGGCTTCTTCTGACCTTTGTGTGAGCATTTGCCTTGTGTGAGTTCTCTGTGAAATAGTCTCTCTGGCAGATGTAAAAACAACATGGGCAGCCCATTGGAGCTTCACTCTCTGCAGCAGAGTTTGAATGCTTGGCAGCTCAGCTTAAGAAAGGACCTCAGTGTCTGGTACCTTATCTGGCCAGGTGATCTTTAGCATCTTCCTAAGACAATTCAAATAGGAGTGATTCAGTTTCCTGGCATGATGCTGATAGACTGTCCACGTTTCACAGTCATGTAGTCATTTCACAGGCAGAGAGGTCAGCACAAAGGCTCTGTAGACCTTCAGTTTGGTAGGCAGCTTCGTACTGCTTCTCTCTTGTACTTTCCTTTGGATCCTCCCAAACACTGAGCTTACTCTGGCAGTGCGTGTCAACCTCATCATCTACGTCAGCATCCCTGGAAACTATGCTACCAAGGTAAGTGAACTTAGCCACAGCGTTCAAAATTTCTCCATTTACTGTATTTGTTTTCCCAAAATATCAAAGGTACTGACAATGCTTGGTGACCTTCAGGCAGGGAGAAACAATACTGGCTTGTGTATGTAAATGTTTTAAAATTTGCAAAGCAATGCACATTATCTCACTTGAGCCTCTCAATGATCCCAAGAGAGAAATAGTTTAGCCAGGATTTAGAGCACTTTAGAGTTTGCAGATGTGGGGGTTCCTAGAGCACCTGCTTCCCCCTCCAATAGCCCCACCCATGGTGAGGTCCCTACCAGCCCCACCCAGCCCAGCCCCGCCCAGCCCAGCCCTGCCCAGCCCTGCCCTGCCCTACTCTGCTAAGCCCTGCCCAGCCCTGCCCAGCCCTGCCCTGCTAAGCCCTGCCCAGCCCTGCCCTGCCCTGCCCTGCCCAGCCCAGCCCAGCACAGCCCTGCCCAGCCCTGCCCAGCCCAGCCCAGCCCTGCCCTGCCCTGCCCTGCCCAGCCCAGCCCAGCACAGCCCTGCCCAGCCCAGCCCAGCCCTGCCCAGCCCTGCCCTGCCCTGCCCTGCTAAGCCCTGCCCAGCCCTGCCCTTCCTAGCCCTGCCCAGCCTAGCCTAGTCCAGCCCAGCTCAGCCCTCCCCAGCCAGTTCAGCCCTGCCCAGTGCCAGCCCAGCCCAGCCCTGCTCAGCCAGTCCAGCCCTGCCCAGTCCAGGCTTGCCCAGCCCAGCTGTCTCAGCTCAGCTGAGTACAGTTCTATCCTCTTCCCTTCCCTCCCCCAACCAAGTAGCCACTGTTTAAAGTGTCCCAGAATCTCTATTTCCTCCCTGCAGGGTAGCATTTCCTACCTGCCTCCCTAACTGTCCCTCTGTAAGATCTTTTGTCCCAAGAGCTGAGAAGTCTCCAGTGGTTTCTCTGAAGATGTCTCTCATGCCGTTTGCCCAAGGTATGTTCTGGGGGGCTTGGCCTACCTGTCAGAAATGCTGCTTTAGACTGTGTTCCAAGCAGTACAGAACTATATTGCTCTCACTAGTAACATTATTTCATTAAAAAAAAAAAAACTAATGCTACAAATTGTTTTTACAGGTCATTGGGGGAAAACATTAATTTTTAAAATACACGTTTTATGTGGTTGGCACGTGTATAACTAACTTATAGCAAACTGCTTGCCTGCAGGGGAAGGAAGGAAGGAGAGAATTTGGACCTCAAAATAAATTAAAAAATAAATATTAAAAATTGTTTTTACATGTAATTGGGGGAAAACAAAACATTAAATTAAACCATCAGTATTATCATTTCCATGGTAAAAGATAGCAGAAAGCCCGGTACTCCTTGTGGGGGGCTCGTTGTTGTCATTCAGTCACGTTGGATTCCTCGTGACCCCATTTTGGAATTTTCTTGGCAGAGATCCTAGAGTGGTTTGCCATTTCCTTCTCCAGCTCATTTTACAGATCCAGAAACTGAAGCAAACAGGGCTAAGTGACTTCCCCAAGGTCACACAGCTAGTAAATGTCTGAGGTTAAATTTGAACTCAGGTCTTCCTGATTCCAGGACCAAGCTTTGCCTCCTGCATCACTTAGCTACCCTTGTGTTGGAGAGGAGACAACAGTTCCCTCAAGTCACCTCACCTAAGGCTCTTTTAAGTATTCTTGCCACAGCCTGTTTCCAACACAAGCAGGGGGTGGATGGGAGTGAACATGTCATTTTTTAGTTTATAGGAAGGCAAAGGAGACGTTTCTGAGTTCATCCCACATAGCAAATTTGGAATCCTTTTCACTGTTGCTGTGTCTTTGCTTTCCCTCAAGCACAGAACAGCCTTAAATAGGATCAAGGAATCACAGATTTAGGGCTGAAAGGGGCTCTGCATTCTGGGATCACTAGACCCCCGTGCAGATATGGATTCTTCCATTTCCTACCTGCATGCCCTCCGTCAGACAAGTTCCTTAGCCTCCCTGGGCCTCAGTTTCTTCATTTCTAGGATGGGATGGTTGGGTGACATGGTCTTGGGGATACCTGCCAACTCTAGATATATGGTCTAGGCCAGCGGTGGGGAACCTGCAGCCTGAGGCCACATGTGGCCCTCTAGGTCCTCAAGGGCTGCCCTCTGGCTTCCAGACTTCACTGAACAAGGACTTGTGATGTTTGGATTAGGTCAAAGGGCTGTACTTGAGGACTCAGAAGGCCACATGTGGCCTTGAGGTCACAGGTTCCCCACCTTTGGTCTAGTCCATACTCCTCATTTTGTAGATGAAGAACTGAGATTCAGAGCGGTCAGTAACTAAGGTCACACAGGTCGTAAATGTCCGAGTCATATCTGAAGCCATGGATAAGTAATTGCTAGTTAGTGACATAAATAGAGCTCTGGGCCTGGAGTCAGGAAGACTTACCTTCTGAGGTTCCAAAAAGACTTCAGACACTTACCAGCTGTGCAACACTGGGCAAGTCTCCTAGCCCTGTTTGCCTCAGTTTCTGGATCTGTGAAATGAGCTGGGACACCTAGGTGGCACAGTAGATAAAGTACTGGGTCACAAGAGTACAAGACCCTGGGCAAGTCACTTAACCCTGTTTTCCTCATTTTCCTCATCTGTAAAATGAACCGGGGAAGGAAATGGCAAACCACTCTAGTATCTTTGCCAAGAAAAACCCAAGCAGATCACCAAGAGTTGAGCTGAACAGTACTGAAATAACTCACCAACAACTAAGTGATTGCCATAGTCACACAGCTGGTAGATGCCTGAGTAGGATTTGAAGATAGGTCTTCCTGCTTCCTAGTTCAATACTTTATTCAGATATGTTTCCTCCCTTTCTCATTTATCAGTGGTGTCAAACTCGAATAGAAATCAGGTTCCCTAGTGGCTGTATATTGACTTAAAAACCACAAATTAACATTCTCTCAATTGAATTTTTATTTTGTTAAATATTTCCCAATTACATATTCATCTGGTTCATATTCACATGTCCTCCACAGGCCATATGTTTAACACCTCTGTGATCATCTCCAAAGAACCCAATTCTTTCAGGGCAAGGGATTGCTGAGGATTCTCAGCATATATTATCTTTGAAAATTACTCTGTACTCCATTGTTAGGTATAAGAAATTAAGCCAGACTGAACAAGCTGTGGTATATGAATGTAATGGAATACTATTGTGCTATAAGAAATGGAAAGGAGACGGACTTCATAATTACCTGGAGAGGCTTATACGGACTGATGCTAAGTGAGAAGAGCAGAACCAGGCAAAACCTGTACACAATCACAGACACATCATACATATGATGACCAACCTTGATAAACTGGACTATCCTCAACAATGCACAGCTAAAGACAACTCTACAAGCCTCAAGAAGGAAGGAGATACCTAAAC
>CM053590.1:191916469-191932999 GCA_028646515.1 Pseudochirops corinnae | reverse complement strand
AAGCCTGGTGCCACAGGCTCCACGTGACCACATTCAGCCTATTAGGGAACAGAGTATACTTTCAAATCTGGGAAGGTTCTCAGAGTCACATAGCCACTTTAGCAAAGGGCCTGGGGCAGGGAAGATCTTCAGATTCCCATAACAGTATTTTAATTTTAACTCTATGTTTTTTTATTCTTTTGATTTTGTTTGGTTGATTATTGATATCTCAGAGAGTCATTAGCTTCCACTTGCTCAATTCTAATTTTTAAGGAATTATTTCCCTCAGCTTCTGTACCTCCTTTTCTATTTGACCAATTGTAGTTTTTAAGGGTTTTTTTTTCCCAAGTTGTTGACTCTTTTTTCATAACTCTTTTACATCACTCTTATTTCTTTCCCCAATTCTTCTTCTACCTCTCCTATTTGATTTTTAAATTCTTTTTTGAGCTCTTCCATGAGTTCTTTCTGGGTTCGAGACCAATTCCCATTTTTCTTTGAGGTTTTGCTCATTCTGTTTTGACATTGTTGGTCTCTTCTGAGTAAGTATCTTGATCTTCCCTGTTACTATAAGTTTTCTATGGTCAGATTCTTTTTTTGTTGTTTTTTTATTCATCTTTTCTAGTCTTTTTCCTTATTTTTAAATTTAATCTCTGTTCCTGGGGTGTCCTAAGCATCTTGTTCCATGGGCTGCATGCCCTGGCTGTTTACTTGGTGCTGCACTGGTGTTGCCCTGAAGCCCATGGGAGACCCTCCTGTGTGATGCTACTCTGAAGGGGTAGTATGAGGAGTAGCTGGCACTGCGGGAGGTCATAGGGGTCTGGTAGCTTACCTGGTGCTGAACTGAGGTAGATGGAGGGTTCCTGCTGGTTTCTGTCTGTGTGCTGAGGCTTGTGGGGATGTCTGCTTATTTGCCTTGGGCTATGCAGAAGTATGTGGAGGATCTCAGTACTACCATCTGCCCGTTTGCCTGGATATGTTGGGGCCCATGGGGGATCCTGGTGTTGGCATTTACTTGCTCCACCACACTAGGGTTCAGAACATCTCATTGGTTTGATGAGGAGAGGCTTTGTTGATGGCTTGATAGGACGCTTCCTGTGCTAGTCTGTGTTCTCTCTTTACCCAGGTGGGACAGACCTTTCCAGCTGACTTTCCAAATTTTTTGGGTTAGAAGATTGTTTCACCCCATATTTTTGCCGGTTCTTCTACTCCAGTATTCTTTTGGGGACACTATTTTATAGTTTTTTGGAAAAGAATATGGGAGAGATAAGGCAATTTCCTGCTTACTCCACTATTATGACTCCCAGAACTCTGTGATATTCTTGATTTAAGAAAATGTCAAATTCAGACAAGAAAACATGGCAATTTTCACCATCAACAATAACCCATATCTCTTGATTTCTTATTGACCAGTTGGGTCCACGGAAGGAAGGTAGTATATTTTTTTTTATATAATTCAACTTTAAATAAAAGAAGCAAATTATAAAAGTAAACACATCCTAATGCTCAGATTAGATGAACACCTAGGTAAGTATGAGCACAATCATCTTAACTGTCTTACCACCTGAAAGGGACAGGGAATTTGTGAGAGAAAAATATGGAAAGATAAGTTTAACAAAAAGTATGTTTCAATATAATTTCAGCTATAATGGTGACTGATAATGTGTATGGACAGTAGCACTCCTTTCTATATATTTATATGTAACACCTGCCCTACCAGTTTCAATCATGTAGTGCCTGGTGCCTGAGTTCAGGAAACTCCTTCATTTGTAGACGCATTTTGTGTAATATCCAAAGTCCCCAATAGCCAATCCTTAAGCCCTCGAACAACTGTCTATATAACCTATATCTAAAATTGCATAACTAAATGATTTCATTTTATAAAAGAGACTGTCTTAGTTGGTCTGAGGAAATCTCTGGACAAAATCAGATTCCAAATATTTACCCAACAGGTGGCTCCTTCAGAGGGATCTTGCTGAGGTTTCCCTTGATACTTGGAGCATAAGGCTTTCCATTTCACCCTTTTGATAAAATTCTTTATGGTATCACATTATTTTTGTGTCCTGGTGCTTCCACAAGTCAAACTCAGACTCTGCATTGTTCACATTTGACATAGTAGGCAGGATTGTGGGCAGGATTACCTTCAGGTATTAAGTGACCCAATTTTAAATGAAATAACTTTTTCTGAGATTACAAAAAGATTGCATCATGACTGATTCAGATCATGTTTGGCAGACAAATGAAACTGTTGAGTTTCATCTAATAAGTGTTTGCATTGATGGATCACTGCTTACAAAAGGAACTGATTTGGGGCATTAAAAGCCAAAGAAGAGCCTCCATAAGAGACAGAAGAAATAGGAGAGTAAAGTGAATATGAGAGCAGTCAGAAGAAGTCAGGGACAAAAGATATAGGAGCTGATGAGAAAATCTGCTTCCCAATAAGATTGATGACTCCATAGCTGCCTTGTTGGTAGCCTACAGTTTGCAAAAGAAGGGTTGCTTTGCTAATTGGCTAGAGAAAATTCGATGGGCCAACTGATTTACTTTTATATTACCCTTTTGAGATTTTCAGCAGTTGTGTCAAGTACTACGTAGAGTTCAATGAACTCATTGCTCTCTAACACCACCTACAGCCAGAGAGAAAGGAAAGCTCTCACAGGTGTCTACTTGCCTAATGTTATTTGTTACCCCCTTTCTTTTAGGGAGGCAGAAAAGAGGGGGAAACACAGGCTGTTGGGTTTTGTTTTTTCTGTTTTGTTATGAGTTCTGCTTATTAAAAATAAGGCTTTCCTTTGGTATTAATTTATTGGAGAAAGCAAAATCTTGTTTAGTAAAGAGTTGGCTGAGATTGTCTGCATTGTGAAAAGTGCCAATCTGAGAAACAGAAAAGGAACATTTGTGAAAGGAAAAGTAGGAAGATTTGTAATTCTCTGGCTTAAGGGAACTACTTGTCACTGAACAAATGAAATACACACACATGCATGTGTGTGTGTGTTTATATATACGTATACACACATTTAAAAGAGTATAACACTTCCTCAGCACCCTATTAAGGATGGCTGTGAGCTAAAAGAGCTTGTCACAGCAAAATTGACTGAAGAATAGAGAAAGAATGAATTTGCAATCAGAGCAAAGATGAAGACCAGAAGGGGAGAAGCTGCAAGAGAATCAAATTTTTCCTGAAGGGACCAAGGACATCAAGGCCTGAAGTTCAGAGTAATGAGTTGCCCCAGGCACATGTATTTCCACTCTTCATGTGCCTCCCTGTGAAGCACACAAGCACATATTTTTCATAAATGTGTTCCCTTTCTGCCCAAAGGACACTAAATTCATTGATGAGAGGGTGTTATCTAGGTTTATGGGTAAACTATGATGTTTTTGTTATTCCTGATTTTTTCTTCTATTGAGGAACTGTGATATTTGATTATTCTAGACAATCTCATCAAGGTATCTTTGTTTGCTACAGCCTGTCCCATGACTAGTAGTGTATTTTACTTCTAAGGGGCTGTTGGGAGCTAGAGAAAAGACAATATGCCAACCTTGTAGCTGTAATCTATAACAATCTATGTGGAAGATACCTTAAGGAGACTTGATTGTGGTACACTAACTCCTCTGTCCCATCTATTAACTCAGAACTATGAATAAAGGCCATTCTGGAAGATGTCTTGCTGCACAGATGGATAATAATTGTTCACCTTGGACATGATTCACCTGAAGCTCACATGCATCAAAATCTCTGTGAATTAACCCAACAGATACAAGAAGGACAAATAGGAATAGCTTATCTAGGTTCACAACTAGGCTAATGGAAAGAAAATTCTGCAAGTTATCAAGTATACTGAAATGTGAAGGGTAGAGTTAGATATGAATTGATGTACAGTGAGGCTATATATTGTCACTGTATTATTTAGAGTACATAATGTGAAATTCCAGACTGGATGAAGTAAAAGTCAGAATTAAGATTACTGAGAGAAATATCACTCTGATGGCAGGAAGTGAAGAATTAAGAAGCCTCTTGATGGGGTTAAAAGAGGAAAGTATAAAGCTGGTTTGAAGCTTAACATTAAAAAAAACTAAGATACTGGCAACTGGTCCCATTATTTCCTGGCAAAAAGAGGGAGAAAAAAAATGGAAGCGGAGTCAAATTCTATACTGTTGGGCTCAAAGATCACTACAGATGGTAACTGCAGCCATGAAATTAAAGATGCTTGATCCTTGGAAGGGAAGCTATGGCAAATCTGGACAGCATACTAAGAAACAGAAATGTCACCTTGTTGACAAAAGGTCCATATGGTCAAAACTATGGTTTTTCCAGTAGCTACATATGGCTGTGAGAGTTAAATTATAAAGAAAACTGAGCCCTGCAGAATCAACGCTTTTGAATTGCTCTGCTGTAGAAGACTATTGAGAGTTCCTTGGACAGCAAAGAGATCAAATCAGTCAATACTCAAAAGAAATCTATTTCATTCAATCTATTCATTGGAAGGTCAAGCTGAAGCTTAAATGCTTTGGTCCCATAAAGAGAAGATGGAACTCACTGGCAAAGAGTCTGATAATGGGAAAAATTGAAGGCAAACGGAAAAGGGAATTACAGAGGATGAGATGGATAGATAGCCTCCTGGAAACAACAAACATGAATTTGGACAGACGTTGAGAGAAAGTAGAGAATAGAAGAAACATCTATGTACAAAGAATTGTTCTAGCCGCAGAAGACACAAAAACAGGATGAAAAATTACCTTAAATTCTACTTGGGTTGGGGCAACAACATGTAAATAAATATATGCATTAACTAGAATTATGGGGAGTGAAGGGGAACAAGGAAAACTTTCCTACAGAAGATGGGCTAGGAGCTGAGATTTGAAGGATGCTAGGAAATCTAAAAGGTGAAACTGAGGAAGAAGCACATGTCCCCCTGAGGAGGACAGATTGTGCAAAGGCATGGAGTGGGAAATGGAATGCCAAATTTGGGGTGTAGCAAATAAGTTTATTTGGTTGGGACATCAGTTAGTTGTGGGAAGGGGAGTGATGTGCAAACAAGCCCTGAAGGGTAGGGTAAAGACAGTTTGTTAAGGGTTTTACATGTCAAGCTTAGGAGTTTATATTTTATCCTGGTAGCAAAAGGGATTGCTGAAGTTTTGTGAACAGAAGAGTGACATGTTCCGATGTGCTTTATTATGACAGTCATGTGGAGAATCCTTCAGGTAAGAGGTGACAAGGGCCTAAAGTATGTAGCAACTGTGTGAGTAGCAGCTGTGTGAGTGAAAAGAAGGGGAGACAGATGTGAGAGATGATACAGAGGTGGAATTGACAAGACTTGGCTAGTGGTTGGGATAGGGGGCGAGGAAGAAAACAGAGCTAAATTGGGAATGTGGACAAATAGAAGGCTAGAAATAGGGAAATTTGGAGGAAGAGAGGGGCTAGAGAGAAAGACAATGAGTTCTTTGGAGAATACTGAATACTGGTGCCAGACTTAGTATGATCTTTAACTCTACTGAGGCTCAGAACTCTCCAACTCAAGTGATCCACCAGACTCAGTAACAGGAATTATACCACCTTACATGTTGTACTCTCCAGTAGAATGGAGGCACCTGGGAGGCAGAGATTATTTTTCACTTTTGTCTCAGGCATTTAATAAACATTTATTGATTTTGAATTAATGTATAAGGTAGGAAGGAGTGTTCTAGAGCCATTGAAAAGCAAGGATTAACACATATCTCTCTATTCGTAGCAATTGGTTGTAGCAGTCCAGCAAGATTAACCCAGTAATTAACCATCTAGACTTCCTCACTACTTAACCTTCAATGATGCCACCTCTTTTAATTCCTAATCATGGGTCTGAGAGTTCGGAGAAA
The DNA here is from genome assembly GCA_028646515.1 of Pseudochirops corinnae. Taxonomy (NCBI): domain Eukaryota; kingdom Metazoa; phylum Chordata; class Mammalia; order Diprotodontia; family Pseudocheiridae; genus Pseudochirops; species Pseudochirops corinnae. The sequence continues at coordinate 191,927,170 of CM053590.1, read as the reverse complement.
AATCAGAGAATTAAACAAATTTCATCCACTCCAAATATATTCTCTCTAACCATTAGGGCTTCAACTGCTGTTTGAGAAAAAAAAAAGTGTTTCTTTAGGGCAAGGAGTATTTTTTTTCATCTTTCAGTTTGTACCACTGCTACTGTCAGTCAATAAACACTTATTAAGTGCCTACTATGTTAAGCTTAGTTGTGTGAAGGGGAGTGATATGCCTTGTACAGTGCCTTGCACCTAATAGGTACTTAGTAAATGTTGAATTATTTTGAAATATGATTATTTTAATCTTACCTTCTTCTCATTCTCTAGCACATTTCCCATTTTGGTTCCAAACATCCTCCCCATTTAAGGTTGTAATTTTACTTCATCCATACATTCAAGAGATGGCCCTCTCTTTTAAAAAGTCTCTTTACATCTACACTAATACTAAACTCCTACCTCATTGTCCTCACGAGGAGTCTCTTCTTTCCAAGTAGCTCCCCATCCATGCTCTTGATTCTGTTCCTTTCCACCTGTTACAGAACATTATTGCCTCAGAATTGCCCCTTCTCTTCTGTCTTCAATACCTTCCCATCTGCTGAGTCCTTTCAGCTTTCAAAAAATGAAGCAGTCTTTGCTCTTTAACCTACAGTCCTATTTCTTCTCCTTCCCTTTCCTTTCAAGCTTCTTGAGCCAACAGCTTTGACCTATAGCTTCCATTTCTCCACCTCTCATTCTTTAAGTCCCTAAAATCGAGCTTTTGTCCATTCTACTGAAACTATCCTCTCAAAGGGCATCAATGATCATCTCCTCATTAAAATCAATGACTTCCCCCCCAATCTCATTCTCCTTGGTCTCTTTACAACAGGTGACCCTATTGATCACCCTCTTCCTTTCTTAAACTCTCCTTCCTGAATATCCAGGACAACATTTTGTCTTCATTCTTTTTTTCTCTCTGATTTCTATGTCTCCTCTCCTGATTCTTCTATATCCTATCTCATAAAGTTACTTTCTAAGGTTATATCCTTTCCCTCCCTCCTCTTTTCACCATAGGCCCATGGAGAATTCACTCACACTTAGAGCTTCAACTATCACTTTCATGCAGATGGCATTTGAATCTCTACCTTTAGCCTTCACCTCTCTCCTACATCTTGATGTTGTATTTCTGGCTTTCTCCTTGCCTTTTACACTTATTATGTCCCGCCCTTACTTCCAATATATGTCTACACTAAATTCTTCACATTTTTGCACCTTCCAAAACCAGCTGACCTTTTTGACCATGTGATTCTCTATTAGATTTCCATAGTTGCTTGGAATAAAAAAACTAGTATCATCTTTAAAACTTTCTTGACCATTATATTCAAATATAAACATGGGATCACAGATTTAGAGCTAGAAGGGTTCTTAAGTGATCTAGTCCAACTCTCTCCTTTTACAAGAGAGGAGACTAACACTCAGAGTGTTCCAAGGTCATATGAACAGTAAGTGGCAAGTCCAGAACTGGAACCTTGGTTAATCTGATTCCAAATCCAGTGTTTTTTTCCACAGTACCAACTATACCAAAAATGCCTCCCAAGGAATATACTTTGTGACATTTCTATTTTTTCCTTAATGGATTTTTTACTTTGATCAGAAGCAAGCCTATATGAGGAATAAAACATGTCAGCTTCACGGCTGTTAAAAATAGGAGCAAAGAAACCCCATCTTCAAAAGAATAACACTGTTTCCCTTCTCTGAGGCAGTGCTATGATACCATAGATTTATAGGATCACCACAAATTCAAAATAAAGAAAATATATTAATCTAAAAGAGATTTTTAAAGAGGTTTAAAGTAAGTAGGACTATTCTTTAACATATAATTACATCTTAGCCCCATAAGCCAAATATCTGTCCCCACCCACTCTTCTTAGAATCCCTCAATCCTATCTTATGCCTTCACTTTCTTTAAGGATAGATACATCAAAAGCTTATAAATCTTGAATTTATATTACTACAATGACACATTTCTTCTGATCATCATTTATGGCAGAAAAAAAATCACAGCACTCCTTCCTCTTTGAATCACACTTGTACCTGTGACGTTTCACCGCTGGACCGATGCTGGCACCATCATCAATAACTAGAAATGCACAGTCTCTAACAGGTTGAATTCCTGTGGCTGTAGGTCTTTGAACTGTCTTCTGTACTAGTTCAGACTCATTATTTTAATGAGGTGCAATGCTAAGGTTCACCATTAACCACATGGAAATTTATACATCTCTTTCACTCCCCACATGCTTCTTGGGTCCCAACAAGCTTGAAAAACTCAATAAAGCAAAAACCCAGTGGGATTTTAGCTACTAATAATAACGACCAGCATGTATAGAGCTTGCTGTGTGCCAGCACACTCTTCAAGCACTTTACAGTATCATCTCATTTGATCCTCATGACACCCCATCGGGTAGATGTTATCATCTTCTGTTCAGGAAAAAGGAGGCAGACTGAGGTTAAGTGATTTGTCTAGGATCACATGGTTAGTAAGTGTTTGAGGCAGAATTTGAACTCAGGTCTTCCTGACTCTAAGCCCAGTGTTCTCACTACTGAGTCAGTTATCCTTCCAGGAAGACTTCATTGGCAAGTGTTCTTTGATTGCTAATTATGACAGTATAAGCTGCTGACAAGCCATTGGTAAGACTCCATGGGGAAAATGAAATTACAGGCTCCGATTCACTCTTTGTTCTCCAAAGTAAAAGGCCAAGCACAAATGCCCAGGGTGGTGTCGAGTGTCCAGGTACCTGGCATAGACTTGGAAATCCATGCAGGGATGGCTCGCTTTAATAATCTGTGGATTTTTAATGGATTAGTTTTATGGGGGGGAAAGAAACCAAATAAAATGAATAAACCACTGGTTCATATGACTTAAAAGAGAGAGAGAGAGAGAGAGAGAAGAAAACTAAATCATTAGTATTAAAAATGAAAAGCGTAACAAATACCACTAATAAAGCTGAAATCAAAGCAATTATAAGTAATTATTTTGCCCAATTATAGGCCAATAAATTTAACAATTTAAGTGAAATGGAAGAATATTTAAAAAAATATAAACTGCCTAGATTAGAAGAGGAAATAGAATAGCTAAATAAACCTATTTTAGAAAAAAGAAATTAAAAAGGCCATAAATGAGCTTCCTCTGAAAAAAAGTATCAGGACCAGATGGATTTACAAGTGAATTCTATCAAACATTTAAAGGCCAACTAATTCCAATATTAAATAAATAATTTGGAATAATAGGCAAAAAAGGGTCCTACCAAACTCCTTCTGTGAAACAAATATGATACTGTTACCGAAACCAGAAAGAGTAAAAACTGAGAAAGAAAATTATAGACCAATTTCATTAATGAATATAAATGCAATCCTAAATAAAACACTAGCTAAAAGATTGCAACAATATATTACAAAGATTATATATTATGACCAAGTAGGATTTTTACCAGGAATGCAAGAATGATTTAACATAAGGAAAACTATTAACATGATTGATTATATTAATAATAAAAGTTAAAAAAAACCATATGATTATATCAATAGATACAGAAAAAGCTTTTGATATAGTACAACACTTGTTCTCTATTAAAAACATGTGAAAATATAGATATAAATGAGTTTTTCCTTAAATTGATAAAAAAGGACTTATTTAAAACCATTAGCAAGCATTATTTGTAATGGAAATAATCTAGAAGCCTTCCCAGTAAGATGAAGTGTGAGACAAAGATGTCCACCAATATTATTCAATATTGTATTGGAAATCCTAGTAATAGCAGTAAGAGCAGAAAAAAAAATAGGAGGAATCAGAATAGTGAATGAGGTAATAAAACTATCTCTTTTTGTAGAAGATAGGATGATATGCTTGGAAAATCCAAAAGACTCAACTAAATGGTCAGTTGAAACAATTAATGATTTTAGCAAAGTAGCAGGATATAAAGTAAATCCACATAAATCATCAGCTTTCCCATATACCACAAACAAAACCTGCAAGAAGAGATAGTAAGAAATACCCCATTGTAATGTTAATGGAATTTAAGATCTTCTCTGCCCATTAATAGGTCTCATGTGGAGCCCATTAAATGAAGCTTGCTTAGGGAAGGCTTGCTTGTAGGAAGGCTTTCACACCTTGTGTTAATTTCTAATTAGGCACGAGTCAGGGGGGTTGTGATGCCTTCAGGCTCTGAGAAGCGTATTTATACTCTGAGTTGGTATTTTGCTTTGGGGGTTCACTTATGAGAAGAGTCTTATGAATCCCTGGTCAAGATTCAGAGTGGCTGGATGTTCAAAGCGCTCCAACTGCTCAGATGCAAAAGCACTCTCCATCCAGGGATATATGTAAAGTGTATAGCAATATTACTTTGATTCAGGCAGTCAGAGCCCTGTCTGTTGGTCTTTATTTCTCTGCTTGTATTTTCTCAGTTTGTATTTTCTCAGAAGTTCAGGGTGCTCACTTTTCCCCTGCCCTAGTGAATGTAATTTTAAAAGATTTTTGACCCCTTGCACAGCTATCTTTCCTAGTAAAGCAGATATAAGAACTTTTGCTAGCAGCTATCCTGGGTATGCCAGTGCGGTTGCCACTATACCTATTTAAAATAACTCTGGAAAGTATAAAATACCTGGGAGAACACCTACCAAAACAAACCCAGGGAATATATGGGTGAAAATTATTTTAAAAAAAAACTTTTTATACAAATAAAATCAGTTTTAAATAACTGAAGAAATAATAATAGTTCATAGGTGGTAGGTCTAATATAATAAAGATGACAATTATACCTAAACTAATTCATATATTTAGTGCCATCACAATTAAATTACTAAAAAAATCATTTTACTGAGTTAGAAAAAAAAATTCATTTGGAAGAACAAAAGTTCAAGAATATCAAAGGAACTAATGAAGAAATATAAAGGAAGGAGGTTTAATAATACCAGATCTTAAACTATATCATAAGGCAGCAATTATCAATGGTACTAGTTAAGAACTAGGAAGGTAGATCAGTGGAACAGACACAGCATATAGTTTACAGCAACAAATGACAATAGTTTGACAAGTATAAAGACTTCAGTCTTGGGGATAAAAGTTTGTTATTTGGTAAAAATTGTTAGGAAAGCTGTAAGGCAGTCTGGCAGAAATTGGGCATAGACCAATAGCTTACACCGTTTATGAAGATCAGGTCAAAATGAATACATGACCTAAATATAAGGAGATATTACAAGAAAATGTGGAAAACATGGAACATATTACCTACAGACTTGTGTTAGATGAACAATTTATGAATAAACAAGAGGTCAAGAGCAGTGTGAGGTGTAAAATGGATAATTTTTCTTAACATTAAATTAAAAAGGTTTTGTACAAATAAAACAGATGTAGCCAAGATCAGAAGGAAAGCTAAAAACTTGGGGGAAATTTTTATAGTTTCTCAGATAAAGGTATACATAAAAAACTTGGTCAAATCTATAAGAATACAAGTCATTCCCCAACTGATAAATGGTCAAATGATATGAACAAGCAGTTTTCCAATGAAGAAATCAAAACAATTTGCAGTCATATAAAAATGCTCTAAATCACTATTGGTTAGAAAAATTCACCTTAAAACAATATTTTACACCTATCAGATTGGCTAAAATGATTGAAGGGGAAAGCAAAAAAACATTGGAGGGGATATGGAAAAAAATGGTACACTAATTCACTGTTGGTGGAACTGTGAACTGATTCCACCATTTTGGAGAGCAATCTAGAATTATGCCCAAAGATGTTTCCAAAGATGGTCTGTTTCCAGAGATGATTAGGCAAAAATGAAAAGAACTTATATGTTTTAAAATATTTGTAGCAGCTCAGTTTGTGGTGACAAAGAACTAGACATCATAGGGATGCCCATCAATTGGGGAATGCCTGAACAAGTTGTGGTATATGCTTGTGATAGAATACTTCTGTGCTATAAGAAATGATGAGCTTGATTATCTTAGAAAAACATAGACAGACTTGCATAAAATAATGAAAAGCAAAATGAGTAAAACCAAGAAAATATTGCAGATGATAACAGCAATATTGTTTTAAGAACAACTTTCTGTGACCAAGTCATTTTGACTCTTATAAATACCCAAATTAACTACAAAGGACCTATGAAGCAAAACACTGTGGGCATCCAGAGAGAGAACTGATAAATAGAAGTATGTATAGAATGATTTTATACAAACACACGTATATGTATGTATGTATATATGTATACATTCATACATATGTGTGTGTATATATATATATGTATATATATATATATATACACACACACACACACCTACACACATACACATTTGTGTCTCATGGTAGCCATCTGGGGGGGGGAGGGGGAAGAAAGCTGTATGATAACTTTATTATATATTTAAAAGAAACAGCAAGTTGTGCATAATAGATTTTCAGTCACAAGTGCAATCATTTTTTCCCATTCTATTCTGCTATGAAAATGCTTGTTTTATTTCTTAAGTTCAGAATAAAGTGGGAAAAAATAAGGGTTCACTTCTTTAAAAAAAAAAAAAAGAAAAGAATGCTATACATGGCTAATATGGAAATATGTTTTACATGACTTCACTTGTATAACTGATATCATGTTCTTACCTTCTCAATGGGTAGGAGAAGGGAGTAATTAGGAACTCAAAATTTTAAGAAATAAGTGATAAAAAATAAATGAATGAATGAAAGGAGAGGAGAAAGAATCTCTGCTATATCAAATTTAGCAATTTGTTCTGCTTTATTTTGTTTGTCCATGGGCTGTTGGCGTTTTGTTTCTCCCTTTAGACTATAAACTCCTTGAGAGCAGGAACTGCTTTTGTTTTTCTTTGTGTCCTCAGCTTTTAGCACGGTGCCTGACGTATAGTAAGCCCTTAGTAAATGCTTGTTGGTTTGACTGACTTAACAAAGCTATTTATGCTTCAATTTCAAAAGAAGTCTCAGCTTTTTTTAAAATAAACATTTTTTTGAGGCTATTCCTATCACAGGTTATTTGCATCACAATGGTTTCTGGGAAAATATCCCTTCTTAATCTCCAAATTAAACTTTCTCTAGTTATAAAAAAAGAAAAATAATTATGAAAAAAGTCTGATAGACTATACATCATAAAATATATGCGACATTCTGCCCCAGTCGTTCCTACTCTTTAGGATGAGGAGGGCTAGTGAGATCCTTATCACCTTCTACTCAGATTATCGCCACAATCTCACTAACTCGAGTCTCTGCCCACTTTAGTCTGCCCCCTACCCATATTGCTGCCTCAGTGATATTTCTTCACTGAACATCTGACCACGCCACTCCCTTACTTAATAAACTCCATTGGCTCCCTCTTGTGTCTAGGATAAAATAATAAACTCCTCTGTTTAGTTTTTGTATTTTTCACTTAAACCTTCACAATCTTGTTCTAAACTATCTTTCCCAGTCTCATCGTATATCACTTCCCTGCACATAGTCTAGGATCCAGCCAAACCAACCTTTCCTCTACCCTTCCACATATGACACTCTTTGTCTCCTATCTAAATGCCTTTGCACTGATGGTCCTTCGTGCCTGGAACACTTCCTTCTATCACCGTGGTGAATTCTTTCTGTTTTCCTCCCATCATCATATTGCTTTACTTTTTTTTAAATGAAAGTTTTCACCACAATTCTTTTAAATACCAAGTTTCTCTGAGCTTTTAAAATTTGAACTCTTCTACATAGATTTGAGTTCCATGCAACTTCTTAGAAACACATGTTACATCAAGTGGGGGATATGCCAGAACTACTTGGAAAAGGGTGGTCTAAGTCTTAACAATTACGGCATTTTTGTCTCCATCTTCAAAGTGAAAGACAACATTTATCTCATTCTGACTTGCGTTTCTCAGTGCTCTTGTACCTTGGTCTCAGAATAGCAGGGGGTAGGTCTGACCATGTCACCTCCCTCTTCAATAAACTCCAGTGGCTTTTGATTACTTCCAGAATCAAATATAAAATCCTCTGTTTGATTTTTAAAGTCCTCCATATCCCCTTGCTTCTTGTCCCTCTAGCCCAGTGGTTCTCAACCTTCCTACTGCCGTGACCCTTTAACACAGTTCCTCATGTCGTGGTGACCCCTACCCATAAAATTATTTTTGCTGCTACTTCATAACTGTAATTTTGCTACTGTCATGAACTGTAATGTAAATATCTGACATGCAGGATGTATTTTCATTGTTACAAGTTGAACACCACCCACAGGTTGAGGACCACTGCTCTAGCCCCTTTCCATCTCCCTGTCTCTTATACCTTACTCCTTTCCCTGTATTATTTCATTCAATGTTGCTGGCCTCTTTGATGTGCCATACATAAGACGCTTCATCCCCAGTCTCCTAGCTTTTCACTGTCCCTCCTGCCTGGACTGCTCTCCCTCCATCTCTACCCCCCGGCTTCCATGGCTTTCTTCAGGGCTCAGCCAATGCTCTGACCTTCTGTAAGAAGCCTCTCCCGGTCCCCTTAATCTTAATTGTCAGTTTGAGATTATCTCCAATTTATCCTGTCTTTGGCTAGCTTGTACACAGTTGTTTGTATGTGGTTTCCCTCATTATTCTGTGAACTCCTGGAGAGCAGGGACTGTTTTTGCCTTTCTTTGTGTCCCTAGTGCTTAGTACGATATCTGCCACATAGTAGGGGCTTAAGAGTAAGTTGTTGACTTGATTTGTAGAATTATAGAAACATCAGTGTAGACTGAAAGGCACCTTTGAGATTGACTAGTTCAGCCCTATCATTTTAAGAAAGTGGAAAGTGAAGCACATAGTTTCGATGACTTGTCCAGGCTCAGAAAAGTGGTGTGTAGCCAAGCTAAGATCTGAACCCAGACTCTGAGCAACATGTCAGTGGTGCACTGAGCTTGCCAACTAAAGGTATTGATTTCATATCTAGGAAATTACTCTGTGTTTTTACTCCCCAAAATAACCTACTGCAGAGAAGTTTTTTTTATCAATGTAATAGCCACCCAATAATGATTTTTTTTTGTATTTTTTTTTTGTTTTTTTTTAACAAATCAACCCATGAAGACTGTATCCTAAGGTGCAAAAAAGCTGTGATTCATCTCAACGGAGGAAACTGCTGCACCACCCAAAAATATAGATTATTTATTTATTTATTTTATTCATTCATTCAATTTACAATTCTGAAGACCTAAGCAATTAGGCAGTAAGGTGCATAGATGAGAGAGTGGCTGAACTTGGAGTAAGGAAACCCTGAGTTTGAATCTTGCTTTAGACATTTACTAGCTTTTGGCCTCGAGCAAATCACTTAACTTTTCTCAGTCTCAGTCATCTCATCTGTAAAATAGGATAACTAGAGGATCAAGTGAGATAATGTATGTAAAGAGCTTTGTAAAACTTAAAGACGTGATATAAATTTCAGTAATTACCATCGTTGCTAAGCTTCGAAATGAAGCCCAAGTGTATACTAGGACAGCTCTCATTTCTTGGTTTCTAAAGACAACCACAGCTGAATTTTGTCTGTACTCAACTCTCTAACTTCCAGGTTTCCAGGGATCACACTTAAAATCATCAAAGCTCTAGGATTTTGTCACTATAGGTACAATTCACAGTCAATCAACACACAAGTATTAAGCATCTCCTCTGTGCCTTTGTGCCAGGGACTAGATGACACAAAGACAAAAATTCGATATTTCTTGCCTTCGAGTAGCTTACATTCTGTCTCTTGTCTGTGTGTGTGATAAAGATGCAACTGAGGAAAGCTTTTCTGGAAACAGTACTTGGACAGGAAACCGAGAGACCTTTGATGTACAGGAGTCATCAACAGGGCACACTAGCGGCTCATTTAGCAGCACCAGATTCCTTGGCAGGTGAGCTTTATAGAGAAACTTGCCAGTGGCTTCAATAATCCAGCAAACTCCATATCACAAGTGCTTTTTCCAAAGCCTCTTCCCTGGCATCAGAGGGGCTCCCTGTGGAGCTTTCCAGTCAGGGAGTATGATTTGCTATTGCTCTCTCCCTTTCAAAACGTTTTAATTTTTTCATATCTTGCTTAATATTTCATTGTTTCCCATGGATGAAAGGCGGAATGCTTGTTCTGAAAAATATATAACTCCTACTTACACAGACGGGATCGATCCCAGAGCAGTGTTCACAGCCAGGGCTGCCAACTTCAAAAATAAATGATTTTGATATCTTCAGAAACCAGATTTTCATATTTGCTCTCTGAAGGGTGGAAGGTACATTTTTAATAAAGCTCTTGTGATGAATCGCTAGCTCAAAAATAGAAGACAAAAGCTCGGCCCCTGCCAGGCTGTAGGAGCCCATCAGATCCAGTGAGTCATTTATCCTGTAAGCTGGAGAACAGCAGCCTTCCACTGTTGGGTTGATCTCAATTGAGTGGAGCCACCCCATTTCTCATTATCAGCTCTGTTCACACTAGAGGTGACTGGCCTCCAGTAAGCCTCAAGACTTTGGTGGTGTCCAACTTCAAGTTCCAGATGCAGACGCAGACAGCCATTATCATGACACTATCATGGCAAGTTCCAGTGGAGAATCACCATATTGGTGCATGTTTATTTGTAACAAGGCTTAGGTCAGGAAGAGCCTTCTGGCTTAATTTCTTTTTTTTTTTTTTTATTAATTTTTTTTTAATTTACTCATTTACTTTTAATTTACAAGATTCAGTTCCACAATCACTTGAGTTTCAGATTTTCTCCCCTCCCTTCCCCCCCCCCC
>CM053590.1:191897315-191915969 GCA_028646515.1 Pseudochirops corinnae | reverse complement strand
CCCTGAACTAGGTAAATGATATGCTTGATTAAAGTGAGATTGTTAACCCATTTTGAGTTGCTTTCCTTTAGAAAAGCAGATCTAAGAACCTGTGCTAGCAGCCATCATGGGTATGCTAGGGTGCTTGCTGATACAAATACCTCATTGGAAAAACAACTGACTTGGAAAATAGATCCAGGAGAGATAATGTAAGGATCAATGGACTATCTGAAAGCCATAATCAAAAGAAGAACCAGAACCACATCTTTCAAGAAATTATCAAAGAAAATTGCCCTGAGATGTTGGAGCCAGAGGGCAAAATAGACATTGAAAGAATCCACCAATCACCTCCAGAAAGAGATTCCAGAATGAAAACTCCAAGAACATTATAGCCAAATTTCAGAACTAGTAGGTCAAGAAAAAAGATGGTGAGCTGCCAGAAAGAAACAATTGAATATCAGGGAACTATAATCAGGGTCACACAGGACTTAGAAACTACAACATTAAAAGATAGGAGGTCATGGAACATGATATTCTGAAGGGCAGAGGAGCTAGGAATACAACCAAGAATCACCTACCCAGTGAATTTGATCATAATACTTCAAGGGAAAAAATAGTCATTCATTGAAATAGAAGATCTCATTAGGAGAAGACCAGAGCTGAGCAAAACATTTGATCTCCAATATCAAAATTCAAGAAAAGCATAAAAAGGAAAAAGGAAAAAGAAAACAAAAGGAATTCAATAGGGCTAAACTGTTTACATCCCTATATGGGAAGACGATACTTGTAATTCTTAAGAATTGTGCCATTAATAGTACAGTTAGAAGGAATATACATAGAAAGTACTGATATAAGGTGAATTTGAGGGAATGACATAAAAAAAGTAACAGATGAAAAAGGGTGCAAAAGGAAGGGAGAAGTATAACAGGTAAATTATTTCACATGAAAAGGTGTGAAAGACCTTTTATAGTGGAAGGGAGGATAAGAGAGTGGTTGATGGGCATTGCTTAAACCTTACTCTCATCAGAATTGACTAAAAGAGGGAATAATGCACACAGTTCATTGATTATAGAAATCTATCGTACCTAACAGGAAAGTAGGAGGGAAGGAGATTAAGTAAGAAGGGAGGACTAACAGAAGGGAAGAGCAGATTGGGAGAGGCAGAGGACAGAAACAAAATGCTGGTGAGGAAAGAACGATGAAAGGAGAGAAGAGACAAACAGGAGGAAAAATAGGATGGAGGGAAATATACAGTTAGTAATCCTAACTGTGAATGAGAATGCGATGAATATTCCCATAAAACAGAAGTGGCTAGCAGACTGGAACAAAAACCAGAATCCTACAATATGTGGTTTATGAGAAACACACTTAAAGCAGAAAGACACACACAGAGTAAAAGCAAGGGGCTAGAGCAAAATCTATTTTGCGTCAGTTTAAGTTAAAAAAAAAACAGAGATAGCAATTCTGATCTCAGATAAAGCAAAAGCTAAAATAGATCTAATTAAAAGAGATAAGGAAGGAAACTACATCTTGCTAAAAGGCACCATAGATAATGAAGTAATATCAATATTAAACATATATGCATCAAGTGGTATGGCATCTAAATTCTTAGAGGTCAAGTTAAATGAGTTATAGGAAGAAATAGACATCAAACCTATACTAGTGGAGGACCTCAATTGTCCTCTCTCAAAATTTGATAATTCCAACCAAAAAAAGAAACTAAGGAGATGAATAGAATTTTAGAAAAGTTAGATATGACAGACCCTTTGAATAATTTAAATAGGAATAGAAAAGTTATACCTTTTTCTCAGCAGTGCATGGTAACTACACAAAATTTGACCATGTATTAGGGACATAAAAACCTCAAAATCAAATGTAGAAAGGCAGAAACATTAAATGTATCCTTTTTCGATCACAATGCAATAAAAATTACATTCAACAGAAGTCAGTGGATAGATACATGAAAAATTAACTGGAAACTAAATAATCTGATCCTAAAAAGTTAAGTGAATCAAAGAACAAATCACAGGAATAATAAATAATTTCATTAAAAAAATAACAACAATAAGGTAACATACCAAAATTTATGGTTTGACAATAAAGCAGTACTTAGGGGGATATTTCTTTCTCTAAATTCTTACATCAACAAAACAGAGAAAGACCAGGTCAATGAATTGGGCACTCAACTGAAAAAACAACAAATTAATAATCTCCAATTGAGCAACAAATAGAAAATCCTGAAAAACCAAAGATGAAATTAGTATAATTGAAAGTAAGAAAACTATTTAGCTAATGAGTGAAACAAAGAGCTGGTTTTACAAAAAAAGCAATAAGGTAGATGGCCTAGCAATGCCAGATCTCAAACTATATTATAATGCAGTAATCATCAAAACTATCTGGTACTGGCTAAGAAATAGAGTGGTGGATCCATGGAATCAATTAGGTACATGAGAGATAGTAGCAAATGGCCACAGCAAGCTAGCGTTTGATAAACTTAAAGATCTGAGCCTCTGGAATAGGAGCTTACTATCTGACAAAAACTGCAGAGAAAACTGGAAAACAATATGACACAATCTAGGTATAGCTCAACATCTTACACCATATACCAAGATAAGGTCAAAATGGGTACATTATTTAGACATAAAGGGTGATACCATAAGCAAATTAGAAGAGCAAGGAATAGTCTACCTGTCAGATCTATGGAGAGGGGGAAATTTTATGACAAAATAAGACATAAGGAGCATTACAAAATGTAAAAAATTATATTAAATTAAAAAATTTTTGCACAAACAAAACCAATGCAACCAAGTTTAGAAGGAAAGTAGAAAGCTGGGAAGCAATTTTTAGAACAAGTGTCTCTGATAAAGGCCTCATTTCTCAAGTATATAGAGAATTGGGTCAAATTCATAAGAATATAAACCATTCCCCAATTGAGAAATGGTCAAAGGATATGAATAGGAAGTTTTCAGATGAAGAAATCAAAGTTATATAGTCAATGAAGTGTTCTAAGTCACTTTTGATTAGGGAAATATAAATCACAACTCTGAGATACCATCTCACACTTATCAGATTGACTAATATGAGAAAAAAAGGAAAATTATAAATATTGGAGAGTGTGTAGGAAAATTGGAACACTGTTGGTGGAGTTGTGAACTGATCCAACTATTCTGGAGAGTAATTTAGAATTATGCCCAAAAGGCAACCAAACTTCACACCATTTGATCCAGCAATATGACTACTAGGTCTGTATCTCAACAGGATCATAATAAAGGGAAGAGGACCCAGACATGCAAAAATTTTTATAGCAGCTCTTTTTGTGGTGCAAAATATTGGGAACTGAGAGGATGCCCATCAATTAGAGAATGGTTGAGCAAGTTGTAGTACATGAATATGATGGAATACTATTATGCAATAAGAAATGATGAGCAGCTGATACCAGAATGACTTGTATGAACTGATGCAAAGTGAAATGAGCTGAACCAGGAAAGCATTATACACAGTAAATGCAACATTGTGTGATGATCAACCATAAATGACTTAACTCTTTTCAGCTACGTAATGATCCAAGACAATTATAAAGGACTCTTGATGGAAAATTCTATCTACATCCAGATAAAGAACTGATAGACTGAATTTAGATTGAAGCAGACTATTTTCACTTACTTTACTTTTTTCATGCTTTTTTCCCCTTTTGATCCATTTCTTTTTTCACAACTCTGACTAATATGGACATATGTTTTACATGATTGCATGTATATAACCTATATAAAATTGCTTACCATTTTAGAAAGAAGGGAGGGCAGAAATAGAGAGAAATCTGGAACTAAAATCTTGTAAAAATGAATGCTAAAAATTGTCTTTACATAAAGTTGGAAAAAATAAAATACTCTATTAAATGTAGTCAAGAATGTCATAAAAAGGCCCAAAGTACCATGGGCTCACTCAGTACCTCCCCTTCAACTCAGCTTTAGGATTGGGGTGCTAACATCCATGACTAGACATTCAAACTTTCACCTTGAGTTCCCGTCTGATGTGTTCTCTTGAAATATACCAAACCAACTTGACATGACATCATCATTAAAATGCACAAATGAAATAAGATAAGTTAAATGAAGGGCATTCAGTTAAATGGTCATACTTTTCCACTCCCATGTATCCCAGGGAAGTCTCAGCACATTGTAAACCAATCTGTACTTGCAACAAGAAAGTAACATGACTGAGTGCAGAGGTGTCTCAGTGGGCCTGAACTGAATGAAAATATAATTGGGAAATATTTAACAAAATAAACACAAAAATGCAGTAGAACATAGATAGTGTTGATATGTGTTCAAGTTCCATCTTTGATATATACTGGCTGTGTGACCTTGAGCAAGTTACTTAACCTCTCAGAAACTTGGTAATTCTCCCAGACTATAAATTTTAGAACAGTTGCTGAGTGTAATGGTAGAGGAAATCTCTTCCCTGGGAGTACACCAATGAAATCAGAGGTATGGGCCAAAGACAAACAAAGAAGGCAAAATTTTCAAGGCAGTAGAAATAGCATATATCTAGTCAGTTATTTCAGGATATCAACATGGGAATGGGCACCACAGAGGATGTGCCTATTTCTTTTGGCTCAAAGATATGAGGGGCGTCGTAGAAAGTGATGTTGCTTCCCTTGCAGAAGTAAACCTGATTGCTCCTACAGTTATGAACACAGCTCCTAATTTTCTTCTTGTCACACCCCTGGCTAAACTCCTGCCTTCTTGCATGGGGAGTCTCTTCTTTTGTGAGATTTTCCCCTATTGTTTTTCAAAGCATGCTTTCTTTGGGGGGGATGTGGTCCCCAAAGAAAATACCGATTCAAGACCTGGAATTGTGGTTGTTTGGCAGTGTGGATCTTTATCCTCCCAATGAGCAATCACAAAATAAGGGGAACATTGAACCCATTAGGGGTTAATCATACTAGAATTGTGGAGAATGTCCCAAACTCCCCATCAGCCAATAAATAGTAAGTGCCTACCATATGCCAGGCATGATACTAAACACTAGGAATATAGGAACCTCCCCATCTTGATATAATTTGCTGCTTCTAGTGGTGGTTCCTTTTAGCTGTACATAGTTAAGTAGTGGTGGCAGGGGAGATCCTAGCTGGCTTCTACCAGCAGTGACTCTCTCTTAGCAGCTGCTCCTGCTGGCAGGGACTCTTGGCAGCTGCCTCATCCACAATAGCTCTTGGTGATGCTGGCTCCCAGCTGTTCTTGGCAATCCCTAGGGGCTATACCTATTAGTGACAGCAGTTCTCTGTAGCAGCCCAGAGCTTCCCCTACATGTCCCTCAGGGGTTCTCACCTTTGCCAGCAATTCTAAATTCCTTAGAAGTGGGATACATGTTTAATTGGATCCCTTTTTTGTTGGACCCCTATTTTATTCCAATCAATATTAATCAATTTGATATGACTCCAAAGGAGTAGTGATTGTAAGTTCTGTATATTAGGCCCTAAAACTGTGAACCAAAGATTGTAAGTTCACTTGCTTAATCATAGGAAGCTAATTAGAGGACCTCCACCCTTGTTTTTCCTTATTATGCTGACCAAGCCCAGTATGTCAGAAATTACTCAGTTATATGAAACGTCTCTCAGCTATTTTTGTTGCCTTTCTGTCCCTTGTCTTCCCTCTATTGCCCAACATGAGGAGATGACCATGAGCATTTGGCTAACTAGTGACCTTGGTTGCCCACCTGTGGACTGTTTTTCTACTAGCCCAAGGGTATGCTCATCAGAACCTCCTCAAAGGTTAAGATAGAGGTCTGCTCATTAGCCCATTTGTCAACCACTGGGATTCTGTATTTTGTGTAGACCCTTCTAGAGGGTCAATGGCAAGGTCTACCAGCCAGTGAGATTCTGTATTCTTGGTTTGCTGCATCTGTATGGTCTAGTTATCAAACGCTATAAAGCTAAGTCTAATGAGCAGACCTTGGCAGAACTGTCTTGACCTTTGAGGAGGTCCTCATGAACACACCCATGGGCTCTTTAAAAAACTACTCTTTAAGGCAATTTATCCCAAGTCTTCCCTCTAGAAGTCACATTTGAAAACAAGTCTGTGAAAAGGCAGCATGGTGGAAAGAAAGCTGACCTGAAGGTCAGGAAGACTTGAGAACAAATCTTACTTCTGACACATATGGACTGTGGCCCTCGGCAAGCTGGGGACTCTCAATGCCTCAGGCAACTCCTTAAAGACTGTAAGCTGGAAATGGGGGCTGCATCTGCATCAGCAGTAGAGTTTTCCTCCCCAGGAAGTGTCCCCTAGCCAATTAAATCATAGGCCTGCTTAGAAGGGACAGTGAAGCACCATGAAAAGACTACTGGCTTGGGAATCAGATGGTCTGGGTTTACACCCTTGCTATGCCATTTAATATCTGTGTGAGCTTGGAAAAGTCACTTATCCTCTCTAGGACTCAGTTTCCCCATCTTAAAAATGAGAGGGTTGGTTAGATAACCTCTAAGGTCAATTTTAGCTCCAAATTTCTAAAAAGTACTAAAAAGGAAAAAAAAAATCTGTCACACAATCTTATGTCAGACCATAACTGTATTTCTTGCTGAGCCCTGAGATGGTTCCCCCTCCCTTCTAACAGCAACCAAAAGACCTAAAAACAAACAAACAAACTTTTCCTTTCCTAAAAGGGGAAAATGGCTCATAGAACACTTTACATATCCCTCAGATGATTTATTGCATCAGACTTCCCTTTCATCAGAGGAGGTCTTTGCTGGCTGTGGTGTGGAGGAGGGGACTG
This sequence comes from Pseudochirops corinnae, assembly GCA_028646515.1. Lineage (NCBI taxonomy): Eukaryota > Metazoa > Chordata > Mammalia > Diprotodontia > Pseudocheiridae > Pseudochirops > Pseudochirops corinnae. The sequence continues at coordinate 191,909,219 of CM053590.1, read as the reverse complement.
TCCATGGTGATAAAATGCTCAGTTCCTCCCGGTCTTGGCTGAACTCTGGTATCCAGACAACTTTGTGATTTTTTCCTAATTACTCTTCCCATGCTTTGCCTCATGGGGCACAGGTATGAGGCAGTGGAGTCCCCATAGTTGTTCAAGCTTGTCTAAAAAGAGCCCTGGATTACCCATATATGGCTGTGTTTTAACCACCAATAACAATGACCCTCGAAGTGGGTGAATCAAATAATGTAAGATGTTAAGTGATGTGCCCAGAGTCACATGGGTAGTAAGAGTCTGAGGCTGGGTTTGAACTTACTCTTCCTGAGAGACTCAGTGTTCCATCTACTGTGCCACCTAACTGCCTCTTGAGCTAATAAATAGAATCAAATAATGAAATTCAAAATATGGTTTGACTGATTTTTATAATTCCCCAATCCCCTCTCCACTCCACTCCCTCCACTCCCAAAAAATAATTTTGGGTGCTAATAGGCTAATATGGGGGAGAACCATAGAGCCAACCTACTGTGGGTAGAGAATATATTTTAAGTCCAGCTACGTCCCCTTCATGATCTTAAAGAATTGTAGAAAAGCTCCCACTGTTATTTCATAAGAGCCTTGATGAAAGAAGGGTATGAGCTACGGTTAATATTCTCTCCCTGTTGTTCTCCCACACCAAAGCTGTGAGTAGTTGGTATGTGCATCACTAGACATGGAGGCCACATATAGTCATGAGTAAGGTGCTGAGTCACAAGGAGCTTGTTTTCTCCTGTGTTTTTCCAATCCAACCCTGGCCAGGGGGATGGGTCCTGGTATCCTTTGGAAAGTCTACACAAATGTCAAAATTGCTGACCCATTTGAAAGTGCAAAGTTAACGTGAGCAGCAAAAGAGGAGAAACTGTCCGCTTTCTCCCGGCTCACATTTTCTGTGGATTTTTCAAGCATGAAGTTTTTTAATAAGCCCGGGACATGCAGGACTTCATTTCTCATAGATGAGACACTACCTCATTGACTACTTAGTCTGGGCAGCTGCTCTTCGGCGGGGCTAATCAGCCGGGAAAGGTGAGCAGCCACTCCCCATCTAGTATCCAGCTCGTTTTTTAGAGAGGAGATGGAGTGGCAAAACTTTTTTTTTAATGATATGGATGGCCACCCCTCTTCTTTAGGCCAACACAATTCCATATTTATGGGAGGATGGCTGGCTTCCTAGCAGACTATGGAATACTACCAGAACTATGAGCAATAACAAATGTGAAGAATGCTGCTGGATGAGATTTTAATGCTTTTGGGGCTGGGCACTTGGGACATACCAAATACCTTCCTTTTCTTCCCTTTTTCATTTTCCTTGTTCTTCCTCTTCCTTCCCCTTCTTCTTCTTCCTCTTCCTTCCCCTTCTTCTTCTTCCTCTTCCTCTTCCTCCTCCTCCTCCTCCTCCCACCCCTCCTTCTCTCTCTCTCTCTCTGTCAAAAAAAAAATCCCACAGCATTCTCTATTTTATTCTGGATTGGATCAAATATGGAACTTGCAGATGAATTTATAAACCTCTGTGGACATGCTCTTATTTTTTTTTCCCAAACTGGCTAGGTCAGGGTGGGCATGTGCACAGGAAGGACACACCAAGTTTGGTGTTAAATCAGCAGTTTTACAATCTGCCATGTGGGTTTGAAAAGGCAAGGACTTAAATGTCACTGTTGGGAATAACAGATCTTGCTCTGATTGCACACTAAGGCACACTCGCAGTGGAGAGAAGCTTTTATTTATCCCTCAAGTCCTATCTTTTCTCTGCTTGGATCGGCTGAAACAGCATTATGGGGCTGCCTCTGCTGTATGCAGAAACTCGAATTATTAAGAGCATCAGAGTTGGGCTTGGTTGTACACTCACCTGTGATCCCAACCATCAGAGACTGAAGCTGGCAGATCTCTAGAGCTGCAGTGGGTTATGCTGAACTGAAGGCAACTAGATGGTGCAGTGGAGAGAGTGCTAGCCCTGGAGTCAGGAGGACCAGAGTACAAATCTGACTCAGGCATTTCTTGGCTGTGTGACCCCAGGCAAATCAAACCTTCTTTGCCTCAGTTTCCTCATCTGTAAAATGAGCTGGAGAAGGAAATGGCAAACCACTCCAGCATCTTTGTCAAGAAAATCCCAGATGGGGATGGTTACAAAGAGCCAGACACAAATGACTGGACAACAGCAACATAGAGTCTGTGGCTCTAATCTCTGTACCTTTGTACTATCTATCCCCTAGGGGCTATCCCTCCTGCTTAGAATATACCTTCGATTTATGTCTGCATCCTAAAATTGTTTCCTTCAAAATTCAGTTCAGTTACATGGTCTACGTTTTTTTCTGATACTCACAAAAATCATTGCCACTTTCCCCACCCCCATTACCTTGGATTAATTTTTAAAATATATTTTGTATATACTTAAACATTAAATTCTTGCCCATGGCAAGCTGCCCAAGAAGAGGCTGTGTGACTTTGGGCAGACCACTTAACCTCTTGCAGTCTCAGTTTCCTCATTTGTAAAATGGGGATAGTAATAGTACCTGCCTCCCAGGGTAATTGTGGGGGTCAAATGGGGTCATATTTCTAAGAGCGTCATACAGTTCCGGGCACAGTGAGGTACTTCGTAAATGCTTGTTCCCTTCACCCCCACACTATAGCTACGGCTCTGGTACTGTTTTTTCCTTTTCCTTTTTTTTTCTTTTTAAAATTTTTTTAAAATTTATTTTTAGTTTTGAACATTCATTTCCACAAGATTTTGAGTTACAAATTTTCTCCTCGTCTTTCCCCTACCCCCACCTCAAGATAGAAAGCATACTGAATACTCCTTCCCCTAATCTACTCTCTCTTATATCCTCCCCCATACACCCTCTAACTTTCTTTAAAAAAAAAAAATACATGGGATTTCTATACCCCAATGCCTGTATACCTTATTTTCCAGTTGCATGTAAAAAATCATTTTTTTTTTTTAACATTTGTTTTTAAAACTTTGATTTCCAGATTCTTTCCCTTCTTTCCTCCTCACCCACCACCATTGGGAGGACATGCAATTCAATATAGGTTATACATGTGTAGCTAGGCAAAATATTTCCAGAGCAGTTATATTGTGAAAGACTAACTATATTTCCCTCCATCCTATCCTGCCCCCCACTTATTCTATTTTCTACTTTGACCCTGTCCATTTTCAAAATGTGTGCTTCTAACTATTCTCCCCCAATCTTCCCTCCCTTCTGAAAGCAACTGTTTAGAAGAAATTTCCTAGGATCATGTAGCCTGAAAGAAAAGTTCAAAGATAAGTAGAAAAGAGAAGACTAGCAAGAGTTAATAGTGGTTTAGATCAGCCTGTGCCTGGGAGCAGTGAGGTAGGGTGGAGGTTCCTAAAATATTTAAATAAATTAGTGACTAGGAAAAAAAATCACTTAGAAGTTAAAGGGACATTTATTTGCATCTGATCAGAATTTCTAGAATTGTGAATTGTTTTCTAGAATTCAAGTTTTCTTTACTTTCAAAATGCTGCAAATGATAGTTGCTGCATGATCCCTACCACAGACACCCTTGTCTTGACCTTTCATTCTGTGATAATAACTAGGCAGATAGATGAACTCTTCTTGTGTGCTGTATATCTTCTAAGATCACCTGAATTCTAGTGGCATAGGAGTCATTTTATATAGTGCAGGTGGGAGTTCAGTCAAGCATTTCTGTTTCTTTTTGATAGATTTTCTGCAGCAGGTGAGATTGCAGGACAGGTTTGTAAAAGATATAGGAAGGAGAACTGGATATTATTTTAGTTCAACAACCAGGCAGACAGGTTTTTTTTTTTTTTAAAGGAATGTATAATATTGATGATGGCTGAATAATGAGCTTAAAATAAAGTTACCTAGTGACAGTAGGAGAGACTTGATGACCTTCAAGTTTCTTTCTGTGTTAAATATTTTTCATCAATTTCATTAAAATTTCATAATTCAATAGGAATTTGTTAGGTTAGAAAATAAATTGAATAAAGGACCTGTCTCCACCTTTATCAGAACTCAAGGTCCCACCCTGGAATCCTGGACTTTGGATGAGTAAACATTCATTTTATCTTACCTGGATGGAACCCCATTACCTACTATCCAGTCATCTTCAACCCTTTATGCCACGGGCATACCCCTAACCTCCCCAAGCCAAGTGTTAACTCCAACTTTGAGAATAATTATCAAATCAACACTACTCTTCCTAAAAAGGATTTTTTTTTTTTTAGCATTTGTCCTATGTCCCTTCATTTCTTCTGGCATATTTGTCCAAAATTCTAATAATTCTAATAATATAATAATAATAGTGATAACTAACATTTATATAGAACTTACTATGTATCAGGAATTATACTAAGTGCTTTACACTTAATCTCATTTGATTTTCAGAACAACCCCAAAAGTTAGACACTATTGTTATCCCCATTTTTTACAGATAAGGAAACTCGGACAAAGACAGTTTAAATGATGTGCCTGGGGTCACATAGCTAGTAAGTATCTCAGGCAGAATTTGAACTCAGGTCTTCCTGATTCCAGACCCAGGGCTCTATTCACTGCACTACCCTGGCCACCTTTCCCCTATTTCCCCTATCGCAGGGGTTCTTATCCTAGAGGCCAAAAACAAAAACAAACAAAAAGCCCTTGTTTTAACATATTATGTTCACTACATTTTAATATAGTTGGGTTCTTTTGTAACCTTATATATTTTATTTTATACATTTGAGAAAATTACTCTGCAAAGGGGTCATAAACTTCACCAAACTGCTCCAAAAAGTTCCTGATGCACAACAAAAGTTAAGAACCCCTACACTATTAGAGTGGAAGTTCTGTGAGGGCAGGGACTATTTTGTTTGTATCCCTAACCTTTAGCACAGACCCAGGCACACAGAAAGCACCTTATAAATGTTCATTTGTTCCTCCCCATAAAATTCCTTGAATTTTTTGGTGTTGAAAGGCCAGCTTTAAATTAAATGTTAATTTAATTAAAGACACCTTTCTTTTTGCTATGCAGCATAGGCATCCCATAAAGACAGTATGAAAGTAAAAATCTGTTTCTGATCAAGCAAAGAGAGGCTACTTAGAGGACTGTTTTTTGTTTTTTGTTTTTTTAATGAAAAGGTTCATTCATTAGCCTGATCTTGGAATTAGCCATTTTCTTAAAAAGTTTTATTTGTTGCACATTAGGAGCTTCCTGGATTTATGGATCCTGGTACACTAGTTGCTCTTTTTAGTGGTTCCCATCAGTTGACTAGGTCAAGAATTTCAAACCTGTTTCCTGCCCCTTCATCTCACCAAGAATCCTACCTTATCAAGCTGTTTCTTCAGATTAAATATACAACCAAATTCACACTTTTTTTTCAAGAAAAAAGAAAAAGACAGATATTAGATAGGAAAGATGAACTCTTTAGTCTCTGAACAAATGGAATATGTTTGTGATTATAAGGGGTCCTCAAGGACATCTGGAGTCTGTCAGTCTATGAGCCACCATGTGCCAGGCACAATGCTAAGCACTGAGGACATAAAGAAAGAAAAAAGACAGCCTCTGCTTTCAAGGAACTCACAATCTAAAGAGGCAGACAATAGGCATATGACTATGCCCGAAGAAGACATACCCAAACTTCTTTTTTTTTTTTGGAGGGGGGGAAGGGAAGGCAATTGGGGTTAAGTGACTTGCCCAAGGTCATACAGTTAATTGTCAAGTGTCTGCGGCTAGATTTGAACTCAGGTCCTCCTGGCTTCCGGGCCATGCTCTATTCACCATACTACTTAGCTGCCCCTCCAAACTTGTTACTTTACAAGGATGCTGTGAAGAAAATGCTTTGTGGTTTCATCCTCCTTTATACAGTTATCTTTTCCAAACTGCAATTTTCCCCATCATGGTTTTGATATATCACAGATCTGCATAAGAAATTAAATGGGAATTTTGGAGGAGTTTTGTGGAAGCTGCAGATGACACACAAAGGCCAGCAGATGACATAAAAAAGCTTAGAAACTTAGAGATGTGTAAAATGTATGTATAGTATTATATAATATAACCTATGACCAAATATTTAACCCAAATTTTACCATAAGGTACTGTAAACACATCTTAAAAGAAAAAGAAAAAAATTCAGACTTCTTCTCTGGTACCAAGGTAGGGTCAAAAATTTTCAACCTGATTTCCCCAACTGTGGGGGTGCTGCACCCCTAACTCCCACAGTGTAGAAGGGATAAGTGTATATATTATTTGAGCCTGTTTTTTTTAAACCATGTTTATCCTCTTGATTATGGCATCCCTAGGTAAGAGATACAAACCTTAGAAAAACTCATTCATTCTTTAATGCTTAGATGACAAAAAGCTGGTCCACCTTAAGAGATTTTCAGCATCTATGGCAAGGTTCAACCTATAATAATGGCACTGCTTTGTATATATGTTATCCAAAATCTTGAAAACAACATCTCCTGTGACAGAGTGCTCAGAACAGACACTGTAATGTGATACCTCGCCATCACATGGCTTTCTTCCAAAATGAGCAAAATCTAATTTGATATGAGATCTTGTTTGAAGCCTTTCCTTTTGTGCTTTGAGTGTGTGTGTCAGGATGAGCATTTTAAATGCCTTTCATCATGCTCTGTGTCCAGATAGTATGTCTCTTGTTCGTTTTGTCAAAGTGTCTGAGATATGCTTCTGTTGTTCCTATTCCTCCTAATGCCCTGTTCTCCCTTTTTTTTTGTCTGCAAGGCAGCAGCAAATCTGGAATTAACCTCCAGAAATCTCATATATTCAAAAGGGTATAACTAATATATTGGGAAGAATGTGAGATGATAAATCCTCTAATGCAGCAGTTTTCAACTTGTGGGTTGTGACCCCTTTGGGGATCAAACAACCCTTTCACAGGGGTCACAGGGGTCGGAAAACACATATTTCCAATGGTCTTAGGATCCGAGACACTGCTCTTCTATCCGTCTCCAGGCGGGTCCGCCCACATGCAGATATGCCCCCATATGAGTATTAAAGGGTCGTGGCATTAGGAAGATTGAGAACCACTGCTCTAGTGTCTAAGGAATAGAATTCATGGCCCATTTGTTTTTATAATTTTTTCTTAGCATTTCTTAATTTCAAAGTCACTGCTACCTTATTAAAACACACATCCACACACCCCCCACCCCCCACACTCCCCACACCTAGCTACCAAATTGCATTATTCTGCACTCTATAGATGTGGATCTCTTCTTCAACCTTGGAAATTTTGCTTTGCTTCTTAATTCCCATATCTATTTTCTGTGGCTTTTTAACCTTTTTATATTTTTATAAGTTTTGATTCATTATATAGTCCTAAGTATATGAAAGCAAGACATCAAGGAATAACTTAATACATTAGGAGAAGCCATGACAGATATAACAATAACATTAAATTCTGGGACTACAATTAACTCAAAAAAATGAAAGAAGACCAGAATAGTAAGTAATTTAACCAGGACCTCCAAGTGAGCTGATTTTTATTAGGGTTCATGTCTAGAACCTTTGTGAAAAGTAGGTCTGAATTCTATCAACTGAAGGGAAGAAGAAAGTACAGAGGATATGGAAGGGACAGTAAGGGGGAGTAACAGGAGCAGGTGAGGTAGCATTTGCTGACATTAAGGGCGCTCTCAGCTAGGCTCAGAAGATCATAGATTTAGAGTCAGAAAGGTTCTTAGGGTTCATCTAATCCAACCCCTTTCTTTTATAGATGAGGCTTCAGTTGAAGGCAATAGAGGTTGAATGACTTGCCCAAGGTCACACAGGTAGTAATTGGTAGAGTCAGGAACAGCTGGGTTCGAATTCTAACTCAGATATTTATTAGCTGGGTGACCCCAGTAAGTTGAGACTTGAACATGTGGCCTCTAAGTTCAGCTAGGGTGCTCATTCTGTTGTATCAACTGAACTTATTGTTCATTCTTTTCCATTTTGTATGACCCTTCATGACCTCATTTGGAATTTTCCTGGTAAAGCTACTGGAGTGATTTGCCATTTTCTTCTCCAGTTCATTTTATAGATGAGGAAACTGAGGCAAACAGGCTTAAGTGACTTACCCAGGGTCACACAGCTAGTAAGTAAATAAGTATCTGAAGGCAGGTTTGACCTCAGGAAGATGTCTCCCTAGCTCCAGGCCCTCTAACCACTGCATCACCTAGCTGCCCCTTGTACCAATTACCTCGTCCCATTCAATTTAATTATTATTATTTTTTTCAATTTAATTTAACATATGTTCTTAGAGTTACTTATGGCCGAGATACTCAAAATTTTCCACTAAGTGAATAAAATCAACACATCCTTAAATTCTTTGTTTTACACTTTAAATAATGTGTTGTTTTAGAAATGTAGCTATGTAGGTTGTGTCTGGAATCTTAGGTTAATTAGATATAGAGCTGGAAAGGACATTAGCAGCCATCTAGTTTAACCTTTTCATTTTATAGATGAAGAAACCGATGCTCAGAGAGGTCAAGTGATTTGACCAGGATTACACAGGTAGTAAATGACAGTAGGATCCAAACCCAGATCTTCCTGACAACAAGCCCAGCAGTGTTAACCACTACACCAAGTTATTTGTTCGGAACAAAATGATTTGAACAAATGATTTGTTCTCTGAAATTTGGATTCAGCCAAAGGGCCACACTTGAGGGCTTAGAGGGCCACGTGTGGCCTTGAGGCTGCAGGTTCCTTGCCCTGCACTATATTAGATAATCTTTGGCAATCATCTTTTGGCTATGACTTCCAGACCAGTAACGCATTCGTCTTTTATCCAAATGACATGGCTAATGTGCATTCTTCCCAAAAAGATATAACCCACATGTCAATGCACTACACGTAAATCAAATTTTTTATCCAAGATGGTGCTTGAAATTTCTAAAGGGAAAGAATGCTTCTGTGTTGAGAAAAGAAACCCTGATTATATTTCATTATCCATCAACATTTTCTGTTGCTTTTCTGAGTGGCAAATTCAGTCAGCAAAGAGGAGGGTTCCTGGCAAAAGGAAGTTTTCCTGAATGAAGGTGAGATCACATGTCTGTTTAATTGCATGCTCTCTGGCACCATTTCACATGGCTTCCTGTAAGAGTCAGGGCTTTCCCGAGCATCAGTAATATGTGTCTTGAAGCTTTGCAGGGTCCTGTTGGAGCAAGTGATCTTCCCATCAGGCTTCTTTACTTGGTGACTGTTTTCAGGTGTGGTCAAGTTACCTTCAGCAAAATCTAACAATTAGAGAATTGTGACAGAGAAAAACAGGAGACATCCATCATTCCTATATGTCCCAGATCAGTTGTGATCTCATCTGTTTATATGTTTGATATTTTCCTTCTCCATCCCTAAACTCATCTCTTCCATTGTACCTACTATTTAAACTCTTGACTTCTGAATATTTGTAAGTGCAGACTCTAACTCCAAAGGAATTCTACCAGCCCTGATGTTTACTCCTGACCTATGTATGATTGGACCATCCAAGAGCAGTTGGAGTTTGCTCACCCTGTTTTGGAGAATCCAATTCCCTTGTGGCCTAGGCTGCCTATCCTGGGTTGATTTCATGGGATTCAGCTGCTTTCCCATCCATGTGTCCTCATTTTCCTGTCACAGGTCAAAATACAGAATGGGGATAGCAGTCATGGGTGGTGAGAATAGATATGGAGCCCTTTTTGTATGAGGAAGTAGATCCACTAGATCATTTATGTACCATCAACAAATCCTGTAAATGGGTCCCTTTAGTTTGAGACTTTGTCCATGTTTTTTAACATCCCTAAATTTCATGGGGCCACAGAGAGTGCTAAGCTGTCAGATGACGTGTGTTTATTCCCAAGTGGCCATATAGATTTATTTTTCTCTGTGATTCTTCCCTGTAACATAGGCATGATATTAACTGACTCACAGTTTTGACAAAATATTTGTGAAAATAGTACAGACAAGGAAACCAAAGCAAAAGTATCTGTGGAAAAGGATATAAAATATAAAGGTTAAATTAGGAAATAAGTGCCTGTCCTCATTGAGTTAATGCACAGGTATGGACTCCCTGTTTGGTGCTGAGAATGCAAAGACATAAATGGAACAAACTCTTCCCCCGAGGAGTTCATGTTCTACTGGTGGTAGACAATACATATAATATTGCTAATTGAATTAAACAATCTAAATAAAGATATTCTGTTTCAAAGAGAAGTAGATATTGAATGAAGGATGGAACTTATCTGTTTTGTGTTGTCCTTATAAGTCAAATTTTTCGATTAGAGTATGTTAAAGAAGAGGATGAATAATGAAGTAAAATTGAATTCAAAAGAGCTGGGTCTGAATCTCAGCTTTGCTACTCACATCTCTCAGCTTCCATTTTCTTATCTATGAAATGGAGATAATAACGGCATCTGTCCCAAAGAATTAGGAGAATGAAATGAGATAATGTATATAAAGCTCTTAAAGAGCTGTATAAAAACCAACGGTTGTTGCCAAGTGATAGGGTTGCCTGGCATCTCCTTCCTGATCAGAAATTTTCAACTCATTCTACGACCGAATTTTCTCCATAGCAGATCCCCAATGCTGTAACAAAAGTCATTTGGAAAAAAAGGATCTGCTTTGCCAACATTTGCTTTGCTGACAATTTGAATGGGATGCAACTGTGCTGTACACCAAGGGATTAACTCTTCTTCCAGATCATTTGGGGTAGATTAAATACCTTGAGTATTACCCATTTATTTCCTCCCTCCAATTCCAGGCTTTGGCTAAATCCTAGTGGTTTTTCCCACTGTCTGAAACCATTTCCTACCACCCACTCACCCCTCCTCCTTACCCGTTCACCTCAATAGAGCTGGATGGTATAAGTATAATGTTTAGATTGCTTGCTCCCTCTCCTTTCCCCTACCGCTAATTTTCTGTGCCACCACTTCCTTCTTAATTAGAAAGCCTCACATCCTTAATTAGCAAGAATTTAGTATAACAGAAAAATAGCGAAGCATGTATACACTATAACATAAGCTATCTTAGTCTTTAGCTCATACTTTAAAGGGAAAAAATACAGGCCATCTGCCAAGAATTCTGTCTTCTCTTCTTGTTCTCATTTCCCATTATTTGTTCCTAGAGTCTAGTTTCTAATGATGAAGAGGTTCTTTTCCTCATCAAGACCAACCTGTTTATGTGTACCCTTGACCTCATCCTCTCTGTTCTTCTGCAGCAGATTGCCCCACTATCATTCCTTCATTTCTCTCTAATCTTTAAGCTTTCCCTCTCTCCTGGTTCCTTTCCTGCTTCCTACAAACCTACCAGTCTCTCCCACACTTAAAAACCCCTCACCATCTCTGCTAAATATCATCCCATATGTTTCTTCACTTTCTTAGTCAAACTTCTGGAAAATGCTTTTTGTATTAGATAACACAACTCTCAACTTCTTCCTTTCTTTGCAATCTTGCTTCTGATCTCCACCATTCATCGGAAACTGTTCTCTCCAAAGTCCCCAGACTACCCAATCTAATGGATTCCCATCCTCCTTGACCTTCCTTGCTGCCTTTGACATGGTTGACCAGACTCTCCAAGACAGCTTCTCCTTCCCCTGTTTTAAGGTTCTTTTCCTTTGTTTCTCTTGCTACTTGCCTGACCACATCTTTATTTAATTTTATTTTTAATTTATGAAATAAAACAAGAATTTCCTTAACATAGTAGAAAAAACATGCTTGCACATGAAACTACAAACCTATTATGTACAACTTGCTATTCCTTTTAAATATATAATAAAATTATGTAACTTTCTTTTTCCCCCTTTTTTCTTCCTCTGTCTCTCCACCCTAGACATGACTACCATTAGACACAAATATATATACACACATACATGTAAAATCATTCTATACATACTTCTATTTATCAATTCTTTTTCTGGATGCAGATAACATATTCATTCATAGGTCCTCTTCTTTTTTG
>CM053590.1:191886795-191897215 GCA_028646515.1 Pseudochirops corinnae | reverse complement strand
AAAAAAAAAAAAAAAAGCAAGAAAGAAAGCGAAAAAATTATGCTTCATCAGCACTTAGATTCCACCAGTTCTCTCACAGTTACTCACAGTTGGTCATTGTACACTGTTGCTGTTACTGTGTACAATGTTTTTTTTGGATTCTGCTCACTTCACTTTGCATCACTTCATGTAAGTCTTTTCAGATTTTTCTGAAATCACCCTACTTGTCATATCTTATAGCACCCTAGTACACCATCACAATCATAAAGCTTGCTCTTTGCCACCACAGAAAAGAGTTGCTATAAATATTTTTGTAAAAATAGGTGCTTTTATTTTTAGTTTGGTCTCTTTGAGGTATAGACCTAGTAATATTTCTAGGTCACAGGGCATACCCTAGCCCTTTGGGCATAGTTCCAAACTGTTGTTGGGAATGGTTGGACCAGTGCACAACTCCACCAAAAGTGCATTAGCATTAGTGTCCCAATTTTTCCCCATCTTCTCCAACATTTGTCATTTTCCTTTTCCTCCATGTTAACCAATCTTATGGGTGTGAGGTGTTAACTCAGAATTGTTTTAATTTGCATTTCTCTAATCAATAATGATTTAGGGCATTATTCTTTTTTCAGATGAGTATAGATAGCTTTGATTTCTTCTTCTGAAAATTATATATTCATATCCTTTGATCCTTTATCAATTGGGGAATGACTTGTATTTTTCTAAATTTGACTCAGTTCCCACTATATTTGAGAAAAGAGACCTTTATTACAGAAATTGATGTAATTTTTTTTTCACTCCAGTTTCCTGTTTTCTAATCTTGGCTGCATTGGTGTTATGCAAAATCTTTTAAATTTAATGTGATCAAAATTACCCATCTTTACTTCCTATGATTCTCTCTATGTTTTATTTAATCATTTACTACTCTGATTTCTGTACCTAATCTATTTTACTGACCTAGCATTCTATTTCTTAGCCAGTTCCAGATGTTTTTCATGATGACCACTTTGTAATATAATTTGAAATCTGGTACTGCCAGGCCATCTTCCTTCACATTTTCTTTGAATTGATTTCCTTGATATTCTTGACCTCTTGTTCTTCTAGATGAATTTTGTTATCTTTTTCTAGCTCTATAAAATAATTTTTGGCTATTTTATTAGTATTGCACTGAATTAATTTAGGTAGAAATTAGGTCCACTTCTTAATTAGTCTCCTTTGGTGATTCATCATCTATGTCATTCCCACTAATTGTAGTTGTACTTCTTGACTGTTCTGGGTTTCCTTCCTTTTACTATCTACAGTCTCTTTTAGATGACCTCATCAGTGTCCTTAAGTTCAATGATCATCTCATTATCCATATGACTTCTACATCCAAGATCTAGCTTCAGGTTTTTTCCTGAGCTCTAGACCCGCATAGTCACCTGCCTAGACAACATTTCCAAATTGATTTCCTGTGGGTACCACAAACTGAACTCCTTCTCTTTCCTTCTAAGCTCTCCCTCTTCTAGGCTTCCTTATTACCATCTACTATCTACACTACTATCCTTTCAGTCTTCTAGACTCAAAACTTTGGTGTTACCTTTGACTATACACTCATAATCTCCCCACATAACCAATCAATTAACAAATCTTTTCATTTTTATTTCCACAGTCTCATGTGTCCCCTCATCTCTCTTTACACATTCACAATCTAGTTCAGACCCTCATCACTTTTTTTGGTCTTTTTTTGGGGGGGGAAGTTTAGGCAATTGGGGTTAAGTGACTTGCCCATGGTCACACAGCTAGTAAGTGTTAAGTGTCTGAGGTCACATTTGAACTCAGGATCTCCTCACTCCAGGGTCGGTATTCTATTCACTGCTCCCTCTAGATGCCCCCCTCATCACTTCTTGATTAGACTACTGAAATAACTTCTTTCTTCCTTCCTTCCTTCCTTCCTTCCTTCCTTCCTTCCTTCCTTCCTTCCTTCCTTCCTTCCTTTCACCTCCCTGCCTCAAGTTTGCTCCAAACCATCCTCAGCACGTTTGTCCAAGTCATTTTCTTAAGGTACAGCTCTGATCATGTCACCACTACATAAGCCAGCCCCAGTGGCTGCCTATTGCCTCTAGGATCAAATGTAAATTTTTCTTTTTGAACTTTAAAACTCTTTACAACCTGGCCCCTTCCTACCTTTACAATCTTTTATACTTTCTTCTTCACACCCTATATTCCGGACATACTGACTTACTTGGCTATTCAGCACACACAAGACTGTATCTACTTCTTTCTACTGGGAGTTTCCCCAGTCCTCTTCCTCTTCACTTCTGCTTCCTGGAATCTCTGATTTCTTTTAGTATTCAGTTAAATCTCCCTCTTTACAAAACCTATCTAGCCCCACCGCCAATTGCCAATTCCACCTCCCACCCCTGATAGAGTAATTTTGTCTTAACCTAAGCTACCTTATATTGTTTGTGTATCCAAGGTGTCCCACAAGTCTACTCGTATGAATACATTTTGTCACCCTCATTAGAATTTAAGATCTCTGAAGGCAGAAGCTGTTTCGATTTCTGTCTTTGTATTCCCAGAGCATAACCAATAGTAATAGTTTAATAAATGCTTGTTGATTAATTGAAATGAGATTATTTCTTAGGAGTTCTCCTTTATTAAAATAGGCGGGTTTGATTATCTGACGAGATGAGACTGTCATCAAAATCACCTTTGAAAATGGAAAATGAAAATAAGAGAGACATCCATATGTGAAATTTTGAAAGTATTTTGTGTATATTATCTCATTTGAGCCTTGCAATACCTCCCTGAGTCAAATATTCTAGCTCCCTTTATCTGAGACTCAAAGAACTTAAGTGACATATTAGGGTCACATAGCTAATAAGTATCTGAATCAGGATTCAAATCCAGCTCTTTTTTAATCCAAATCTAGCACTCTGTAATTGTCTACATCATAAAGACAACTGCCTACATGATTTGGGGAGGGCTTTATTGTTGAAGGAAAGAAACAAGCATTTATTAAGTACCCAGGCACTAAGCTAAGCACAGTATAAGTATTATTTTATCCTCACAATACTAGAAGATAGGTGCTATTATTATACCTATTTTAGTAACAAGGAAACTGAGGAACACAAAGGTTAAATTACTTGCCCAGAGTCACACAGCTAGCAAGCCAGCATCAACACTCCATCACTGTTATACCCAGATGCTTTCTCTGAAATTGGATTTGTCCCATGAAGGAATAAGTGAATCTTTCCCCTCATATGGTAGGCATCCACACCCCACTGGGAAGATTCAAATTTTAACATAAACTTCACAATCAAGAAAAAAAGTGGAAAAATGAGCATACAACATAAAATCACCTGATTGTAAAAAGGTGCTATGGTGACAAGGACAATCAAGACACAAACTCAGAAGAAAACAATGAAGTTAAAAGGACTATAAGCAGAGTCTCAAAGAAAATTGTGAATTGGACACCAGCCCAACAAGATTCTCTAGAAAGAGCTTAAAAAATGATTTGAAGATAAAAAATTGGTAGAGAAATTAGGTTAAGAAATAAAAGCAAAGAAAGAAAATTATGGGGACAAAAGACTATTAACATCTGGTTAAAAGAGGCACAAAAATACTGAAGAAAATGCCTTAAAAATAGAATTGGCCAAATGGAAAAAGAGGTATAAAGATTGACTGATGAAAATAACTTTGTAAAAAGCATAATCTGACAAATGGAAAAAGAGATACAAAAGAGAAAAAAAGTTATTTAAAAATTAGAATTGGGCAAGTGGAGACTAAGGACTCCATGAGACATCAAGAAACAATAAAACAAAGTCAAACTAATGAAAAAATAGAAGAAAATGTGAAATATCTCATTGGAAAAACAACCGATCTGGAAAATAAAGAAGAGGTAGTTGAAGAAGCATTGAACTACCTGAAAACCATGAGCAAAGAAAGAACTCAGACATTGCATTTCTGGAAATTATTCAGGAAAACTCTACCTTTAATATACTAGAACCAGAAGGTAAACTAGAAAGGGAAAGAATCCACTGACCACCTAAAAGAGATCTCAAAATGAAAATTCCCAGAAACATAGCCAAATTCCAGAGTTTCTATGTCAAAGAGAAAATACTGTGGAGTCACAGTCAGGATTGCACAAGATTTAATAACTATCATGTAAAGAAGTGAGGGACTTGGAAAATGATATTCTAGAAGGCAAAAAAGCTAGGATTACAGCCAAGAATAACCTACCCTCCAAAATTTGATTATAATCATTCAAAAAAAATTTATATTTAATGAAATAGAGGACTTAAAAGAATTTCTGATGAAAAGACTAGAGCTAGATAGAAAATCTGACATTCAAACAGAAGACTCAAGAGAAATGTAAAAAGATAACATGAGAAAGAAGTCATAAGGAACTCAATAAGGTTAAACTGTTTACCTTTCTATATGGGAAGATGATACATGTAATTTCTAAGGACTTTATCAATATTAAGGCAGTTAGATGGATTCTCCATAGAAAGTGGAAGTAGGAGTATGTCAATTATGTTGAGATGACATAAAATGAATGGGTGAGAAAAAGAAGTACTCAGAGAAGGGGAGGGGAAAGATGGAATGGGGAAAATTGTCTCATCTAAGAGAGGAGTGCAAGGAAGAGCTTTTACAGTGGAGAATAAAATGGGAGTGGGAGGGAGAGAGAGCAGGCAGTGCTCGAACCTCACTCACATTTAAATCAAAGAGATTTTCTGTACTCAAGGAACCTGATGATTAAGTCTTGATCCTTCCTCTGCTTTGCCTCATAAACATTCATCATAATTATTTCTCTTAACTGGAAATACATGTAATTTTAATGCTAAGGTTGAAACTGATAGCCAGATTTTAAAGTGGATTTCCTGGGAGCACTTGGGCTCAATGGATAGAGTACAGGACTTGGAATCTGGACCTGAATTCAAATTCTGACTCAGACACTTACTAGCTGTGTGACCCTGAGCAAATCACACAAGTCAGGAGCTAAAATGTGATACTGGGCAAGTGATGATGAACCTCTGTCTGCCTCAGGTTTCTCACTTGTGAAATGGAGATAATAATAGCACCCACCCCCCAGTGTTGTATTGAGGAGCAAAGAAATAATACTTGTAAAGTGCTTTGCCAGCCTTAAGGCATTATATAGAAGCTGGCTTTTTATTATTTTTATTATTATTAATATTTCCCCAACACTGGTGACAATAATTTTGTTTCCAAAGCCAACGTCATAGCCATACCTCCCTACTCTGCAAAACAGGGAACAAACTTACAAGTACAGTAATAATGTCCTAGCCAGCGTTTGAATGCTGCTTTATTGGAAGCAGAATCCTCGGAGGGAAAATGAAGGAGGGCTTAGACATGAAAGATCCCCTCTCGAGTTATGAGTCTCCTTTTCTCTTATGAAATGCTGTTCCTTAGCATTTCTCCTACTGTTCCTTAGCAAAAAGCTTTGAATATCTAGCAGAATTGTGGTTTGCTATGTTTGTTTTTTTCTGTCTTTACCTTTTCATGTGTCTTTTATTCAAGCACTTAATTTCATTTTAGGGGATGGGAGACTGGATCTATTTCACAGGTATAAAGAACTCCCAGAGAAGGAAATTCCCTCTACCAAGACAGGTCAGCACCTTCTGTAAAATGTGAGTTTTAACTCTGAACAACGTAATTACCAACCTCAGTATCAGAAGGCTCATTAGGAAATTAATACCCACTTCTAAATAATGAAGCGATTGACTTAGAATACAAATTGAGGAATATCTATATCTATATACATGCACACATATATATGTGTGTGGAGACAGACAGACAGAAAGATAGATAGATACTAGATAGACAGATAGATGCTAGATATATGCTAGATAGACAGATAGATAAACTGATAGATGATAGATAGATAGGTAGATGACAGATAGATAGACAGACAGACAGATAGATAGATAGATACTAGATAGATAGACAGATAGATAGATGCTAGATATATGCTAGATAGACAGATAGATAAACTGATAGATAGGTAGATGACAGATAGACAGATAGATAAATAGATGCTAGATAGATGCTAGATAGATAGATAGATAGATGATAGATGATAGATAGACAGATAGGCAGATAGATAGATGATAGACAGACAGACAGATAGATAGATAGATAGATAGATAGATAGAAAGATAGATAGATGGATAGACACATTTCACAGTTATCTGTTTCACATTGCAGGGACTAGGAGCGTAGGCGCCCCTGTGATCTGGAAAATCTAAGTAAAACTGTTTGACCCTCTCTTTGTACCAGAGAAGAAGTCTGATTTGTTTCTTATTCTTTTATGTGTGTTTATATACCTTATTGTAAAATTTGGACTAAATATTTGATCACGGGCTCTGTGTCATCTGTGGCTTCCATGAAGCTTCCCCCAAATTCCCATTTAATTTCTTAGCTGACCTGATATATAGAAACCCAGATGAGGAGAGTCTTGGTGTGGAAGAGATAACTGTGTGTGTTTATTTGTTATTACAGAGCCCGCGTGGGAATTTTTTCCTCCTGGTGATACATGTCTGTGACAGTTTCACTTTTCTTGTTTCCTCATTGATAGGAGAGGCAGGGTTGGGAGGCAGGGAATTTGAACCTGAAAATAAAATAAAATTGAATTTTTGAAAAAGGCATCAGAACCAGGGGGGAAACAACATATAGTAGAGAGCTACCTAGAGGAGTATCAAGCAGTTAATAACTTGCCCAGGGTAACAAGCTTAATACTAGACTTGAATTCAGATCTTTCTGGCTCTGAATTTTGACCTTCCAGACCGTACTCTATGGTGCTCCCTTATTTATTGCAAATTTATATACAAATTTACGATGGGATAATTTTAGGAGACAGCAGCAACCTCTTTAAACCCTAAAATTGTGCTTTCTAATGAAGAATGGACTTCTGAAGATATGAGTTCAT
This sequence comes from Pseudochirops corinnae, assembly GCA_028646515.1. Lineage (NCBI taxonomy): Eukaryota > Metazoa > Chordata > Mammalia > Diprotodontia > Pseudocheiridae > Pseudochirops > Pseudochirops corinnae. Next base: position 191,890,311 of record CM053590.1, on the reverse strand, counting down.
TGTTACACACAGGGAGATGAATAGGATCACACACCTCTACAGGTATACACATATACATATATACACATACATACACATATACATATGCATACATAGACACATGTGTGTAGGCACACACATACTTTCTGAGATCCTTTCCCTCTCCATTCTAGGAGTTTGAGGATATAGTGGAAGTTTCCACAAAAGGGTCAGAAAAGTCAACAAAGCAACAGGTTTTCAACTGAGGCCCGGAGAGTTTGCACCTGGAGCAGTCTTTTCCATACCGAAGTCCCAATCAAAATCTCACCTTATACAGGATGCCTTCCCTAACCCCCTGTCCTTCCCGCTGTCAGTCATGTCATATTTATCCTGCACATAGCTTGTTTTGTTTCTATTTGCTTTATGTATGCTTTTATATTTAGATATTATAATACATTTTATTATATAACTATTTATACATCGTATCATATTGTACAGAAATACTTGTTATATGATACATATTTTATATATTTAATTATAATATATATTTTATACATAATACATATACATATATACATACATACACATATGCATATATAGACATAGACATAGACATAGACATAGACATAGACACAGACATAGACATAGACACAGACATAGACATAGACATAGACATAGACATAGACATAGACATAGACACAGACATAGACATACACGCATATATATGTTTTCTCCCTCATCAGACTGTGATGTTAGCTCCTCAAGAGCAGGGACTGCGGTTTGCCTTTTCTTGTATCCCCAGCACTTAGCAAGGTGCTGGGCACATAATGGGCGCATAATAGATGTTTATTGGTTGACTAAAACCTACTCCCTAGTCCCGTAGGAAGGAAGAGGAAGAAGGAGAATTTGAACCCAGGCCTTTAAATCCATACCCACTGATCTTTCCACTGCAGCATTCCTCTTCTCTTAGGGCCCTCTTACCTCCACAACGGGGGCCACTCGCTGAGGCTGATGAGAGGAAGATTTGCTATGGAGGGCGCAGATTCTTTCCTCGTGTGAGACTGACTTCACATTTCTGGCGTCATGAGCAGGGACAAAGTATTGGCAAGGAAAGGCTCTGGCCATATCAATGAACTGGACGTGATCTTTTTCAGTTCTGAGGCAGAAAGAGGAGGGGAGGGGAGTCGGAGCCAGAGGCAGTATGTTGCCAAGGGAAAGGGAAGAGAATGAGCATTTATACAGCATCTACAGTGTTCCAGGCACGAGGCTAAGTGCATTACAAAGATAATTTCATTTGAGCTTTATGGGTCTCTAAGAAACCCCAAAAGCCTGAGAGATGAGAGGAAGGCCTTGTTGGGTTCATTGTTTGATCTGCAGACAAATCTGAGCCTGTGCAAGATTGTGGTGCAGGCAACATTTGTTTTCATGAACCTTTGTAATGGGAATGGGAATTTGAAGAGCTTCCCTGCTGTGAAGATAAACTCTGCCCCCTGATAGGCTGAATGCAATCACATGGAGCCTGTGGTGGGAGGAGTTTGTTGAGGAGAAGCAGAGCCCACAGGAAACTTCCCTGCTGTGAAGATAAACTCTGCCCCCTGATAGGCTGAATGCAATCACATGGAGCCCGTGGTGGGAGGAGTTTGCTGAGGAGAAGCAGAGCCCATAGGAAGCTGATAGAGAGCTTGCCAGACAGTTGGAGACAGAGGAGCTCAGGCAAGGAGATAGAGAGGTTTGTGAGTAAATATCGATCTTGTATCAGGTTGTGGGAAGGCTGAAGGATGTTGTGGCTCTCAGTGTTATTATGGCTTCTGAATATCTTTGATACTATGATGGAATCGGCTTATTGGTTTTGGCATTCGGTTTTCTGGTGTCTAAATAAATTCTTCAGCTTTATCCTGTATCTGGAGAGTCTGGCATATTTTGTGATGGAACATCATGAGATACTTATAGTCACAGTCTTTATTGTGATCGTGGGCATTGTAAATATTACATTGGAGCTACAGCCCTCTATTCTGATTTTTGTACCTCCCACTTAGGATAACAAGTTTTGGAACTGGAGAAGATTTGAGAAACGAGTTCCAGCCCTTCCCCAGCACCCTTTACAGATGAATCCTAAGGTCACATAAGTAGAAACTCTTGGAGTTTCTTGGCTCTGCAGAGTGGTTGGCTAGGTAAAAAGAATCTTCAGCACAAGATGTGATGAGACAGCTAGGTTGACTGGAGAGCTGCTCAGTGGTGTGTTGGTAAATGTTTAACAACCAGCTCTCTGAAAAGGCATAACACACTTTTAAGTTTAATCTGAATTATTATTATTTTTTCATTTGATCTTTTTTAAATTAACTTTTGTTTATTTTTAGTTTACATCATTCATTTCCACAAGATTTTGAGTTACAAATTTTCTCCCCATCTTTCCCCTCCCCACTACCTCTAAACAGTGATCTCACTATATACCCCCTCCCCCAATCTGCTCTCTCCTATATCCTCCCCAATCACACCTCTGACTTTCCAGTAGGGCAAGATGGATCTCCCTACCCCAGTGCCTGTATATCTTATTTTCCAGTTGCATGTAAATAATAATAATAATAATATATATGTATACACACATACACACACACACATATATATATTTTAACATTTGATTTTAGAACTTTAAATTCTAGATTCTTTCCCTTCCTCCCTTGCCACCCACCCCCACTGGAAAGACAGGTAATTCAATACAGGCCACACATGTGTAGTTATGCAAAACATCTCCACAATGGACATATTGTATAAGACTGACTATATTTCCCTCCTTTCTATCCTGCCCTCCACTTGTTCTATTCTCTATTTTGTCCCTGTCCCTTTACAGAAGTGTGTGCTTCTAACAACCCTCCCCCCCGCCCTCTCCTCCATCATCCCGCCTCTCATCCCCATCCCCCCTACTCTTCTGTAGGGCAAGATACCCTATTTAGAGTGTATGTCATTCCTTCCCTTAGCTAAATTCAATGAGAGTAAGGTTGACCCATTCCCTTTTTGCCTTCTTGTTCTTCCCCTCAATTGTAACAGTTATCCCTTGCCTCTTCTATATGAGATGGTCAACCCCATTCTGTCTCTCCCTATCTCCTCTTATTCTATTCCTCTCCCACCTCTTAATTTCACCTTTTAAATGTCATCCCTTCCTATTCAATTGATCCTGTGCCCTCTGTCTATGTATACTTGTACACACATATACACACATTCACATATGTATTCATATGCATATATATCCTCCTATATAGACATATATGTATGTATGTATACATATATACACATATATGTGTGTATGTACATATGTATATAGATAGATAGATAGATACATACATACATATATATATATTCCCTTCAACTATCCTCATACTGAGAAAAGTTTCATAAGTTTTTTTTTTTTAATTTATTTTTTATTTACTCATTTACTTTTAATTTACAAGATTCAGTTCCACAATCACTTGGGTTTCAGATTTTCTCCCCTCCCTTCCCCCCCCCCCATGGTGGCGTGCAATCATGTATAGGATCTGTAAATACTTTCACATTGTACAATAG
>CM053590.1:191867017-191886295 GCA_028646515.1 Pseudochirops corinnae | reverse complement strand
TAAAAAAAAAAAAAAAAGAAATAAAGCCCCAAAGGCAAGGAGTTATAATAGTCACTTGCAAACAGTTACTATTGGGGATTTTGCTTCTCATACAAAAATTAATATGGATACTTTTTGCCTAGTCTTTTGAAAAAAAGAGCTTAATTTTTAAAAATATTCTTCTTAGAACTTAATTCGTTATCTCTGACAAAGTGAAACAAGTTGTCATGTTATCACAAGATCACATGGATTTAGAGCTAAAAGCCAGCCACCTTAGTTCATCTAAGCCAATCTCCTAATTTACAGGTTAGGCAATGGATCCCTTCAATGTGGTAGACAGAACACTGTGTCTGAAGTCAGCCTTAAAAATTTACTAAATGTGTGACCCTAGACAAGTCACTTAACCTTTGTCTGCCTCAGTTTTCTCATCTGTAAGATGGGGATCATAATTGCACATACCTATGAAGATTACTGTAAGGATCAAATGAGATAATATTTTTTAAATGTTTTGCAAACTTTAAATTTTATATATATGTATATATGATGTATGTGTATATATAATTTACACAATACATATACACACGCCAGCTGTCATTATCATGTTACTTGCTAGAGGTGGCAATAGCTAGGATGTGAACCCAGGTCCTCTGTCAGTGAATCCAACTCTTTTCCCACCAAGTCTTGCTGCCTCCATTCAGTGTGACCCACTGCAGCTTGCCAATTATTTCCCTTCTTTCCTCTCCCCCTACAACACAAGACCACACATCTCCAAAACTCTGTTAAGGCTTTTAAAAAACAAAATCCCCAGAATTCTACTCCCCTTCTGCTACAGAGACAATGGGCTTGAATGAAGAATGAGACATGCATTTTTGGGCGTGACCAATGTAGAAATTTGTTTTGCTGTACTATGAATATTTATTATCAGGGTTTTCTTTTTCTTTTTCTTGGTCAATGAGAGGAGAGATAAATAAATGAAATGGATAAATAAACAAAACAAGATAAAAATAAACAAATCCATAGATGAATAAACAAATAAGAGTAAACAAATCAGTTTCCCCATCTGTAAAATGAAAGTGTTAGACTAGCTGTCCTCTGAGATCCCTCACAGCTCGAGGTCTGTGACCTACCCACAAGCTCTGTTTTGCTTCTTCTAACATTCTCATGACTTCTCTTGTCTGCCTTCTTATTCCCTGACCAGTTAATTTCCCAAGTTGGAGGACTGGGATGAGGACAATGGAAAGGTTTTATCTAGTTCCTGACATTATCAGAGGCAAACATACCCCCTAGACTGCTTATCTCTGGAAAGGAGCCTTCCTTGTGGTTCTCTCTCTCTATTTCTCAAAGGAGAGGTTTTCTCTTCTGCCTCAATCATGATAGGGACAAAAAAAAAGAAGGGAGAATGGGGCAAGGAAACACAAAGAGGGAATTATCCATGCAGGAAGCTGTTGTTAGCACTGATGCTCATTTTTTTTTTTTATCATAAACTGCAAGAGTCAACCCACCAGGTCTGCTTAACTTACTGAGTCTAATGGTCAGTAGGCATGCCTGTGGAAGAGATTTTTAAATCTTTGATTCCTGGACTATTTTTTTTTTACTTTAGTAATATTTCCCTTCTTAGGATCACAGAGTAAGAATGTTTAAAGATCACCTAGTTCTACCCCCTTCCCCATTTTACAAGTGGGGAAACAGAGTGGTGAAGGGACATGTGGGATTATCTAGCCCCAGTACTCAAGTCCTCTGACTCCTAATGGAGTGTCACTTCATAAGCAGCATGCAACCATATTGGCATGTGAATCAAAATTAAGTTTTGAGGATCTCACTGAAGGAATTTCAACCTAGAGCCCTTCTTAAAATAGAGATGTCAACCATCACAGCACAGAGGCATTCTCCAGTGACTTGACGTTGTAGGTGCCTGGGAACATTTCTATGATCCAGATAACAAAGCAATCCACTCTCAGAAATTAAACTCTAGGAAAGTGTATGAGTGAGGGTGTTTGTCTTGAGCAGCTTTATGTTGGAATAGCAAATGAATTGTCACTCTGTACATGTAGTTCTTTCCAAAGAGGATCGGAATCAATAGTCTTGACATATCTTGGGTACGCACAGGGATGACTTCTGATGCTCCAAATTCCTTTACTGCTTTGCATCCCACACTATGACACCAAGCTGAGCTTCCTTCTGGGGAATAAAGAAAGACAGTGCAAAGTAAATGCAATTCTAAAGTGAAGGGGCCCCCAGCCACCATTTTTATATATTCAGAAGTTCTGCTTCACAAAATACTCAGTTCTTCCTGATTATTGCAATTGGTAGCACCTCCTGAATCTTCAAGAAAATGGGCTTGTATGGCCACCATACTTTGTGCGTCTGGCATTCACATTCTCTCATGTACCTCTCCCTTACCTGGGGTTTCTGTAGGAAGACAACCTTGAAGAATGGATCAATTCAGAGCAAAAAGTCACCTGAACATGGAATTTTAGTGTTTGTTAAGGGAACTTAGAGATCACCAAGTTCAACCTTTGTTTTACAAGTAAGGAAACTGAAGCTCAAGGCAGTTACGTGACTTAACCAAGGATGCATAAAAAGCAAGTGAGGTCCAGATGGTGATGTTATGTCTTCTAATTCCAAATCTCTTTCCACTGTACAGCTGCCTAGCAGGTTTCTAGATGGGTGTTGATTTTTTTTTCTTTAAAAAAAAAAATCTGACCCAGGAATTATAAGAACACAACTACAAAACATTTTTCACACAAATAAAGTCAGATCTAAATAATTGAAAAAAAAATCAGGTGCTCATGGTTAGGCCAGGCTGATATAATAAAAATGACAATTTTACTTGAATTAATTTACCTATTTAGTGCCATACCAATCAAACTACCAAAAATTATTTTATAAAGCTAGAAGAAATAATAACAAATTCATCTGGAAGAACAAAAGGCCCAGACTATCAAGGGAATTAATGAAAAGAAATGCTAGTGAAGGTGGCCATACCAGATTTTAAATTGTGTTATAAAGCAGCAGTCATTAAACTACTTGGTACTGGCTGAGAAATGAGTGGTGGATCAATGGAATAGGTTAAGACACAGTAGTCAATGACTATAGTGATCTACTGTGTGGTAAATCCAAAGACTCCAGTTTCTGGAATAAGAACTCACTATTTGACAAAAACTGCTGGGAAAACTGGAAAATAAACTGGGCATAGACCAGTATCTTACACTGTATACCAAAATAAAGTCAAAATGGGCTCACAATTTAGATATAAAGGCTGATACCATAAGCAATCCGGGAGAGCAAAAAAGGGTTTACCAGTGAGATTTATGGAGAAGGGGAGAATTTATGACCAAACAAGAGATAGAGACCATTATGAGATGCAAAATGGATAATTTTGTTTATATTAAGTTGAAAAGGTTTTGTACAAACAAAGCCAATGCAACCAAGATTAGGAGGGAAGCAGAAATTTGGAAAGAATTTTTACAACCAAAATCTCTGATAAATGCCTCATTTCTAAAATATACAGAGAACTGAGTCAAATTTATAATACCAGTCATTCTCTAATTGATAAATGGTCAACGGATATGAATAGGCAGTTTTCAGAGGAAGAAATTTAAGATATCTATAAACATGAAAAAATGCTCTAAATCACTGTTGATTAGAGAAATGCAAATCAAAACAACCTTAGGTAGCACATCTCACCTGTCAGATTGGCTAACATGACAAAATAGGAAAATTATAAATGCTGGAGAAGATATGGGAAAATTGGCGCAATAATATATTTTTGGTGGAATTTTAAACTGATATAGCCATTCTGGATAGCAATTTAAAACTATGCCCAAAAGACTGTAAAAATGTACATACCCTTTGACCAGCAATACCACTTCCAGGGCTCTAAGAGATCATACAAGTGAGAGGAGGACCAGTATGTACAAAAATATTTATAGCAGCTCTATTTGTGGGGGCAAAGAATTGGAAATCTGTGGGACGTCCATCAACTGGGGAATGGCTAAACAAGTTGTGGTATACGGATATAATGAGATACTCTTGTACTTTAAGAAATGAGGAGCAGATGGGCTTCAGAATAACCTGGAAAGACTTAATGTAAACCACTGCCGAGTGAGGGGAGCAGAACCAGGAGATCATTGTACACAACTACAGACACATTGTATCTGTGATGACTACCTTTGATAGACTTGGTCTCTCAGCAATACAAGATTCCAAGACAACTCCAAAAGACTCATGTTGGAAAAAGCTATCCCCATCCAGAGAAAGAATTATGGATCCTGAATGCATATTGAAACAAACTATTTGCTCTCTTTTTTTGTTTTGTTTCTTCTTTCTCATGGTCCATTCCATGGGTTATAATTCTTTACAACATGACTAAAGTGAAAATATGTTTAATGTGAAAGTATACATAGAACCTGTATTGATTTGCATGCTGTCTTGGGGGAGAGGGGAAAGGAGAAGGGGGGGGAGAAAATTTGGAACTCAAAAGTTTGTGGAAGTGGATGTTGTAAACTAAAAATTAATTAATTAATTTAGAAAATCTTAAGCTAAAAGACCTGTTGTTATCTTTTGTTTTTAATATCATTTAACATTCCTAATAAACTCTCGTCTCTCTTCCAGTCATCCCATCTTTACAAAAATAGATGATAGGTAGATAGGTAGGTAGGTAGATAGATGATAGATAGATAGAAGAGGGAAAAAATTAACCAAAACATTAGCCAAGTTCAATAACGTAGGTAGGTCTCCATGCCCATAGTCCCTTCTCTCTGCAAAGAGTAGGAATTGTATTCTTATTCTCACCTTTGTGTCTATGTTTGTAGATTATATTTTCACCGCATTCAATTTTTATTCTTCTTATTCCTTCCATTTACATTATTGTAGTTATTGTATATAATATATGTGTATATGTATGTATGTATGTATGTATGTATGTATGTATGTATGTATGTATGTATAGATAAATAGACAGTTTTCCTGGTTCTGATTATTTCACTTTGTATCAGTTCATTAAGTCTTTGGTACTGACTTTCAAAAGTGAACTGTCCAAAAAGTGTAAATGGAAGGGGGAAAGGAATGAATATTTGTTGGTGACTATTGCTGTTTTCCAAATATGATTTAATTTGACACTCACAACAACCCTGTGAGGTAGGTGCTATTAATTGTCTTCATCATACAGTTGCGGAAACTGAGGCAGGCAGCAGTTAAGTGACTTGCCCTGGGTCACACTGCTAGTCAGTGCCTGAAGCTGGATTTGAACCCAGATCTTCCTGACTCTAGGTACAGTGCTCTATCCACTGTGCCACTCTAGAAAACTGACATTATGTGGACATGATCTGGTAGCTTATGGGGTATATTGTACAAAAGGGCAATGAGAGGGACTGACTATGATCTATTGCTTGTAGAAAATCAACTTATAGTATTGGAGTTTGTAATGGTGAGGGGAATTTGAAGAACTTCCCTGCCCTTAATAAGCCTAAGGGAATTCAAAGAGCTTCCTGCTTTGAAAATATTGCATGCTGAATGTAATTACATGGAGCCTGTAGTGGGAGGAGTTTGCTAATGGGTGGAGCAGTGCCCAGAGGAAGCTGGGAGTCAGAGCAGTTCGAGATGAAAGAGGAGAGGAAACACCCGAGGGAGACAGTTTGGCTTGTGAGTAAATGTTGGTTCGTAAGAAGGCTTAAGGATGGTGTGGCTCTCTGTGGTGTTATGGCTTAGTAACTTCTTTGCTACTCTGATGGATTCAGCTTTCTGGTTTGGGGCTTTGGTTTTCTGGGGTCTGTTTTGCTTCTGTCTTCTATATGGAGAGTCTTTTATATTTTGTGATTGAGCACTACGCCAGCATATTTACAGCTGCCATCTATGCTGTGAATATTGCATTGACACTACAGAGTTATGGTATGGAAATTTGTGTTTCAGTGACTTGTCAGTCCATGCACCTTAGTCTCAATCCAGTCAGTAAATCAGTAGGTGCCTATTAGGTGCCTAATATGTACTAGACACTTAGGTACTAAACACTGGAGATATAAATGAAAGCAGAAGACATACAAAGAAGCACAAAGTCCAGTGGGGGTGAGGAGGGTGAGGGGCCAGCATATAAACATGCAAACAATTATATAGAACCAAAAAATATATATAATATAAATTGGAAATAATCAATAGAAGTAGAAATAGAAACTAATTAGAATTAAGAAGAATTGGGAAAGGCTCTTTTATAAAAAGTGGGATTTTAGCTACAATTTGAAGGAAGTCAAAGAACCCAGATGGAGATGATGCGGGAAAGAATTCCAGATCTTGCTCTAGAAGCTCCATCCCAGGGTTAGGGCTTTGGGAAGCTTCTCAGAAACAATAATAACTAAACCAGTCTGTGGGCCGGCACTAAGCTATTGGGATAAAATGAAATGTGCTCTAGTCACAGTTCCCTGTGAGATGCCAAAATTGAGTTGCCACAGAATTTTAGCCCAGCTCAAAATCTAGTTCATAAAAGAGGAAATGGAGGTACTAGAATGTATCATGTTATTCCTTCACTGTCCTCTAGAGGCCATTTGGAAAAGCCAAGATGTAATTCTATCTTGCCCAACTCTGGGCACCATGCTTTTCTTCTTCCTATAAAATGGTAACAAGAACACTGACCTCATCTCCGGAGTGCTGTAAAGAATTACCTTTTTTAAAAGGAATTTATAAGTTCAGGCAGTCTGAAAATGAAGAGAAGCGTCATAAAAGTCTAGGGAACCTGACAGATTTATTTATTTATTTTAAAATCATTTTTGAGATGTCCTTCAGTAAGAAGATATACTTTATTATGGTTCATTTTAGATACTCTACAAGGATCTATAAAGAGTATTTATTAAGCATGAATTATTTGGGAAGTGCCCTCTAGTGCAAAATTTATTCAAACACAAAGCTAAACATATTTCTTCTTTGCTACCTATATTTTTGTTTGTTTTAAGGGGGCTGGGTTGGTCAAATAGCTGATCTTTTGGGCTTAGAGAAAGACAATATGGTACAGTGGATAAAGAACTGACTATAGAGTCCAGAAGAACTGGGTTCAAAACCCTGTTCTGTCACTTACTATGTGTGTGACTCAGTCTCTTTGAGCCTCAGGAAGTTCCATAAGATTCTAAGTCAGTGGTTCTCAACCTTCCTAATGCCAGGATCCTTTAATACTGGTATGTGGGCATATCTGCATGTGGGCGGACCTGCCTGGAGACAGATAGAGGAGCGGTGTCTCTGTTCCTAAGACCGTCAGAAATATGTGTTTTCCAATGGTCTTAGGTGACCCTGTTCAATCCCCAAAGGGGTCGTGACCCATAAGTTGAGAACCACTGTTCTAAGTTATATTTGGGTTATGACTAAAATCACAGGTCCTTGATGTAGTTTGAGTTTCTAGGGTGGCTGTGGAGAGGAAGGTCCCTTTTGATTTTAAAACTTACAAATTAAAAAAAATCTAAAACTTAGTATTTTACATAATGATCTTAATAAAAATAATCAAATTAAAATAACTGATTTTACTGTGACTATGGTATCAAAAGCTAAACTTGGATAGCATTAAGGGACCTTCCTGATATATTATAAATGAATGCTGTTTTTAAAATTTGACATCGGGCTACCTGAAGAAGGTTTTTGTTGAGTTGATGTAGATGGGACATATTAATAAGAGTACCCAGGACAGAACAGAGTTACTGTTCAACCACAATGCAGTACAGATGAGGCAAGGCAATTGATGAAGATGCCCTCAGTGTGTACTGCCTCAGACTGAACCACCCTATCTGTGGGACCGCCAGGATGTGAAATTCAGCAGGGAGTTCATGGGAGAAATTTGAAGAAACATGAGGAGGTTATAGTTTCCTCTTCCTCTGTGATCAAGGATGTGACTGCCTAGAATGGAAAAAGGTTCACAAGCTCAAACACTAGAGGTGGAAAGGACCTTAGAGATTATTTAGTCTAGAAGTACTCGAAGTTTAGTGCTGGGATCCTTGGGAGTGGGAGATCTCCCAGACTCTTTCAGGGGGGTCTCTGAGGTCAAAACAATTTTCGTCATAATACTAAGATGCTTTGATTTCTGATATGGTAAATATCAACAGATATAATTCATATAAACAAACTTTTGGGGAGGCCTCAATAATTTTTTTTAAATGTAGAAGGGTCCTGAGACCAAAAATTTGAAAACTTCTAATGTATTCCAACTGTCTTCATTTTATAGCTGAAAAAACTGAGGCTCAGAGAGATGAATGATTTGCTTAGGATGATGCAGGTAGTAAGCACCCAAGGCAAGACTTGAACCCTAGTCCTTGAACTCCAAAGCCAAGGACTCTTTCTACCATACTGTGGTGTCAATGTCAGCAGAGCAACTTTCAGTCTCTAAAGAATGGTGTTTCTCTATGTTCATAGTAACTGATTCCTGACTCCCCAGCATCCAGGAAGGAGAAGCAGCAGCTTCTGAAATTACTCTCAGATACCTTCAAGCAAATAGTAATAGTAACCCAGCTTGGAGATGAATCGCCTGCAACCAGCCAGTATCTGTGGCAAGAGATACCCTTTGACTGGCCCTGGCTCATAGTGCAAGGCATTAAGGCATTCCCCAGCAAGGATTTCAGGGACTCCAGTATGGGAGGAATTTTTGCTTAGGTATTTAACATTTGTGGTGAATACGAATGGGCGGTGTAAGAATTAATGTCAAGTCACTGATGTTTTTGATATTGCTGTGCATTTTAACTAATCTAATTAAATCAGTTTGCTTGATTATAACATTGAAACAAGTAATAGTTGGATCCAACAGAGAGGAGTTACCAGAGGGATGAAAATGGAGTCAGTGATTGACAAGTAACTCTAGATAGAGTCCAGATAATATGTTTGATGATCCACCCGTAAGACATAGCTATTTTATAGTGTTACATGCAAGACACCTGTCACAGGTATATAACAGGTACTGTCATACAAGTAATATGACGTTGGTTCATTCGTATAAGCAAGAACTTTTTAATCATTACAATAGTGGTGCCAAACTCAGATAGAAATAGGGGCTTTTAAACTATTACCTGAGGGTTGTATATCAACTTAGAAAACCACATACTAACATTATCTCTATTGTGTTGCATTTTTATCTTTTTTGTTAAATATTTCCCATTTACATTTTAATCTGGTTCAGGCCACACTTGCCAACTGTTTGACACCTCCACATTAAACTATTTTAAAATTTAATGAACTATCTTGTGAAGTGGCAGCTAGGTGGCACAGTGGATAAAGTGCCAGACCTAGAGTCAAAAAGACTCATCTTCCTGAGTTCAAATTTGGCCTCAGATACTTATTAGCTATGTGACTTGAGTCAGTCACCTCACCTTCTTTACCTCAGTTTCCTCATCTGTAAAATGAACTGAGAAGGAAATGGCAAATCACTGCAAGAAAACCCCAAATAGGGTCATAAAGAGTCAGACATGACTGAAAAACAACTGAACTGAACTCAGCTTGGGAGGTAATGAACTTCCCATCACTGGAGGAATTTGAGCAGAAGATGAATGACCATCTACGAGTGATGTTACCAAGGATTTTCCTACATTAGAGGAAGTTGGGTGGTTCAGAGGATGGAACACTGGACCAGATGTTGGGAAGATCTGAATTAAAATCCTGTTTTACATACTTACTAATTACACTCACCCACCTGTACTCCATGCATTTTTCTATCATGTCCCTGGGCTAGGTACCTTCCCTCCCCAGCTTTTCAGCTTCCTTTTGTGTTATGTATTCTTCCATTACATTGTAGGCTCCTCGAGGTCAGGGATTTTTCTTCTTCTTCCTATTTATATCCCTAGAGCTTAGCATGGTGTCTAGAATATAATAGGTGGTTATTAAATGTTTTTGATTGGATGCCACTAAGTCACTTAACATCTGTTTGTCTCAGTTTCCTCAAATCCAAGTTATGAAGAGTCAAACCCAGCTGAAATGATTGAATGATGTTATTACTATTAAAGGCATGGCAACAAGAACTGAGATGTGCATGAAAGTCCTGGGCAGAACAAGGGAGTGCAGGAATCATCCCTAGTGTAGAGAGTAGTCCGCATCAAGGAGCGCTTTCTTCTGTGACAATAGCCTTTTACCCCAGGCCAACGAGCCTCTTCCACAGAGAAGAGAGGCAATGGTGGGCAATGAAAGGCCTCTGCACACAAAGGCCTTGGGTTTCCATTGGCTATGCCCTGACTATGTCACAGAAGTGTGGCTGAGATGATCAAATGAACTTCCCCAAGGATGGGTGCTTGTGAGGATAAAATGAGACAATATTTGTAAAGCACTTTCGAAGTATTAAAGCATGACATAACTGTTAGCTGTTGTGTTGAAGGTTTACTAGATGGCCTTTTGTCATGTCAGCACATGGGCAAGGGAGAAATAGGTTGCTTTGGTGCAGTCGTGGAGATGAGGATTTGGTCATCAGGAAGGGCAAGAGGTTAGAGAGGACAGTGTGTTCTTGTGAAAATTGAAGTCACAGAAGTCATGGTTAAGACTAGATTTAGAGGAAATGAAGTCAGAGTTGGGGACATGACTTGGGAGAAGGGGAGTTGGTCAAGGAACCGAAGGTCTTAACAAGGGACAAGGGCAGGTTTTGTGTGGGTGAGTAACTCAGAGAGCTGGAAGTGTCAAAGGTTCTAGTTGGAGAGCAGAATTTCAAAGTTCCAATTCATGGAAGTGGTACAATTTCCACTTTATGAGACACTGGTTGCTATAGTGTGGTTGTATCTTTGTGTGGCTGGAATGGGGTGAAGAAGGGAGGTGAAGTTTAAGTTGTGGAGGAATTCTGTTGTCAGCATGGTTTTCTACATCAAAGGTCAGCTATAGCTCATAGATTTAATCCAGCCCCACCACATGTTTTTTTAAATTAAATTTTATGTTTATTTTTAGTTTACAACATTCATTTCCACAAGATTTTGAGTTACAAATTTTCTCCCCATCTTTCCCCTACCCACCACCCCAAAACAGCTATCCCACTGAATACCCCCTCCCCTGATCTACTCTCTCCTATATCCTCCACCATCCCCTCTCCAACTTTCAAGTAGGGCAGGATGGATCTCCATCCCTTACTGCTTGAATATCTTATTTCCCAGTTGCATGTAAAAATAGTAATAATAAAATAATAATAACATCCACAACATATTTTTGTACAGCTGGTGAGGTAAGAATGGTTTTTATATTTTAAAATAAAACAAAATGTAAAAAAAAAACCAACCCCCCAAATTATTAGCTTCTGGGCCATACAAAGCCAGGTAATGGGCCAGATTTGACCCATGGACCATTGTCTGCCGTCCTCTGGTCTACGTGGTGATGAGAGGAAATGAGATAGAGAAGAAAACCGTGAGCCAGATGCTAAAGCCTGTTGAAAAATAATGGAAGAATGACATGGAGGTCAGCAGATACCATCAGCAAGAACAGAGAGAGGATAATATAAGTAATGCTGAGTACAGAATTGACATAGTATACTAGGCCTAGAATCTGAAAAGGAAACGTCTCCTCAAAGTATTAGAAAATTTCCAGGGACAACAAATTCCACATTGAAGGTCCTTAATTCAGGAAGTCCCTCAAGAATGATTCTTGTTTGGATGCCAGCCTAATCCAGAGGCAGATACTGATGATCTTGGGCAAGGCAAAATTTTGGAAGGATCTTCTAACATGAAGAACAAAGAATTAATTTAATATAGGCACTAGATAGAGAACTTCTCAAGTACCTCATTACCTGCTCAATATAGTTTATGAAATGTCTCACCACACCATCAGATTTTAGTCTCAATAGAATAAATGTTGTTGACTAGGCTTGAAGGTACATTCTTTAACTAAGTAATGAAACTCTTTTTCTTTATTTTTTTCTCACAGCAAAAGAGCTTTAAAAGTATTGTCTCATTTTATTCTAAGGGGAAAAACAGAAAGAAAAAGAGTTTCAGTGTCTAGTTTTAAAAGGTACCCTCAAACCTTGTCTAGCTTTCAAATCAAGGACATTGGTTCCTCCTTGTAAGTTTCCAGTTCTTTGGTGCCAATAGGGATTAATATCTTCCTGCAAATGATTAATTAATGGACGAAAATATAATGAGTGAAGTATTTTTGGTCAAGGGGGCATGTAAGTTGACCTTGAATAATGACAAACAGGCTTATACCTAGTAATCACTCAACTGAGACTGCTCTCTCCAACATTAGCAGTGATGTATTAATTGCCAAACCCAATAATCTTTTCTTAGTCCTTATTCTTAACCTCAGTAGCATTTAACACTGTTGGTCACCCCACTTCCTAGACATCCTCTCTGGCTTGGCATGACAATGCTCTCCTCCTACCTGTCCTTTCACTCTCCCTAGTAAGGTCATCAACTTTGTCTCATCTGTAACCTTAGGTGTATCTCAGAACTTTGCCCCAGGCCCTCTTCTCTTTTTTCTTCACACATTCTGTCTTGGTGATCTCATTAGCTCCCTTGGGTTCAGTTAGGGGCTCCTCTATGAAGAGAATCCCTAGCTCTACCTAGTCCTAGTCTCTGTTCTAATTCCAGTCCCACAGCACCAATTTACTATTGGACATGTCCACCTGGATATCACATAGATATCTCAAACTTAACATATCTAGTGCCTGGTACATAGCAGCCCCTAATAGATATTTATTAACTGAAAACAGAATTCACTGTCTTTCCAAGACAAACATCTCCTTCTCCCTTACTTATGTATTTCCATGATAGTCACCATTATAACCCCAAGCACCCTGGGGCGCAACTTCATAGTCATCTTTGACTTTTCCCTCTCCCTCATCCTTCATATCCAAACAGTTCTCTAATCTTGAAAATTCTACCTCCACAACATATTTTGAATCCATTCTTTTCTCTGTACAGCCATGGCCAGCAGGTTCTTATTATCTCTCACCTGGACTAATGGACCTCTTAATTGAGTCCCCTTCCTTCGATCTCTCCTCTCCAATCACAGAGTTGCCAAATTAATATTCCTAAAGCAAAATCCTGATCTTCTTACTCTCTTGCTCAAGAAACTCCAGTGGCTTCCTCTTACCTCTATGACAAAATACAGGCTCCATCATTTGACTTTTAAAATCTCTTAGAGTTTTGCATTAATCTGACTTTTCAAGTTCATTAAACACTACTCTTCATGCACTCTATATTCCAGTCAAACTTGCTTGCTGTTCCCTGAGCATATTTCATCTCCCATCTCCATGGTTTTTGCAGACAGTGCCCCTCTATATTTCTGACTTGGGCTGGTTTACCCCTCCTTAGGCAGCCTGAGGGGCTCTTGCCCTCCTTCCATGTTGGTGCTGGCTTTGCTGTGGACTCCCAACTGGCTTAGTCCACTGCAGCTCAGAACTCCTGAACTCCAGCAATTCACCAGCCTCAGCGTCCCCACTAACAGGAATTTTAGTCATGTGCCACCACATTCAACTATTATCCCCCTTTTAATAGAGGATTTAAAAAATCACCATTTTGTGGTTAGAGACGTGGTCCTGTTTTAACCATGGTGGTGTAAAACTAGGCTTCAATGAGTTCTATATTTATAAACAAAGTGGCTTGGTAGAAAGGATGTTGAAAGAGAGAGGAGAAAATTGAAAGGAAAATTGGGGCAAGTGATGGGAATTTAGTTTCTTCATAATTTTTTCCAAAATTTGAGTTACAACAGAGAGGATAAACTAAGCTATTTAGCGAACTTGGGATCCTATTCAGGAGTGGAGAACCTGCAGCCTCAAGGCCACATTTAAGTCCTCAAGTGTGGCCCTTTGACTGAATCCAAGCTTCAATCTTGTTCTGTGAAGTTTGGATTCAAAGGGCCACACTTAAGGACCTAGAGGGCCACATGTGGCCTCGAGGCTGCAGGTTCCCCACCTCTATAGATGAAAACCCTAGGCTACTGAATTTCATCTTTTGCATGATTTTGCCTTTTTAGTTTCTCTGATAAAATAGAAGCAGGTCAGATGGGATGAAAACTACATTTCCCATGAAGATGTGAAAATCTATAGGCCTAGTTGAAATAGTCAAGGACTACACACACAAAAGCAAAACAAAGGCACCTAATACACAGTAACAGGATATTGCTGGGCTTTTAAAATCCTGTGTTACTTAACCAAAATTGTTTAATGCCTTCACTTTGCAGCAAGTCATACCTTTTTGATCACTGAACATGCAAGTGGCTTTAGGAACCCATCTTTCCTGAGCTCTGTCTCTCATAAACACTCAAAGGTTTCTAACCTTTAATGTTATATGCCAAACATAATTCTCTCCCTCTCCTCTCTTTTTCTTTCTCTCTTTCTCTCTCTCTCTCTGTCTCTGTCTCTGTCTCTCTCTCCCTCTCTCTCTTTCTCTCTCTTTCTCCTCTCTCTCTCTCTTTCTCTCTCTCTGTGTCTCTCTTTCTGTCTCTCTGTCTCTTTCTCTCCCTCTCTCTTCTCTCTCTGTCTCTCTGTCTCTGTCTCTGTCTCTGTCTCTCTCTTTTCCAGTTCCTCTCTCAAGTTCCCCCATTCTCTCCCCTTCAAAGTACTTCAATGAACTGTCTTTTATTGTTGGAAATTACCTTGGAAGAAAAGCGATCAGAGTATTCCTATGCCTTAATTAAAATGGATTCAACTTAGATCTTTCCAGTTTAGCATTGACATTCTCTTGCTGAGACTCCCACAGGGTGGTGTGCTCTATTTCCTTCTCTAAATTCCAAGTAGCATTGACTTGAAAGCAACTGAAATGATTTTGGGGGTATCGGTGTCATACTCGTCTGATGATTTTTGTTCTTCAGTCATTTTAAGCATGTCTAACTCTTTGTGACCCCATTTGAGGTTTTCTTGGCAAAGACACTGCAGTAGTTTGCTGTTTACTTCTCCAGCTCATTTTACAGATGAGGAAACTGAGGAAAAGAAGGTTAAATTACTTGCCCAGGGACACACAGCTAGTAAATGTCTGAGACCAGATTTGAACTCAGGAAAGTGAGTGATTTTGACTCCAAGCTTGGCAGTCTATCCACTGAGCCATGTAGCTGCAATTTGATGATAGAAGTTACTTATTACATTGCTGAGACAACATGTAGGGAATGAGGTAGCATTCTTCTGGGAGGTTGTCTTTGAGTTGTAATGGGCCTATAGAAGCAAACACAATTGACCTTTCTGCAGTGGAACACAACAGCTGTTACAAGCTCAAGACTTCAACTTTATCTGGTCAGTTCAGGTTGTAACTGAGCCTCACTAAGGCATTGGAATCTTTTGGTAAGAGCCAACATTTCCGTAGTACTTTTGTAGAAAGAGGACTATCTCTAGAGTCAGAAGATTTGGGTTCAAATCTCACCTCTGATTCTTGAGTGACACTGGATAAATCACAAGCCCATCAGGCCTCATTTCCCTCAACTATAAAATGAAGGGATTGGATTAGATGGGTTGTGAAGCTCCCTTCCAGGACTCTGTTATCATCCTTGACTGTGAACCTCCTTGTGGTGTAGACAATGTCTTCATCATCTCCATTTTACCTAATAAGAAACTAAAGTTCAGGGAGGTGAAGCAATTGGTCTAATGTTACATTGTTAGGGTAAGGACAAAAAAAAGAACAAGCCAAGATCCGAACCCAGGTCTTTTGACTCCATTTCCAGTGAATTCTTCACTGCACCAGAGTCATTATTTGCAATGGTCATGAAAATTCCACATAGGATTATAGGGTCTGCCTGATTAATGATAAACGTAAAACCTTCTGATCCGGTGACACTGGTCTCCTTGTCCTAACACAAAAGACTTCATCTCGACTCTCAGACATTTTCACTGGCTGTCCCCCTTGCCTGGAATTCTCTCTCTCCTCATGTCTGCGTCCTGGCGTCCAGTCTCAGCTAAAATCCCACCTTCTTCAGGAAGCCCTTAATTCTAGCACCTTCCCTCTGCTGAGCATTTCCAATTCATCCTGTATAGAGACTGATTTTACATAGTTATTTTCATGCTGTCTACCCCATTAGCCTAGAAGCTCCTTGAGGGAAAGAACTGTCTTCGCTTTTCTTTGCATCCCCGGTGCTTATCACAGTGATTGGAACAAAGTGGAAGCTTAATAAATGTTTATTGAATGACTATCTTGTGAATCAGTTTACTTTAGCTGATTATCAATTTGGCAGTCAAGAGGTTGAACAATCTGATCCCTTGTTCAATCTACCTTGTTCCTCAGGAGTTTGCTACACACACACACACACACACACACACACACACACACACACACACCCCAAAACAAAAACTCCTTTTTCTCTAACTAGACTCTCACCTATACATACACATGTGAAAAATATGGGACTTTTAGTAGAATTATTTAATATGAGTCAACAGTGTGACATGTCATCCACAAGAGCTAAAATAGCCTTCAGTTACACTAAGAGGGTCACAGAGTCCAAAGCAGAGTGATGGTGGTCTCAGTTTACTATGGTCAGACTATACCTAGAGTAGCAGAGTTTCAAAAATGTATTTGTTTGTTTGTTTCTTTGATTTCTAAAGACTGACCAAGATGGCAAAGGCACCATGCCAAATGGGAATCCATTTAGGAATCTGGTCATATTTAGTCTAGAAAAATTTAGAGGGAACAAGAATGCTCTTTCCAAAAGACTAAGAATGTGGGAAAAGGATTAGACTTATTCTGTCTCACGTGAGAAGACAGCATTTAGGCCAGCAAC
The DNA here is from genome assembly GCA_028646515.1 of Pseudochirops corinnae. Lineage (NCBI taxonomy): Eukaryota > Metazoa > Chordata > Mammalia > Diprotodontia > Pseudocheiridae > Pseudochirops > Pseudochirops corinnae. Next base: position 191,869,690 of record CM053590.1, on the reverse strand, counting down.
TAGAAGTTTGAGAGAAGTAAATTATATATGGAAGCAATGCAAAACTTTCTAATCGCTGTCTGAAAGTGTAGTGGGTGGCTTCAAGACCTAGTAGTTTTACTGTTATGAGAGGTCTTTAAATTAAGGCTGGTTTACTTTTTGCTTTAGATATTATAAAGGGGATTCCTGTTTTGTTAAGAATTATGATTTCTGCAGCGGCTAGGTGGTGCCCTGGAGTCAGGAGGACCTGAGTTCAAATCCAGCTTCAGATGCTTAACACAAAAACTAGCTGTGTGACCTTGGGCAAGTCACTTAACCCCAATTGCCTTCCAAAAAAAAAAAAAAGGAATTATGATGTCTTAGGTCCCTGCCAAAGCTAGGATTCTGTGAAACCACAAGTAGGAAGCTGAAGGACCAAGGGCACAGGTGGCATTTGTGTTAACTTCTCATCGATGGTAAAGATTTAGGGAAAATAAAGGTAGGGAAGGGGGAGAATACACAAAGGTTATACCAGAAGAAAATTGTCAGTAGATGAGAATTGGTTTTCTGGGCTATGGTTAAGCTCATAGAAACAAATGGCTTTTGTCCAGGGATGGGGTGCATCTAAGAAAGTATAAGAAGAATGTATTTGCCTGGAGGCTTACTGATTTCATCAGAAAGGCTTTAAACTGAAAATTGGGGAGGAAGAGAAAAGTGCTCAGATATAATTTCTAAATTAGATAGCTTGAACAGTGAAAGCTTGAAACAGGCAAAATAGTTGTGACAATTTCTAGCAGTTTATAGGAGAAAAAAACCAAATGGTATTAAGGGGGAAAAAGATAATTGTGGCTTTGTGTTGCTATGTGCCATGATGAGGATTATAGGTAATATTCAATTCAGCTGACATTCACTAAGTCCCTAGTGTGTGCAAGGCTCTGTGCTAGAAGCTGAGGGTATGAAGTCAAACAAAATAGACCATACCATCAAGGGGTTTGCATTCCATCAGGGGAGGGAAGAAAAGGGATCTGACATCGACACAGACAAGTATCATATAAGATGGGAAGTGGTGGGGGGGGGGAAGCATTTTAGGAATTTTTAAAGACAGCAAAAACCAGAGGAAATCGGGGAAAGCTCCATGAAGGAGGTGGTACTGGCTCTGAGCCTGGAAGGAAGATGAGGATCCAGAAGGGCAGAGATGAGGAGATGGTACATTTTAGGAATGGCATTGCAAGCATGATGGGCAAACTGTATGAATTGAAGGAGGCAGGAGGTGGCAAGTTGAGTTTGGGGAACAATCAGCAGTCCCGTTTGATTGATTCAGTGATTGTGAAGGAGAACAAGGTGAATTAACAGTGTTTTTAGGACAGTGGTTCTCAATCTTCCTAATGCCACGACCCTTTAATACTCGTATGTGGGCATATCTGCATGTAGGCAGACCTGCCTGGAGATGGATAGAGGAGCAGTGTCTCGGTTCCTAAGACCATCAGAAATAGGTGTTTTCTGATGGCCTTAGACAACCCCTGTGAAAGGGTCATTCAACCCCCAAAGGGGTTGCAACCCACGGGTTAAGAACCGCTGTCTTAGGATCTTAATGCAATGTACAAATAAAATCTCCTAAGGAATGAATGCTATGTTCTACTTCCCCTACCAAATGAGGAAAATGCATGATCATAGTCTTCCTCAGCATTGTCATCATCACCATCACCACCATCATCACCATCTTCCTATATAGCATTTTAAATGTTACAAATATCACAGGTAAGGTTGACATATACTATCTCATTCGAATCACACAAACATCTAGTAAGGAATCGAAGGTAGGATTCTAACTGAAGACTTCCTGACTCCAACCCTGTTTTTGAAACACCAGCTGGTGTGGACCACAAGACAGGTACGAAGGCAGGGTGTTACAATGATGGGGAGCTTCAACTATCTGAACATCCGCTTGACATCTCTTACTAAAGTCAGATCATCTGATAAATTCTTGCCTTGGTTGCCAATAATTTCCTCGTAGAGATAAGGCACAGTCTGGTATGTAGCCTTTATGAAAGCCAATTTCAAAAAAAATAGAGAAAAAGTAAACATGATTTCAAGGTCTGAGTCAAAAAGGTTGTTGTCTCAACTGAAGAAAGATTCAGTGATAAAATCCTGCTGATGAAATGACAAATGATTCTGATGGTGAAGAAAAGAGGGAATAGAATGAAATCAATACTTCTCAACTGGGAGTTTTCAGAGACCACAGAGTCAGACATGGTGGTAATCTGTGCCACTCTGAAGGCTGACACTGGTGAATCTCTGGAGCTCTGGCGCTTTGTGCCATACTGTGCTCTACCAATGTGGTATCCACACCATGTCAGTCATCAGATCCATATGGTAAACATCTTAGGGGTAGAAATCCACCAAGTTGCCTAAGAAGGGATGAACTGGTCCAGGTTGGAAGTGGAAAAGTTCAAAGTCACATGCCAATTAGTAGTGGGGTCAGCCTGTAAGTAGCCTCTGTACTTCTGGTCGAAGCAAGATAAGGAAACCCAGTATACCTACCTACCTACCTACCTACCTACCTACCTACATACATACATACATACATACATATGTAAAAGCACATGTAGAGAAAAGATGGGAGAGAGGACCTATAACTATATAATATAAAAGAATGACATGGTCCACCAAGAATAATGAATATGAAAAATGATGAAGATAATAAAAAGGACATTT
>CM053590.1:191851224-191866517 GCA_028646515.1 Pseudochirops corinnae | reverse complement strand
CCCTTCTCTCCTCTCCTCCCCCCTCCTCTCCTCCCCTCCTCTCTCCTCTCCTCTCCCCTCCCCTCCCTTCCTCTCCTCCCCCCTCCTCTCCTCCCCTCCTCTCTCCTCTCCTCTCCCCTCCTCTCCTTTCCTCTCCTCTCCTCTCCTTTCTTCTTTCCTATACTCTCACTATAAAGAGTTGATCAGCTATAGAGACTCATTTGCAAATGTCTGTCTGATCCCTTTTCAGATTTCCTTCAAGGTCACTCTAGAACATGCATAAACCATTCTCATAAATATTCCAAGCAGATGAGAAAGTAGTCTCATAAGCAAGTTTTATTAATCAACGCTTTTTTTGTGTGGTAATAATATTGTCCCTGAGTTTTTCCATTCCTTTGGAATCTTCTCTTTTTTTAAATATCTTGAAAATTGATTCCCAAGTGCCTATAAATTCTTACATGTAGGTTGAAAAATTTATGTAACATTTGAGTTTGTTCTTTCTCTCCTTAGATGTCATTAGCTTCCATTAATCTCACTTCCACAGCACTTCTAGTATTAATTACTTCCTTTTCATTACTTCTGCCATCACTAGGCCCTCAGATCACAAGATCATAGGATTTGAGAGTTGGGAGGAACTTTTAAAGATAATTTAAATAAACCTACTCCTATTATATGTCACATAGATTCACACCTGAATGCTACCTTGCGTAAACCTGCAGGGGAATAATATATGTCACCATCCCAAAGCATATAGAATCTTGGATTCAGAAATGGGGTCTAGTTAGCTGAATATAACTGCCAAATTTCCCACCAGGTGCCACAATAACTGAGGCGCCAATCCAGCCCTCAATCAATTATTCTCTTAACACCTTTCCCAAATGATACCCCTTTTCTAAGAGGCAGCAGTAGCCCTTCTGGCCACTAGGCAATATTCAGCCTGAAAATGCTGTGACTGCTTCTACCCCCAATGTGGCAGTCTGGAACTTCAGAATTTAGCTCCAAAATCACTCTTGTTAATCCCTTCCTAGCTGGTTCCAAATTTAATCTAGGGCACTGAATAGAATTTTGTTCAAGAGATGGCGAAGTGAAATTTGCTGAATCTGTCTGACTGAACTCAGTGAAATATTTCACCTCTGCCTGTAACTTCCCAGTGAAGTCATTGATTCAAAGACTTAGCTTGTTGAAATCACATAATTTATTGTATAATTAATATGGAGAAATGAAAATTAAATCAAATACTTGTATATGGAGAGGGTTGCAATCAACTCTCTCCTTTGCTTAGCACTCCTTCCCGGTCCCTCCCAGATCTTCAGGTATAGATGGGAAGAGTCTTGACCATAAGCAGCTACCTCTTATGAAAAGGAATGGGTGAAAAGGGAGAGGGAATTCCCTGTTTCAGATGCATGAATTAAAAGAAGAAGGCCAGTCATATGTTGTTAAATTGTATTCAACTCTTCATGAACTCATTTGGGCTTTTCTTGGTAAAGATATCAGAGTAGTTTGCCATTTCCTTCTCCAGCTTATTTTTCAAATGAGGAGCTGAAGCAAACTGGATTAAGTGACTTGCCCAGGGTCACACAGCTAATAAGTGTCCGAGGCCAGATTTGAACTCATGAAAAATCTTCTTGATGCTAAACCCAGTGTTCATCTACTACACCGCCCAGCTGCCTGTTAAATACTTATTAAATTCCTGTATGTGCTAGATATTGTGCTAAGGGCTAGGGATTCAAGGAAAGGTAAAAGACCCTGCTCTCAAGGAGTTTGATCTAATGCAAACAATGATGTATAAATAATGGACAGGATAAACTGAAAATGATAAAGGGCAAGGTGCTAGATCACTGTAAATTACGCTGCCAGCCTCTGTATCAGCGCCTTGGTCCTAGGATCTCCACAAAGATAAGAGAAGGAGGGTGAAGAAAATGAGATGTAGAAAAGTTGTAACTTGATAATAAATAAAATGTAGTCAGGTTGGGACCCAGACCCAGCTCTTTAGATTCCAAATTCAGTACTCTTTTCAATATACTGGATCATCTGCCTGAACTATTGTATTACCTTCCAACAAATAACTCTCTCCTCTTCCATCTCTCCTTTCCAATCTGTTAACTAAAAGATAACTTTTTAAGGTATAGATCTGTTCATGCCACTTTATTCAACCATCTTAAGTGGTTCCTTATTTCCTGTTGAATAAGTTATGAAAAAGAGAAGACATTAAAGGTGCAAAATGATTTCAAACACCTGGAATATCATCACATGAAAATGAAATTAGTTTTGTTTGGACCCCATGGCTAGCAACAGCAAGTAAAAGTTAAGAGAGGAGCATTTTGACTTGATATAAAGAGCTTCTTAACAATTTTGAATGTCTACTTAACAATAAAGCACTATTGTCAGAGTTGTGGATTGGTCCAGCCATTCTGGAAAGCAATTGGAAATTATGTAAGGAAAATGATAAGATGTCTATTCCCTTTGAGCCAGAGACCCTGCTGTTAGGCATATGTTCCAAGAAGACCACTGATAAAAAAGGAAACTGTCTACAGTAGTAGTTTTTGTAGGAGCAAAGAACTGGAAACAAAGGAGATATTCATTGATGAGGGAATGGCTAAAATAGTTATGGTACGTGAACATAATAGAATAAATACTATTTGACTTTGAGAAATGATGAACATGATGAATATGAAGAAACATTGGTATACTTATATAAACTGATGCAAAGTGAAGTAAGCACATCTGGAGGGCATATCATCATTAAAACCATGTAAATGGAAAGGATGACAATAAAATAATTGAAACAAAATGCTGTGAAATTAAAATGACTATGCATATTCTTAGAGAAGAGATGTGAGGAATAATTTCCCTTTGCAATGTGGTGAGAGGAGAGAGGCAGGTAGATGAGTAAATGAATAGAAAGACACCACACAGTGGATAGAGTACTGGACTTGTCAGGAAATCTCATCTTCAAGAGTTCAAATCCAGCCTCAGATACCTACTCACTGTGTAGCCAAGTCATCTAATCTTGTTTGCTCCACTTCCTCATCTGGAAAAGGAAATGATAAACCATTCTAATATCTTTGCCAAGAAGACCTCTCATAGAGAGTTAGACATAAATAACAACAATGAAAGAGATAAAGCATTTTTTACCACTAAATATATACCAGGCCCTGTGCTGGATGCTAGGGATACAGACATAAGGAAACAAAATGGTCTCTACTCTCACTTTTTATAGGGGAAGCTGAAATATAAATACAAAACATACTGAGAAGGTAGAGAAGTCCAGAGAATGAACTGAGCTGGGAGCAAGGTGAGCATGACTCCAATTCCTCAAGAAATGGCAGTCCTATCATTAGGAGAGCTGGCTTGGGAAAGAGTCCCCGTAACATGTGTATTAGGAGAGTTAGTTGAGCCAGAAGTGAAAGAATATATCTAGATAATGTAAAAATAAAATACAGTCCCATAAATTTACTTTAAAAAAGATGATACTAATTTCTCCACTTCTGGCAGTCCTTAATTGGAGACTGGACAACTATTTCTCATGATATTACAGACCTTCTCCATACCCATCATGGTCATCATTTTTCCTAGCCAAATAGAGCTTCATTCTTCAGGATCAACCTTCTCCAGACAGAAATGGTGGTGAAGATGAGGAGGAAACCACAACAGTCTCTTTGGCATCTCTTTCTAATGACAAATGAGTTAAGTTGCCAGATGATAGGAGGCAAAGTGGAGGCAGCAGTGAAAAGAGGACCTGAATTCAAAACTCTGGCTCTATTACTTATGACCTTTGTGACACTGGGGAAGTCTCTTAGCCTCTGAGGCTCCCTTATCTAAAAAAGAGAAATCCAGAGGCTTTAACTTGGTGATCTCAAGGGTCTCTTCCAACTTTAAATCTATGATTATCCGGCACACTAGTAGCAAGACATATCCAGAATGTAACTACGTGTAAGAACTGGGTGCTTCAGGCCAAAAAAGATTAAGTAGTATGTAGGAGGGAATAATTTTCTACTTCCTCACTGTTCCTAATGGGATTTTGTTCCAGACTCTCTCCCCTCCAACCCCATTTTCCTTATTTTTTTAGGAAGAGGGTGAGGAAGGAAGTCTCTGGACTCTAATGGGAGAAAATTCCCTCTATAGAATCATTGCCATCATGTCATATGGTTACTTTCCTCAGAGCAGCTGGGTAAGGCAGGTAATTCTCACCGTATTTGGCCCTTGGACAAAGGAGCTATTTTACGCTGCACCCCCAATGTGAGCTTTCTACTTCCCCTTAATGAATCGTTTGACAAGATGGAGGAGGGCAGCTCAGTTAAAGGAGAAAACATTTGCATGGATACAAAGGCTCAGGGAAGATCATCAGCCAAACTACTTCCCCTTTTAACTCTGTGAATGTGTGGGTTCTCCTGGGCTCCTAATTGTCTGTGACGTTCTGCTATGAGGCTTATAAATGGAAGAGGTGAATTTTCCTGGCCTCCTTCTGGGGCTCCACACATGTCCAATTATGCAGAAACGTCTCTAACAACTTCTCTGTTTTGTCAAAAACAGAAAAGAACAAGAAGGAAGAGTAATTGAGGGGGAAACGACAATGAGACAGGCAAGAACAAAGCCTCTTCAAACAGAGGAGGGCAGTGAACCTCCAAGTCAGCAGAAGGCTGAGGGCAGGAGAGGCAGTGGAGGACGGGCAGGGTCTAACATTCTTACTTTGGGCCTAGGATGCCAGCTAAGGTGCTGGCTGATAAAAGAAACAGCACCAGCCACCTTCCCCAGCCAGTTCTTAGTCCTTCCCCATTTCACATAGCCTCCAGGGCACTCTGTACAACTCTCAGGTATTTCTAATTATTTACAAGCTGCTCTCCCCTTAAAAGGTAAACTCCTTGAGGGCAGGGGCTGGTTTTACCTTCTTTTTTATCTCCAGAACTTGCACCAGTGCCTAGAACCCAGTCTGAACCTCATGGATGCTTACAGGCTGATTGGCTAACGGGTAAAATCATAGGATCCTACAAAGTAAGAACGTCCCGGAGAGCACTTGTGGTGGCAGAAGCCGTAGAAAGGGGAAATATGGAAGTATTTCTAACAAAGGGAAAAAAGAGTTCTCAGACTGTAGGTTTGTGGGCGATATTATTGTGGGTGTTTTGTTTTGCTGTGACTTTGGGGAAAATCACTTAGCCTTTCCTCAACCATTAGATGAGAGGTTGGTACTAAGTGATCTCTAGGGCACCTCTCAGACCTAAAGTCCCATGATTCCATAATTTCCAAGATGGATTTCAGTGATAGAATTTGGATATCACACTAATCCAGGAAGATGTTTTTGGTAAGGGAGTCTTTCTGGTGCTCTTCAAATCCTCACATATAGAAAACTACCTATTCCAATTTACCGCTAATGTGGTTCTGTCCAAGGTGGGCAGGGGAAGGTCCAGATCCCATACCCCATCATTAGAAGGTACCTGCCTAGCATACTCCAGGCACTCAGCCAGCTGGCTTACATCAGCAGGCTGCTTTCACAGTCCTATATGATACTAGGGTATGGGCAGATGCAGTAGAGGCCTTGATTAGGAATCATGTCAAATAGGAGGATCCTGGGAGACTCACAGTCCTAGGAAAGGAAGGAAAGGGGAACAAGCATTTATTAAATACCTACCGTGTACAAGGCACTGTGATAAGTGCTTTACAAGTACTAACTCATTTGATCCTCATGAGGGGAGGTGGTTGTGATTGTTATCCCCATTTTACAGTTGGGGAAACTGAGGCAGACAAAGGTGAAATGGCCTGCTAGAGTCACCCAGGTAGGAAGTATGTGAGGCTAGATGGTCTTACTCTTACCTCTAACCATTGCACTACCTAGCTGCTTACTCAGAGCTAAGCAATATAGTAAGACAGAGGCTTTTGTTATTACATGGAAATGTAATTGATTATGACACATGTAGTCAGGAAAAGAGAATCCAGAATCTGAGGCAAGCAGCATTCGAGTCCAGGGTCCTTGTTGGCTCTAGTGGCCCCTGTTGCCATCTCATTTGTTCTCTATATAACTTAGGAAAGATAGAAACTAAAAGATGCCAATCGTTGGAGGCCAAGCTTTCTGGGGTTTGGGGAGGGAGGGGGGATATTCATTCTTTTTCCTTCCCAGCCCATCATTTCTCTTCCTGCTATTGTTCCCATTCCAGTTGTTTCCATTTTTGAGAAGGCACAATAGCATCCCTATGCTAGAGTGGAGAGATTACTGATTATGGAGACCAAGGATCTGGATTTGAATCCTGGCCCCACCATTTATGAGTCGTGTGAATGTGGGGAAGCCTCAGTTTCTTCAACTATAAAATGGGGATCATAGGGCTTATTACTAGAAAACCTCTTTGTAAGCGTTGTGGGAATGTAAAACATTAACATTGTTCCTATCTAGTTACACATAAGCAGAGCAGACATAGTCTCCCTAAAATTCAGAGTTGTTACAATTGGTCAGTATGAACAGAAGATTCTCTAATCCCTTGATGATGTACAAAGCTGCAACTAGGGCAAAATCACTAGAGCTTTGCACTACAGTGGAAAACCTAAGAGTGGAAACAGAACCATCCAAGACATGCCTCTTCTCCTTCCAAACCATCTGGGAAGTGGCTACAGGCAGATGGCATACTCTAGGGCATGCATTCTCCCCCTTCAAAAGAGTGGAAACTTCCCCATATCTTCCCCAACCAAATGCTCAACTTCCTCTCCTACACTCCCACTTGTCCCAGGTTCAACAAATGCTTGCTAAGGGTCTGATGGGGACACAGGTCCAATATCACAAGGAAATAAAAGAAGTTTATCATATCACGAATTTGAAATCACCCAGAAGTCCTTACCAATAATCTCCCTAAACTCTTACAGTATCTAAGTTCTACCATTATAATTTACATTGGAAATTTTAAATGCATAGAGTTTTAGACCTGAAAGGGGCATTAGAGATTATCTTGGCCTATGCCCTCATGTTATGGATGAGGAAATTAAGGGCCAGAGACATAAAATTATTTTCCTCAGGGTCACATAACCTTTTAAAATGAGATTGTATTGGGGACTACTATTAGGCCTATTCCCCAAAGACACCAAAGAAAGGAAAGGGGCTCATATGTATCAAGGAATTGAAGTAGCTCTTTTCTTTTTGGTGTCCAAAAACCTGAAAATTAAGAGGATGCCCATCACTTGGGGAATAACTGAACAGATTATGACATATAAACATGATGTAGTACGTTTGTGACATGAAATGATTTTAAAAGGAATGGTTTTAGAGAAATCAGAGAAGACCTTTATGAACTGATGCAGAGTGAAGTGAGCAGATCCTAGAAAACTTGTTCTCTAGGACAACATTTAACATTCATTGAATCAACATTAAAAAACCAAACTTTGAAAGACTTTATAATTCTAATCAATGTAATGACTGCCCACAGTTTTAGAATCATATTATCTACCTCCTGGTGGGAAGTAACGGACTCCAGATGCAGAATGAGGCATGTTTTGGGGCATGGTTAATGCAGGAAATTGTTTTGCTTGACTAAGAATATCTTTTTTTTTTCTTTTTAACAAAAATTATACTTTTGTTCGTTTTTTTTTTTTTCAATTGAAGTAGGCAGGAGGGATAGAAAATAAATTTTTTCTAATTGAAATAAAAGATTGTCTTGCCAGCATATTGTAATGATGATTGCCTAGTGATAGAAGTCAGTTGAATTCCTCCAGATGGGATATGCACTTGGAACAAGCTATATGAGCAAACCCCCTTCCCACCACATTCATAACATCTAAAAATAATCTCACTGAATGTCAATGAAGTGTAAAGTCCTGGTCTTCCCATATGGGCAAACTTCTGTTGATAAGAGATGTGCTTTTCTGGACTGGTCAACTGCCCAAACTCTTGAGTTTATTATTACCTTGCAGGTAATCCCTAACATTGATGCTGTTTAGGTAGCCCTCCTTCTCTGGCTAGAATGTTTCAATTCTGGGACCAATGAAATTAGAAAATATCCCCTCCCTTAACTAGGAATCTGGAAGCGTATTGTCCAGGAAATAACTTTTTGGGTCACATGAATAAAGACGTATCTACCTCAATGCAAGTGTTTGCCATTCCATTAATGCTTTTGGGGGAGAGAAATGTTGGACTTCTCTCCCTGTCACCTGTTTAGCTCATGAGTTATCTGGGGGAAGGCAAAAAAGAGGAAAAAGAAAGCCAAAAGTCAATGAATAATTCCCTGTTACTGGCCAGCACAAAGCACTGGTTCCTCCAACAAGAGTCTGTACTCCCAATAAGCAAGAATCTTTACTAACAAATTCATGTACTTATATCAATCTTTTTGGGGATACTAGTGACTGAAAATTCAAATTCAGGAACTTTAAGCTTGTAGTTATCACAAGGCATTTACTTTGTTGGCACCTTGAAAAATCTTTTGGTGAAACTCTCTAGAGATGGGGAACCTGTGTCCCCTTAATAAAAGGATTTGTTCTGTAAAACTTGGGCTCAGTCAAAAGGCTGCACCCAAGGACCTCAAGGTCACAGTTTCCCCACCCCTGCTTAGAAGATGGAAGGGATGGATCCATAATAACTAATTAACCTCAGGAGATAGCCCTTCTCACTGAGATTTAATCAGATTCCCCGACTGATAGGCACCTCTTAGTTTAGATGTTTTCTGGTCTTCTCAACCAGGTGCCAAGGAGAATGTTCACCTTCATTGAGAGATATATTAGATAAAGGCTCACTACTCATAAACTTATCGAGTTGGTCTAGGAATTTCCTTGATAAATCCTCTCTACTTATTCACTATTAAAGCGTACAATTCATTTTATATTTTAAAATGTTTTTCATTTGGGGCAATGATTTTTCTTGGCATATGGGCTCCTAACAGAGTTGCTGTGAGAAAAATGTTTTGCTGACCTTAAAATTCTATATAGATATCAGTTACACTGATGATTATGATGATAACATGACCATTGGAGCTATACTTTCATAGTTTACATATATTCAGGGTCAAAAGCTAACTCAGTGGCTTCCCAGTGCCTCTAGGTTAAAACATGAACTCCTCTGTTTAGCTTTGAAAATCCTACATGACCTGACCAGAACTTATCTTCCAGTCAAATTTATTATTTCTCTCTCTTCTACACTCTCCAATCAAGCCAGACTGGTCTTCTTTCTCTTCCTCCCAACCGACATTCCATTTGGGGTGTCTGTACCTTTGCATTGGTTGTCCCACGTGCTTGGAATACACTCTCTCCTTACAGTGGGCTAGCAGAGGCCATCTCTTCCTTCAAGGCACAGTTCAAGTACACACTATTTTCTGCTTGAAGCCTCTCTCGATACCCTACCCCCCACAAATGCTAATGCCCTCCCTTGAAAACCACCTGTTGAGATAATGAGAGTTATCAAGGAGCTATCAAGAAAGAGGAACTAACTATTCAGGACTATAAATACGAATTTATGTATATCTTTCAGAGAAAGATGCTTATAGGAAAGTTTCTATTTATTTTTTTTTCCTTTTCTAAACTTAAAAACAAATTATTTAATTTTTCCCTAATTACATGTAAAAAATTAGCATTCATTTAAAAAAAATTTGAGTTCCAATTTCTCTCCCTCCCTTCCTTCTTCCCTATTTGAGAAGGAAAGTAGTTTGATATATGTTATACATGTGTAATCATGCAAAACATATTTCTGTATTAGTCATGTTGTGAAAGAAAACACAGACCAAGAAGAAAAAAAGAAAAATTTAAATTAAAAAAATATATGCTTTGATCTGCTTTCAGACTCCATTAGTTCTTTCTTGGGATAGGCAGCATTTTTTATCATAAGTTCTTCAGAATTGTCTTGAATCATTGTATTGGTGAGAATGGTTAAGTCATTTACAATCGATAATCATACATTGCTGTTACCTTGTACAACATTCTTTTGGTTCTGCTCATTTCACTTTGCCAACAGTTAGTGTAAGTCTTTCTAGGTTTTTCTAAGAGCTTATTCATCATCATTTCTTATAGCACAGTAATATTCCCTCACAATCTGTAATGATAATGGGAATTTTAAGATCTTCTCTGCTCCTTAATAAGCCTAAGGGAATTTGAAGACCTTCCCTAATTTGAAGATCTTCCCTGCCTCCTACAGGCTGAATGTAATCACATGGAGCCTGTGGTGGGAGAAGTTTGATGAAGGGTGGAACAGAGCCCACAGGAAGCTGGTAGTCAGAGCAATTAGAGATGGAGGGAGGAGAGGACATACCTAGACAGGTAGCTGGGCTCATGAATGTTGGTTTGTGGGAAGGCTAAAGAATGATGTGGCTCTCTGTGGTGTTATGGTGTTTTAACTTCTTTGCTACTATGATGAATTTGGCTTTCTGGTTTTGGGATTCGGTTTTCTGGTATCTGAATAAATGTTTTGCTTCTGTCTTCTATATTGAGAGGCTGTTATATTTCACAACTGAGCACTATGCTGGCATATTCATAGTCACTGTCAGCATTGTCAATATTGTTTTGGTGCTACACAATCATATGTCACAACTTATTCAGTTATTCTCTAATTGATGGGTGTCCCCTAATTTCCAATTCTTTGATAGAAGAGAGCTGGTATAAATATTTTTGTGCATATAGGACCTTTTCCTTTTTTTAATCTTTGGGATATAGACCTAGTAGTGACCTTGCTGGGTGAAAGGGTATGCATAGTTTTATAGCCCTATGAGCATAGCTCCAAATTGCTCTACAGAATGGTTGAATCAGTTCACAACTCCACCAACAGTGCATTTGTATCTCAGTTTTCACACATCCCCTTCAATGTTAGTCATTTTCCTTTTATGTCATATTAGCCAATACGATAGGCCTCAGGTGGTGCCTCAGAATTGTTTTGATTGACATTTCTCTAATCAATAGTGATTCAGAGCATTTTTTCATATGCTTATAGATAATTTTGATTTCTTGATCTGAAAACTGTCTTTGACCACTTATCAGTTTGGGAATGACTCTTGTAATTTTTATAAATTTGACTCAGTTCTGTATATTTGAGAAATGAGACCTTTATCAGAGAAACTTGCTGTAATTTTTTCATACTTATGATTGGTAATTGTATTCTCCTCCATCCTATTTCCCCCAATTCTCTGTCTCTGTCTCTCCTCTCTCCCTTTCTCTCTCCCTCTCTTTCTCCCTCTCTCTCTCTGTCCTTTCACCCTGTCTCAAAAAGCTTTTTGCTTCTAGCTACTGCCTCCCCCAATGTATCCTCCCTTCTGTCCGCACCCCTTTCCCATTCCTTTCCCCTCCTACTTTTCTCTAGGGTCCCAATCAAGAATGTATGTTTGTTGACTCCAGTGAGAGCGTTTAAGGTTCAAGCATTCCCCTCAACTCCCCCATCTTCACCACTGCAAAAGGTTTTTTGTGCCTCTTTTAGGTGAGATAATTTGCCCCATTCTACCTTTTTCTTTCCCTGTCTTCCAGTGTATTCCTTCCCCACTCTTCAATCCAGTGACAATGTTCTCCTTGCAGTTCCTTGAACTAGAAACTCCTCCAATGATTCCAAACATTTTCCCTCTTGCTCACAGTGCTCTTTCTTCTTTTCTCTGTCTCCCGACTTTCCAGGCTTCCTTCAAGTCCCAGCTAAGTTCCTACCACAGGAAGCCTTGCTTGATCCCCTTAATTCTAATATATCCACCTGTTGATTATTTCTATTTATTTTTCTGTGTAAAGCTTGTTTGCATACAGTAATTCACATAACTTACACTCCCTTCCCCATTTGACTGTGAGTTCCTCAAGAGCAGGGATTGTGTTTTGCCTTTTTTATTGTATTTCTGAAAGCTCTTAGCACAGTGCCTGACACAAAGTAGGCACTTAATAAATGTTTATTGACCAACTATTATGAAATGTATGTTTACTAGGGGTGAATCATTCTCAGCATTCCTTGCATTTCCAGGCATTCTTTCTAACATTTCCTGGATGGGGGCTACAGATCATATCAGTAAGGAGTATCTAACTCTCAAGTTACTCTGGTCATGCATATGTATGAAGGGGGGAACAAATCATTCATGGAAAAGGCACATCAAATTTCATCATTTCATATTTGGAATGACGCCTCATTCATAAAATCTGCTTGTGACAATACAAAGAATTCCCACCTGAGGGGAAATTCTTATAAGCCGTCACTTTAGAAATAACTTATAGGTGAATTAAAAATGTGAAACAATTACAAAAGAAAAATCGCAAGTGGACCAAAAGGCAATATTTGCTGTGTATGCTGATCATTAAAAATATGCTCAATGGAGTTTATTTCATCACTGAGGTCTTTTCTTTTCCCTACCTATTTTCCAATTCAAATACAGATTAAATGAAAAGAAATTTTGTCTAAGTTCTTTACAATGCTATGTCAAGCAACTCAAATAGAGAAAAAACCCTTGGGCATGACAGTTTTATTATGGTTTACATTGTCCAGAGTTGTGTGGAATGCTATCATTTTGGTGTTGTGTCCTTGTATAGAAGCCACTGAATGTGCCCAGTGGGACAGAGTTCTATATAAAGTCCATTATAACCCTTTCCAATGTGACTTAAAAAAAAATCAACTGGATAATCTTAAGGATGCACTGTGTTAAATGCTAGGAAAGAAGTTAGGAGTTTAAAATTGGAAATATAAATAAATAATACTGTTTAGACCAATAATCATCTCTGTGGGGCTGTGTGGAAGGTTTACATGGGTGTTGCAGTGGAGATCAATTGTGACTTAAGCAATTGTGCAATTAAAAGGACAGTAATCAAAAGGACAAAGCAATCCTTGACCTGGGAGAAGAAATTCTGAAAACAATTAGATGTTTTGAATATGTGTTTGTCTCAATGTTTTGTTTTGTTTTGTTTTTCCCCTCCACTTTGGCTCTGTTCACAGTTTTTAAAACCTGAATAGTTTGGGAAGTTCTGTTTTTAAATTTTTGTTTTTTAAAATCATTGCAAGTAAAAACTCATGAGACATTCTCTTAAAGCATAAAGGCATTCCCAGAATCTTCTGTGTCTAGTAATCATTGTAGTTTTTCTTCTTAATAAACAGCTGGTGTCTTTAAATACACACACACACACACACACACACATATATACGTAACACACACCCACACACACCCACCCACACACACACACACACATATATATTTCCTCTTTTGTTTCTGCTCATGGGTTCTTTGTATCTAGTCTATAAATCTGTGTGTGTGTGTTTTATTTCCTCCTTTACCTTAACTTCCTCTCTCTTTGTATCTCTTTCTCCTTCCCTTCCTCTGAAGTAAATTTTTATAAAATTTTCCAGCTGAAAGAAAGCTTAGTGACCATATATACCATTCCTTTCTCTCTCTGTTGCAGTCTCTGTCTCTCCTCTGTCTCTCCTTTCTCTCTCTGTCTCTCTGTCTTTGTCTGTCTCTCTGCCTGTCTCTCCATGCTTTAATGAAAACAGAAACATACTTTTCCTTTAACTGATATATGATCTTCCTTTGCTTTTGTGGAAATGATTGAAGGTTGCAAACTTTCACATCCTTTTTTTTTTTTTTTGATGGCTTGCGGGAGGCAAAAGATTACTTTGTTAGTGTAGGCTGAGATCAGTGTTGCCTCTTCCACACTAATGAGGTGGTTAGTGTTCAGTTCAGAGTCAAAAAGATCTGAATTCAAATGCTACCTTTTTACTAGCTGTGCCACCCTGGCCTCATGGTCCTCTTCGAAAACAAAGGACAAATACAACAACAAGCAACCCTGGCCAAGTCTCTCAGATATAATTTTTTCGTTTGTAAAATGAGGAAGTTGGAACGATCTAGTTCTAAAATCTATGATGTCTTTTTCCTATCCCAGTTACATTAGGGATTTCACTTTATCTTTTTTTTTAAAACCCTCCCTCCTACTCAAGAATAGAAGCCTGGAGTCTCCCTCACAGTCTATAAATTCTATCCTTAATTGAACCCCTATGTTATATTAAATGACATGAAACTGCTCTCCTCCTTCCCCTTCAGGCACTAACCACATAGATCCCCAGCCTGCCAACTCTCTGTCAGCTCTGTGATCAGAAGTGGACACTAAATTCAGGTTTCCAAAGCCACCATGCCCAGGTCTGTCATTAAAATGCATTTCAAGGCATTGAACTTGCTCTGAGGTGGTATCTTTCTTCATTTCCGAGAAGGGTATTTGCCACATGTGCCTAGGGTGGGGGTAGACGGGGTGGGTATTTGGTATGGCTCAATATCAAACTGCCCGATTGTGGTAATGGAGATAAAAGAATGGGGAAAACCAGCCATATCTCCTAAGGAAACAGTATGGTTCTGTTCTGTAAGGAATGACAGGTTGTTTTTTTTTGGGGGGGGGGGGGTTGTTTTGTTTCCTCTTGGTTCTGACTGAAATTTATTCGTAACACCGATAAGAGAAAGTACAAAGTGCTTGGGAGTGAACTTGATCTACTGATCTTTCTGTGCTTATTCTTTGCCTCCCCTTGACGATTTATGGATCCAATTTGAACTGGAAGGGCTCTGGGGCCAAGCGAGAAGGAAAAGGCCCATCCATGGCAAATGGATTTCTGGCCGGCAAACTGTAAATACGGACATTGCTTTTCTTCACAAAGCGGAGAGAAGTCAATAATGTCCTTCTGCCTTCCTCTGTATGGGAAGACACCGTTTTTCCTGTGTGGTCTCTGATGTGTACAAATGCATATGGCAGAGAACTTTAATCTACAGTCTGACCCACAGGTACCAGTCTGTTTTCTGTTGTGATTGGCATCATTGCCAATCTATTGGCATCATTGGCATCTATTTAAGAGCCAATTTTATATCTGTATGGAGGAGGATGCCAGGGTTTAGAAACGAAAGAGAATTTGGAGACTAAGTAGTCACCCATGTGGCATCCTTTCAGAGGCAACAGAAAGGCTTAGGTGCCTAAAAGAATCCTTGCCCATCTGTTGACTACAGCCTGGATTTTTTTTTAACCATTGCAGCTTAATCCCTTTAGTTTAGAGCATCAGTCCCTGTTAGAATATTGTTCAGAGGCAAAATGGCGTAATGAGTAGAGAACTGACCTCAGAGTGAGGAAAACCTGGGTTTCAACACAGTACCTGGCACTTGGAGAGCACTGATACAGTGTTGACTGGCTGCCTGACCAACAATCAGTTGCCTTACTGATCAAATTGCTTCTGTTCTCTGGGTCTGCCAATACATGATCTCCAAGGTGCTTTTCCGCTTAGGAAAGAGGTGAGGGAAAAGAAGGAGGATACAGAGTACTTAAAGCAAGTGGTGCTGGCAGAGGAAGTTGAACAGCTTTAGTCAGCTGTCCTGAGGGAGAAAAAGAGGGTATTAAATGGCTGACTGAGGGCACCAAAGGCAAACATAGCTAATTGACCA
>CM053590.1:191823903-191844234 GCA_028646515.1 Pseudochirops corinnae | reverse complement strand
ATTTTTTTTGTTTATTAGTTTTTGACATTTTCTTATGTGTTTTTTCCTAACAATGCCTTTTGCTTAATTTTCTTCATCGATTCTCCCTTCTGATTTATTCTGAAATTTTGCTCTGATTCATGGTCTATATCATCATGTATTCTTTCCTTAATCTCTTTGTATTTTTCGTAAAGTTACCCAGAAGATCAATCTTCCTTCTTTCTCTTAAAAAAAAACTTCCATCAACATGAAATAATTTATTTCATTACTTATTCTTTCCTTGGAAATTGTCATCATATACCTTTCTTATACTCTGTCGTTTAAAGTATGTATAAGTCAAATATTCTGCTCTCATCTTTTTTGTTTTTTTTTGTTGTTGTTGTTGTTTTTGGAGGATAAGAGTTCCTTTAGTGTTTCTATTTTGTCAGACATGCATTTTCTTCCATTAATGATTAGACTCAGGTTTACAGGCCATGTCCTTTTAGATTGAAGGTTAGCTCCTTGTTTCAGGAGATAATATACACACTTCTGTGGAATTGGGGTTAGGCCGCACAATCTGAAGCCTTGAGCATCCCTAACTTTGGGCCATTCACCTGTAAAATGAGGTTAATAGCCCCTACCTCCCAAGGTTGTTGTGAAGATCAGTTGAGATAATAGTTATAAAGCATCGTTTCTGGCCCACAGTAGGCGCCTAATCAGTGCTTATTTCCTTTCCTTTCTTGTCCACAGTAGGAGGCAACATACTTCCTATTCCCTCCCTCACTTAACTGGGTAGATTTCATGTCTGCTAATTGCTGCTGGTTTTCGGGGTAAGCAGGAGGTGAGGTTTGCATGAGAAAGACTCTGAAGCAAAAGGAAAGTTCAACTTTTTTTCTTTCTTTCTTTTTTTTTTTCTTTTTGGAGGGGGAAATCAGGGCAATTGGGGTTAAGTGATTTGCCCAACGTCACACGGCTAGTTTTTTGTGTTAAGTGTCTGAGGTCAGATTTGAACTCAGGCCCTCCTGATTCCAGAGCCAGTTCACTGTACCACCTAGCTGCTCCTGGGAAGTTCAACTTGGTGCCTGTGAACAAGTCTTCAGATTAGTATGTGCTTCTTTGCCAGGAATGATTAAGGCTGATGGGGGAAGTAAGCTGAATAAGGGGGCAGCTAGTTGGCACAGTGAATAGAGCACTGGCCCTGGAGTCAGCAGGACCTGAGTTCAAATCCAGCCTCAGACGCTTGACACACTTACTAGCCATGTGACTTTGGGCAAGTCACTTAACCCCAATTGCCCTCCAAAAAGCAAAAAAAAAAAAGAGAAATGAGCTGAATAAGAACTTTAAAGATTAGCATTTTTTGGTACTAATTCACAATTATTTTTGCCTTAATAGTGGTCTCTCTTGTCCTCTGTACTCAGCTATAATTGCTCTGTGTATTCTTCTTTGTGAGTGGTGGGGGGAGCATTGAGAAAGATACTGGGAACTGTGAAAGTGTCTGGTCAACCATGCTATTGGTGTCATGACCCCAAAGTCTAGATTTGCATAGTCAAGTGGTTGTTGATGGCTTCTGTTTCTTCTTTCAAGGATAAACCATTCATATTCTTGACCTGATCATTTTGCTTTTAGTTTAATAACCTAGGAAGTGAGCAACAGGAAGAAAAGATCCATTTGAACAAGAACATATTCATGGCAACTTTTTTTTTGGTAGCAACAAGAAACTGGAATCAAGCTATGTGCACAATGATTGGGCAATGTCTAAATAAATCATGGTACATGGTATATATATATATATATAGAAAATTATCCAATGATAAGAAGTGAAAAATGTAGAACCAGAAAATAGTTACTTCATGTCACGGAAGATATTATCAATCAACAGCAGATTTCGTGATAAACACTATGGAAAATATTGATGATACCTTATTAATATGTTCATGTCTTCATGTTCTTCTTCACGTCTTCTATCAATTAATAACAAAAAGGCAATGCAACATGACTGATGTGAAAAAGTGTTTAATAGGAAGGCACGTTCTGTAGAGCTCATATCAGATTGCAAGCCACCTTGGGAAGGGAGGGGGAGAAAATTGAAAACTTATGGAAGTGAATTTTGAAAAATGATAACAGATAAATTAATATATTGAAAAAATAACTGGAGGGCATAATTTCACACAATCATCTGCAACTGCTTCTTTCACATCACTTTGGTTAATCGATTATCTTGGGGATTTGGTTTGGATTTTTATTTGGTTCTATGATTGGTTTGGTTTGAGTTTTGGGTTTGGTGTAGTTATGTTTTTATTTGTACTGTTTTGTTTCTCGTTCCTACTTAATTTTTTTTTATCAGTAAGTGGAAGATGACACAAAACTTATGAATAAGAATTAGATTAAATGGTGAGAGTGGGGCTGTGGTTGCATGTTCCTTCCACAGATACAGGTTAGCTACTCTCTGTCATGTATAGTCTTAAAGAGTTTCCTGTGGGTCCTTGAAGATTGAAGGACTTGCTGGGGGTCACTCAAGTACTATGTGAGATTGTTTCATTTTTGTTTTTCTAGCCCCAGAACCTAACACATTCTCTGACTCATAACAGATGTGTAATAAATGCTTATTGCTTGATTGATGCATCAGAAGCAAAACTTGAACCCAACTCTTTCTCGTTCCGAAGCCAAGCATGGGAGGGCACTAGACTTATAGTCAGGAAGGTCTAGTGTCAAATTTTGCCTCAGACATTTATTAGTTAGTGACCTTGAGCCACTCAATTAACCTCTCTGAGCCTTTGTTTCCTCATCTGTAAAATGGAGATAATTGCACCTACCTCATAGGGTCATTTTGAGAATCAAATGATGTAATATGTGTAAAGTGTTTGGTCAACCTTTGAGCCATAATAACAACTGATGGTGATGATGATGATGATGCTATATACTATACTACATTTCCTCTCAAAGCATAGAGCAATGAGTAGAACAAGTTTGAGTTAAGACTGGAAAAGTAGAGTGGAAACAGACTGGATAGAATATCATCATAATGTTTGGTGTGCCTGTTCCCTAAAAGAGATTTGGGGTGCTACGATTTTTACTGTACTATGATTTTATGTAGGTAAAATATAATTATTTCTTTAATTCCTACATAATGCCAAATAACTCGTTTCAACTCCTCCTTTTACTGAATAAACTGATTGCCAGAATTGATTAAGCTGGCTGGCTGTTCAGATGTCTCAGCGACTTCCTGGGGACTGAGCCTATAAACTATTGGAGGCAGTTGCCATCACTTCAGTCAAGAATCACGAATACTTGGAAGTCAGTCGCTGTGTAAATGCAAGCTATTATCTCTTTCAATAACCGAATTTGCCGAAGGGACACCCCCACCAGAACAATGAAAACTAAAGACTAACCATAAACAGGCAACACACACACGTACAGAACTCTCAGGGAAGGAAAAAAAACTGTAATCATCATTTCCAATTTTCTTAACAACAGCTCTTATTTCTCTTCTAGCCTTGGTGCCCTCCAGTCTTCTGAGTAAGACACCTTTTATTTTTCTTTCTTTTAGAATATCTCTCGGTAGGAGTGGGAATTATGAGCCTGGAATTCAGAAAGTGATTAAGATCCCCACAATGAGACATCAATGTGCAAAACCCCTGAAAATATTCAGCTCTCTGCAGCACTGCTTTCCAATGCCCCATTGGATAAACCTGTAGCATACTTCCAGGAATTTGGGATGTAACAAGAGCCTCACAGGATGAGAAGGCAATGAGCTGTGGCCTATGTCATTGGAAGAAAGAGTACCAACATTGATGAGATCACAGATTAATCAAAGGGATGGATTGAAGGAAAAAGGACATCATCACGACATAATATAGAATGTCACATATTTCATTTATTTTAATAATATTTTATTGTTTCAGTTACATGTGAAGACAATTTTTAATATTCACTTTTAATTTTTTTATTTCCAAATTTTCTACCTTCCTCCATCACCTCCCATCCCCCAAATGGTAAGCATATTGACATAGGTTATATATGTGCATTCATGTAAAATGTATTTCCATATTAGTCATGTCATGAAAGAAAAAAGAGAACAAAAGAAAAAAACCTTTTAAAAAAAGTGAAAAAGTATGCTTTGATCTGTATTCAGACTTCATCAGTTCTTTCTTTGGATGTGGATAGCATTTTTTGTCATGAGTCCTTTGGAATTGCCTTAGAACATTGTATTGCTGAGAAGAGCTAAATTAATCAGTTGATCATAGTACAATGTTGCTGTTACTGTGTGCAATGTTCCCCTGGCTCCACTCACTTCATTTTGTATCAGTTCGTGTAAGTCTTTCTAGGATTTTCTAAAGTCTTGCTGCTCATCATTTCATATAACACAATAGTATTCCATTAAATTCACATACCAAAACTTGGTCAGCCATTGCCCAGTTGCCGGGATCTCTTCAATTTACAATACTTTGCCACCACAAAAAGAGCTGCTATGAATATTTTTAACTGCTTTTTAAAAAATCTCTTTGGGATATAGATTTGGTAGTGGTATTGCTGCATCAAAGTGCATGCACAGTTTGATAGCCCTTTGGGCATGGTTTCAAATGGCTTTCCAGGTGATTGGATCAGTTCACAACTCCACCAACAATCTGTTAGTGTTTTTATTTTCCCACATCCCCTCCAACATTTATCATTTTCCTTTCCTGTCATATTATCCAATCTCATAGGTGTGTGATAGTACCTCAAGAGCTGTTTTAATGTGCATTTCTCTAATCAATAGTGATTTGGATTTTTTTCATATGATTACAGATATCTTTGATTTCTTCCTCTGAAAACTGACTGTTTATATTCTTTAACAATTTATCAATTGAGTATTCTTATAAATTTGACTCAGTTCTCTATATATTTGAGGAATGAGGCAGTTATCAGAGACTCTTGCTGCAAAAATTACTTCCCAGCTTTCTACTTTCTTTCTAATATTATTTGCATTAGTTTTGTTTTTGCAAAAACATCTTAACTAAATGTAATAAAAATTATCCAGTTTACATTTTGTAATGCTTTCTATCTCATGTTTGGTCATAAATTCTTCCCTTCTCCATAGATCTAACAGATAAACTATTCCTTGCTCTCCTAATTTGCTTATGGTAGCGCCCTTTATGTCTGAATCATGTACCCATTTTGTCTTTATCTTTGTATAAGATGTTGGTCTATGCTTTGTTTCTGTTATATTGTTTTCCATTTTTCCCAATAGTTTCTTTTCAAATGGTGAATTCTTATCCCAGAAGCTGGGGTCTTTGGGTTTATCAAACACTAGATTACTGTGGTCATTTATCATTGTGTAGTGTGCACCTAATCTGTTCCACTGATCTATTTCTTAGCCAGTACCAGATAGTTTTGATGATTACTGCTTTATAATATAGTTTGAGATCTGGTGCCACATTTTAAATTTAGAGGCAAGAGAGTAGAAGTGATGATACCTGGAATGCCAGGAAGATATAAGCACCAACTAGGAAGGAAAGGGGAAAGAAAGGCAGGCAAAGGACTAGAAGTTTGGAATGGCAGAAGTGGTTCTTAAGATGCTGTCCCATCAGGTCATACATGATAGCATTTTCAGGACATCAAACTTCAAGGCAGGTAAAGTGGAAAGAGCACTGGATTTGGAGTCAGAAGATCTGGATTCAGCTATATAACTGTGATGATCACCATTGGCCTTAAAAAAGAGATAAGAAAATGTACCTCTCTCTCTTCTTTGCAGAAATGGAAGACAATGGGTGTGGAACATTGCATTTACTGTCAGATTCAATTGATGTTTGGGTTAGTTTTCCTGATATGCTTATTTTTTCCTCTTCTTAAAATTCTTTGTTACAGGGGATGGATCTCTGGGTAGAGGAGAGAAAAAGCTATATCCTAAATCAAGATAATATACAAAAGCAAGAGAGTAATTAAAAAAAAAGATTTGGATTCAAATCCTTGCTCTGCATCCACTAACTGCATAGTATTAGGTAAGTCACTTCTGTTCTCTGGGGTTCATTTTATTCATTTGTACAATACTGAGAATGAGCTAGTTGTTCACTAAGGTGTCTCTTTCCTTTAATATGTTATGGTTATGATTATGAAGCAAAGTAACAACGTATCAGGAAGATCAAGCAAACAGTAGGTCACAGGCTGGAAGATGAGAAGATAGAATTAACAAAGACAGATAAAAGGGTAGAAAAGAGGAAGGTCAAGTCCATGCAAACTGTCAACAAGGAAGAGTCCACAGGAACTGAGAGATCAGGGGCTTGGTAAGAGATAGAATTGATGAGGAGCAGCAAAGAAAGGATGCTGAAGCATTTAGCAGGCATTCTGATTAGAGCCAGTCTCTACAAAGCCTGACCCAACGTGCAGGTAGTCAAAGCCTGAAAACAGCTGATTGGTAGTGGCCTACCTTGGGGTAGAAAGCAAGGAGCATTTGTTAATTCTAAGAAATCTCTGGTGGCGTTCTCTTGAAAAAATAAACAAACAAAAAACCAGTGGGGGTGAGGGGAAATAGATATACACACATGCATGTACACACATATATAAACATACATATAAATACATGTATATGTCAGAGTATAATATATAATACATAGAGCTAGATATATAGGTAGACAGATAGAGACAGACAAACAGAGACAGACTGACAGATAGATAGATAGATAGATAGATAGATGATAGATAGAGATAGAGATAGATAGATGATAGATTATAGATAGATAGATAGATAGATAGATAGATAGATAGATAGATACATAGATAGATACATAGCTACATAGATGGATAGATGGATAGATAGGACACAAAGTATTCCACCATCACCAGCTGGTGTCTATATAGTTCCTTATGGCTGGAAGAAGTCATCCCTTGCTGCCTCCATCTTCCAAGTAAAAATTATATCTTCTTCCCTAATTTCTCATAACACTTTACCACCACTTTGGCTCTGAATTTTTCTCAACGTCCCTTATATTTAACTCACTCCATATTGTATCACAGGTAGATTTTTTTTTGTTTATTAATAGATTTCAAGCTCCTTAAGAACAAGATCTATGTTGAATTTATACTCCTAGTCTCAAGAACATGGGTTTTTCACATTATAGATGTTAATAAATGTTTGTTGAATGAATAAAGAGGTAAAAATTTGAATGAGCCAGTGAGAGGTATGTATGGACCAGAGTAAGGGCTAGTGCATGGTAAGGATAGGATAGAGAAAATCATTCCCTTTCCCAACCTGTCCTATCACTGCTTTAACCCTTCTCAAGTACATCCTAGAAAGTCCATGCAAATGTTTTAGATTGAGAAAGGTTAGGAAACTCTTCTCCCCTGCTGGAATAAATTTTTTCCCTCAATTATGAAGCATTGTTTTTGGTTTTTTTCCCTTCTCTCTAACCTCCTTCCCTGGAAAAAGAAAAAGAAGAATAAAACCCTTGTGACAAACACGAATAGTCAAGCAAAACACATTCTTATATTGGCAAAAAAAAATGGTGAAAGGTTAGGTTATACTAGCAAATATTTATATAGGATGCCAAACCCTGTGCTAGGCATTTTATAACTATTATCCCATTTGATCTTCACAACAATGCTAGGAGAGAGACACTATTATTATCCTTATTTTACAAATGAGGAAACAGGCAACTAGAAGTTAAATGACTTACCCAGAATCCCACAGTTAGTAAGTGTCTAAGGCCAGATTTGAACTCAAGTCTTTCTGATTCCAGGCCTCACCCTCTATTCACTGTACCACATAGATGCTCCTAGATTATAGAAATATGGCAGCATGCAAGGATCCCAGGTCTCCCCTAAACACTCCATGGAGGTATAGAGATACACCACTCTACTAGGCCATAGAAAGAATCACTTTTAGATTCCCCCACTTCACCTGGAAACCAGAGACTTGTAGAGATCCTGGGAATGATAAACCCAGAAGGTGGAGAGTCAAGCATGGAGGTGGAAGTAAAGCAGCCCCTCTCCTAGACTAGACTTCTGGACAGTCTCAGAATTCTCTGATGGAGCTCCATAGCCCTAAGCCCAGTCAAACCTGAGCCTGACTTGAGACCTGTGGCTATAGAAGAATAATTCTGGGGAAAGGCAGACCCTGCCCAAACTGGGGCAGAGACCTGAGTTCTTCCCATTCCAGGAGGGGAGGAGCCTTCAGGCATTCTAGTTTAGTCTAGGGCGGCCCTCCAGGAAACAGACCCAACAAGCTCCCAATCTAGCCCTAGCTAAGCAGAGAAAACAGCCTCAGGGCTTTCCCTGCAGGGTGCAGTTGTTATCAGTGGCCCCAACCAAACTGGAATCCTTGTAGAGCAATCCCCTTATCATGGGAAATCAGCAGAGAACTAACCTCTGAGCCCAATAGCAGGGCAGAAAGACCCCAGGAGAAGCCTGTTACAGGGAGAGGTCCTGGGCCCTGTGATGAGAGCAAACCCTCAAGAACCTTCAGAGTCTTGGTGAAGAAGGATTAGGCAGACCATCCCCATGCAATTCTGTTTTAGAGTTTAACCCAAGCACTGTCACCTTGTGAGCAAACCATAAAGAGATGCCCAAGAGGTAAACTCGTAAAGCCTCAGGAAAAAAACTACCTTGGCCATTGGGACTGCAGGAATACCTGAAGAAAATGAAGTGAGAGATACAGAATGGAAAAGCGAGGGAGGAAAAAAATGACAAGGAAAATTGACACCTTAGTAGAGACTGTGGCAAACCTCACTCCAGAACTGATACCCTGAAAATTAGATTGGATCAGACAGAAAATGATTACTCAACAATACGACAAAGAATAGAAAAAGAAAAACTGAAAAAAAAACAAAACCTAGGAGAAAAAAAAATCTAAGACATATAATATCTAGAAAAACTGACCTGGAAAATAATTCCAGGAAAGATGATTAAGAATTACAGGACTGTTTGGGATTTAAAACCCCATCCAAAAACTTAATTAAAAACTCGGGGATGGCATAGGATAAAAAACAGGAGTTTATTCTATTCCCTGGGGAGAAGAGGGTGGTCTTCCCCATGACTCATCATGAAGAAGAGGCAAGTTAAAAAGACTGAACAAGAACTTATACCCTAACACAGTCAAACCCCCTTCCCCCTTCCCAGTGGCTGGGAAATAGGTTTACAAAGAACAAGGATACTGTTTGACATCAAGGGAAAGGGGGGAAGGGTCCCAAAGCAAGAGAGGAGGAGTGAGCCTGGGCTGTCCTGACTCCCACTGGCCTGGAGGAGGGGCCCACAAAGGCAGGAATCCAAAACTACCTGACAAGTTTTCACTCTCCCCAGCCAGGACTATTTGAAAACTATTGTCAGAAGTAAATGTGGATATAGAATTTCAGGAAGTTATAAATGAGAATTACTCAGAACTTTTAGAACCAGGGAACAAAGGGAAAATAAATTCTGCCAGTCACCTCTAGATAAAGAAGAAGAAGAAAAAGAAAATCTCCAGGAACATAAATGCCAAAATCTAGATATTCTATATCAAAGAAAAAAATATTCTAAGTATTCAAAAATGAGGCCAAATATCAAGGACCTGTTTGGGTTTAGGGGTGCTTGAAACCCCAAAATACTGATGCACCAGGCCCTGCTGAATGAATTAGATTCAAGCCTTCTCTCAGTCAAAGTAAAACAAAGTTTATTAAAGATTGGCTATATTGGGTAGACTCTTAATTAATGACAATCTACTTTTCCCCAACTCTTTGCTATTAAAAAAAAAAAGTGTTGCTGTAAGTATTCTAGTGCTCATAAGGACATTCTTCTTATCAATGGCCTCCTTGGAATTTAAGTCTAGTAGTGGAATCTCTGGATCAAAGGGTATAAAAATTTTCATGACTTTGCACAATTCCAAATTGCTTTCCAAAAGAGTTGTACTGATTCGCAGTGCCACCTAAAATGTACCAGTGTGCCTGTCTTCCCACTACTCTTCCACCATTGACTATTCCCATCTTTGATCATCTTTGCCAGTTTGTAGGGTGAAGTATAATCCCAGGGCTGTTTCTTCCTTTCCTTTCAATCCTCCCTTCAAGTTCCTTTCCCCAAAGTTTATTGCTCATGTATCTCCTTGCCTATCTACCTCAACTCTTATACCCCTCTTTCTTGTCGCTGTCCTCTTCTATTATCTCTCATCTTACACATCTTTATTATTCAGTAGTGATTTCCCTCCACGCCTCTACCTTTTCTCCCTAGCATAGTGTGCTGTCCCTCTTATTGTTCTCTTCTCCTAATACCATTCAAACAGAACAAAAATTCTGGTAGATCCTCTGTCATTTTTAACTTTTTTATGACCTTTAATATATTAGGATTCTGAGAATATATTTATTTCTCATCCCTTTATTAAGTAAAAAAAAAAAATTTGTCACCACATTTTATTATATTAATATGTGTACCTTTCTATAAGCATCTTGGTGCCTGTATTTCCATTTTCAAATCTCTACTCAGTTCAATTTTTTTTTCCCCCACAGGAATGCTTGGAGAACCTCTATTCCATTAAAGATTCAGTGTTCTTTTTCACTCTGTAGGTGTAGGATTGTACTTAGTTTTCCTGGATAGTTTGTCCTTTATCTTGTGCTTTTTGGAGCATTCCAAAGTTCCTCTTTTTCTTTAAAATGAAAACTGCTAAGTTTTATGTAATTGGGGGGATGTCTAAATAAATTGATGTATGTTTAGACAATGAAATATTATGCTTTAATAAATAAATAGCAAATATGGTGAAGCATGGAAAGATCTGCATGAAATGATATAGAATAAAGCAAGTACAGCCAAGAAGACATTATACAGAATTACTTCAGAAATGTAAATTGTAAGAGTCACTCAGAAACAAAGGGAGGAAGGGAGTCACTTGAAAATTGTGTATCTGTTTGTGTGTGTGTTATGCTGTATGTATGTACATATACACATACATATACATATATACATACGTATATGCACAATGACATCATATACACACAGTCTGAAAGCTAGGATACTGTCGGT
This sequence comes from Pseudochirops corinnae, assembly GCA_028646515.1. Lineage (NCBI taxonomy): Eukaryota > Metazoa > Chordata > Mammalia > Diprotodontia > Pseudocheiridae > Pseudochirops > Pseudochirops corinnae. The sequence goes on along the minus strand of CM053590.1, from coordinate 191,833,320 downwards.
TTACAAAAGGCATTAAAATCCACTTTTTATTCACTCTAAAAATATCATTTTAAAATGTCAACATTAAAATTGTTTTTGGGGCTTCATTCATAATTCTATGTACTATCTATAAAAAAAAAGCACGCAACAAATGATCCCTGAATACAGTATAATTTTTATTTTTTATAAAAAGACTGATGAAGGCCTCAGTTGTGTAAAACTTCAGCCTGACTCTAATCATTTTCCTTTGACATTCTCGCTGCCCAATCACACAATTAGTTGGTGTTAGAGGTGGGACTTTTACATAGCTTTTCTTAACTCTAAGTCCAGCCATCTTTCCACTCCACCATACTATCTTTCTCTTTTTGGCTGTTGACTGTGGCCAGTCCATCAACCTCCTTTTCTCGAATCTTTTTAGACATGAACTACTGTCTAGTCATAGCTCCCTCCTGCTATAGTTGTGCAGCCATTTTTTTAAACCCAAGAATAGAACCCTAAATTTGTCTCTATTAAATTTTACCTTATTAAATTCAATCTATCATTCTAGGGTATTATATTGTTAATGGAATAGAAAGATCTTCCCCATTCATTAATAGGCCTATGTGACCTGCTTTGAGCTCTGGTCCAGTTTACAGCTATGATACAGCCTGAGTCACATGGAGTCTGAGACACATGGAGCCCAGTGCTTGGGAGGAGCTTGCCCAATTGAGCAGTGAGTGAGACTGAAACAGAGCAGGAGAGGCAGCCGAGAGTGGAGAAAGGAACTTACCTAGAGGAGCTTGTTTGTGGGGGGGCCTGACAGAAAGAATGCTTAAGATGTCAGTGCTCCCTAGACTGATGATGAGTACCTTGCTAAGTCTTACTTCCTGGTATCTTAATAGTGATATTCCAAATGAATGTTTTGGTTTTGCCTTTGAGGATGAGAGTTTATTACATTAAGTGAATCTACCCTGGAAATATGCATGCGTATTCATAGCAGCTACTATGGGTGTTGCGTTGATGTTACAGGTGTTGATATATCTTTGCATCCTGACTCCATCATTTAGCATGTTAGTTATCCATTCCAGTTTTGAGTCATCTGCAAATCTTATTAGCATTCCATTTACAAACCAAGTTCCAAATACATCTAACTGTGCTATTTTCTAACCTGCATCTCTCCAACTTATTCACAAATGTAACTTGGAAAATGGTCAAATATGAAATCCAGACATATGATGGCTAAGATATTCCTTTAGTCTAGTCCAGTAATGTTTTCCAAAAAAGGAAACAAGATTGGTTTGGCATTATCTGGACTATTACAATAGCTTGCTGATGGTTCTGCCTGCCATAGATCTCTCCCCAATCCTGTCCATCCTTCATTCAATTTCCAAAGAGATGTTCATAAAGTACAGGTCCAAACATGTCACACCTCATTCCCATTCAATAAACTCAAGTGACTCCCTACCTCATGCAGAATCAAATATAAAAATCCAGTGTCATTCAAAACTCTTCATAATTTAGCTTCCCCAGTTCCATTTCTTCTTAGAGCTTACCTCCATTCCCACACTCTTATGCTCTTTTCAATCCAAATATACTGTTCCTCTAATAAGACACGCCATCTCTCAGCTGAGGAATTTGCACTGGCTGACCTGCCTATTAGGATTGTTCTCCTTTCTCAGTTGTGCTTCCTAGCTTCCCTGAGTTCTTTCAAGTTGTAGCTAAAATTCTGCCTTCTAGAAGAAGCCTTTCCCAGTCCTTCTTAATTCTAATGCTTTAGGTCTGTCAATTACTTTCTTTTTGTCCTGTATATAAATTTGTTTCTTTTAAAAATATACACACAAATGTACATATGTGTAAACATAAATACATGTGTATATGCAGATGATAATATATTATATTATATAAAAGTATATGATATAATAATACAAATATAAATTATATATATGTATTCTTACATTAAATATTTCCCAATTACATTTTTTTCAACATTTTGAATTCCAAACTCTCTTCCTCCCTCCAGCCCTTCCTCCCTCCATGCTTGAGAAGGCAAGCTACATGATATCAATTATATATGTGACATCATACAGAACAGATTTCCATATTGTAAAAGAAAACACAGACAGAAAAAGAAAACTAGAGAAACTTTAAAAAGGATGCTTCAATCTGCATTCAGAGCTCATCAGTTCTCTCTTTGGAGGTGTATAGCATTTTTCATCATGAGTTCTTTATAAATGACAAATTCTGAATGAAGTCCTTCATATTTGGAATTGTCTTGGATCATTGTCTTGATTAGAGTAGCTAAGTCTTTCAAAGCTGATCATCCTTACAATATTGCTTTTACTGGGTTCAGTGTTCTCCTGTCTCTGCTCAGTTCACTTCATTTGAATTCATATAAATCTTCCCAGGATTTTCCAAAACTATCCTACTCCTCATTTTTTATAGCACAATGCTATTCCATCATAATCATATGCCATTTATTCAGTCATTCCCACATTGATGGGCATCTCCTCAATTTCTAATTCTTTGCCAGCACAAATAAGTGGCAATAAATTTTTTTTGTACCAAAAAAAAAAACAAAAAAACAAACCAACAACTTTTCTTTGATTTCTTGGGGATACAGACCCAGTAGTGGTATTTCTGCATCACTGGGTATTTATAGCCTATACACACACACACACACACACACACACACACACACATCTATATACATATATCTCTCTATATAATATATACATATATATCTATATTATATTTTATATATACTATATTAGCGTATGTGTGTATGTATATATGTATATATGCATACAAATAAACATGTGAATATATATATATGTATGTATGTTTACACACACAAATATTTATAACTCTTTGGGTATAGGTGTGAATTGTTCTCTAGAATGGTTGTACTAGTTCACAGTTCTACCAGCAGTGTATTAGTGTCTCAATTTATCCACATTCCCCTCCAGCATTTATCATTTCCCTTCTCTGTCACGTTAGCCACTCTGATAGGTGTGAAGTGATACCCCAGAGTTATTTTAATTTGCATTTCTCTAATCAGTGGTGATTTTGATCATTTTAGAGGAAAATGACAGTTGATAACTTCGATTTCTTCTTCTGAAAATTACCTGTTCATGTCCTTTAACTATGTATCATCAATTGGAGAATGGGTTGTATTTTCATAAATTTTATATATCTGAGAAATGAGGTATTTATAAGAAAAACTTGCTGTAAACCCTACCCCCCCACACCCTTTTCCTTTCTAATTCTGGCTATTAGCTTTGTTTGTACAAATAATCAGATAATCAAAACTATCCATTTTACTTCCCATGGTCCTTGATATCTCTTGTTTTGTCGTAAACTCTCTGCTTTGTCCATAGATCTGACAGGTATACTTTTCCATGCTCCCCTAATTTACTTATGATATCATCCTTGGGGTGGCTAGATGGCACAGTGAATAGAGCACCAGCCCTGGAGTCAGGAGGACCTGAGTTCAAATCCAGCCTCAGACACTTTACACTTACTAGCCATGTGACCTTGGGCAAGTCACCTAACCCCAATTGCCCTGCCTTCCTACTCCAAAAAGCAAAAAGTAAAAATAGAAAAAAAGATATCATCCTCTTTGTCGAAATCATTGATCCATTTTGACCTTTTTGATATATAGTGTGAGATGTTGGCCAATGCCTAGTTTTTCCCAAACTGCTTTCCAGTTCTCCCAGTAATTTTTGTCAAATATTGAGTTCTTACCCCAAAAGCTTTGAGGCAAATGAAAAGCCAAAGATACAAAATTTCTGGGTAAATAGTAACCAATTTATTAATTATGGCTTGCAAATAATCAATCATTTGAGGTCAGTGGTTCTCTTGGAAACCAAAAATCATTGAGATCATACAATGCTTAAATACCCTTGGAAGAGTGAGTATTCCCGACAGGCAGAAATCAGCTCTCATTGGTTAGCAATTAGAGAGAGAAAGAATATTATAATGAGAGTTGGTGGGTTTTTTTTTTTTTCTCATGAGGCACTGGTCATATCTGATCATGTCAGCACTCTTGAACAAAGAGACTCATCCCCACCCATTTCATTTTGCCTCCAGCAATCTATACAAAATTATTTTTTTCTCTAATCAGTACTATCTGAGTAGAACAATGGAATGAAATTCAACTAGATTCGATTCTCTTTACCCTTTAATCAAAAATAAGTTCTCCCAGTAGTGCGGGGTCCCACCCAAGACTGAAGAGAATGTTTCATTGTCCTTCACAAGGACTGGACTTCCAATGAGGAAAGAGAAAAAGAAAAAAAAACCCCTAGATCCCCTGATATTAATAATTGGTTATTCAGAATCATTTCTCTAAGCTTGGATCTTTGGGTTTGCCAAACGCTAGATTACTATAGTCATTAGCTACTGTATATTGTGTACCTAGTCTATTCCAATGACCCACCACTCTATTTCTTAGGTAGTCCCAGATTGTTTTCACAATTGCCACTTCTCAGTATAGTTTAAAATCTAATACTGCTAAGCTGCCTTCCTTTGCATCCTTTCCATTGATTCCATCAATATTCTTGACCTTTTGCTATTCCACATGAATGTTATTATTTCTAGATCTAGAAAATAATTCTTTGATAGTTCAATTATTATAGCACTAAATAAATAACTTAATTTAAGTAGAATTGTCATTTTTATTATATTATCTTGGTCTACTCATGAACAATTAATATTTCTCCAATTGTTTAGTTCTGTCTTTATTTGTTTGAACAGTGTTTTATAATTGTGTTCATATAATCCTTGGATTTGTGTTGGCAGGGAGATTGCCAAATATTTTATACTGTGTGCAGTTATTTTGGATTGAATTTTTCTTTCTAATTTTTTTTTCCTAATTCAAGCTTCAGGGTTTTTCATGATGCTATTTTCAGAGCCAGTTCTGGGACTGTGGAAATTTTTGGTGCTTCAGTGGTGGTGTGATCTGGGGAGAGGTGAGGTCACTGCTCTCCTGGTCTGTACTCTTGTCCTTAATAGGAAGGGTCCCTCATCCCTTGGGATAGCAATCAATATTATTTCTCAGGGTTCCTGCTCACTTGGACCAGAAATGATACTATTCCTCAAGGACCCTGACCCCTTGGGACCCAAAACAATACTGTTCCTTTAGGGCTCCCTCTCCCTCTTGACCAAAAGTGCTCCTCTCTGCTCTTGAATTATGATTCAGCATAGTTTGCCAAACAGCATCTGATCCTTTGTCCAGTGCTAGTCCAGCAGTCCTCTGTAATCTTTCTGACCAGTTGATAGGTCCTCTCACTGCCTCTGGCTTTCAAGCTTCTGAAGCTGATGCTTCATCTCTTGCCACTAACTAATCTCAGCACTGGGGTTTCAATCCCATGGACCCCATTGCAGCCTCCACCTTTACTTCACAGATCTTTCACAGACCCACTAAAGCAAAGGGCTGAAAGAAAGTATCCCAGCCCTGGATAGTTTCTTTGACGGTGGTAAAAGCTCTCCAACATCAACTCAAAATTCTATTGGACTCTAAAATTGTTATAGCAAATTGTTAAAATTGCAGTGATTCTTCTTTGCAAATACTTAATCAGTTCATGACGACCTGAGATTTTAAAACACATTGATATTCAAGCTTAAAGGTTTCTGTGTTGTGCCTGAAACATCTGGGGCCCTTTCAGTGCCGTAACTTGAAACATTTCTGTTTGATACTACTTGAGATGCCTGTTACCAAATTTATTCAAGGCTTCAAAGCAACAGGAAAAAAAAATGTCTTTTCTTTTAGAATATATTTGTCCAGGGAAGAGAATTGGGCTAAGCAACTAACATTTCCCCCTTTGATTTCTCAAAGCAAAACAGTGTGGTCTCTCCTTGCTCCCAAATTGCAAGTAAATGAATTTAGAAGCTTGACTTGGACAAATGATCTCCAGGAAGGGTGAGGGGAAAACTGTATGAGACTCTTTTAGCTAGCCAGAAACTAGAAAGCAAGATAATTGGGTAATTATCATCAGAAACATCTACAAATGTATTGGTGTAATTGGAATAATAAATTTGATACAATGATGACTATCAAAAACACTATTATTGGTTGTTTTTTTTTTTTTTTTACTGGACTTTTATTTTAGAGAGAAATATAGAGTCACTAAAAACACCGGGTGATATTCCAAACCTTCCTCTGTTCTTCAATTTTGGCCCAGGTCATTGCAATAAAGTTAAATTTAGACAGATTTTGACAATAAGCAGTTTCCGGTAAAGAAGATACAGCTAATTATGTTGGTGGTGTTGCTCCCTTGTTTGTTTTTAAAAGCACAGCTGGCTTCCAAGACATCATATATGTCATTTTTATTTCCACTGTCAAATCATTCATTCTCATCTACATAACACATATGTTTTATCATTCCAAAAGGTTTGTTTGTGTTTTTCCTTGTGGCACCCTTAAACAACCATAGCTATAGTGAAATAGGGTACTATCCTAAGCCCCTACTACTTACATCTTTCATTCATTGCCATTCCAATGGCTACTTTTTTTCTGGACGAGCAATTCTCCCTTATGAAAAACTTCTACATAATTGACTGAATAAATGAAATTGACATTGGATTTACAGTCAGGCTCTGAATTAGCTCTATTGGTCAAAATCTCAGTTAAATATGTTGATCTCCAGTGAGATAAAATGTTGCCTATGTAAGGACTGTAGGTTTGGTCATCCGGGCTTATGGCTTAAGAGCAGTTTCCATGGAAATAAGTAAGGAGAAAGGAAGTGTTGAAGGGGCTAGTAAATAAAACAGAAAGGGAAAGCTAATTGAAAAAAAAAGTCACTTTGAATGTACATCCATATCATACTTCTAGGCCACTGTCACAAAGGTAATTTTAAAGTGTATAAACTTAAAAAAAAAACCTACAATTAAATAGGTTTTGGCATCTAGCAATAGATACTGTAAAAACATCAGTTTGTTATTGTTGCTTTCAGTCATTTTTTCAATTGTGTCCAGTTATTTGTGACCCCATTTGGGGTTTTCTTGGTAAAGATACTAGAGCAGCTTGCCATTTCCTTCTCCAGTTCATTTGACAAATAAGGAAACTGAGTCCAGTAGGGCTAAGTGACTTGTCCAGGGTCATACAGTAAGTCTCTGAGGCTAAACTTGAGCTCAGGAAGATGAATTTTCCTGACTCCAGGCCCAGCACTCTATACACGGTGCCATCTAGCTGCCCCAAAGCCTCAATTTAGAGTTCATTAATTTTTAATTTGGAGCATTTAAAACAGGTCCCTTTGCAAGCAGCCAGAAAGAAACAATTCAAGTATTGTGGAACCACAATCAGGATAATACAAGATTTTGCAGCTTCTACTTTAAGGGATTGGACGGTTTGGAATATGATATTACAGAAGTCAAAGGAGCTAGGATGAAAACCAAGAATCACCTACCCAGCAAAACTGAGTGTAGTCCTTATAACAGCAATGTTACTTGTAGCTGCTGTGGGAGTGTAAGACCAATGACACCAGCACACAGGAGGGCTGCTAGCACAGGCTCTTTGATCTGCTTTTTTAAAGGAAAGCAACTCAAAAGGGCTCAACAATCTTACTTTAATCAAACATACATATCATATATTTAGTTCAGGGTGAAAAGTCAGCACCCTGAACTTCAGAGAAAATACAAACAGAAATTACAAGCAGGAATAATAGCATAAAGACCAAGAGACAGGGCTACCAACTGCCTGATTAAATAATCCATGCATCACAGATCAACAGACAGCTCCAGCTGTCTGACCATAACATACATACATAGTTACCAGAGAGATAAGTGCCCACATCTGGATTTTCAAAGCCAGGCAGCTCCTTAACAGCTACCCAGTCTATTATATTTTGTGATTCAGAATTTTGCTGGCATATTCATAGTTGCCACTGATGTTGTGAATATTGTGTTGGTGCTACAGTTTTCAGGGGGGGAAAATGGACATTTAATGAAATAGAGGACTTTCAAGCATTCTTGATGAAAAGACCAGAGCTGACTAGAAAATTTGACTTTCAAATACAAGGCTCAAGAGAAGCATGAAAAGGTAAACAAGAAAGAGAAATCATAAGGAACTTATTAAAGTTGAACTGTTTACATTCATACATAGAAAGATTTTATATATATATATATATATATATATATATATATATATATATGTAGACAGAGGGTACAGGTGAATTGAATATGAAGGGATGATATCTAAAAAGTAAAATTAAGAGGTGAGAGAGGAATGTATTGGAGAGGGAGAAAGTGAGAGGGTAATTTATCTCACATAAAAGAGACAAAAAAAAACTCTTTTACAGTGGAGGGGAAGAGGGAGGAGGTGAGAGGAAATGAGTTAACTTTATTCTCATTGGATTTGGCTTAAGAAAAGAATGACATACACACTCAATTGAGTATGGGAAACTAAGTTATGATAAGATAATAATGCCATTGTGTAGATCTGTTAGGCATCACATCAGAAGTTGCAAATTCACTCTGCTGGAGATTTCTGTTGGTCTCGTGGTCACTGAGTTTTCTACTACCTTTTGCTAGACTTCAGCCTTTTCAGGGCCATCTGTGACTCTCTGCAGCCATTTGCTGGGGTATAGACTTCTTCTTGGCTAAAGAAGGATAAAGCTCTTAGTGTTGAGAGGTATAAGCCACCATACCCAACCAGGCTGCTGCTGAAATCTAGCACAGTGCCCTAGGCTAAGATTTACTCTTTGACTGATTTTCTCCAGGTGTTCACTTGAATTGCACAACTGGAGTCAATCATTTGACATAGGATAAGAAAATTTATTTTAACTACTGTTAAAGCCCTAATTGTCACTCTGTCTCCAAAATTTTGTTTAGTTGATTCCACCCCAAAAACCTTTACAGGAGGTATGGGGGACTAGGTGGTTAAAACTCTTCTCAGCTCCTGTAATGCCGGCTCATTGGCATGAAAATAAACTTGGGATAAGAGCTAAGGGGCTAAACACACCTTTCAGTATCATAAACATACCCGTTGCCCAGGCCTGCCATTACAGGGTGTAAGTGCCAGCAACAAAGTCCCAGATGTTGTGGATCCACTCTGGCCTGCAGGAATCTTACTGGTTTCCTCATTAGATGCATGCTCCATGACAGATGACAGCAGGACTGTATCTCCAACACTTTAATACAGTGCCTGGCATATAATACAGTGCCTGGCTTAATAAATATGTATTGACTGACTGACTGTCTTCATTAACATAATGTAAAGTATTATAGGAATGACGAATAAAGAACTAAAAAGTTTGAGGAGAGAGAAAATATTCTCTAGAAGATCATTATCTTTTCCAATCTCATGCAATCTGCCTCTTTTTTCAAGGTTGTTATTTTAGAAATCTCTTTTTACTTCGTTACCCATTAGTGTCATTTTAATATTAAATGTAAATTGAGACTTGCAACGTAATTTTAATTTCCTTTTACAGTATGCATAATTAACTGACTTCAGGATACAGAAGT
>CM053590.1:191785938-191823403 GCA_028646515.1 Pseudochirops corinnae | reverse complement strand
AGAGAGAGAGAGAGGGAAAGAGAGAGAGAGAGAGAGAGGGAAAGAGAGAAGGAAAGAGAGAGAGAGAGAAAGGGAAAGAGAGAGAGAGGGAGGGAGAGAGAGACAGAGACAGAGACAGGGACAGAGACTGAGAGAGACAGGGAGAGAGAGAAAGAGACAGAGACAGAGACAGAGACAGGGACAGAGACAGAGACAGGGACAGAGACTGAGAGAGACAGGGAGAGAGAGAGAGAGAGAAAGAGAGAGAGAGAGAGAGAGAAAATTATGACATCATGACACTGGAATGGAGGAAAACCTCTGGGAACAAGTTTGGACACAAACACAGAGCAGACTGAGGGTCATTGAGGTGTCTGCTTGGACAGGAGGCATTCTGGTAACCACCTCTACCCCTTCAGCCTATCAGGAACCCCATTAAAATTGTGGTTAGACAATTCAACAATCCAAAGCAATTCCAAAAGACTTGTGATGGAAAAAGCCTTCCACATCCAGAGCAAGAGCTGCGGAGTCTGAATGCAGAGCGAAGCAGGCTATTTTCACTTTGTTGTTGTTCTTTTCCCAGGGTTTGCCCCTTTTGTTCCATTTCTTCTGTCACAACATGGCTAATGTGGAAATATGTTTAACACGAATGCACGTGTATGACCTATATCAGATTGCTTGCCATCTTGGCCAGGGAGTGGGGGAGAGAGAAAAACTTGGAACTCGAAATCTTATAAAAAATGAGTGTATCTTTATGTGTAATTGGAAAAAATAAGATACTATTGACAGAATAAAGAAAAATAAAGAAGTGTGAATAGAATGCTCAAAGGCTTGCAGAACTTTTCTCTCTGGGAAATCTGAGAAAGATTATGAACTTCTATCCCCATCCTCCCTGCTACCTCTCTCCCCTTTGTCTCTGTCTCTGTCTCTATTTCTCTTATCCTCTCTCTTTGTTCCCTCAGTCTCTGTCTCTCTTTGTCTCTGTCTCTCTGTTTTTCTGTTTCTCTTCTTCTCTCTCTTCCCTGCTCCATTCCCAGAAAACCAATAGGTTATATTCAGGGCCACAAAACTTCAGCTCCCAGCATACAATTTCTTTGTATCATACACATAACACTGGTAACGTAAGTACATGCAAAACACATTCAAAGCAAATATAAGCAGTCGGGCAGATGAGAAAGTGCTAGAAGCTGAGGGATCAGGAAAGTCCTCATGCAGAATGTGGCTCGTGAAGGAAAAGGGCAAATGCTGGAGGGAATGTGGAAAAATAGGTGCACTGATGCATGGTTGGTGGAATTGTGAACTGGTCCAACCATTCTGAAAAACAGTTTGGAACTAGGCCCAAAGGGCTATAAAACTGTGCATATCTTGTGACCCATCAATACCACTACTAGATGTATATTCCAAAGGGATCAGATAAAAAGGAAAAGGACCTATATGTACAAAAATATTGATAGCAGATCTTTTGTGGTGGCAAAGAATTGAAAATTCAAAGGATGGCCATCAACTGGGGAATGGTTGAAAAAGTCATGACCTATATATAATGAAGGAATATTATTGTGCTATAAGCAATGATGTGGGGGATCATTTCAGAAAAAAACTGGGAAGACTTACGTGAACTGATGCAAAGTGAAGTGAGCAGAGCCAGGAGATCATTGTACTAAGTAACAGCAATATTGTAAGGATGATCAACTGTGAAAGACTTAGCTACTCTAATCAATTCAATGATCCAAGAAAATTCCCAAGAATTCATGATGAAAAATACTATATACCTCCAGAGAGGGAACTGAAAAACTCTATGTGAAGACTGAAGTATAATTTTTTTCACTTGCTTTATTTTTCTTACCTTTTTTTGCAACATGGATAATAAGGAAATACATTTTGCATGACTTTACATGAATAATTGTATCATATTACTTGCCTTCTCAATAAGTGAGGGAGGGGCTAGAGGGAGGGAGAATTTGGAATTCAAAATGTCAAAAAATGAATGTTTAAATAAGTAAAATAATTATTTATTTTAAACAAAAATATGGCACATGAGCTGAGTATTGAAGGAAACTGTGGATACCTAGAGGGACAAGTGAGGAGGGAGAGAGTTCCAGGCGTATGTTATAGCCAATGCAAAGGCATATTGTTGGGAAATGAGGTGTTGTGTGTAAGGGGTAGCAAGAAGTCCAATATGACTAGATCATTGAGTAAATGGGGAGAGTAATGTTTGAATGAGATTGGAAAGGTACAATGGGGCCAGGTTGTGAAGAGATTTAAAAGTCAATTAAAGGAACTTCTTTCTGTGTGATTCTAGAAGTAATAAAGAGTGATTTGTGTTTAATGAATGTGGATGTGGGTTTATGGTCAGGTCTGTACTTTAGGAATATTACTTTGGGAACTGTGTGGAGGATAGATTAGAGAGATCAATTAGCAGTCTACTGCTTTGGGCCAGGCAAAAGGTGATAAAGACATGAACTAGATGGTGGTTATGTAAGTAGGAAGAAGGGGATTTTTGTGAGATATGTTGTGAAGGTTGAAATGACAAGATTTGGCAAAGAATTATATATGGAGGGTAAGTGAGAGCAAGTAGTCAAAGGTGACAACAAGATTATGAACCTAAGTGACTGGAAATATGCCATCTTCCATAAAAGAAGTGGGAAAATTTAGAAGACTGGTGGTTTGGTGGGGGAAATAGAGTTCTGTTTTGGACATGTTGAATTTAAGATACTGTAATGGCAAGCAAAATAGTACTTTGTGCCTTGTTTCAGTCATTGTAATACATTGTATTACATTGTAATATTGTAGAATACTACTTAAGTAGTATTAAGTAAATACTACTTAAATAAAGTAGTATTTAAGCTCTGTGTTTCAGCTATTCAAGTGCCTTTGAGCCCTGCCTGTGATTATAGCAAGTCTTTGTGGAAAAAGTCATTGTGTTGCCCTTAATAGGCAAAAGGGAGTTTGGAGATCTTCCCTGCCCTTAATAGGCCTAAAGTCATTACATGGAGCCCTTGGTGGGAGGAACTTGCCAAAAGAGCAGAACAGGAAGGATGCAACAGGAAGAGTGGAAGAGAAAGGAGGAGACCAAATAAAAGCTTGAGCACAAGCTGGCACCAAGCAGAACTGAGAGTGAGAATGCTTGTAATTTGGGCACTGTGTCTGTTGGCCTGTCAGACAAAAGCCTTGTCTGTTGTTTTTATACGGAAGTGCCAAAAGAGGACTTTACTGCTGATCCAGAAGCTCTGAGAGAGGACTTTACTGATGTTTGCTAGAGTTCTGGGACTTTATTGCTGTTTTGTGTTTGATTTTTCAGACAGAAGCTTTGTCTGTTGGTTTGTGTTACTTTGTCAGACAGAAAGTGGATTGAGATGATAATGCTGCCAATGTGTATGAATATGGTTGTAAATCTGCTAAGCTTAATGTGTGTAAATATTTTTGTGGCTCTGTTAAGCCTTGTCTTCCCAGAAACAGAAACTGCAAAGGGCTTGGAGTGGACTAGTCACCGTGAGCTGCAATCAGAGAGCTGCCTACTTGTGAATCCAGGCAACAGTCAGGTGAATCCAGGCAAGCGGTGGGAGCTAGAAGAGGAGTCATGGGGTTTGGAAGTCAGCCTCAAGTCAAAATGAAAAAGGACCTTTCCTTGAGTACTTAGTCCTGACCTATGAGATTGTAACTAATTTGTGATAGGGGTAGATGGCCTTTGTACTTTCCACTACCTCTTAAGAAGGTACTTAGTAATGACTGATGGTATTGTCACTTAATTGTGACCTAGGGGTGGATGACCTTTGTACTTTCCACTACTCCTTAAGGACGATTAGAAGCCAGCCTCTACTTAAGGATGAAAGGAGACTTCATTTGGATACTCAATACTGATTGATGAGATTATGACTTACTGAATGACACCTTTTGTTTAAGACTATGTGGCCACCTTAGTAATAAGTTTTTATGTTTTATAGTTGTGAATGTTGTGCTTTAGTTTATTGCTGAATAAATAGAGAGTTCACTATACTATTCGATCAGAACCTTAAAGTTATTCACAGCAGCAGTCCTCAGGAGAGCTTTTTGTGATTGGCTTTACAGATACCCACAGGACATCCTGTTTGAAATGTCCACACAGTCAGCTGTCAATGTAGAACTGATGCTCAAGAGAAAGACTAGGACCCCAAGCATAGATCTGGGTATAATTTTCATAGAGATGATAATTGAACCCATGAGAACTGAGGAAGTCATGAAGAAAAAGTGTAGAGGAAAAAAAGAGATGTCCCAGGACAAAACCCTGAGGATATACCCACAGTTCATGGGAATGACATGGAGACTATCTAGCAAAGGAGACTGAAGTGTCAAATAGGTAGGAGGAAAGGCAACAGAGCAATGTCATAAAAACTGTGAGAGGAGGGGTAAGAATATCCAGGAGAAGAGGATGATCAACATTATCAATAATACATTATCAGTAACCTTTCCAAAGTTGTTTCTAACTGAGGGACCATTATCTACACTCAACATATACAATTTTCTCAGAAGAAGACCACAAGATCAGAATCCATATATTTATGAGTCACATGAGTGAAAAAGATGTTTGCAATGGAATAATAGTAAAGCATAGCTCATAGACAGCCTCTGGTGCTCCTCTGGTGTCTTTACCACATTTCCTGTCCTATAAAATGATAGAGTTTGTCTTTTGATCTCTAAGACCCCTTTTCATTCTAGAGTCTATGATTCTGTGAGCCTACAGGATCATATACCTGAGTGATCCTCTGCAAACATGAAATCATTATGTCACCCAAAATATATGAAGTGCCAATAAACTCTTATTTTGGTATTTTAGCAAATTTCTTCCCCCTCATCATGTCATGAATTTGAATGGATGGTTGAATATTTATTTACTCATTCATTCGGCAAACATTTATTAAGCATCTACTATGTACAGAATACCGTAATAGGTGCTGGAGGACAGATATAAAGTATTGATAGGACATTTTCCTGCCTTCATGGAGCTTATGGTCAAACAATAATAGATTTGGTTGTGAACTCTTCACCAAGGTTTTGGTCTGGATAACCACAGAAGAAGATAGGAGCCCTGCTTCACCATTTGCATGGTCAAACCATTTGCCAAAACACATCAGACTTCTAATTCAAGTGTTTGGTCTATAAGGTGGCTATGCCATTGTCTTTATTTGGCTTTCCCTAAGCAGATTAAGCTAGAATTAGGGGGCAGAGCCAAGATGTCAGAGTTAGAAGCAGGAAATTCCATGAGCTCTGGTGACAACCACCTCCAATACCTGTAAATATGACTCTAAACAAATTTTAGAGCTACAGAGCCCATGAAGTGACAGACAGAAACAAATCTCCAGCTTAAGCCAGTCTGGTAATCTGACAGAAAGAGTCAGTTGCACCAGACTGGGAGCTGAGTGCAGTCCTGCGGGAGCCAGGCTGAGCCCCAGGGTGTCTCCAACCTGTGGCCCAAACCCACTGGAGCAGATTTCAGGAGAGTGAATCACCAGCAGCTGTGGCAATTTCCAGACTTCTCAACCCATAAATGCCAAAGAGAAAGTAAAGGTCAGTGGAGAACTCTGTTGGAACTGAGTGACAGAAGAGCGTGGTCTGGCCCCTACCCCTGGGGTGAGGGATAGCAGAGGCATGGCAGCTGCAGCTGCCTCAGGAGCTCCTGAGATTGCAGATTGTAGGGGGACCAAGTGACCATTCAGTGGGTAATAGCTCTTGCTTTGACCTGCTTGGATCTGGATTGTGGTCTTGGGTGGTGGTCTAGAATGTGTGGCCAGTGTTCCAGAGCTTGTGGTGGCTGCAGAGAGGGTGCCCTCTTCATAGTTATGACAACATTCCCAAAACCCCCAGCAATTTGGGACACAGCTCTCTCCACTCTGTAAGCAGAGTTCTACCCTAGCAAAGAGCTCAAAAGTCAAGTAATTGGCTGGCAAGATGAGCAAGCAGAGGAAACACCATCAGACCATAGAATCCTTTTTTGGAGACAGAAAGGATCAAAACATGGAACCAGAAGTCAACAAAAGCAAAATTCCTGCATCAAAAGCTTCTAAGAAAAATATGAATTGGTTACAGGCCATGGAGGAGCTCAAGAAGGATTTTGAAAACCAAGTAAGAGAAGTGGAGGAAAAATTGGGAAGAGAAATGAGAATGATGCAAGAATATGAAAAGAGAGTGAGCAGCCTGCTAAAGGAGACCCCAAAAATACTGAAGAGAATAACACCTTAAAAAATAGACTAACTGAAGTGGCAAAAGAGGCCCAAAAAGCCAATGAGGAGAAAAATGTCTTCAAAAACTGAATTGCCCTGATGGAAAAGGAATTTTAAAAACTCACTGAAGAGAATAATTCCTTCAAAATTAGATTGGAGCCAATGGAAGCTAGAATTAGTAGAAAATAAGTTAATTAAAATAGCAAGACTTCTGGAAGAACCCAAATGGTTGCTTCTATTGTGGATTCTCATATAACATGTACCATTAAGAAGAAAACTCTAAAAAGAAGTGAAAGCAAAAGAAAGGTTTTCTCTATCATACAAACTTCTTGAATTTGCTTCCTGAGAATTGTCCATTAAAAAGCACACAAGGAACGATTTTGGCATTTTCTACCATGATGACTGTGCATCAGTGTTCAGTTAACTAATACATCTGCTTTTGATGAAGTCATCCTTTCAGAATTAAAAACAGTTCTGAAAAACTTTATAAATTAAGGCCAAATCTTGAAATTAGAAGTTAATAAAGATCCTTCAATCAGGGGAGGAATGACTGATACATTGGAGAGAAATATGTTGATATCTTTGCAAGAACCAAGACCCAAAGACTAAGCAGGATTATGTTGGAAGTGTTAGAAAGTATTTTCTTTCTAAGTTTATTAGAGAAACGTTTAAAATTTATATAACCAATAAAGCATTTGGGAAAAAAAAATTCTCTGTGCTCCTCCAGTTGGCAGTGAGTATTTTGGATGATGGCCCTAGTTTAGTACAGATTGTCCTCTTTTTTTCTTTGCCTTCCCAATCTCCATCTCTGGCCACTGCTCTAATTGGTGTTCCCCTCATCCATTTCTTCCGGATTTCTGTTTGGCTTTGTTAAAGGAGCTAGCCCTTGTCTGGTACATGATGATATCTGAAAACCCTGATCCTTCTTGGCTTGAACACATGGAATTAAAGAATGTTTCAGCTAGAAGTTATCAATCTCTTTGGTTGACAGGAGAAGAAATTTAAGCTCAAAGAGACATAGCAGCTTGTCCAGTGTCCCATTAACAATTAGTAACAGAGCTTGAACTTGAGCCCTAAGTTCGAGGGTCTTATTTCAGAGACTAGAGAGGGGATCAGCTTCTTCTGTCCATTTCCCAACAGTTAACAGCACATGTTCTCTAACTGGATGAATGAATAAGTGAACAAGCTTTCATTAAATACTTAGTGAACACCAACTATTATGCTAAGCACTGGAGGTATGAATGCAAAAGTAAATCTTTTCTCTTTTGGAACTAACATCCTAATGGGGGAGACTGTACATAGAGATGGTATATTACCAATGTGACACCTGTAGCAGCTGCTATGAATATGCACATGTATTTCCAGGGCTAAATCACAAATACAACAAACTCTCTTCCTCAAAGATGAAACCAGGATATTTATTCAAATACCAGAAAGTCAATTCCACCATGGTAACAAAGAAGCTTATGCACATCACCAATGCAGGGAGCACCGACATCCCCAAGCCTTCCCTCCATTAGGCCTCTTCACAAACAAGCAAAATTCCTCCCTCTCTCACTCAACTAGCTGCTCAGCCTCAGCTCTGCCTCACCTCTACCTCAGCTCTGCTTCACTATCTCTTCCTGGTCCACTCTTCCTGCTCTACCCATCTGGCAAGCTCTTCCCACCATGGGCTTCATGTGACTCAAGCTATGGGCTGGGCCAGAGCTCAAAGCAGCTCATATGGGCCTAGTAAGGGCCAGGGAAGATCTCCAAATTCCCTTAACATTACAGACATTTTCATCAAGGATACTTTCAATACACGTGCAGATCATTTTCGTAGAATTTATAAAGATGAGGAAACAGATAGCCCTATGAGTCAGGAGTTATTGATATTCTCTTAGTCACCTTTTTAAAACCTTCATGTCTATGAATTTTTTACCCATTCATTTGGTATCTTCCCCTCCCTGAGATCCCTTATAAAGTAATCCATGAGCGCTTCCAAGACTGTCACCTCACACACAGATATTCTCAGGATATGCTTGACCTGGTTCAACCCTCTTTGCCAGATCCTTCTTCCTAATCACCATTTCTAATTTTTGCTTAGCACAACAGAGACTGAGTCTTTTACATCTAAATATGGTGTTCCATATTACTGTCACTGTAAATAAAAATAGATTTTCATAGATTTGTTGATGAATTTATTCCATTTTATGTGTTCATTGTTCTCCTGTAAGTTTTATCCATCAGTGTTCTTGGATGACATATACCAGTGGTGTCAACTTTGTGTTGCTAATGTTCTTGGATGACATATACCAGTGGTGTCAACTTTGTGTTGCTATTGTTGTTTGTCCTTCCTTCTCAAAGAGAACCCAAAAGACAACATGAGGGGGGTGTCTCGACTTGCACCCAAACTGGATCTAAGCGAGGCTGACTTCTCCAGAGGCATCAAAGTCCAGTGGCACAACAGAAGTCAAGATAACTGGCGACGGTGGATTCAGTGGAGCTACCTTGGCCTTTCTCAGTTAAGGTTTTTCTTGGATTTCAGCCTGACTGTATTCATATAGATGTATAGATATAGATATAGATATATCTCCAGCAAAGAAATGACTTTAAATTCATGTAGATACAGGGCAACTAAACAATATATAAGATTCCATGTGGGCCATGTGTTGACTTAGAAAGCCATCTATTAATATAATCTATAGTCTATTGTATATTTATTTTTTGAATAGTTCACAGATATGTTTTAATCTTATTTGGGTAGCACTCAGGAGTGTTGGGGAAGGTACACTTAACACATCTGATGTATACTATTTAGGTCCAACATTAAATTTTTGTTAGACTTTGGCTTTCTCTGTTTGAAAAGATGAAACTTCTTAAAATATTCCAATAATTCCCTCTGCAGTATTTTACAAATAAGTTTGTATTCAAAACTGGGTTTTTTAAAATCATGTTTGTTTATCAAGGAGATCAAGTATTTGCTAGTTAAGATGATTTCTGAGATTTTTTTTTCCTTTCTCATTGTGACATCTACTCTACATCCATTCATTTTTATTGAAAGTGGTGTTCATCTAGAGAAAGCTCTTTGCCTTCCGTCTTCCAAATTTTGGCATCAACAGCTTATTCTAAAAAGTCACTTTACAACTATTGAAGATTCACACACGATGTTTTCTCATCTTCTCTTTAATTTGATGTTGATTTTTGCCCCTTGCCCTAAATTGTCAATGGTTTGGTAGACAACTGATTCTGATACGACTCACATATCAATAACTAGTCATTTCCATAATTAATATTTAACAAAATAAAAAAAATATAGTAGAATATAGATAATGTTAATTCGTGGTTTTCTAAGTCAATATGCATCCCACAGGGAGCTTTTCTATTTGATTTTGACACCATGGACTTAAAACACCTACAAAATGATGGTTTGTGAGA
Organism: Pseudochirops corinnae; assembly: GCA_028646515.1. Taxonomy (NCBI): domain Eukaryota; kingdom Metazoa; phylum Chordata; class Mammalia; order Diprotodontia; family Pseudocheiridae; genus Pseudochirops; species Pseudochirops corinnae. The sequence continues at coordinate 191,813,816 of CM053590.1, read as the reverse complement.
CTTTGTTAAAGGAAACCACGATTACCATCAGTCAACATGAATAACCTGTCAGTAACGCCAAAGTAATCTTGTTTCCTTTTAGATTAGGTAAATCGGAGAATGCCATAAACACCCTGTGCCTAGATTGTAGTAAAACAGTTAACAGAGCCTGTAATGCTCTCTTTGTGGTCAAAATGGAAGGAGTCTAGAGACAATGCATACTTGAGTTTATTCAAAATTGTTTGAATATCCAGACTTTTAAAGTTCTAAAAAAATTGATGTCAAATTAGAAGGAAGAGACTCTTGGAATATGTGTTGCAGAAGCAGGTCCAGGCCAGGAGCCATTATAGGTTCCCTAGGCTATCTTGTATTGGCCATAGCTGGAAACATGCCACATATTTGACAGGATGGAGAAATACTCTGAAAATTAAACAGCACCTGGACCAGACTGAGGGTCTTTCTCAAAAGATTCTCAACATGTAGCTCCTTTTTAATGACAAACTCCCTCCCTCCAAAAGATGAGTTTCTTAGCTCCAACAGAAATCCTAATCTGTGTCAAGCAACTAGGTAGTGCAGCAGATTGAGAGCCTGGGATGGGAGTCAGGAAGTTAAGTTCAAATTCAGTATTTGACACATACTAACTGTGTGACCCTGGGCAAGTCACTTTACTTCTGTTTGCCTCAGTTTCCTCATATGTAAAATAATAATAATCATAATAACACCTTCCTCCCAGGGTAGTTGTGAAGATCAAATGAGATAATAAGTACAAAATGATTGGCATAGTGTTTAAACATAGTAAATGCTACATAAATGTTAGCCATTTTTATTATTAAAGCAAACTCCCAGTTTCACCTGCTCCATTCCTGTAATTCAAAAGGGCCCCAGAGACAATGCACTTTAAATTATATAATTATATATAAATTACATATTTATATAATATATTATATTTATATATAATTATATTTGTATAAATTTATAAATATATAATTATATTTATGTAAATATATTTATTACATATAAATTACATACTTATTTACTGACACTCTAAGGCACAAGAATGGATGGGAGCCTTGAACATGTACATACACTAATTGTTACCTCATTCATCTATGTATAAAGTAGCCTGTGCCCTTGTGTATCATCTCTTTCCTTGTAATAACAATGTGTTCTTACTCTGTGTATGAATACACCATGACAATGCTAACAAAGCTGTTCAAATATTTTCTTCAGAATTACATCTACATCTCTCTCACCAAAACATTCATGAACACAGATGCTATGGCCCTTAACAGTCTTGCTGTATGTACTGTGCAGAAACAAGTTGTTTCAGTCTTATCAACTCTGGTCTCCTTACCCCACCCCACTTGTTCTTTTAGGGGTTGTCCAAAGTTGATGCTTATTATTTCTTCTATTTGCAAGAGGTAGGATTGATGCCTTGCCTTTGTCTCGGGGAGTTAGGGTGGGACTCTCACTGCACAAAGGAATGAGTAATGAAGAATTTGTTTAAGGAATCCTGAACTCAGAACCAAACTAGTATACTCTCGGTAACTGAAGGTACACGGGAATAGGTAGGGATTAAGGATTTTTAAGTCATGTGTTTTTATGTAACTGCAAGAAGGGTGTCTGTAGAGGGGTGCTGGAGCCAAGCTCAAACCAGTATGAGAGAAATGATTATTAAATTTCTTGTGTGGACACTTACACATCATAAATCGGCAAAAATACAATTCACAATATGATTTATTGTTTTGTTGATTGTCTTTACTTAAGGAAGCCACGGGGAGAACACTAATATTACAGATTAAACTTTAAAGTGTGTCGTGCTTATATATTTTTCCTAGGGAGCCCATTGTTAAACATTTACCAGCATATCACTGGGCGTATGGGAATGAAGGGGGGTAAACTTAGTTTGCCAATGAATCCCTTCCTTCTCTCTGCCTCTGCCCAGTCATCATTTTACATTTGCCAGCACCTTCATTGATGTCCTCTGGTGTTAGCATTTTTTTCCCCAAATATACCTCCCTATTCTGTTTCTTCTCTGATTTTTTTTCAATTTCAGTGATTTGTGGTCTGATATTTCCACGGATACAGATAACGATAACTGACATTTAGATTGAGTTTTACACACATTATCTCCTTTAAATCTCATAACAGTTCTGCTAGATATTTATGACAGGCTTCGTTATTGCTGTCTTACAGATGCTGCGGAGGTGAAATGACTTCCTAATGTTTGTACATCATTGTTGGGCATCATTGTTGTACAATGGTCACTGGCTTTATAATCAAAGGACCTGAGTTTGAATCTCAACCTCTGACATTTATTGCATATAGGAACTTGGGCAAAATACTTATCCTCAGTTTCCTCATGTGTAAAATGAAGGCATTGGCCTGGATGAGTACCTGTATCTTATGTATAATGTCTCTTCCTCTGAGAATCTAAGGCACCTGAGTGCAGGGACACTGCTTGCTTATACCTATAACCCCTATCTCTTAGCACAGAGTCTGGCATATAGTAAATGTTTAATGCATGTATCTCCAATCCAAATGCTTTCCCATATGAACTTCGTTAGAATTTATAAAGAAACTATGAAGAAATTCCTTTGTATTTTGATTGGTGCTGCATTAAATATATAAATTTGGCAAGTGTTGCTATTTTTATAATATTGATTCAAACATTCAATGCCTCAATTCTTTTATTCTTCTTTTATTTCTTCATTATAATCTTATGAGCATAGTGGCATAGTAGATAGTGGGCCAGTACTGGAGTCAGTAAACCCCAGGCTGAATGAATGAAAAGGTTATTTATTAAGCTCATTGTGCTAAGTGCTGGAGATACAAATGGGAAATAAAAACAGTCCCTGCTCTCAAGAAATTCATATTCTAATAAAAATTCTAATAAAAAAATAAAATATTTCTAATAAAATATTAATAACACACAGGAGACTGAAATGTTGCAAGTCAGATTGAAAAGTCCCATCATCTTTAAGATGCAGCAGCAAAATAGGTGGCAATATATCTTCTTTAATGTTATTTGTACTGATGAATCTACATCCGTATCTGAGGTTGATCCCTCTGACAATGCCAGGTACTTTGGCAGTGAGAATTTTCTTTTTGCCATCTCAGAGGCAGCCGAGTTCAAAGGAGCAGCAATACGTGGAGTATCAGTTGCCGAGCCTTAGGCTCTTAGGCTCAAGGTAATAGGCTATTTCCATGCAGGTCTAAGAGGAAGTGGTCCTGTGGTGGTGGTCTTTGACTTATTTGGACTTAAGTCAGTTTTCAAATATTTTATGGGTTTCCCATTATTTTAAATTGAGTTCCTTTTTATCATTTAAAAAAATCTTTGCTAACTTTGATAGATTTAGCTTTTCTCAGGATCTAAGACAACTCCAAAAGACTTGTGATGGAAAATGATATTCACATCCGGAGAAAGAACTATGGAGTCTGAATGAAGATTGAAGCATACCATTTGCTCTCTTTTTCATTGTTGTTTTGTTTTGTTTCTTCTTTCTTGTGGTTCCTCCCATTGGTTCTAATTCTTCTTTACAACATGACTAATGCGAAATTATTTTTAATAAAAATCAAATCTTTGTTGCTAGTAAATAAGAATGCAAATTATGTTTTTGACATATCCTTTAATATTTTGTTGATACAGTTTACATTTCCCTAAGACATATTGCCACATTATCTACAAATAATGATCTTTTTTATCTTTTTATTTCAGATGTTAATCCAATAAAATCTTCCTGTCATTATAACTTATAGAATTTCTAATACTATCAAATGAAAAGACCGAAAGCAGGTATCCTTATTTTGTACCTCTTTTTAGTGGGAACATTTCTAATGTTTCTCAATTGCATTTCATTTTGGCTCAGTTTATTATAGTAGGTACTTTTGGATAGGTTGATGAAAAATCTCTCATTCCTACTTTTTATTAGTGTTTTTTTAAAAATCATTAATGTATGCATGCCAGGTGTTATTCCAGTTTTATTCTGCATCTATTAATGTAATCATTTTAGAGTATTAATTTACATATTATCATAGATTTAGAACTGAAAGAAACCTCAGAGGTAATCCTCTTATTTTACAGATAAGGAAATTAATACTTAGAGACATTAAATGACTTGGCCAAAGCCCTATAGGCAGTGAGTGTCAAAGTCAAGAATTGAACTCAGATTCTCCTACTTTGGACCCTGCCCCTTCCCCCTCCCCCCCCCCCCCCACTATACTAATCTGTCTTATGTTAAGTATTTCTGCTGTCAGGACAGCTTAGTATAGACTCTGATTATGATGGATAATTATTTCTAATGTGTTGCTATGTTTTGTTGCCAATATTTTACTTCTTATTTTTACATCTATATTCATTAAGAGAAGTAGTTTATAATCTTCCTTTTCTGATGTTTTATCTTTGCCAAGTTTGAAAAACGACACTATATTTTTCACATAAAAGATTTTAACTGGTATTGTTTCATTTTCATCTGGATTTATGAATAACTTGTGTTTTATAGGAATTATTTGTTCTTTGATAGCTTAAAGAATTCACCTGTGATTCTATCTAGAACAGATGCTTATGGGAATGGGAAGGGCAATTTTTAAATGACTTATCTTGTTCTTCTTGCAAGATTTATTTAACTGATGAATTTCCTATTAATGAATTTTTTTTTGTGAGAATATCATCAATTTGTGATCCTATTTCTGTTGAATTCTTTACTTTGTTAGACTCTAGCTGTAAACAGTATTCCTAATAATAGCTTTCACTTTCTTTGTGTTGACTGAAATGACTTTGTAAAGTTTACTGATCTATATTTTTCCTCCCTTTTTTGATCATTTGTAATGTTTCATAAATTTTATTGGTAATTTAAAAGAACTACTTACTGGTTTTATTTATCAGTTCAAATTCTTTCATATCTTTCTCCCTCCCCAACCCTCCCCCACTTTTATTTTTGGATTATTGTCTTGTTCCTATTCTATGCCTTTGGGTAAAAATTTAATTCATTTAATTTGTCCCCTTTTTTGATTAGTAATGTGACAACTCATCTATGAAAATTTGCCTCTAAGAACTAATTTGGCTGAATCTAATAGTTTTTTAAATTTAGCATTGTCAGTATCATTATCTTTTAAATATTTTGTTTTTATGATTTCTTCTAAAGAAGAGTTAAAACCCCATCATGGTTATCTAATTCTAATTTTATTTCATTGTGATGTGAAAATATAATATGTATAATCACTGTCTTTTAAATTTCACATAGAATTTCTCTTTGGACTAACATTTCTAAATTTTTAGAATTTTACCTATTCTTGAAAATAATGTGTATTCCCTGATTCTCCCATTTAGTTTACTCCATATCTATTCATTCTAACTTATTAAATAAGCAGTTCAAATTTATGATTTATTATTAATCTTGTTATCTAATTCATCATATTCATTAACTTGAAGCCTACTATTGTCATTACTATGCTTTTTTCATTTCTTCTAAGATAATTTTTGCCATTCTTTTATGAATTTAATTTGCATTATTTGGAATATAGAGAGAATTAGTATGTATTTGTCATATAGTTTTCCTCTCACCTTTTTGCAATGCCCTTATCTGTCTCTTTCCATATTTTCTAGTTTGAATTCATCTTATATACCATTGTTGCATCTTTTTACAGTTTTATCATAAATTTAGATCAATTTCTTAATTTTAATTGATTTATATCATTTTACATTAAATGTGCTTTCTGTATTGCTGGGTTTTGTTTCCTGATATATCCCATAATAACAGTAAAACTGCCTTTTAATTAATAATAATGAGTGCGTGTGTTTCACTCCTCTGTGTTCACTGTAATATTCAAATGTATTGATGATCTTACTGATTTTGTTAAACCCTTCAATGATATAGATTGTAAATCATCCATGTCTTCCCATACTACATGATATTTGTCCATTTCCTCCCATAAGTACATCAGAAGTTGAAAATCCAGTGTGCTCAAGGTCCCTTTGCTTCCTCTTGATGTGGTCAGTAGAACACTTTGGCTACCCACTTGCCATCTCTTGGCCTTGCCTCATCACTGTCTTCTTTTCCTGTGATATATTCCCTTGATGACATCTTTTCCTCCTCTTCTTCAAAGGTCCTGTTAATTGTATGTTGTAGCCTACTCACATCTACTGCACCTCGCCATTGCACTTTCTGTGATATGCATTTCTAATTTTTTGGAAACCACCATATTCCATACCTCTGCCATATATCAACATTAATCATAATATATATTTTCACTAATGTTCTAAATTTATTATCTATATTACCATTTTAGGAGATTATGCATATTATTCATATACATATATACATAGTATAGGTTTGTTAGTAGGCTTATAGGACATAATTTTTATTAAGCTCTTGTCACTGAAAAATTTGGATTTTTTCTTCTATTGCTTACAAGGGCCTCTTCAAATGTGAATTTGAGGTGATGAATTTTTCCAGGTGTTGTCTATCTTTGAATGCAAATTCTTCCCTTTTGAGCACTATGGTCATTATTGAAGATTATATGATTTGGGAGACTAGGTCTATTTTGAACACTTTTACATATATTTTGTACAATTTAAAATTTTTTATCTCTTCATTATTTTTAAAAGTTCAATGTTACTCTAATTGGGATTTTTAAAATGCAATTTCTTCCCTTCCCTCCCCCCAAAAAAACCAACATGTAGTATTTTTATTTGTCCTTATAGTTCTTTAAGCTACCAGTTATATACCTTGATGAATCACAGTTAGGATTTCTCCATGAAGATGTACATTCTCTCTACATGCAGAGTGTTGCTTGATCTTGTCTACTCTCTGAATTTTCTTCTATGTCCTTGGATACTGTCTAGCTTTTTCTTCTTTATTTTTAGGGTCTTCTGGAATTCCAATTAATATAAGTTTATACTTCTTACTTTAACTTCCAAAATCTGTCACTTTCTCTGGCATATTCATTGACCATTTTTCTTTTTATTATAATCTGAGCTTTTTCTTCAATTTTATTTTTGACATCTATTGATATAAAATTTTATTTATTCTGTTATTTGATACTTCCATCTAATTTTTTTGGCCTTGAAATTTCATTTTGCAATTCCTTAAATTGTTATTCCATTCATTTTCAATTTTTTTTTAAAGATTAGCGTCCTCTCTTAATTCTTTTATCATACAAATTATTTATCCTTTGATATTTCTTCCATCTCATCCACTGATGCTTCAACATGCCTTATCCTTTAGACTTTTTTTTGGATACAGAATTGTACTATTGTGTAACTACTCAAAACTTTACTATTCCTTTACCACTTTGAACTTCTATTCAAAGACAGAAAGAGGCAGGTTTAGCAGATGGAGCCTAACTTGGAGCTGGATCTAGAACTGCTGCTAGAGGGGCAATCTAAGCAATGGGAAGCTTTTGTCTGCTTCAGGAGAGGTGATGGCACACTCCTTATGATTTGTTATAAAATCAAGACAAGCAAGCTGTATCTCTTTCAGCTTAAGATAAACTTTGAGGTTTCTCTGCTTTTTGGAAAGGGACAGAGAATCCTTTTGTTTTCAGTGCCTGGCTTAGGGCTATTTTAACAGAACAGAGGAGATAGACGGGAACACAATGGATCTTTCAATCCTGCTATCGGCAGGTTGGGAGAAAATGAGGGACCGAGGAGCTAGAGTCACACTGCTTTCTGCATGTGTTGGGGCTGGACAAAAATGAAATACGTGAGATTACAAAGGAAATCAATTATATTAAAATGCAGTTATCAATGTTTTTTTTAATCACGTTCGCTGACTCAGATTAAAAATTCCTGACAGAGGGGAAAAGGGTTGTCCCCTTGGTTTAAGACTTGGAGTGCCAAGTTGGGAGTAGAGGGAATCCTCATTGCACAGGTAGGGAATCAAATCACTCTCAAGAATTCTGGTCGGGGACTCAGAGCTATGCTGAGTGAGGGACTGGGAGGTCAGAGCCCACACCAAGCAAGGGACAGGTGCTAGGATGGGAGAGAGAGAGCTGGCTGGGTTCTCACAGGCACGTGGGTACTGGAAGAAAACCGCCCTGGCTGTCTGGGACATGCATCGAGGTGGAGACTCTCCCTGAGGTATCCCCAGACCTCCTTGGTCTTCCCATGATTTCTCAAGATGAGAAAATAGGCATATGGCTCAGTAAAATAATAGTGGCTGACATTTATAACTTTATGATTTCCTAAGTGTTTTATGTCTATTATCTCACTGGATCTTTTCAGTAATCCTGTATCATTACCTGCATTTTACAAATAAGGAAAGAGCCTCAAAGCTGAAGCAACATTTTCGTGATCATACAGCTAGCAAATATCAAAGGTATGATTTGAACTCAGGTCTCTCCCAACTCCCAATCCAGCATTTTTCCACTGAACCACACTGCTCTACTGGTGGAGCAGTGGCGAATATCTGTTTCTTGGCTAGTAAGAATAATAAAGACAATAATAGCAAATATTTATATAATTTTTAAAGATGTTCAAAGTGCTTTATAAATTGAATTTAATTCCTACAGCTACCCTGAAAGGTAGATATTATTATTTCCCCTCATTTTACAGATATAGAAACTGAGTCAGACTGGTTAAGGGACTTGCTTTGGATTACGCAGCTAGTAAGTGTCTGAGTCTGAATTTGAACTCACGTCTTCCTGACACCGGATCAAGCATTGTGCCACCTAGCTGTCCCAGTAGGAATGTCTATGATTTCCCCCCACCCTGCATTCTTCCTCTCTCTGCCTTATTAGACAGTAAGCTCCTTGAGGGTAAGGATCGTATTTCTCCTTTGTATCTGTATCTGCAGTTCTTAGAACAGTGTCTGCCACACAATAGGCACTTAACCAATGTTTACTGACCACTTTCGACACCAGAACAATAATAGAACCTAACTGCTGGGGTTATTGGGTAGATAGACTGAGGCAACATTTATAAAGTGCTTTGAGAACCTAAATGGAAGTTATTTTTCTATAAATGTAAATGCTATGTGTTATTATTATATTGCAATAATTATTATTGTGGTTGCAAGAAGGAAAAAGACTTGAGATGAGTGGGTAGAATATTTTGGAACAAAGGATGGTTCATAGACCTTGTGGCACTTTCATACCAGATCTTAGGATCATAGATTTAGAATGGAAAGGGTCCTTCCAGGTCACCTAATTCAACCCCCTCATTTCAGTTGAAAAAACCCAAGACTCAGAGACTGTGAGTGGGTTGATCAAGGCCACAAAGATAGCAAGGGGTAGAACTTTAACTCTAAAAACAGCTGGAGGCAGCTATGTAGCACCGTGAATAGAACACCCGCCCTAGAGTCAGGAGGACCTGAGTTCAAATATGGTCTCAGACACTTGATTTACTAGCTGTGTGGCCTTGGGCAAGTCACTTAATCCCAACTGCCTTGTCCTCCCCCTCTCAAAAAAAAATAAAAATAGCTCTCTTTCCATAATACCATACGAAGAAGACATTCCAACAGAAGGTGCAGAGGAACCCAAAATGAGAACTAGGAGAACAAGCAGAAACCCTGCCTACAAAATGAAATTTTGCCTGTAGTCAGCCCCAGGGAGGCTGGTGTTTAATCACGAGCAAGATTAACCGCAACCTGTCCCTCTGTCAGTGGCAGATGAGAATGTGAAGAGAAGAGCCGTGAATGCGAGTGGGCTAGAGAGAGGGTATTTATCAGCCTGTGGAGGTAGATAAAAGTCTGTCTTCACAGGACTCTATAATTAGTCCCTGTTTAAATGAGAACTTTATTGTCCTGCCTCTAACAGATCCAGACATCATAGACGTGTATAGTTGCTACTGAAAGCCACTAGATGTCCTCTGTCAGCAATTCTATAATTAGGAAAAAGCCTTTTGTCTTTTCATTTTGACTCCAGTCAACGGCTTCTATAAACTAGAATCTCTTTTGATGTCATTTACGCTTGTACATTTCCTTTTTTTCTCATTTAACTCATGATGAAAAAAAATTAAAACTCCCTCTACTTCACGCCTTACACAGTCTGGAAGGATTTAGAACTTTCCGCCCCCCCCTTTTTTTTTTCCAATTTGAGAATCTTTTCATTTCAATCTCTTGCTTTTCCGTGAAAGAACCTGGTTATATCTTTTCCATGCTTCCAGGTAGCTATCACTTTGATGATAGTCCCTGAGAATGGAGTCTATTATATTTAAAGGGATATTTTAGGGATTCTTAGTCTCTGTAGATGGCTTCTACATGTTAAGAAAAAAAACACACAAAAAACCTCCTTTCACAACATCCTATTCTCTTATCTATGATCTAATTGGAGATACACTCAACACAGATAGTTTTTATAGGAAGGCGTGTTAAAAGCTCATCTCTTTGGGACAGATTTTTTTTTTTCTGCAAATGAAACTACCAATAGAATTTCTCCTCTTAAATGATGTGATTTCTGAAATCTGTTAAGCTGTCCCTCTGACCAGTTCACAGAACTCTGTGCTGATTTTGTTTTGTTTTATTTAAGTTTCTGCAAGAGATTCTAGGACAATGGATTTAGAGTCCAAAGGAAACTTACTATAGCAAATTGGTCATTTTACACATGAGAACACAGAGGTTCGGTACCTGCTCTGTGTACAAAGATAGCTAATGCTGGAATCTGAGCCCAGGTCTTCTGAATCCAAATCCAACGTTCTTTACATTACTGTAGAATGACAAATATGTCTCTGAAAAGCATTTGCAAAACCAACTTCTAGACCAACCAAAGAGATCATTTACCCTCCGCTTTTGGTAACCCTGGTTGACATTACTTTGACAATGGCATGAATTCAAGAAAGAATACACCTTTAAGTGCATGTGTTGAATCCCAATATAGCTTAAGGAAATCATTTTTACTTTATGTGTTTGAGGCAACACTTCTCAAGCTCAGATGCTGTGAACACTCATTCTAATACACACTAACTGCATAGAACAGGTTTCACATTTTTGAAAGAGATATATATATATATATGTATATATATATAAATCTTTACATATCCATAAGTCCATTAATAAAGTAAGATCAATATATCAATAATATATTTAATTTTATATATATGTATATAAAATTTTTTTTTCAGTGAGATGTGGCTGGCTAATCACAGATGTTTGGAATGGGATATTTTTTCTCCTTTAATTCTGAGTCATTGGCAATCACCAAAACAGTCCTCTGTACCGATCTGGAAATAGATCTTAAATCACAATACTTTCTACACGGAGAACTTTGAAATCAAAAGACTACATATGATCCTGGAAGCTGCTAAAAATTAAAAAATGCTAAATTACTAGGGGCCTAATAAATGGCATGGCAAACAGTGTCCCCCATTTTGTTGAGGCTCCGATATCTACGTACTGATTAGAGAATGTTAAAACTCAACATTGTGTATGGTAATTGATCATTCATTTCACTGTGCTGTTGGAAAGGGGGTTGATTTGACAGACTTTGGAACTAGCGGCTTGGATGGTTGCCAGGGCACATGACATTTTTCTGAGAATAATCTAATTTCCCCGTGTACTATAGGGTTTAATTTTCCAACAGCAGGGCAAGGTGGCAAAAAGCTGTCTTTGTTGCTCTTGTGAAATGCATCCAATTATCCTCATTTGTGGATGAAATGACTTGCCATGAATAGTAAGGCCCAAATTATTTTAATAAATTGGATAATCTTGTGAGTTGAAAAATGTCATGCCATTTTAAGTGCTTCCGATGCTTACACTATGCTCATAGGAGAAAAATAGCAGTTAAACTGGCAATTATTAGCATGAGATTAACCCCAAAAGTAGATTTCTGTAGCTGATGCTTACTGTAGCGCATGACACAGAGTAAGCGCTCAACAAAAGGTAGTGTACTATAATAAAAAGTGAGAATCAGGAAACCTGGGTCTTGGCTTTGCTACAAATTAGCAGCATGACCTTGTGAGAGTCACTTCATCTTTTTATTCTTGTTTTCTATTCTTTTAGACAAGGTGGATAAATTGGATGTACAGTAAAATTATTTTATAGTTTAAGAAACCGGGGGTACTGAGCTAAAAGGACTTGCCCAAATGTCAGTGGGGATTGGAACTCAAGTCCTCTGAGTCCCTGTTAAGAGCTCTTTCCCCTGAGGCAAGCTGCAGCTTGCTGGATATGGATTGCAGCCTGATCACACTCACCCAACGAGATCATTGCCCTCTGTAATGATACTGGGATTTGAAGACCTTCCAGGTCCCTTGAACTTGCTGATGTAGCAGGAAGGGGTGGAGCAAGAGAACGCTGGAACCCAGCTGGTCTCCATGTGGTGCTGACTGGAAGCAGCGGCAGAGGCAGAGGTAGCGGCAGCAGCAGCGGCAGCGGCAGCAGCTGTGGCGCAAACTCCTTTTCCTCTGAGCCGGCCAGAATCTCTGCTAAGGACTCCTGCTGAGGACTGCCTGGGAGGAGAACCACGGGGGGCCAGAGCTGCTGGGAGCGAGTTGCCTTGATGCTGAGCAGTTGCGTGCCTGAGGAGAGGAGGACCTTTGACCGAGGTAGCCTGTCCTGTTTGAAGGCTTGAGAAGGTGGGAGTTTACTACTTTAACCACATGTGCCAACTTCATAACTACTATGTTGGCTTTGACTTTCTGGTTTTGGGACTCCATTTTCTGGTATTTAAATGAATGCTCTAGCTATATTTCTTATGTAGAGAGCCTGTTACACTTTGTGATTAATAACCATATCAGCATACTTATCGTTACTGTAGGCATTGTGAATGCTGCATTGCTGATACACCCTCATTTTTAGTTCTTTAGAGGCAGTGATGTTCCATGACTAATCAATTACTACCTTCTGCTTTTCAAATCCCTTTTATTTCTAATTACCTTCTTCCTTCCCCTTGCTACTTCTACCATCCCTATCCAGCTCAACCCAGGTTCTTTCCATTCTCAACTTTTCACTTCCTTTTCTGTCTTTCCACTGTGCCCCTTCTTCTATCATTAACAAACTCTCCTTCACCCCAAATTTCCTGCTCTAATAGTCTTTCCATCTTCTGGAGCTCATAGGAATCTGGTCTTCTCCTAGAAACCTTTTTCTTCTCCACTAGTTCTGATTCTTTTCTCATATTCTTCCTCCAACTTCAGCTTGCCCTCACCTCTGTTACATGTCTGGAAGAAAGAGTCAAAAATACTACCAGCAACAGACCATCTCTCTGCCATTATCATTCAGTAATTTCCATTCCTTTAAAGTACACATTATCAGATTATATCATTCAGTCTTGATCTCTCCACCTATAATTTACCTAACACCAGTGCATTTTCTCTCTCCTCTCTCTCTCTTTCTCTCTCCTCTCCCTCCCCCATCCCTCCTCCTCATCCTTGGTGACTTCAATACCTATATTGCTAACCTCTTGGTTTCCCAAGTTAATCAACTTCCCCAATTTCCATAATCCTTTCCTAAATCCCATCTTTTCCTGACTCCCATGGTATTATTATCCATGATCTTTGATGTACCTCAGCTACCCACAGGTGTAGTCACACCTTAGACCTCACCATCACCTAAAACTCTAAGATCCGAAATTCCTCTCTGAACATAACCTCTTGTCTTTCCATCACTTCCAATACCTCCTTCCTCCTAAACCTGCTTTTTTACCCCTAGCAAGATTTTTGATCCTTTACTCTATCCCAGTTTTTCCAGTCCGTTATCCCTATTCTTTTTCTTCTGATTAATGTGTAGCTTTATATTTATAAAAAAAAAAATCAAGATGATTAATTAGAATGCTTGGAATGTCCCTTGTGGACATCACAATGATACATTACAATAATAGTTTATATCGTAACACTATTGTCACAATGTAATGAAATCCAAGTCAAAAATAGTCATTTACAAACTCTATATTTGACATCTGTTTCTGGGTATTTTTTCAGTGTTTACTTAAAAAACAACAACAAAAGCAACAAAGTAGTGCAAGATTACAGTGCATTAACACAGCATAGCATAAATATCATCACAATCATTTTGAGAATGGGAATTTTTTTTTTAAGCTTGCTCTGGCTAGATGGGTTCTTAATATTTTATTTTTTTGGTGAGCTGGACCCTTTTGGCAGACTGGTAGAACTCTTCTCAGAATTTTTTAAATGAGTGAAATAAAATGCATAGAATCACAAAGGAAATCACTGATATATAATTGTCAATTGAAATCAATGAAATGTAATTATCAATTAAAACAAAGACTTTTATGGATGCCAGGGTTAGAACACATGGGCTAGACCAGCAGTTCTCAACCTATAGGTCGCAACCCCTTTGGGGGTCGAACGACCCTTTCACAAGGGTCGCCTAAGACCATTGAAAACACATATTTCCAATGGTCTTAGGAACTGAAACACAGCTCCTCTATCTGTCTCCAGGTGGGTCCGCCCACATGTAGATACGCCCACATACAAGTATTAAAGGGTGGTGGCATTAGGAAGGTTGAGAAACATGGGGCTAGACAATGATGACACATAATACCTAACTGTTGCACAGCCTTGCCTGACTGGAGTGTGAACCGAGATAGTGGGCTATATAAAATCTTAATTCTATGTGATGAGAAATAGAGATGAATGAAGTATGTGGAAAACCCCTAAGCTTCATGTGATCACTAATTTTCACCTCACATAGTTTTTCTTTTGTCAAATTTTTTAAGTTGTGGCAAAAATCAATGTGAACATCACCATCTTTCTCCCTTCTTTTTCCTTATGACAGAGGTCTGAGATATGGTGATGCGGCCAAATTGTCATTATCCCTCTTCTTTTCCCTCTCTCTGCAACATTCAGTATCAATGATCATCCCTTCCTCCTGCATATTCTAAGCACTCTTGGTATCTGTGGCTCTGCTTTCTCTTGGTTCTCCTCCTGTTGCAATGATTCTTTTCAGTCTTTTTTGTCTGCTTCCTTCTACTCCCTAAGAAGGACTATTCCCCAAGCATGTGCGAGAAGCCTTCTTCTTTCTACACTCTCTCCCTTCACAATCTTATTCACTGCCATGGGTTCAGTTCCTATATCTTTGTAGATCACTTCCAAATCTACACATTCAGACTGAACCTTGTCCCTGAGCTCCAGTCTTCTACCTCCCCCCAGCAGCTTACAGACAACTCTACTTAAATATTCTGCTAGGGCTCAAACTCATTATGTCCAAACTCATTTCATTATCCCTCCTCCTCTAAATGGCTCCTCTTCCCAATACTCCTATTGCTGTCAGGACCACTGCCATCCTCCCATTCAATGAAGCCTGAAACTTTGAGTAGCTTTGACCCTCTTCTTCCTTCTTCACCCTGACCACATCCAATTGGTAACTAAGCCATACTGATTCTACCTCCACCACATCTCTTAGATATGTCTCTTGTCTTCTCTTACCCTGCAACCATCCTGGCTCAAAATCTTTCAACCTTTCCCATAGACTACTGAAATAGCCCTTTAACTCATCTCCCTTCCTCTAGCCCGGTGGTTCTCAACCTTCCTAATGCTGTGATCTTTTAATACAGTTCCTCCCATTGTGGGGACTCCCAAACATAAAATTATTTTCGTTGCTACTTCATAACTGTAATTTTGCTATTGTTATGAATCATAATGTAAATATCTGATATGCAGGATATATTTTCATTGTTACAAATTGAACATAACCCACAAGTTGAGAACCGCTGATCTAGCCTCTTCTTTTTCCAATATAGTTTTCACACAGCTGCAAAATACCTTTCCCAAAGCAGAGGTGCAGTACCAATGCAATTTTTGCAGCACCCATGATCACGATTAAGACCATGACTATAAATATAGCATGACATTCAGTTGCAAAATATACCAAACTCTCCAGGCAGATGACAGAACTGAAGCATTTATTTAGACACCAGAAAACCAAATCCCAAAACCAGTAAGCTGATTCCATCATATTATCAAAGATATTCAGAAGCCATAATAACACTGAAAGCCATGCCATATTTCAGCCTTCCCACAAACTGATACAAGATCAATATTTACTCACAAACCTCTCTATCTCCTTGCCTGAACTCCTCCTCTCTCCCCCCAGAGTCTGGCTAGCTCTGAACCAGCTTCCTGTGGGCTCTGCTTGCCTTCAGCAAACTCCTCCCACCACAGGCCCCATGTGACTACGTTTAGCCTATTAGGGGGCAGAGTTTACTTTCAAAGCAGGGGAGGTCTTCAAATTCCCCCTAGATCTATTAAGGGGCAAGGAAGATCTTCAAATTCCCATTCCCATTGCAATGGGTCTGAATGTGTATCTATAAAGTCATCGCTTCCTTGTTTGAAAATATTTGAGAGATCCCTATTGTCATTAGGATACAGTTTATTAAATATCTGACAGTATGAAGACAGGGATTATAAGTGGGGTCAGAGATACCAGCTTTTGTTAATTGAAAAAAAATACAATTTAAAAAGTAAAATGTTCTACGTTGTTCTCTCTTAAATTGCATTTTATGAGGTGTGGCCTATCGTTTTATACCCTACTGATATCTTTTTGGAACTTGATACTATTATTCAATATGTTAGCCGTCTTTTCAATATTCCCATCTTTTAATCATCTGAAAACATAATAAACATTCCTTCAATGGTAAAAATGCTGACAAGAAAAGGATCAGTGATGGATCTCTAATATATTCAACCAGAGATCTCCTTCCAAGCAGACATCAGTCCATTACTCACCACACTGGGGTTGATTCCATCAACCAATCATGAACATAACTGGACTCCCTTTCACTCCTAAAAGTCTATGCCTTTCCTAATTGTGGCCTCAGATACACAAAGATTTCTACATCCATCCCCTTATTCTTTCCATTTTCCATATGGTTGTCTCTCCCAACAATCCCCTAATTGCTCCCAGTTCTATCTTCCCATCCCATCATTTCTGGTTCCGTTTCTCCACCCTACTCCCCTCTTCCAATTCTGTCAGAAGTTTTAGGGATGTTAATTTTTTTCTCAGTACTTTAATGGATTCATGATCTCGTCTCCATGACCATTCCCTCCATCCCTCCATCATCGAAAATGTCAACTTCCCAGTTTCTTTTTTTCCTTTATGTTCTTATTAACCACCCCCACCCCCACCGTAAATCATGAATCATAGCTTTTGATCTAGGAGGGACACTGGAAGTCACCTCATCCAATACTTTCATTTTACAGATGAAGAAATTAAGGTACAAAAAGATTGAACAATTTATCCAAGGTCACATAGGTAAGAAATGACAAAGGTAGGATTCAAATCAAGGTTCTTTGACTTCAGAGCCAGTGCCTCCTGTGGAAGGCCTCCTCTGGGTTGCTTAATATTCTGTTCAGTGCTGCATTACCTTTCACTATCTCTGCATGAACAATTCACCTCTTTTTTGATCATAGTGTCCTCAACAATGTCTTTTATGCCATGTGTTTGTGTGTGTGTGAGTGTGTGATCGTTGGTAATAGATGTCAGTGTACTGATTGTCCCAATATATCTTTCTGTTGCTTTTAGGGTAACCTGAAATCTGGTTATCTCTAGGAAAATCTTTAAACAACATGTGCTTTTATGGCAGTGGGCAGTTGGAGATCACTGAAAGTGTTTTGCAATTTCCTAAACACACTCCAAGATGCTTTTCTTCTCCTGTTAATTTCTGGACCTAGTTTGCTGTCTATCTGTAGTGTTTGCAAAAGAGACATGTAGTAATTAACTATCTCAATGGGCTTCATTCAATAGCCCATTACAACTCAAGCATTATGTATTCTTTATCCATTTGGACTTGTGTTTTTGTTTTTGTTCTTTTCTTTGTGGTGTAGGTGGCTAGACCATGTCTTCTGAATGGCCAAAGAGTTCATTTGGGAAACTCCATAGTGTTCTGGATCTGCATGCCAGCAGCATGATGTCATCGCTGAACAGGAATATATAGAGAATCTCGCCTCCTCCGTTTGGAATTTGCCCAGGATTCTTTCCATAACTGTGATTTTAAAAACTTCGGAAAGCATATGGTATTGATAATCTTTTTTATAGCTCTCTTCGTATTGATGTTCAAAGGGCAATCGAGTAAAGGTATCTCTGGGGGTGCATCTAGAAAGGAACATAATAGTTTTTCTCTACTAAGCCAAAGGCATTTTTTTTTTAGTCAACAAACAGTAAACATGCCTGGATATTATATTCCCTTTACCTCTTAGTCCAGTGGTTCTCAATCTTCCTAATGCCGTGACCCTTTAATACTCTATGTGGGCATATCTGCATGTGCGTGCACCCGCCTGGAGACAGATAGAGGAGCGGTGTCTCAGTTCCGAAGACCGTCAGAAATATGTGTTTTCTGTTGGTCTTAGGTGACCCCTGTGAAAGGGTCATTTGACCCCCCCCAAAGGGGTCATGACCCACAAGTTGAGAACTGCAGTCTTAGTCAGTTGTGAGCATGATTATATAATCTATTTTGGAAAGTTGTCTATGAAAGGGTGCTTGTTTTGGTATCATATTTTCAACAAATATTCTCACTATACATGCACTGATCTCTTTAGTCTATATTCAGTAGGACTCTGGGCAGTAGCTGCTAACATTTTGGTTAAAATACTTGTTGCTGATCTTTTCTAAAATTTTGGAATCTTCCTCTCTTGGAAATGCCTTTAAACTTGATTCCTGACCAGTATCATAGGTACAAGATCATCGATTCAGAGTTGGAAAGGACCTCAAATATCATTTTCATTTTATGGTCAAGGCTTAAAGAGACTAGTTGATTTGTCTAGGTGATGAAGGATTCAGACCCAGGTCCTCAAGATTCCAAATTCAATGCTCTTTCCTTTATTCTATACTACCTCACTTGAGCAGATAATGAAACACACACACACACATACACACACACATACACACACACACATACACACACACACATACACACACATACACACATACATACACACACATACACACATACACACACATACATACACACATATACACACACTCATGCACACATACACACACATACACACACACACAGACACACACACACACAGACACACAGACACATACACATCCTCTATGCCGATGAGTTGTTGACTGTAGTTAACAAATGTCGTATAGGCTATGGGTTATAGGGTTGTATTTGGTTTTGCTTAGCTGTTTTTCCTAGTTATCAAAACAAATTCCATTGGGTAGGAGCAAGGGTGTACAGGAGGTGTGTATTACAAAATGAGTGCTATAAAAAAGGCATCGGTACAAAAATTTAAATAAAGTTAACGCAAAAGAGAATGACTCTTGAATGCCTTGAAAATTGTCGCCTCCAGCAAAAATTTCTTCTGAACATCCTTATTTATGCCAAACCACTCTTCACAAATTAATCTTCTGAACTACTTCCTCAAATAACACATAGCGCTGAAGTATTAGAACCCAATTGTCATCAGTGATTCAAATAGATTGCTATAGGAAACACTGGCAAGTCTATTCAGTTTGACACTCATTTGTTGCTCTTTTTCTGGTTTCGTCTGTAAATACTCCGAAAATTATCTGCTCTAATTTCCCTTCCCTTCTTTTTTCCTATTTTTTAAAGTGATTATCTACAGCTATCCTTCATCTCACCCTATATGATTTTGAGAAAGAAATGACATTGTAAACTGGTGATGCTTCCCTGGCTGCCATGCTTCTCTGTTCAGTAAAGAGATTAAACATTTGCTTGATGTTGCGCTTTAAGATCTCTTTTGGTCTCTGTGATGCAACTTCTGCTTTATAGCAGTTAATTTTTGCTAAGTCATGGTGACAGTTTGAATATTTTTACCTTTCTTCTCCCCTTTTCAGAGTTAACAATTTGTTTAAACGTATAAGGTTGAAGTTGGTGTAAGTACACACTGCATTATTTTCTCATCTTCATGCCTTCCCCTTGTTTGGTCTTGATTTTCACCAGTCGGTGATGGGACTGTGTTTATTCAACTGATTCAGAAATGGTTCTTATGTCAGTAACTAGTCAAATCCAATCTGTTTTGATATAGGCAATTAATTTTTGTCATGATGTCCATTACTGGCCATGTTCAGCACTTTCTGATTTTTTGTTTTTTGAAAAAACGTATTAATTATATTCAGATCGAAGTTTCTGAGTAATCTTCAAACCACTGGCCTTTTTCGTTTCTGAATTGCAGATGATACTTCCCAATATCTTTTTTGCTTATCTGTCCTGTGCCCACTTTCACATAGAATCACCTAGTATCAAGCTATGTGTTGACTTGCTTAGGAGAATCATGTCAAATTCTTCAAAGAATTTCTCTATTTTTTAAAATCTTCAGTGGAAGATAGAGCATCAGTTATGATTATATTCATAGTTATCTTTTTTTTTTACATTTATCATAGACAATGAAAGGAAAGAATATCACAGAATGCTATTTCTTTTCATCTTGGGGTATAGAATGAAAACAACTCTACTAACTCCTTTATTTTCCTCTTAATGGAGAAGCTTGAGCTAACATTCTACTAAGCTCTTTGAGGGCAGGAGCTGTTTTTATTTTGTTTTGTTTCTGTCCCTAACATTTAGCACAGTACCTGGAAAATTGTAAACACCCAAGAAATGCTTTTTCATTCATTCATTCCTTCATTCATCCATCCATTCACTCATTTATCTTTACATTTTGTTAAAACATGTGTCTGGATACACACTAATTAAAGAAAAGTAAAATACACTCTACAGAAAAATAATCGAATAATAAATGAACGAGAGAATATAAAAATTTTTTGTTTAGAAAACTTCTCTACCACATGTCTATTTCTAAATGAGGATCATCATTATCAACAAACATTTACTAAGCATTTACTATGTGCTAGGCACTGTAAGCTAAGCCCTGGAGATACCAAGAAAAGGGGTGGGGGAAATGTTTCCTGCCCTCACATAACTTGCATTCTAATGGTAGAGATAACACGCAAACAACTGTATATGTGCAAGATCTCTACAGTGTAAATAAAAGGTTATTGAAGAGGAAGACGGTACTTATTTTATGAAATTGCAACCTGGGCAGAATATGGACCAAAGCTCCCCACTGTGAGAGTCTATGAATCTTTTCAACTCATGCATGAAGGGCCTAGCACTATAAATACACAGGTGGGTCATTAATATTAGAGTAGTCTGATTCTGAACATGAATTTCTCATTGGCCTTGGAGCTTTCTAAAAGAAAGTTATTGCTTTTATTAAGAAAAATAGAGACATCTAGAGGAATCTATCTGTGGTCATTGCTATACGAGATATCAACGCCAACTTCTCTGACCACAAGAAATGGGCTTGTAACAGATTATAAAATCACTCAAAGGTGCCCTCTTTCCCCAAAATCACTTAGAAGGAATTCCAGAACATCAAGAAACTAGTCCTGTGTTTTCTAGTATCCAGATTCCACATTTCAGAGTTAATTCATGCCCCATACAATTTAAGAATTGTAAAGGATATTGAAGGCTACCAAGACCAGCACCGTTATGTTACAAATGAGGAGACTGAGATCCAGATAATGACTCATCCAAGGTCACACAGATAGTAAGTAGAAGAGCCAGAATTTGAACTGAGGTCCTCTGATTCAAAATCTAGAGTTCCTTCCTTGATACTATTTTTCTTTTGAGGGATTGGCAGGTACAGGGATATGTGCGGAGGTTCTCTGCCATGCTGAAGATTTCCAAAGCAGCTGAAAAAAGACTCTTACTAAAGCCTAAATGTCTACCACCAGCTTTCCCCAAAGTTCTATCTATGTGTTGAATGGAAACCACCAGGGAATAGTATGCATGCTCTAAGGACTGGGTCCTCATTGTCTTCCCTCCCCTTACATTTTGTTTTTACATTATTTACATAACTCATAATATTCCTGAGAGTTTTCCTTTTGGGATCTCTTTCAGGAGATGATTGGTGGATTATTTCAATGTCTATTTCACTCTCTTGTTCTAGAACATCAGGGCAGTTTTCCTTGATAATTTCTTGAAAGATGATGTCTAAGCTCTTTTTTTTATCATGACTTTCAGGTGGCCCAATAATTTTTAAATTATCTCTCCTGGATCTATTTTCCAGGTCAGTCATTTTTCCAATGAGATATTTCTCATTGTCTTCTATTTTTTCATACTTTCAGTTGAATTGAATTGAATATGAAGGGATGATGTCTAAAAAATAAAATTAAGGGGTTAGAGAGGAATGTATTGGGAGAAGGAGAAAAGGAGAGGTAAAATAGGGTAAATTATATCACATAAAAGAAGCAAGAAAATGTATTTACAATGGAAGGGAAGTGGGGGAAGTGAGAGGTAATGAGTGAGTTTTATTCTCATTGGATTTGGCTTAAGGAAGGAATAACACACACACTCAATTGGGTGTGGAAATCTATCTTACCCTCCAAGAAAGTAGGGGAGAAGGGATAAGAGAGGGGAAGTGATAAAAGGGAGGGTAGAATGGGGGAGGGGGAAATTAGAAGCAAACACTTTTGAGGAGGGACAGTATCAAAGGAGAGAACAGAATAAATGGAGGGGAACAGGACAGGAAAGTGGAGAAACTAGTTAGTCTTTCACAACATGACTGTTATGTATGACCTATATAGAATTGCTTGCTTTCTCAATGAGGGTGGGTGGGGAAAAAGGAAGGGAGAGAATTTTGAACTCAAAGTTTTAAAAACAAGTGTTAAAATTGTTTTTACATGGAACTGGGAAATAAGACATACAGGCAATGGGGTATAGAAATCTATCTTACCCTATAGGAAAATAGAAGGGAAAGGAGATAAGAGAAGGAGAGGGATAGAAGGGAGGGCAGATTGAGGAAAGGAGTAATCAGAATGCACACTGTCTTGTGGTGGGGAAGGGGGAAAGCTGGAGAGAAAATTTGGAACTTGAATCTTGTGAAAGTGAATGTTGAAAACTAAAAATAAATAAATAAATTTAACAAAAAAAGATAAGGTCGAACAACCAAAAAAAGAAAAAGGAAGAAGTCTACCTGAAATTATGTTCTGTGTTTTAGGGCCATGTCTCCCCACTTTTGCCAAGGAGGAGGGAAGGTATCTTTTCATACCTCTTCTTTGGGGTCAATGGTCAATATAATTTTGAAACATTCAGTTTTGAATGTGGAATTGTTGACATTCTCTCCCTTTTCATTATTGTAGTCATTGCATGTATTGTTTCCCAGAGAAACTGGGGATTGATTCTAACAGACAGAGGTGAGGAGGAAGTACATTACAGATTTGGGAGCCACTCTGTGCCAAATCACTCAGGCAGAAGACATGAGTGTCATGTATGAGATGACCAGTTGGTTCGGATCAAAGAGTGAGTGAAGGGAAATAATAGGTAATTAAGGATGGGAAGGTAGGCTTGAACCAGTCTATAATGCCAGATAAAGAAGATTGAATTTGATCCTAAAAGTAACAAGGAGTCAAGATATAAGTCTCCTTGTCTGGCAAAAGTGATAGCTCTTGAGGTGTGGTACCTAACTGTGGACATGGAAATTTACTGTATGGATATAATCTTAGCTTTTCCAATTTCTGATGGCCTGACATGTGGTGCACTTTTTGGTTCTTTAGGTTAATGTAAATGATTTATCACTCTCATTCATCTTTAACCTGATCAGTCAATTAAAACATCAGTGAACAAAGATTTGTGCACTAGTCACTGTTTAATGCCCTGGAATCTGAGTGAGGAATCTGGGCCCACAATCACCTCCTACTTATGAGGCAAACAGTGGTTGAAGTGCATTCCAGTCTCATCCTTGCCAAGTCCAAAAAATTCACGTGATCTCCTTTTAAGCTCTGTCATTCTCCCTCACAAGCAAATGGTTCTTTATGGCATCATAATGAGGAAATTAATTCCCTGGCAGATTTTTTTTAATGTAATTAAGCCAGTAAATAAAAGCCAAACCATTCCAGTAGGTCTTCAGTAAAAACCTTTGGTAAGGAGGGAGGGAGGGGAAATGCAAGGAAAGGACATCTGTGGCTAACAACTCCTTAAAGTTCTGATGGAAATCAGCATCAGAAATGATATTACCTCAAAGGTCAAAAGAAGAAAAGTAGGAAATAAAACCAAGAGTGTCAGTATCTCCGCTCAAAACTCTCTCCTCCCCCAAACTTGCTTATTCCTATCCAAAGCATCACCACTTTTTCAATAACCCAAGTTCCCAACCTTGAACTCCTCACCCTCCCACAACTCATGGAAGCCATCCAATCAGTTGCCAAATCTTGTCTTTTCTATATCTTCAACATCGTCTGGATGTTTCTCTGTCTCTCTGCTTACATGATCTGGGCTCGGGTCTACCTCAGGCCAGCCTAGTGATTCAGGCTCAGGATTTGAATTTTCCCTTGGCATGGAATGTGTCCCTTTTCCCCTCAATCTCACAGAGTCCTCCTCTTTCAAGTTGCCTCCGAAGCCTTTGCTGATTCCCTTCCCTACAAATTACCTTGTATTTATTCTCTTTGTGCTTGTTCTGTCTGTGTTTAGATGAGTATATCTGTGATGTGCTCAATTAGAAAGTAAGCACATTGTGAGTTTCATTCACGTGTGTGTTCCTGGTACAGAGCCCAGTACGTACAAGCACTCAATGGATGTTTATTGATTGAAGAAAAAACTTGTGAACCATAAAATTCAATAAAAAGCAATCAAAAATTAATTAATTAATGAAACAATGAAAAGAATCTGATTCACTAATTCAAATGGATGTCATTCCTCCATCTCCCCTCTCTCTCTCTCTGAATTTTCTAGGATCTCAGCATAAGACAGTTGACTTTCTGTTGCCTTTAGGATAAAATATAAACTCCTCAGGCTGGTTTTTTTACAGATAAAGTGTTACTGATATCTTTTGTTTTTCTATCATTCAATTTTTCCCCTGTATCCCTCTTCCTCACCACCCCCAGAGAGGCATCCCATATAACAATTTTTTTTTTAGTAACAAAGAGGAAGAGAAAAAAAATCAACAAAACCAATCAATATATTGAAAAATAAAATTCGACAATAGGTGCAAAGTTACACATCCATGGAATCCCCCCTCTCTGCAAAGGAGTAGGGGAGATTTTTTCATCTTTTTTTTAATGTCATGTTTTGGGTTTTTTTTTTTTTTGTAATTTGCAAGATTTATTTCCATTTGTTTTGTTGTGGTTGTGTATATTGTTTTCTGGATTACTTCACTTCAGTTCATAAAAGCCTTTCTATGTGTCTTTATCCTCATCTTATTTGTCATTTTTAATTGCAATAATATTCTATTAAAATCATGCATTGTAAGTTGTTTAGCCATTTCCCAGTCAATGAGCATCTATTTTATTTCCATTTCTTTGTTAACACCCCATTCAGTAACACACACCCCCACTCTCGCATATATACATGTATACACACAGTGCCGCCACGAGTATTTGAGGGCTTATACAGTTTTTCTCCTTATCAGTGACCTCACTGGGGCATATAATCCAGTGTAAAATCTCTAAGTCAAAGAATATGGGCATTTTTTTTTTTACTTTGCTTGCATATTTCCAAATTATTTGCCAGAATCATACTGATTGACAGTTCCACACATAATGCTTCAATGTGCCTATCTTCTCGTAGTCCTTCCTCTTTAGTTTTAAAAATCTTTGTCCATTATGACCACAGTTACTCAATATGGTACTAGAAACATTAGCTTTAGCCATAAGAGAAAAAAAAAGAAATTGAAGAAATTAGAAGAGGCAAAGAGGAAGTTAAGCTATCACTCTTTGCAGATGATATGATGATATACTTAGAGAATCCTGGGGTATCAAATAAAAAAAACTGCTTGAAATAATAAACAACTTTAGCAAAGCTACAGCATATAAAATAAACCCACATAAATCATCTGCATTTTACTAACAAAGTCCAACAGCAAGAGAAAGAAAGAGAAATTCTATTTAAAGTGACTGTGGATGTTACAAAATATTTGAGAGTCTACCTGACAAAACAAACCTAGGAACTATATGAGCACAATTACAAAACACTTTTCACACAAATAAAGTCAGATCAAAATAATTGGAAAAACATCAGTTGCTCATGGGTAGGCCAGGCTAATATAATAAAATGACAATTCAATGTAAATTAATTTACTTATTCAGTGCCATACCAATCAAACTACCAAAAAAATTATTTTATAGAGCTAAAAAAATAATAACAAAATTCATCTGGAAGAACAAAATGTCCAGAATATCAAGGGAATTAATGAAAAGAAATGCTAGGGAAGATGGCCTAGCCACACCAGATCTTAAATTGTATTATAAAGTAACAATCATCAAAACTACTTGGTACTGGCTAGGAAATAGAATGGTGGATCAGTGAAATGGGTTAGGTACATGTAATGGTAATGGGAATTTGAAGATCTTCCCTACCCCTTAATAAGCCTAAGGGAATTTCAAGACCTTCCCTGCTTTGAAAATATACCCTACTCCCTAATATGCTGAATGTAACCACATGGAACCTGTGGTGGGAGGAGTTTGCTGAAGAGTGGAGCAGAGCCCACAGGAAGCTAGAAGTAAGAGCAGCTAGACTAGAGGGAGAAGAGGAGAAGAGGAGGGCACATCCAAGGGAGACAGTTAGGTTTGCGAGTAAATGTTGGTTTGTGGGAAGGCTAAAGGATACTGTGGCTCTCTGTGCTGTCATAGCTTATTATGTTCTTTGCTATTACGATGGAATCAGCTTACTGCTTTGGGGATATGATTTTCTAGTGTCTGAATAAATGTTTTGCTTCTGTCTTCTATATGGAGAGTGTTATATTTTGTGATCAAGCTGACAATATTTATGGTGATCATTGGCGTTGTGAATATTGCATTGGCACTACAGTACACAAGACACAGTAGTCAATGACTATAGTGATCTACTCTTTGATAAACCCAAAGACCCCAATTTCTGGGATAAGAACTCACTATTTGACAAAAGCTCCTGGGAAAACTGGAAAATAGTATGGCAGAAATCAGGCATAGATGAATATCTTATACTGTATACCAAAATAAAGTCCAAATGGGTAAACAATTTAGATATAAAGGTTGAAACTATAAGCAAATTAGGAGAGCAAAGAATAGTTTATCTGTCAGATTTATGGAGAACAGAGAAATTTATGACCAAATAAGAGATAGAGAACATTGCGAAATGCAAAATGGATAATTTTAATTGCATTAAATTAAAAAGTTTTCGCACAAACAAAGCCAATGCAACCAAGATTAGGAAGAAAGCAGAAAACTGGGGGCAGAGTCAAAATGGCAGCATAGAAGCAGGAAAACTCTGCAGCTCCCTCCATAACTACCTCAAATACCTACAAAATATGACTCTAAACAAATTTTAGAGCTCCAGAACTCACAAAGTGACAGAGAAACATATCTCCTGCTGAAGGCAGCTTGGCAGATGGACAGGAATGGTTCATCACAACACACTGAGAGTCAAAACCAGCCTCGCCTGAGACCGAGACTATAGCCCCAGGGTGGCCAGGACAAGCCACAGTTGGAGTGTTCAAGAGAGTGGATCACCAGCAGCTGCGGCAGTTTCCAGAATTATCAACCCATCAGAGCTAAGGACAAAGTGAAAGATCAGTGGAACTTGGCTAAATTTGGGGGAAAGGAGCAGGTCCACCTGTCTACCCCAGGGTGAGAAAGCAGCAATAGTGGCACACCTCCACATGGCTGCTTCAGAGCTTCTGGCCTGCAGATTGCAGGGGGGCCAACAGATCATTCAGAGGCTGAGTGCTCTTGCCTTAACCTGCCTGGATAGGGATCATGGTCTTGGGTGGTGATCCTGAGGTGTGTGATCAGTGAGTCAAAGCTGGTGGGGGCCACAGAGACCCCAGCGATTTGGGACAAAGCTCTCCCCTGTGGCTCAAAAGTCAAGTTAATTGACTGGCAAAATGAGCAGGCAAAGGAAGCAAACCAAGCTCAGCAACCCAACTTTAGATTCCTTTTATGGAGACAAAAAGGATCAAAGCATGGAATGGGAGGAAGACAACATAGTCAGAACTCCTGTACCTAAAGCTTCCAAGAAAAATGTAAACTGGTCACAGTCCATAGAGGAGCTTAACAAGAATTTTGAAA
>CM053590.1:191768986-191785438 GCA_028646515.1 Pseudochirops corinnae | reverse complement strand
AACCAGAGGGGAAAATAGAACTTGAAGGAATTCACCAATCGCCTCTTGAAAAAGATCCCAAAAAGAAAACTCCTAGGAATGTTATAGCCAGGTTCTGGAGTTCCCAGATCAAGGAGCAAATATTACAAGCTGCCAAGAAGAAACAATTTGAATACTGTGGAAACACAATCAGGATAACCAAGGATCCAGCAGCTTCTACATTAAGGAATCAAAGGGCCTGGGATATGATATTGTGGAGATCAAGGGAGCTAGGATTAAAACCAAGAATCACCTACCCAGCAAAATTGAATATAATATGTCAGGGGAAATATGGTCATTCAATGAGGTGGAGGACTTTCAAGCATTCTTGATGAAAAAACCAGAGGTGAATAAAAAGTTTGACATTCAAATACAAGAAGCATGAGAAGGTAAACGGAAAATAACTCATAAGGAACTTAGCAAAGTTGAACTATTTACATGCCAACATGGAAAAACAATAATTGTAACTTATGAAACTTTTCTCAGTATGAGGATAGTTGAAGGGAATATATTATATGTATATGTGTGTGTGTGTGTATATATGTATATGTATATGTATACATACATGTATGTCTATATAGGGAGATAGACATGCATATGAATACATATGTGAGTATATGTATATATCTGTACAGATTTGCATAGACAAAGGGCACAGGATCAACTGAATAGGAAGGGATGATATTTTAAAAGGTGAAATTGAGGGGAATATAATGAGAGGAGAAAGGGAGAGATGGAATAGGGTTAATTATCTCAGATAGAATAGGCAAGGGATAACTGCTACAATGGAAGGGAAGAACAGGAAGGTAAAAGGGAGTGGGACAACCTTACTATCATTGAATTTGGCTTGGGGAGGGAATGACATACACTCTAAGTTGGGTATATTGCCCTACAGGAGAGTAGGGAGGAAGGGGATGAGAGAGGGGGGATGATGGAGGGGAGGGCAAGTGGGGGAGGAGTGTTGTTAGAAGCACACACTTATGTAAAGGGACAGGGACAAAGGAGAGAATAGAACAAGGGTGAGGGCAGGATAGGATGGAGTGAAACAGAGTCAATCTTTCACAATATGTCCATTGTGGACATGTTTTGCATAACTGCACATATATGGCCTGTATTGAATTGCTTGTCTTTCCAATGGGGCTGGGTGATGAGGAAGGAGGGGAAAGAATCTAGAATTCAAAGTTTTAAAATCAAATCAATTATATATAATTAGTATAATTATATATAATAAATCAATTATATATGATAATTTATTATTATTTACATGCAACTGGGAAATAAGATATACAGGCACTGGGATAGGGAGATCCATCTTGCTCTACCAGAAAGTCAGTGGGGTGATGGGGGAGGATGTAGGAGAGAGAAGATTGGGGGAGGGAGTATACAATGGGATTTCTGTTTTGGGGTGGTCGGTAGAGGAAAGTTGGGGAAAAATTTGTAACTCAAAATCTTGTGGAAATGAATGATGTGAACTAAAAATAAACAAAAGTTAATTTAAAAAAAATAAAAATACAGGAAAGAAAGGAAGGAAAAAAAAGAAAGTAGAAAACTAAGAAAGAATTTTTACAACAAATGTCTCTGATAAAGGCCTCATTTCTAATATATGTAGAAAACTTAGTCAAATTAGTAAGAATATAAGTCATTCCCCAATTGATAAATAGTCAAAGGATATGAACAGGCAGTTTTTAGAGGAAGAAATTAAAGCTATCTATAATCATATGAAAAAATGCTCTAAATCACTATGGATTAGAGAAATGCAAATCAAAACAACTCTTAGGTACCATACCACACCTATCAGTTTGGCTACCATGACAAGACAGCAAAATGATGTATGTTGCAGAAGATGTGGGAATATTGGAACACTAATTCATTGCTGGTCAAGTCATGAACCGATCCAAGCATTCTGGGGAACAATTTGGAACTGTGCCCAAAGGGCTATAAAATATGCATACCCTTTGACACAGCAATACCACTTCTAGGGCTACAACCCAAAGAGATCATACAAACAGGAAAAGGACGCAGACGTACAAAAATATTTATAGCAGCTCTTTTTGTGATGACAAAGAACTGGAAATTGAGGGGATGCCCATCAATTGGGGAATGGCTGAAAAAGTTGTAGTATATAAATATAATGGAATACTATCATACTGTAAGAAATGATGAGCAGGCAGACTTCAGAAAAACACCTGGAAAGACTTATATGAACTGATGCTGAGTGTAGTGAGCAGAACCAGGAGAACATTGTACACAGTAACAGCTGCAGAGTGTGATGCCTGTCTTTGACAGACTTAGCTCTTCTGAGCAATGCAAGGACATAAGACAACTCCAAAAGTTTCATGATGGAAAATACTATCCACATCTAGAGAAAGAGATATGGAGTCTGAATGCAGATCAAAACATAGTATTTGCTCTCCTTTTTTTGTTTTGTTTTGTTATTTCTTTCTCATGGCTTCTCTCATGCATTCTAATTCTTCTAGACAGCATGACTAATGTGAAAATATTAAGAAGAATGTACATGTAGAGCCTATATTGGACTGCTTGCTGTCTTGGGGAAAAAGAGTGGAAGAAGGTAGAGAAAATGTAAAACTTATGGAAGTACATCACACCTACCAGATGGACTAACATGACAAAACAAGAAAATGATAGATATTGGAGAAGATGTGGGAAAGTTGGAACACTAATTCATTTTTGGTGGAGCTGTGAGTTGATCCAACCGTTCTGGAGAGCAATTTGGAACTATGCCCAAAAGCCTATAAAAATGTGCATACCCTTTGACCCAGCAATACCACTTCTAGGTCTATATCTCAAAGAGATCACAAAAGTGGGAAAAGGTTCCCTCATGTACAAAAACATTTATAGCAGCTCTTTTTGTGGTGGACAAGAACTGGAAATTGAGGGGATGCCCATCAATTGGGGAATTGCTAAACAAGTTATGGTATATGAATGTAATGGAATACTATTGTGCTATAAGAAATGATGAATAGGCAGACTTCAGAGAAACCTGGAAAGATTTATATGAGCTGATCCTGAGTGAAGAGAGCAGAACCAGGAGAACATTGTACATAGTAACAGTCACAAAGATTGATTTTGATAGACTTAGCCTTTCTCAGCAATGCAGGGACCTAAAACAATTCCGAAGGACTCATGATAGAAATTGCCAGCCACAGCCAGAGAAAGAACTATGGAGTCCGAATGCAGAACGAAGCAGACGATTTTCTTTTTTGTTTTGTTTTATTTTGTTTTTTTTTTCTTTCTCATGGTTTCTCCCATTCATTATAATTCTTCTATGCAACATGACTAATGTGAAAATGTGCTTAATGGGAATGTATGTGTAGAGCTCATATTAGATTGCAAGCCATCTTGGAGAGGGAGGGGGGTGAGAGGGAGAAAAAATTTAAAACTTAAGGAAGTGAATGTTGAAAACTAAAAATAAATAAAATTAATTTATAAAAATAAATCTTTCACATCTTGTCTTCAACCTACTTTTCCAGGCTTCTTGTATATCACTACTCTTCTTTCTACATTCTGTGTTCCAGCAGACTAGTTTTCTTGCTATTCCTCACACAGGACACTTTGTTTCCCAGTATGTCTTTACACTGGTTGTACCCCATGCCTAGCACACATTCCCTCCTTACCTTCACCTCCTAGGATCCCTGTCTTCTTCAGAACTAAGATCATGTACCATCTCCTCCTTCCCTGACTTTCTGAAATGCCAGTGCCTTCCCCCTCCCCAAATTGCCTCATATTTATTTAGCATACCTTTTGTGAGGTGAGGACAAAGTGAATTACAGGCTTAGGGAACAACCAGTGCTTTGCAAAGGCACATAGGTAGAGTGCCATACGTGTGAGAAGTATGTTGAAGTATGTCACTGGGAGTATGTTGAAGAATTTTTATGAGTATAATCATTACGATACATTATAATGGTTCTCAACCTGTGGGTTGTGACCCCTTTGGGGGTTGGGCAACCCTTTCACGGGGGTTACAGGGATCACCTAAGACCATCAGAAAATGCATATTTCCGATGGTCTTAGGAACCAAGACACCACTCCTCTATCCATCTCCAGGTGGGTCTGCCCACGTGCAGATACGCCCACATTTCATGGCATTAGGAAAGTTGAGAACCACTGGTAGAAAGACAGTGTGTAATAACACTAGCAAATGTCTCTTCACCACCTTTTCCCTCCTTGTTAATTCTTCCTCCTTCCTCAGGCTGTCTTGTTGCTATTTATCTGTGTATGTGTAGAATATAACCTCCATGAAGACAGAGTTTTAGATGTTTTGAAAAGCTATTTAATTTTTGCAAATTCTAGGTTTAGGTGATAATATTTCTGTATCCAGCTCATTGTCATTTTATCTCCAAAGTATATCTTCATATATAACAGGAGTTCTTAACTTCTGTTGTGTCATAGAACCTTTTGGGAGTTGCTGGAAACCTTTTCTCATACTGATGTTTTTAAAATGCATAAAACAAAATATATTATATCACAGATGAAAACAATTACAGCATATTGAGCTAAAGATGTAATTGTAGTTTTTTTTTTCCCATCCAAGTTCATGGACCCACTGAAATCTATCCACAAAATCCTTTCAGAGTCTATGGGACGTAGATTAGGAACTCCTTCCTTATAGTGATATATTTGTACCCCAGTACAACTTACCCAGAAAAAAAGACCATACAAGAGCTGCTACAGAATGGGGAGTTGGGGTAAGAGGGGGAATGAATCACATTTATTCTTTTTGATCTAGGATAAGGAAAGAGAAAAACTTGATGATAATACCCACAACCTCCATTTTCAACTTTGCCTTTAGTATTTGTATTTATGGTAGCATAAATAATTTTTATTTCAGTCTTCCTCTTAACATGTATATAACTGGAATAAATTTTACTTTGTAACTATTAATATTATATAACACTAAAATTTTACTGTTTGCTCAAGATTTCTTGATTTTTTAAAAAATATAAAGTTTTCATGACTTCAAATAATCTTAAAATACCTGGTCTGTAAGATAATGAAACAAGCTATTTATTAGTCATCCTATATAACTTCCCTTATGTATGTGCACGTGCGCACACACACACACACACACACACACACACACCCCATACTCAAAAACCCACAGAAACTGACCAATCTATAACTAGCAATTTTGATAGCTGGGGAAACAACATAAAAGGGAAATATACCCTAAAATCAACTTTGAAATGGATGATATTGAAGTGATACAAGAAGCAGCAAGGATAAATTCAGTTGAACAGGATGACATAGGTCTCCACATGGGGAGGGGTTGAAGGACCATATCCCTTGAGATGGAGATCAAGGTATTGGAACACCACTCTGGGGTGGAAGACTGCTACTGGGGTGGCCACATCTGGGTGGAGATGGAACAAGGAAGGACTGAGCTAAGGGAACTCACCTGATATACAAGCATAAAAGGAAACAAATATAGAATCTGTAAGCTTTCTACTTTAATATTCTTTGCTAACTAGTTGCAAAGCTGCTCTTTCTATATTACAGATGAAACACAAGTACTATCAAACATATGAAGATAAATTTCAAATTTGTACTATTTTTTAATATCATTTAACATTTTTATACTCTCTATCTTTGGCGCCCTATGACAAAGTGTTGGCCACTCTATCCTAGTTGTAGTTCTTCAAGCAATGAAAGATTTTAGAAAAGTTGAGTTCATCCAACAGAGGTAATAGAGGAATAGTGAAGGGACTTAAAATTATCTTTGGATGGTTCATTTAACTGAGGAAACTTAGAATACATATCTTGGAGAAGAGTAGTCATAGGTAGGCCATGATCTTCAACTACTTTTAGGTTTGTCACATGGAAGAAGGAAATAGATTTCGTTTGCTTGGGTCCAAAGTGAAGAACACATAACAATGGGAAGAAGTTGCAGAGAGGCAGCCATCTGGTCAGATATGAAGACTTTCTGTTTCCCCCTCCCACCCAATGATTAGAAATGTCCAGAATCAGAATGGGTTCCTTTGTCTTGGATATGGTAAAGGCAATTTGAGTTCGTGTGAGGCTTGAATTAGTTGACCTCTGAGGTCTCTTCCAGCTTAGCGACTTTAATCAGTTTGGATTATTTATCAGGAGCTGCATGCATTTTCAAGAGAAAAGACCAGTGTTATTTCTTGCTGAATGGTCAGGAACTTGCCTCAAACATGTCTCTTTTCTTCAAATACTCTGGGGATTTGACACTAATACCCAACCAAATCCCACTGTTGACTGCTGTTCCACACTCATTTCAGACTCACTAACAACTATGGAGTAAGATAAAGCCCGTGAAATGGAATTTAGGTTAATAGCATCCTTCCTGCAATATACTCATGATCTGAACATTTGGACAAAGAAAACAACTGGGAGTGCTGAAAAACAAAGATATTATCGTTCTTCAGCTTTGAAACAACCACATTACAGAGTTCACAACCAATTGGGGTTTGTTGAATCCTGCCTCAGATACTCACTATGACACTGGATGATTCATTTAACTTCTCAGAGAGATCTTCACTTTTACTGACTGTGAAACGGGAATTACACTAACCCTATTTCCTTCCAAGAGTTGGTATGAGAAAAGTACTATGAAAACCTTAGATAACAATACAGTTATGTAATCATAGAATGTTTTCCAGTTTTTTAATTTAATGTAAGGCTGAATGATCAATTTTTTTTTTCTTATGAATGCCACTGTTACTGGTTTGTGGCAAAATGGGAGTATTCTGGCTCAGAGAAGACAAAATGGTGTCACGGGAAAAAACTATCAGTGGAGACAGAGCCTTAGGACCAGAATTTGACTCCTGGATCTGCTGGAAGTCACTATACTTTACTTGGCCTCAGTTTCCTCACTAGTAAAATGAGGAGATTAGACCAGATTGTCTCTAACTTCTTTTCCAACTCTAAATTCTATAAGGACTGAATAATTTTCCAAAAGTTGTACAGGAAACTCCAAATGGTTTCTATCATACACTGGATTAGAATCTTCAGATTCAATAAAAGGTGGGGAAATGGATCATTAATTCTTTGATCCATTTTAATGTATTTCATTACAAGAGCATAGCTCTTAAACTGAAAGGGATTTCAGAGATCATCTAGATTAATTCCCTGATACTTAAGATAAGGAAACTGAAGCCCATGGGTACCCAAAGTCAAAGAAGTAGTAAGTAAGTACCAAAGGCAGGATTTTAATCCAAGCCTTTGGATTCCAGAGCCAGTGCTCTTCTACTGTCCTACACTATCTCTATTAATTCTAAGAGGGACAGGAAAGAGAGAGAGAGGGAGAGAGAGGGAGGGAAGGAGAGAGAGCAACACACGCACACACACACACACACGTAATTCCTCTTCAATTTTGTGTCAAAAGCATCCATGGTAGTGGAAGCATCTTTGGTGAATATATGCTTTTAGTTTCATGTTGCTCTTGATATTACTAGTCACAGGGTTGAGGAAAAACCCTACATAGTTACAACTTTGAAGAAAACTTCTATGATTTTAATATATACATAGGAGAAATTTTTTGGAGGAAAACCCACAAAGCATTGTTTTGCTACACCAAATAATTTTTAATAACCAACAAATCAATAAGTAGGTTGGGATTACATGCTCTCTACAAGTTTCTACTCTAAAGGTTTGATCTGGAGGCAGACCCAAGATGTCAGAGTAAGAGTAGGGACTTAAACCCTTTCAAATGCCTGTAAAAAAATGACTCTAAACAAATTCTAGAACTATAGAATCAACAAAATGACAGAGCAAGGTAAATCTCCAGCCAAAGACAACCTACAAGGGAGAGAGGAAGAGTATATGGTTCTGGGCTGGGAGCTTAGTGCAGTCCTGTGTGGGTCACGGCAGGCCTCAGGGGACTGAATCCCTGGCAGCTCTGGCAGTTTCCAGGCTTCTCAACCCACAAATGCTAAAGACAGCATAAAAGGTCAGTGGGAAAACTCTGTGGGACCAGGGTGACAGAGGAGTGCAGTACAGCTGGGGTCTGGCCCCAGCACCAGGGCAGCAGAGACGGTGGCAAAGGTAGTGGTAGTGGCTGCTTCCAGAACTCTGGGCCCATAGATGGTGGGGGATCACGTGGCTGATACAAACCCCTGAAGCCTGGCACAGTACACCCACACCCACCCTCCCTGGAAGCAGCATCCTACCTTGATAAAGAGTCAGAAAGTCAAGTATTTGGCTGGGAAGATGAGCAGAGGAGAAAACTCCGATTATAGAATCTTACTTTGGTGACAAAGAAGATCAGAACATACAACCAAAAGAAGACAACAAATCAAAGCTTCTACATTAAAAATCTCCATGAAAAGTATGAATCGGTCACAGGCCATGGAAGAACTCAAAAAGGATTTTGAAAATCAAGTAAGAAAAGTAGAGGAAAAATTAGAAAGAGAAAGGAGAGGGATGCAAGAAAATCATGAAAAGCAAGTCAACAACCTGTTAAAGGAGACGTCCCTCCAAAAAATACTGAAGAAAATAAAGGTTTAATCTACTGCAGAATATCATTTGCAACAATTTTCCTGGTTTTCTCTCTTCAAACCCTCTTCGAGAATGTTCTCAATTTGTTGTTGTTTAATCATTTTCAGTCATGTCTGACTCTTCATGACCCCGTTGAGGATTTTTCTTGGCAAAGATACTATAGAGGTTTGCCATTTTCTTCTCCAGCTCATTTTACAGATGAGGAAATTGAGGCAAATAGGGGTAAGTGACTTGTCCAGGGTCACACAGCTAGTAAGTATCTGAGGCCAAATTTGAACCCATGAAGATAAATCTTCCTGTCTCCAGTCTTAGTACTCTATATTCACTGTAAAACCTGGCTGCCCTATGCTATCAATACATGTGTAGATTACTCATAAATATTTTTGTAGAGGTAGGAAAATAGGTGTATGGGCTGGGGATTGTTGATTTTGAGTTTCCTTTTAAGGACAATAATAAAGTCCAATATTTTATTTTAAAAACTTTATGTTCCTTTCCTCTTTCATAGTTCTGGAGAATCCATGCTTCAATACTCTTAAAATTGTTGTCTATACCTAAAAATTGTACTCGGATCATACAAAAAAATGTTCTACCCTACACAATGAAGAACTTCTCATAAGTCTTTTAACTTGCCGTAAAGTGGATACTTAACCAATGTTTGTCAAATAGAATAAAGTCCCAGCAGGAATTCATGCCCTCCTTCACTACTGTTACTTCCATGCATCTGTGCCCCAAAGCTGTTTCTAGGGCCCCATTAGGACCACATTCCTGCACTCAGCTCAGCTAGGAAGTATTTTTGTCACCTAGCTATAAGGAAGGAGTTTTGCTTTGCATGATTTATGGAGACTTTCTTGGTTTTATGATTTATGAGTTTGCTTTTTTTTGGTTTGTTTTTTAAATGACTGACTGTATGAAGGAGTTTCATCCCTGGAAAATTTGCTCATGAGGATATTACTGTATTACGATTTGTGCCTTACTGGGGTAGGGAAATCCATCTTTCCCTACCAGAAAGTCAGAGGGGCGATGGGGGAGGATGTAGGAGAGAACAGATTGGAGGAGGGGTTATACAGTGGGATGGCTGTTTTGGGGTGGTAGGTCGGGGAAAGATGGGGAGAAAATTTGTAACTCAAAATTTCATGGAAATGAATGACATAAACAAGAAAATAAATTGATTAAAGATTTGTGCCTTAGTCAATTATGCTTTATTTATGCCAGGACTCTAGCTTACTTGAATACTCATCAAAATAATTACTGTTTTGTTATGCATTGTTTTCTTCTGTAGTAAAGGTGTTGCTTATATGTTCCCTCATTAAATAAATCCAGTTAAACCCTAACTGTAATGAAATAGCAAATCTGAGTATGATAATATCATAGATTTAGAATCAGAATGTACCTAAGAAATCATCTATTCTAGGTTTTTCATCTTTTTTGGTAATTTTTTGACAGTTCATTAACCCTTTCTTAGAATAATTTTTGATACATAGCATTAAAAAGGAAACCAACTACAATAAAATGTTCTTGTCATTTTTTTTTTTTTAATTCACAGACCCCAGGTTAAGAATTTCTGGTCTGCTCCCTAATTTTGCAAATGAAGAAACTCAAGTCTAGAAAAGTTAAATTATTTTTCCCACCTAAGGTCATATAGGGGATAAATAGTAGAATTGAGTCTCAATTCCAAGTCTTCTCTCCATTTCCATAGTTCTTATTATGTATATTTTTTGTTGTTATTCAGTAATTTCTGACTATTTATGATCCTGTATGAGGTTTCCTTGGCAGATTTATTCTGGAATGGTTTGCCATTTTCTTTTCCAGTAGATTAAAGTAAACAAAGGTTAAATGACTTTCCCAGGATCACACAGTTAGCAAGTATCTGAGGTCATATTTGAACTCAGGTCTTTTTTTTTTTTTTTTTTTTTTGCCTTTTGGCAGGGAGAGGGCAGGACAATTGGGGTTAAGTGACTTGCCCAAGGCCACATGGCTAGTAAGTGTGTCAAGTGTCTGAGGCCAGTTTTGAATTCAGGTCCTCCTGACTCCAGGATCAGTGTTCTATTCACTGAACCATCTAGCCAGGCCAAACTCAGATCTTCTTGACTCCAGACCCAACACTCTATCCATTGAGCCACTAGCTGCCTCCACTATGTACATTCCCATTCCACAGATAGAGAAACTAAGACTAGTCCGTTGAATAAGTCTTGATTGCTATGTACCGGTGGTAATCTCTAGACTTCCAGTTCTGCATTTCCCATCTGCTTCAATCTAGCAATCATTGTCTTAGGGTAGTACATTTGTTCATGTTTGGTTTTCCCCCTAATCTGATATTTTAGGAATAGACGGGGAGTATTATCTTGCTTATCTATGTGTTATCATGTCACCCTCTAGTGGCTTCAGTCAAAAGCTCTAAGAATGGGAATGGAGAGGAGAAAAAAATGGTAGAGAGTCTATTAAAATTTATGACAATTGAGTTAAAGGGGAAAGAGAATTAGAATCAACATGGTAGGAAACAGCAAAATGCTATGTAAAACAAAAAGATTCACTCATTTAACAACATTTATTGAGAACCTACTATACTCAAGATACCATGGTGGGTGGATGTCATGGAGGATCCAAAAATGAGTGTGATACAAGCCATGTCTGCACCAAAATATTCCAATAGAAATGCATGGAGGGTTAGAGTGAGGAAGGGGGAAATGGAAACTCAGGAAATCATATTGAGATTGAAAAATTTACCAACCTCAAAAACTATTTGCTAGTTTCCACTAGGAACTTGAATAGCTATTAGAAACTAAGGAAATACAATCTGCCTTGGCTATTTTCAAAAGTGGGTATACTATTAAAATACAGCATTAAGCAACAATAGTAGAGATTATGACTACATAGATCTGGAAGGTACTTTAGAAGACATCAAGGACTTCTACCCACTTTACCGAAGAGAAAACTGAGATTTTATTTTTAACTTTTAAAAAATCTCTTCCAGTGCCTAATTTAGTACATTACACAGAGCAGGCATTTGAACAATAGATTTGTTGAATTGAAGCAAAACAATCCCTTAAAATTCCAAAGAGCATTTGGATCACCTTAACATAATTAAAGAAATGTTTATTGAAGACAGGCAAATACTTTCTTAAAGCAACTAAGCTATACACCAGTAAGTATTGAAGTACTAAGCTATAGAAAAGAACCCTGGGGGCGGCTAGGTGGCACAGTGAATAGAGCACTGGCCCTGGAGTCAGGAGGACTTGAGTTCAAATGCAGCCTCAGACACTTGACACACTTACTAGCCGTGTGACTTTGGGCAAGTCACTTAACCCCAATTGCCCTCAAAAAAAAAAAAGAAAAGAACTCTGGATTTGGAACTCAGTGATCTGGTTTTAAGTCTCAGCTTTGCTTCTTATTTTCAGTGCAAATTCTGGTGACTATAACAAGTATATAAGTAGGACCTGCTCTTTGCAGATCATCTCTGCCCTCAAAAAGCTTAAATTCTACTAGAAGGAAACAAAATGCAATTGCAAAGAAGTTACAAAATAATTCAGAACAACTTAGAAAATCAGGAAAAGTCTTGTGTAGAAAGGATGTGGTACTTCAGTTGAATCTTGAAAGAAAATGGGGCTAAAAAGAAAGGATGAGAAGGGGTAACATTCCAATCTATGCAAAGGTGTAGAGGTAGGAAATGGAATGCCATATGCTTAGGGACCAGCAAATACACCAGTTCGACTGCAGTATGGAATGCATGAGGAAGAATAGCATGAAATCAGTCTGGAGAGATAGTTTGGAGCTAGATTGCAAAGGGTTTCAACTGTGAATCACAGTATCCCATGTTTTATCCTACAGGTGGGAGGAAGCCACTGAAGCTTCTTGAGTAAGTCAGGTAATCATTGACCTGTCTAGACCTAATTTTCTCCTCTGGTAATAAGGGAGGTTTGAGCTGGCTGAGCTCTAACATATCTTTGGATTGTGAAACCTGCAATCCCATTCCTGGTTTCGCTTTGAAGAGTATGCAGTGTTTCCCATCAGCCTAATAGGGGAATTAATGAGAAATTCTTATTTCCACCAGTAAGTGGCACTAAGAACTATTTCATTTGTTATCTGATACTGGGCATAAATCAAAAGCATTCTGTGAGTAAGGGTTTCTCCCTGCTTTTCTACCTTGGTGTCATTTGAAGAACCACGTTTGTACTATGAAAAGTCCTGAATTTAGATCTGCTCAAAAACAAAACAAACAAGTGAAACAAACAAATAAAAACCAATATTGATAAGCTTCCCCCCATCCCCCATCTTGTACTCCAGGCAAATCAATGAGCTCTAGTATCCAAAGGACTTTGCATCCATTCTACTCATATTCATAATGGCTACAGTAATACAAAAAAGCATTCATACTTAAACATTCAAGCTTGAAAAAGTTATCCAAAGAAATTGTTCTGACTTGTAAAAGAAACACACTAGAAAACTGACGATCCATTTACACTTGAAAATAAAAGAAAAAAAAAACAAGCAAACTAGAATTTCTTTTGTTGTTGTTGAAAAATGAGAACATCCAAGGAGAATCCCAGGTAGAGAATCCAGGTAGAAAAGTTGCTGAAAATGTATAAGAAACTCAAATTTCTCCCAAATGAAGTCCTATAGTGTAGCACCCCCTCTGGGTACTATCTGTTCATCTCATTACTCACAGACTTGCAAGCTGGATCCTCAAAGGTTTAGTTCATGAGTCCCAAATAGTGTGTTTAACTTTAATAGTCAGCCAGAAGACATAATTAACTTGGAGCAAAGGCATTTGCTAAGACAACAGAGTAAGAATCATAGCTCTGCAATATTCCCTCTATAAACTTGGGACGGTGTCCCACAAATCCACATAGTATTATTGGAAAGAGTAGGCACAACTTTACAGTATAATGATAATGAGACACCCTTACGGGGAACAATATAGGCCAAGACAACTCAAGTCTACCACACTTCGGGGTTTTGATGACTTTTCTCTAGACCAATGCTGTGACCCTCTGGCCACTATATCTCAGCTCATCAAGTCTCTACACTGAATCCCTAGGGCTTATTCCCCTTCAGAGCTCAGCTCCTAGGTGCTATGACTAATTCTTCCTTGAACAGACAATTGGCTCTCTACTCTGCTTCTAAGGGTCATACTTCTTTAAGCAACTTCCTGCTCTGACTGTCTTTTAACACTCTCTCTGCTCCCTGTTGGAAGTATTGTCTCCTACTAAGCAAAAAGATCCCCTGCAAGATGCCAGGCTGGGGGTGGGGGGGAGGGGATTGGGGCGAAGGTGGGGACAAAGGCAACGAGGAGGCACAAATCCCCTCCTACCCTCTATTGCTCTCTGGAAGAGGCACAGGGGTCACATTCCACCAAGTTGTTTCCCGGATGGATTGTCTCAGCTACTCCCAGAGCTAGCCAGCTTAGGATCTTAAAAAGTCACCAAGGGAAAGGTCAATGTTCCGTCAGCCAAAGACAAACTACCCTTTCAGTTTCACAAGGAACTGCTTCACACTTTGTAAAAGGGTAACAGGACAGACTTGGCTTTGCACTTTCTTTAATGCATGAACACCTTGCAATTTCTTTCATCTACACCTTTTTGTTATTTTTTTCTTGACAGGTTGGAGCCAACTCTTCCACTTCCCCCTACAAATACACATATATAAGTGTGTATATAAAAAGACATACATACAGATAGATATAGACTAGATGCTCCTTGAGGACAGGCACTATTTCACATTTCTCTTTCTATCTCTATTGCTTTGGTGCAGTATTTGGCATGTAGTAGTTGGCTACTTAATAAATATTTGCTTTCTCACCTGATTAACTTGCATCTCCTAAAGCATCTCCTTAGAATTTAGCTTTCAAATCAGAGATGGATTGAAATTTGCTAAGGGAATTTCCCATCTTGATTGATCCTTCCTGAATTCCAGTAAGGATAACTACTGTCCACCTATAGTGGACAATGACAGCAGTCAGTCATTGAATGAGCATGTATAAAGTGCTCACTCTTTGCTAAGTACTATCACCCAGTAATAGAAGCTGAGGACACAAAAAAAAGCAAAACAGAAACAAAACAAAAAACAGTCCCTGCCCTCAAGGACCTTACATTCTAACTGGGGAGGAAGGAACAATATGCAAGCAACTTAGTATATACAAGATATATAGTGTTGTGGTACAAAATTTTTGTAACCCTTAAATCACAATAGAAATTGTTATTATTCCATAAATGTTAATTGTTTCTTGTTATGGTGACAATGTAATGGTGAGGGGAGGGAGCAGTTGCTATTTTAGACTTTATTTTGAGACTTTTAGTTCTATAATTTCTTCTTATGCTCTGACCAATTTCTTTCTAAATTTTCCTTTATATGCCTTCCAGACCAGAACAGTTTATAATATTTTCTTCTTTATTTGAGCAAGGGATTTGTCTAAAATCTACTCTCAGTAAAATGTCTCATATATCTTAAAAGGGATTTTCTCAAACAGCTTAACTCGAAGGCTAATACGTAACCATCCTTAACTCCTTCGTGTCTAGACACCTAAATGGAATGGGTCCTGAAAATCTCTTTATTATTAGATAAGACTAAGGCAGTCTGGCAGTTACAGATTTCAAACTATATTACAAAGTAGTGATCACCAAATCAATCTGGTACTAAGTAAGAAATGGTGGTAGGTCAGAGGAATACATTAGGTACACAATACACAAAAGAAAATGACCATAGTAACCTAGGCTTTGAAAACGTGAAGATCCAAGCTTCTAGGGTAAAACTCAACATTTGGCAAACAATGCTGAGAAAACTGGAAAGCATTTTAGAAGAAACTTGGCATAGACCAAAATCTCTATATCAAGATAAGGTCAAAATGGAAAAAATAAGTGGAAATGATAAAGGGGATATCATTAGTAAAGTAGGGAAGCATGGCAAAAAATTTATCTGTCAGATCTATGGTTAAGCGAAGAGTTTATGTCCAAATTAAGATAGAAAGGATAATAGGAAGCAAAATAGATAATTTTGATTACCAGAAATTTAAAAGCTTTTGCACAAACAAAACCAATGAAGCCAAAATTAAAAGGAATACAGGACACTGGAGAAAAAAATTTGCAGCGAGTTTCTCTGATAAATTCCTCACTTCTCAAATACATAGGGACCTGAACCAAATATATGAAAAAACATAAACCATTCCTCAATTGATAACTGATCAAAGGATATGAACAGGCAATTTTCAGAAGAAGAAATCAAAGCTATCAACAGTCACGTGAAAAAAATGCTCTAAAGCACTAAGTGGTCAGAAAACCACAAGTTAAAATGACTTGGACACACCTGTTAGATGGGCTTACAACAGAAAAAAAATGACAAATGCTAGAGGGGATGTGATAAAATTAGGACACTGATGAATTGTGGGTAGAATTATGAACTAGTACAACCATTCTAGAGAACAATTTGGATCTCTGTCAAAAGGGCTATAAAACTGTGCATACATACTCTTTGACCCAGCAATATTCCTTCTAGGTCTGTATCCCAAAAGAGATTAAAGAAAAGGAAAAGAGAGCTATTTGAATAAAAATATTTATAGCAGCTTTTTTTGTAGTGTGAAAGAATTGGAAATTGAGGGGATTCTCATCAATTCAATGGCTGAATAAGACTGTGATAGAATACTATTTTACAGAGAGAAATAATAAGCAGAATAGTCTCAGAAAAATCTGGGAAGACTTATATGAACTGATAAGTGAAGTAAGCAGAACTAAAAGATCATTGTACACAGTAGCAACAATATTATTAATATAATATAATATAAATATATGAAAAACCTAGCTACTCTGATCAAGACAATGATGTAAGACAATTCCAAAGGACCCACAATGGAAAATGCTATCCAGGAGTATAGTATGGCAGAAACTGGG
This sequence comes from Pseudochirops corinnae, assembly GCA_028646515.1. Taxonomy (NCBI): domain Eukaryota; kingdom Metazoa; phylum Chordata; class Mammalia; order Diprotodontia; family Pseudocheiridae; genus Pseudochirops; species Pseudochirops corinnae. Next base: position 191,769,062 of record CM053590.1, on the reverse strand, counting down.
TATAGACCATCATTTAACGCCATACACCAAAATCAAGTCTAAATGGGTGCATGATCTAGGTATAAAGGCTGATACT
>CM053590.1:191743061-191768486 GCA_028646515.1 Pseudochirops corinnae | reverse complement strand
CTCCCCCCACACACACCCCCTACACAACCCTTCTTTCCCACCTCCCCCTCACCCCCTCCCTCCTCCTGCCGTCCGAAAGCGGTACGGATCCAGACTCTGACTAGGTCCTAGCGCCGACTCTTTACTATAACCTCCGGGATCCCGGGCAAGAAGAAAGCGCACGCTGTTACTTACGTAGAGATCCTGGTGGGTTCCGGGGTTTGAGGTTCGCCTTCCCCAACCCGGTGCTCCTTGTTATTTTGCTGCTACTTCCTGAAAGATTGGAGAAACACACAGTTGAGTGACCTAGAGATCCAGTCATCCTTGGTCTGAACGCCCTATAAGAGCCAGCATTTAAGAAGGTCAATTTCATGTCAATTGCCTAAGGAATAACCTGAGATCTTCACTTCGCTAGTTCTTCGTGCTTTTCACCAACTGTTTATTTTACACATTCTATTCCAGAGAAGGAGCATCTTACTCATTATAATATCCCCATAGCCAGGGAGAGTAATGGACTTGCTGACGTCTAGAAGCACTGCATGCTACACAATTCCATGGTAGAAAACAATTTCTGAGTTTTTTTTTTTCCCATGAACGTTCCGTATGAAATAAGATAGACGTTGTCCAGTCCAAGGAAATGGGTGTCTGCTCAGCATTGTCTAAGTTTTTTTTTTATAAACTAGGGCAAAAGTTGTCCAACTTTTCAAGTACCCTATGTACTGGAAAAAACAAATGACTTCAATAAAAGGGCACAAATGGAAGATACCGAATAAATATACCTCTTCTGCCAACTGTAATTCTTTTTATGCAATAGTACTTGCAAAAAAAAAACAAACGCAGAAATAGTTTGACTAATGGTACTACACTTTAGTTCTGCCCCTCCCCCATTGGGCCAAGTGATTTCTCAGCAAAAGGGCAAAGTTGCCCTTTGCGAATTATATTTATAGGTTTTCAGACTACTGGCTGTCTTCCAAACCATGACAAGTATCTCTTCCCCCTTCTCAGTCCTATATTTCCATTAATATATTGTAGTAAATTAATTTATCTCAGTCTACGGCTTTTCACAATGCTTTATATTTACTTCTCAAGAGATTTGCCAATAGTAAGCTAGCACTCCTATGAGATTATCATAGTGGACAAATACATTTTTTTCTTCAATGTATAGGTTGAAAAACAAAAAGTTGGAGATTTAGCATTAGACTGTTCTGCTTAGATGTAGGGATTTTAATTCATTCCCCCCATTACAGTCATTTTTTTTTTGATTGCATACTAGGTAGTAAACTCCCATACTGACCACTGGTATGGGGAGGCTGTTTAATTCCTTCACATAAACTCAAACTACATACACTCAAAAAAAAGTCAATCAAAATTAGACTTTGTTCTAGTCTCTGATAAATTTTCAAAAGGAAAGAGACAAACAGCCTTCCTTTCTTGCGGACCTTTGCAGTAGAGTCATGTAGAAATCACTCACACTGGTCCCCAAAGAAGGTTAACCACCACTAAATCAGATTAAACCACCGCCTTATGAGTCAGATTTTTAAACATTGATCTGTATTTGCTTGAGTGTTCTCATTCCCTAATTGTTGAGTTCTGGGAGTGTGGCTTCAGACACTTCACTTTGAAAGGAAAATTACCTATGAATTTCAAATTTGGAATGCAACTTAGAGGAATCACTACACCTCCACAGACTCTAACTCCCTTATGGTATGGGTTGTTGTTTCCTAGGATAAGGGGTAGAATTATTCATTGATGTTTTTTCTCCATGGACTCTTTCTTTTTCTTCTTTCCAATAACACTTTTTCCTTCTGTAGCCATGCCTTTCTTGGCATACAAAACAGTTGTTATGTTGAACATGAGTGAGAATTTTAAGTAAGGTAGGAAGTGGACGACCACTTTTCTGCTTTGTAAACCAATACCTGAACCCACATTTAGCTTACTCAAAGGACATATTCTTTCATTTGAATGAATATATATTAGGAAAGGGAAACCAATTCTGGAAACCAAACAAGATGTGGAACCACCATTCACTCCTCAAATCAAGCCAAATCCTTCTTTAAGGTCTTGACCTATTCACCTTATTATTCACATTTATGGCGCTTGCGCACGCACACACACGTCTTTCTACTTTAATTTTCTTTTTCACTTCTAGAATAATGCTTTCACAGATTACAACCTTGGGACCTTTTTTGCACTGGCCAATTCATACCCCAGATCTCCTGGTTTACATTCAGGCACCATTTAGTTGTCACTTTCATCTCTACCATTCCTGAGTCCTACTCGATGAAGCCAGTTAGCTTAGCTGGTGAAAGCTGATAGGGTAAAGTAGAAAGATCCCCAGGATGTTAATAACTTCCTGCAAAGACAATTTTTGTTCTATTACTTTAGACTAAATCTGTGACCCCCCCCAACCAGCCCAATCACAAATGTGAGTCATTGGTTACACAAGGGACCAAGTCAAAGAGTGTGTTCAGTGTAAACTCATTGTTACTATTGGGAAAAGAACCCAAAATTAAAGCCGACGGATCAGGAGGGGAAAAAAGCCAGCTAGATCTGTTTTACATAACCCTTTTTACATTTTTTAAAGCAGTTTGGTAGCTATTATCACTTTTTTTATGTCAAAAACAGTGTTATGATCATAACCTAGTGAATCAAATTTTGAATTCTTATTGCTATGATTACAAGTAATCTAGGCTATTTCATTTTTATTCAGTATCCATCCCACTTAGCTAGAGGAGAAGATGAGGACCATGAAATGGAGAGCTGGCCTCAGGAAGAGCTGGAGTCCAGAAGGCCTTTTGGCTCACATCCTACTTCTGACCCTGACTGACTGTGTGGCCCTGGACAAGTCATTTAAACTCCCACTGCCCCCAGGCAATTCTCTCAGGCTGAAACCTGCCAAACAATTGGTGCTCTGCTTCTGTGGAAGGTGCTTCCTCAGGGGAGTTTCCTATAACCAAGCAAGCAAAGGTATAGTACTCCACCCCTTACTCCAACCACATTTAGAAGAAAACTTTTATTTGAAAATTTTGAGGTCTGATGAGTGTTTGGCAGCTGTGTGAATTTCTCCCCCACACAGACTGCACTAGTAGAAAGAAAAAAAAGACTTTTAAAGAAATGAACTCCTTTGGATATCTTGAAATCCTATAGGCCATCCCCACCCCTCCAGAATGCTGAGAGTTATGTCTTCCTGAGAGGTCTCATTCAATTCCTTTGCAAGCTTCTTAGATAGAATTCAGTTCAATCATAATAAAAAAAAAACCTACACGCCTACCACATGAAAGGAATGGTAATACAAATACAGAGATGAAAGAACACAGTCCTTGCCTTCAAAAAGCTTATAGTCTGATTTATGCCAATACTAATAATCAATTTTTGTATGCATTTTAGATTTGCTAAGTATCCTATATGCATATATGTAATAAACATGTAATTTTATCTTTTACAACAACCCCGTGATATGGGTACTATTATTATCCATATTTTACAAATGAGGAGACTAAAGCCTGGAAAGGTTATGTAACTTGGCCAAAGTCACGTAGCTAGTGAGTGTTAGAGGTAGGCTCTGAACTCAGGTCTTTCTAATGTCATCTTCCAGCAGTCTATCCACTATATTACCTAGTTGCCCATTCTAAAAATATGTAGAATGAAATATAGAATATGGCATGTATGCAATAGAGCAGGGAAGTCAATAGAAACTGGCACCACTAAACTATACATAAGGACCCCCCTGCCTGCTGCATATTGACTTGGAAAACTACATATTAACATTATCTATGTTCTATTGTATATTTATCTATATTGTATTTCCAAATTACATTTTAATCTAGTTTGGGTAGCACCTGAGAGTGTTACAGACTTCAGTGTGGTTCCCTGGCTCCCTGTTTGACACTTCTGCTGTTGAGATATAGAAGAGGTCTTCCAGGAAAATTGGAAAGGAGAGATCATGTTCAATTGGGGCATACTTGGGAAGGTTTATGGGATGAAAAATAGTCCCTAGATTGGACTCTGAAGGAAGGAAGAAGTTTGGAAGAATTTCATTCCAGGTACAGAGGACTTTCTTTTTTTTTTTTTCTAAATCAATTTATTATTTTCCCCCCAGTTACATATAAAAATAAATTTTAACTTTCATTTTTAAAACTTTGAGTTCCAAATTCTTTCCCTTCCTCCCTCTCCACCCACACCCCCATTGAGAAGGCAAGCAATTTTATATAGGTTTATACATGTGTAGTCATGCAAAACATATCTGTAATAGTCATGTTGTGAAAGAAAACATAGACAAAAAACCCTCAAGAAAAATAAAGTAAAAAAAAGTATGCTTCGATCCGTATACAGACACTATCAGTTCTTTCTCTGGGGAGGGATGGCATTTTTCATCACAAGTCCTTCAGAGTTGTCTTGGATCATTGCATTGCGGAGAATAGCTAAGTCATTCACAGCTGATTACCTTACAATAATGCAGATACTTTGTAGACACTATGTCTCACTTTGCATCAATTCATGCAAGTTTTCCAGATTTTTCTGAGAGCATCCGGCTCATCATTTCTTATAGTACAATAATATTCCATTATAATCATATGCCACAACTTGTTCATCTATTCCCCAGTTGACGCGCATCCCCTCAGTTTCTAATTCTTTTCCTCCAGACATGAGTGGCTATAAATATTTTTGCAAATATAGGTCCTTTTCCTTTTTTAAATCTCTTTTGGGATACAGACCTAGTAATGGTATTGCTACATCTTAAGAAAATTCATGAACGAATGATATAGTAAGTGTAATATAGTAAAATAGTAAGCTCTGGAGAGACAACTGGAAAAGTAAGATAGTCCCTGCACTCAGGGAGTTCACATTTTAATGGAAGAAACAACACATACAAAAAGTTTCAGTTACAAGTCAGGGGGAAAAATCTCCCAAGCCTCAGAGTGAAGCATCAAGAGCAAGTCTGTATGGCCTCTTCTTTAATGTCATTATTTAATGTCATTTCCAGAGCTCTTGTGTTTAGGGTCCTAGCTTGTCCCCATCGGAGTCTAATTGGGGACAGTAGTCAAGTTGGTGATGATGGTTTGACTTGGTTGGCATGTCTCTTGTCTCATGGAGTTGGAAAGAGGTAGAATGATTCAGATCACAGTGGAGTGTTTAATTGTTAACAGCCAGTAATATGGCACAGCATAGACAGATTTTGAAGCTGGGTGAAGGGGGCCTCGTAATGTAGAGGTGGAAGGTAGGTTGGAGACAAATAGTAGAGGACCTCAAATGCTAAGGTCAAGACTTTATATTTTTCCTTCAGGCAACAGGGAAACAATGAACATTTTTGAGTAGAAGTGACATAATCAGACCTGTGTATTTTTTTAAAAAGGTTAATTTGGTAGCTATGTCAAGGATTAGACAGTTTGGAGTTAACAAAGGGGAAAAAATCAACTTGGAAGAAAGAACTCAGTGAGAGACTGCTCTGTTCCTGCATCCAGGCAAAGAGCTACAAAACCTTTGTTGATATTAGATTTTAAAATATGTTTTATTTCATTTTTAATTTGTGGTATTTCCATAACAGTATAATTTCCGTTAACAGTATAATGAAAAAAAGATCGTACATGAAACTGAAAATCTATTATGTTCAATTTGCTATTCATTTACATATATAATAAATTTATATTTATAGATATAATTTCTTTTTTTCTTCTCCTTTTTTTCCCCTTCCCTCACCTCCACCCTAGATATGGCTAAGATTAGACACAAATAGTTATATATGTGTAAAATTTTTCTATACACACTTTATTTGGTGATTTTATACACACATGTGTGTATGTATGTATGTGTATATGAATCACTATAGGGTTGGGGACCAACCTGTGATTTCATTAGTGATGAGAACATCCAGAGAAGGAAACTTGCTCTACCAATGCAGACTTCTGCCTTCTTTGTTATTTATCGTCTTGGCCACCTGCCTAAGCAGAGGTGTCAGATATTGTCACCAGACTTCATCAGAGCTTGAAACATGCCCAAGAAAGACTTGGACCAGATGAAAATATAACTAGAAAATATTTAAAATAAATAAAAATACCATAGAAGACGTTATTATTCAGTTGTGTCTGACTGTGACCCTTTGGATCATGTTGTCCATGGGGTTTTCTTTGCAAAGACATTAGACTGGTTTGCCATTTCCTTGTTCAGTGGATCCTTCTGTCAGGCAATCAAAAGAAAAGTGTTTGTCCAGGGTTACACGACCAGAAAGTGTCTGAAGCTGGATTCGAATCCATCTCTTCCTGAGTCTAGGCTCAGGGTTCCATACGCTTTGCCACCAGCTACTTCACAGAAGAACACAGATAATTAGGGTTGGCTAGGTGGCAAAGTGAATAGACGCCAGCCCGGGAATCAGGAGGACCTGAGTTCACATCCAACCTCAGACACTTAACACTTATTAGCTCGTGACCTTGGGCAAGTCACTTAACCCCAATTGCCCCATCCTCCCCCCTCCAAAAAGCAAAAAAAAAACCAAAAAAAACACAGATAATGGTCAGCATGCAGCCCACTGGGATCCTTTTATATGTTTTACTGCTATTCCCCTCTTCATTTCTGTTTGAGTTTGTCACCACTGGCCTAGAGCACTGAGGAGTGAAGAAGCTTGATGTTAGCATAATAAATATAGTTAGGATAGTAAACGTCAGAGGCAGGATTTGATCCCAAGTCTTCCCGGTTGACTTGAAGTCCAGCTCTCTACTCTCTCTGACTAAGTATCTCTCCCTAAGTGCATTCCCGAACTCTCACTGTAGTGTGCATTATAGATAGCACATTAGCTAGATTTAAGAATTATAAATTTAAAAATGTCAGAGCTAGAAAAACCTTTACAAATTAGGTGGTTCAACCTCTCCTCCATTATTTTTTTGTTCTTGGATAGTTTCAGTCCTGTCCGACACTTTGTGATCCTATTTGGGTTTTCTTGCCAGGTATGCTGGAGTAATTTGCCATTTCCTTCTCCAGCTCATTTTATAGATGAGGAACTGAAGCAAACAGAATTAAGTGACTTACCCAAGGTCACACAGCTTATAAGTGTCTGAGGCCGTATTTGACCTCAGGTCTTCCTGACTCTATGCTCTATCCATGAGCCCCTGGATCCCCTTCCATTATCTTTGCCTAAGAGACAACTGAATTACAGAAAACTGTATCTGATGGGGAAGAAGGAAATTCATCAAAAGCTTAGGTACCTTAATTGTTTAACCACTCATTGTTTTTTTAGCTTGGTCCATCATGAACATGCTCACTTAGACATATTACGGGACTTAGTATTTAGTATGTTTGTGAGGATAATATTTTATATAATCAAGTGCAAAGAGACTTCAAAAATTTGTCTCAATAATAGATATTATTAGACTTTCAAAAAATATACATTTTTATTAGTAGAGAAAATGGTCTCCAGACTGAATTTTAAAATTTATAGACTGAATTTTAATTGTCTATTTACTTTCCTAGAACTTCACTAAACAGCTCTTCCTCATTTTGCTAGTTCTTAAAATGAAAATGAAACTTAAACTATCTACTTTACAGGGACATTGAGAGGAAAGGGCTTTGCAAGTTCTTAAGTTCTCATAGAAAAGTGAACTACTGCTGTTATCATTATTATAGAATAACGACTTGCACCAAGGAATAATGATTTGAAGTCAGGAAAGACCTAGGTCCCAATTCCTCCTCTATAATGTATTACCTATACATTCCTGTACAAGTCTATTGATCTGAATCCCCATTTCCTCATCAACAAAATAACTACAATAATATTTGCACTCAATACATACCCTAAAGAGTTTCTATGAGGAAGATAATTTGTTAAACTTTAAAGCACGATAGAAATATATTACTAATATTAAAAGGTGAGTTAATCTCTTTTATTTTAATCTGTAAATTTCACCTATCTTCAGTTCTCTTTGTTAGATGCTGATTGCTAGTATACTCCATGATTTCTTAACTAATTTATTTTGTATTCATTTTCTATATACTTACATATGTGAATATATTCTCTTCTGGTAGAATGTCAGATCCTTGAGAATATGGATTGTTTTCTTTCTTTCTTTATATCTGTATTGCCTTGCACAGTGCTTGGCACATAGTAGGTACTTAATAAATGCTTTTTGATTGATTATTAGGTCTGTGATTCTGCTCCACCCTTCATCTCCACCTCTCTCTCTAAAGAAAATTATGAGATTTTTCACTCCCTCACTGTCTTCAAGAAGGTCCCAATTCCCTATTTTTACAAATAGGAAGCTCCCGTTGTTAATGTGAATTAATGATGCTGTCATCAAACAAAAGGTTTATGGAAATTCCCAGAATGCAAAAGGTAGGACAGGACCTTAGAATATAGAATAACAGAGCAATGAGGGACTTTAGAAATGATCTAGTCCATCCCTCTCATTTAAAAATGAGGAAATGTGTCCAGAAAAGCAAAAGAAGATGACTTGAACGAGATTACACAGCTAGGAAGTAACAGATCCAAGATTCAAATCCAGGTCTTCTGATGCCAGCTCCAGTATTCATGATACTCTACCATGCTTACAAAGCTCTGAATCACAGTAGACTTTAAAGTCTAATAAATAGAGTAAGATGAAATCAGAAAGGCACTGTAAGAGACGGGCTTACCTCATTTATATATCCCACAATTTACTACACAGTTTGTAATCCTAGACATTGCAGCCCCTGTAACACATCACCATGACCCCTCCATCACCATAACCTCTTAGAAGAATAACAATTCCTTCTCTATTCGTCATCGTGACATTTCTATTTCCACTATTATCATTAAGTCATATTTGTATTAGAAAACTACAAGATGGAAGATACTAGAGTTGGGAGTAGAACATTTTACCATATTTGGAACCTGAAGATCTGAGTTTGAATCCTACTTACTATTTTTAGGACTTTGGTAAATTTCTTTCCCTCTCCAGGCTTTAGTTTCCTTATCTATAAGTGATGATGAGCCAAAGTATCCTTCAGGCCCTTTACAAGCCGAACATTCTATAATCAAACTTTGCTTCCCTCTCACTCCCTTAACCTCCTCCCTGGTATTCTCACCCTCACTGATGACAACTTTAAACTCTTAGGTGCCTGCAATAGATAATCAGAACTTCAGTGAATCCATTATCTCATCCTTGTAGCATTCTCTTTAGCTATGAAGATTCTAACCCAATCATATCATCTTCTCCCACACTATCCTTATTCTGCCTGATGTTAGTCTTGCATAGAGGATCTATGAGTCTGGCACATAGAAGGTACTTAATAAAAGCATACTGATTGATTGATTGATTGATAAAAACTATATTGGAGGCTTTCCACCTTGGTATTTTAAGATTCATTGGGTACCAGGGCAGCACTCAGGTTACTCATCTCTTGTCCCTTACTCTTAATAAGTTCACCTCCCTTTTTGATCATAGGTTTCCCATATGGTGATCTTTCTGCCACTCTCTTTGTAATAAGTTGCGACCTGACTACCTCTCTATTGCCCTTTGGGTTGCCTTAAATTCCATTCTTCATGTAGTATGTTAACCCATGATTTGGAACTCTACAGTATCACTGGAAGGATGTTGATGTTAAAAAGATATTCTTTTGTGTTGGGGAGCATTTGAGGATTGATGAAAGCAAACCACGTTCTCCCAAATGAAATCAGAGTCTGATAAAAGCCAAAAAAACAAACACAGGTTTCAGGGTTCTTAATGAGTGGTCAATAAAAATTATTCTTTATTGCCTTCAAACTTTTGACATATGGACTCTTACTGTACAGATTTCTACTCCCTTTTTTGGTCTATTTGGAGATGACTTTGATGGGGTTAGTTACTCATCTTTCCTGGCAATTTATTTTAAAAATCTTTTCCTTTTACATCACCTTTATTTCTAAATATATCCTTTGCTTTTTCCCTACCAAGATAGCCAACCTTGTAACAAGGAAAGAAAAAAGGAAGCAGCTCAGGAAAATTAACCAACATATCAAGTAAATCTTAAGTATTCTATGCCTATAGTTCCCCATCTTTGCAAAGAAAGGTAGGAGTTGAATTTTCTCATCTCTTCTCTGAGGTCAAACTTGACCATTATAATTATACAACTTACATTTCTTTTCCTCTTTTTCTTCTTTTCTTTAAGATTTTTCATAAACAAGATTCAGATCTCAGTGGGATATTTGTGAAACTAATCTTCTACTCCCACTATCAGAGGGGAAAGTCATTATGCACATAGTCAAGCTGAACAATCATTAGGAGGAGGACAAATAGGAGAAGGAAAAGGAGGAAGAGAAGGAGAAAAAGAAAGAGAAAGAGAAGAAGAAGGAGAAAGAGAAGGAGGAGGAGGGGGAGAAGAAGAAGGAGGAGGAGAGGGAGTAGGAGGAGGAGTGGGAAAAAGAGAAGGAGGAGGAGGAGGGGGAAGAAAAGAGGGAGGAGGAGGAGAAGTATCTTAGGTGGAGATACTTCATGTAGGCACAGACTCTCCTCTTCATAACCTAAAGAATATTTAACTTAATTTCACAAATTAACTTATTAAGCACAAACCAAGGCTCTTGGACAGAAATGACACAGACCCCCCTCTCAAGGATCTTGTAATTTAATAGGAAGAAAAACATACATAAATTAAGATTGTATGAGGGACTTTGATAAGTGCAAAAAAGAAAAATCAAAGTCTTGTGAGAAACTGCAGGAGGAAAATTCTAGTTTCCAGACTACAATAAATAAATGTTCACAAATATATAAATAAAGAATTTCAAAAGAGGAACAAAAATGTTTAATAATCGCTTGAAAAAATGTTTACTCATAAATAAGTGAAGCGATGGAAATTAAAACCACTTTGAAGCACCATTGCACATCTATCTAATTGGCAAAATAATTAGAAAGTACAAAATTAAATGCTGGTGGGATTGTGGATGAATAGATACAACTATTCATTGAAGGTGGAATTGCAAACATGAAAAACTTTTTTAGAGAGCAATTTAACAATACATAGTAAAAAGTTAAAAAATGATCATTCTCTTTAAATAAATAATTCCACTATTAGGAATATACTGTAGAGATATTATTAAAAAATAACAAATAAAAAAGAACTATCTGTTCAAAAATCTTCTTAACAGCATTGTATATATTTGGAAAACAAACAAATGTAAACACCTCCAATGTTCAACAATTGGGAAATGGTAGAATAAATTGTGATATGTTAATACAATGGAATATTGTAATGTAGTTTAGGATGACAAGTTTGAGGAATGCAAAAAATATATAGAAAAGCCTTTATGAAATAAAGAAAAATAGGAAAAAAACACAATTAAAAGACTGGAGTACATATTAGCTATGATCACATAAGAGGAAAAATTTTAATGAGAATAAATGGACAAACATCCATCTTCCTGTTAAAGATTTAGAGGGAGAGACTAAAATATTTTTATCATTTATAAACTGAAGTTGATTTAAGTGTAGTTAGCAGTCTAAGCAAACTTGGTTGTATTGTTATTCAATGCAAAATTTTTAACAAAATGTATAATTTGAAAAGTTCAAGAAGGGAGAGAAAAGTTTTACTGGGAGTGGAGGATAGGGAAAATCTGCATGGAGAAGAAGATAAGCAAATGGAAGCTTAAAAAAGGGAACTTCAACAGACAGAGCTAGGGAAAAGACCATTCTAGGCATGAGCAAAAGCTGACCAGTTGGTGGTGGCTGTCCTTTGTTCTTGAAGAGGACCAAAATCACCCAACTATGTTAGAGTCAAGTAACAATGTGTCCAACTGTGGCTGATGAGACCTACTTGAGCTCAGAATGCTTTACCACAGGTCGAGCACAAATAGTCCATGTGAACATTTGAGGTGGATTCTCTAACTTTGAACATCTCATGTTTCTCTTGAACTGTTTCAATTATGCTTTGCTCATAGCAGCATGTTCTCTGATGTGGGCACACCATATTGGCTGTTCCTCCACCCTTTATGAAGCCACACTGGCTCTCAGATAGATGACCATCTTCCAGGTAAATGATCAGCCTATCAAGGAGGACTCTGGCAAGAATCTTGCCAGCAATGACTAAGAGATAGAGGACTGCCCCCTCCCCCCATGATTGTCACAGGACAATCTATTTCCTTTACCTTTATAGAGATGGACAATGGAGGCATCCTTGAACTCCTGGGGGATAACCTCCTCTTGCCTTATAAGCAGGAAAATTTCAGTCAGCTTTTGTATGAGCAATAGACCCCCTACCTTGTAAATCTAAGCTGGAATATAATCAGCACCAGATGCTTTGCCACAGGAAAGGAGCCTAATGGCATTCAAAACCTCTTCTTCAGTTGGAACTTCAGCTAGGGAAGGATTGGCTTCAACCTAAAGTAAATGGTCGATGGCTTCAACATTGATGGATGAGTCTGTTGAGAACACTACAGAAATGTTCATCCCATCTGTCTAGTATCATGTCCTTATCATTAGTCAACATGACTCAATCAGCACTGATTAGTTGAGATGCTCCATAGGTCGCTAGTCTATAAATAGCCTTTAAGCCATCATAAAAGTGTTTTGGATTGTTTACTATCAGCATAAAACTGACTTTTATCTTCCTTCTTACTGAGCCAAGAATCCTACATCTCGCTAAGCTTCACTTGTACTTTACTTTTGATGGAATTAAAATGCTGCCTTCTTAGAGATGGATGAACTATCCTGCTGGCAAACCCTGTGGAATTCTTGTTTTTCATTTAACAGCTTCTGAATTTCCCCATCGTTTTCATCGAACCAGTTTTGGTGTCTTTTTCTGACTCAGATGAGTAAATACAGTGCTATACACCAAATCTCGGAAAGCTGCCCACTCCTTTCCTGCTCCTCTGTTGCCAACTGTGTGTTAGCTTAACTTTCTCTCCAAGTTAGCAACAGACTGTTCCCTCTCAGGAAAGCACTCTAATTTGTTGACATTAATTCTTCTCTTAGTCATTTTGCCTTGGGATGCCATTTCTGTTGAACATAAATATTTAGCTTGTAGAGAATGAGTCTATGATCAGTCCAGTACTCTGCACCACATACTTGCCTTTGTCAGTCTCACATCCTGTCAGTCTCTTCTCCTTACGATCACATAATCTATTAAATGCCAGGCAAAAATCCAGTAGACCTGGATGAAATTTTATTGCATTTAGGTAAATGGAAATGGAACGGAAAATGGGGGTTTATCATGGTGGGAGCCTAGGATGTTTTCCTACAAGTGGTAACAGCATTGTCATGAGCCTGTGGTTTACTCCTTTTGGAAGGCATACCAACTTGTTGACTAGAATAGTTTTGATTGCAAAACCCACACTGGTTTCATGGCACTCCCTTTCACTGCAGTCACTCCCAAAAAACATGTACCCAGTTCCAATTTCAGGAAGCTGGCCTTCATTTGCCAGCCTTGTTTCACTCAGCACTGCTATTTGGATGCAATACCTGCTATGTACTCTTGCAATAAGAGCTGTTGGTCTTTTAGGTCTACTGGGTTTTGTGCTGCCTATAAGTATGCACACATTTCCATGTATCAATGGTGAGTGGAATTGTCTTTGCAGATGTTTTTGTACATTTTTTTGTGTTTACACTGCAGTGTGGGGGTCCCTGCCTACCATGATAATCAGGCCAGGGTTGTGTAAGCAAACAATTTTTAGGGCACCTTTTATAACCCCTTCCTCACATCAGGAGATGAGCAGTGTGATTCTGAAAAGGCTGTTCAGACTCCCAGGGGGCTTCCAATTCCCACTGCTGCTTCCAGTGAGAAGACAAGTCTGTGGCCTGGGCCATCTGTGTGGAGGATTGTGACCACAATTCCTAGTGTATCCACACCTGCTGCTTCATCACTTGCCTGTAGCCAGAGGGCTTTGAGATAGGTAAAAATGGCAAAATGATATGGTTGATGTCTTGATTCTTGCCTAAATTGGATTTAGGTGAGGCAGAGTTGCACAAAGTCATTGGCCTCACTCTTCTAGAGTTACCACAGTCCATTAGCAGGACAGAGTCAAGGCGACTGGTGATGGCTTGGGATGCAGTGGATGCCCTTGGTATCTTCGATGTCCAACCAAGCTCTAAGGGCTCCACAGAGCCTGCTTCAGCTGCCTTCACGGCCATTTGTTCCAAATTATTCTCATCTGCCCACCCTAGCAGATGAAGTCTTTACATGCTTGGGGTAGACATCCCCTTCACTCAGAGATTCCTCTGTTACTCTCATTCTGGTTTACCCCGTCTGCCAAAATGGTCTCTGTGCATGCTAGAGCTTCTTGGAGCCACAGGTGAGAGTTAGATGGAACAGGTGGACACCAAAGATGGAAAGCAGCCCTCACGCCAGAGGTGTCAGTCCTCCCTAAACACACCCTACACCTGAGTAAAAACACAATGACAGGAAAAAGCAAGGAAGAACAGGAGACAGAGTTTGGCTGGGACAGAGAGTTAACCTGGAGCAGAAAGTGAAGGGGAGTAACATGGAATAATATGAAAAGGATGAAGTTTATATTTATATGTATTCACTAAACAAAGGGGAACTAATGAATGTTTGGGGTTAGAAGAGTAATATGGTCAGACTGGTTCAGGTCAAGATTTCTCAGTGATGTGAAGAATTCACCGGGGAGGATGGAATAGGGACAAGACTGGTTAAAAAGACCAATAAGAAAACTTTTGATAGTTCAGGTTGAAAGAATAAGGACTTAAACTCTAATGATGCCAGTGGGAATGGAAAGGGCATAATGGACTTGAGATATGGAAAAAGAATCAATGGGACTTGGCAACTATTTACATTCAAGAAGTTAAAGTAGAGAAGAAAGCCTTAGTTCAAAAGAATCTTCTACGGAAGGAACGTCCAGCATGTACATGCTGGTCGAAACAGTGTCATTTAGATGCAAGGCCCAATGTTCCCCAAATATCATTCTGACCAGCAGGTATTGGTGCAATGGATAGAGTTTAGAACTTGGAGACAGGGGGGTGGCTAGGTGGCACAGTGAATAGAGCACCAGCCCTGGAGTCAGGAGGACCTGGGTTCATATCCGGCGGCAGACACTTGACCACTTACTAGTCATGTGACCTTGGGCAAGTCACTTAAACCCAATTGCCCCCCCCAAAAAAAAAGCAAAAAAAAAAAACATTTTAAAGAACTTGGAGACAGGAAGTTCTGAGTACAAATCCTGCCTCAGATACTTATTAACTGAGAGACCCTGGGCAAGTCATTCAACATTTCTCAGTCTCAATGTCTGCATTTGCAAAATGGGGATAATAATAGAACTTTCTTCACAAAGTTCTTGCTAAGATCAACTGAGTTAGAGTATACAAAGTGCTTTGCAAACTTTTAAGTGCTGTGTAAGTGCTAGCTGATTTTTTGTTGTTGTTACTATTCATTGGGGTCGCTTTCCCTTCAGGTATAATCTGAAATTCTCACCATCCTGCTAACCTCTATGAGAGGTGAATAGTGCTAATACTATTATTTTTGTACTATATTTTATGATGTAATTATATTCCGTGTATAATTGTATCATAATATAATAATTACATGCATGTAATTATTGTCCCATTTTACAGATGAGGAGGGTGCAGCTTAAAGAGTTTGTAACTTGTCCAAGATCAGTTCAAGCAGAGTGGCATTGGGCTCTAACAGGTATAGTTGAAAGGCAGATGTGTTAACCTTGGAAAGAGGTGGGAGAGAGATGGGAACCTGGGGTCTCCTCTAGCCTTCTTATCTATAAAAAGAAGGTATTGGATTACTTTGGCTATTTTTTTTTTTAGCAGAGGATCCTTGGTTGGGGAAAGACTTATATTCTTATTTTCATTAACCTCTAGCTTCAATTTAACATTTCCTTCAATTATGATTTTTTTAAAAATTATTCTGAAAGGGATTATTAGGCTTCACCTGACCATAGAACGAGGCCATAACACACACCACACGAAGGTTAAGAACCCATGGCTTAAATGATCGATCAAAAAGGTATTTTTTCAGTTCTGCCATTCTTCAAATTCTTTGCCATGCTTCAGTTTATCACATCAATTAATTATCATTATAGAAGGCACAAGGAGGCTGATTTTTAAGTGTATAAAATATATGGTGAGTAAATTTCACTGGGCATGCTGAGTGAATGATACGGAGGAGATGACACCCATAAGCTGACACAGGACAAGGGACATATTTTAGAAGGGACACACCCAAAACCTTTCCCAGGGTAGTTTATTATAAATAGATGCTAAATAGACAGATATAGATAAATTATTTATTTCATTAAATATTCCCCAATTGCAAGTAAACAAATTTTAACATTCATTTTTTAAAATTTGAGTTCCAAATTCTTTCTCCTTCTTCCCACCCCCACCTCATGAGAAGGCAAGCATTATGCTACTGATCACACATGTGAAATCATGCAAAACATTTTCATATTAGCCATGTTGCAAAAAAAATGCACACACCTCCAAGAAAATGAAGAAAATAAAAAAGGTATACTTCCACCTGCGCTCAGAGTTTGTCAGTTCCCTCTTGGGAGTTGAGTGACATCATTGTCCTAATTACAGTAGCTAAGTCTTTCATAGTTGATTATCCTTACGATATTACTATGACTGTGTAAATGGTTCTATTCTGTTCATTTCACTTTGAATCAGTTCATATAAGAGTTCCCCAAGTCTTGTCATTTCTTATAGCACAATAGGATTCCATCACAATCAGCTTGTTTTGTCCTTCCTCAATTAATATGCACTGTTTCAATTTTCAATTCTTTGCCGCCACAAAAAAGAGCTACTATAAATATTTTTGTACATATGCATCTTTTCCCCTTTTCTTTGATCTCTTTAGGATAAAGACCTAGTAGGTCATTACTAGTTCAGAAGATCTACAGTTTTATAGCCCTTTGTTTCAAATTATTCTTCAGTCTGGTAGTAATAGTTCACAACTCCACTAACAGTGTGTTAATGTCCCAATTTTTCCACATCCCCTCTAGCATTTGTCATTTTTCTTTTCTGTTATGTTAGCCAATTTTATATGTGTGAGATGGTATCTCAGAGTTATTTTAATTTGTATTTCTCTAATCAACAATGTTTTAGAACTTTTTTTATGTGATTATGGACAGCTTTGATTTCTTCTTCTGAAAATTTCCTATTCATGTCCTTTGACTATCAATTGTGGAATGACTAATTTTTTTTTTTTATAAATTTGACTCAGTTTCCTCCCTATATATTTGAGAAATGACACCTTTATCTTGTTTTACTTCTGGTGAGCCTCTTGTTTGGTCATAAATTTACTTCCTGTGATCTCTCTCTTTTTTGGTCATAAATCTTTCCCTTATCCATAGACTTGACAGGTAAATTTTTCTATGCTTCCCTAATTTACTTATTACCCTTTATGTATAAATTATTATCCATTTTTACCTTATCTTAGTATTTGGTATGATATGTTAGACTATGCCTAATTTCTTCTGATATGCTTTCTAGTTTTCCCAGAAAATTTGTCAAATGTTGAGACCTTACCCCAAAAGCTTGGCTCTTTGGGTTTGTCAAACACTAATTTACTCTGGTTTTGTACTACTGTGTATTATGTACGTATTCTATTCCACTGATATATCAACTCTATTTATTAGATAGTACCAGATTGTTTTGATGATTAACACTTTGTAATGTAATTTGAAATCTAGTGCTGCTAGGCCACCTTCCTTCACATTTTTTTCCCAGTGATTGCCTTGATATCCTTGATCTTTATTCTTCCAAATGAATTTTGTTAGTTTTTAGCTTCATAAAATAATTCTTTGTAGTTTGATCGATATGGCACTGAATAAGTAAATTAACTTAGGTAGACTTCTCATTTTTATCATTTGGCCTATTCTACCCATGAACAAGAACTATTTCTCCAATTGTTTTTTGTGTATTTGTGTGAAAAGTATTTTGTAATTGTATTCATATAGTCTCTGGAGTTGTCTTGGCAGATAGACTCCCAAGTTTTATATTATCTGCAGTTATTTTAGATAACATTTCTCTTTGTAGCTATGACTTGTTCTTTGACCCACTCATTCTTTAGAATTAGGTTCTTTAGTTTCCAATTAGCTTTGTATTTCTGCTTCCACAGCTCTTTGATGAATATATTTTTTTGCTGCAGACCTCAAGGTCTGAAATGGGAACATTTAATATTTGTTTTTCTCCATTTGGTTAAGAGGTTTTTATGTCCTAATATATGGTAAATTTTTGTGGAGGTGTCATATACAGCTGAGAAAAAGATATACTCCTTTCTATTCCCATTCAGTTTTCTCCAGGGGTTTATTATATCTAATTATTCTGAAGTTCTATTCATCTCAATATTTTTTTCTTATTCATCTGGATCTGAGATGGGAAAGTTGAGTTCCTGAACTAGTATAATTATACTGTCTATTTCCTCGTGTAAGTTAATTAACTTTTCCTTTAAGAATTTGGATGCTATGCCATTTGGTGCATTTATGTATAATACTGATAGTGCTTCATTGTCTATGGTGCCTTTTAGCATTATCTATTTTCCTTGCTTAATTCTTTTTACTTAGGTCTATTTTTCCTTTTGTTTTGTCTGAGATCATGATCATTACCCCAGATTATTTTTACTGTAGCTGAAGAATAATTAGTTGTGCTCTGGCCCCTTATTGTAACTGCTTGTGAACTCTGGATCCAAATAGAAACATACTTTTTAAACTTTCTTTATTTTCTAGTGTTTGTATGTGTGTGTCTTCTCTTGCAACATGACCAATATGGAAATCTGTTTGGCATCATTTCACATGTATAATTGATCCCATATTGCTTGCCTTCTCAAGGAGTGGGGGAAGGGCAGGAAGGAGGTAGAGAATTTGGAACTCAAAATTTTTAAAAAATAAATGTTAAAATTTTTACATGTATTTTTGTGGATAGAATTTTTGCGTATCTTAAGTACAGCACTACTTAACATCCTCAAATCATTTTATTCTTATTATGTATTTGATTTTTTAACATCTTATGCAGTAACATATCTCGAACTTTAAAAAAAAATTTGTGTCTTTTTGGAGGAGGGAAGGCAGGGCAGTTGGGATTAAGTAACTTGTGTGAGTTCACTGGTAAAACCGGATTTGAACTTAGGTCCTCCTGACTCCAGGGCTGGTGCTCTATTCACTGCACCACCTAACATGTCTTGAACTTAAAAAAAAAAAATTATATTGCAAATTTGCTTTTCTTCAATACAGTTGAATCATAGATTTAGAGTTAGAAGGGATTTTAGAAAGCCACTCCATTTTACAGATGAGGAAACTGAGGCATAAAGAAGTTAATGTGACTTGCTTGGGGTCACATAGTTAGTAAGTGACTGAGGTGGGATTTAAATGCACATCGTCTTAGCTCCAAATCCAGCTCCTCATCTAATATGCCATTCCTACCTATTGCATCTTGATACATAGTCATGCCTTGATTACTGCAATAGCCTGCTGATGGGTCTGCCTGCCTCAAGTCTCTCGCTATCCAATCCACCCTCCATTAAGCCTCTAAAACAATTTTTCGAGGTCCAATCATGTCACCACCCCCTACTGAATAAACTCTAGTGGTTCCCTATTCCTTCCAAGAGCATATACAAAATCATCTGTTTGGCATTCAAAGCCCTTCATAATCTACTCGCATCCTACTTTCCAGTTTTCTTACACCTCACTCCCCAGTAGTTATGTTTTGATCCAATTACAGTGGTTTCCTAACTGCTCTTCAAACCAGATACTCCATCTTTCAGGGCTCTCCCTGCTCATCTCTGACTACTAACATCTCCGGTTTCCTTTAAGTCCCAATTAAAATCTCACCTTCTCCCGGAAACCTTTCCTAACCTCTCTTAATTTCAATGCTTTCCCTCCTCTTCATTATTTCCTATTTATCCTGCATATTGCTTGCTTTGTATATATTTATTTGCATGTTGTCTCTTCCATTAAACTGTAAGCTCCTTGAGGGCAGGGTCTGTCTTCTGCCTCTTTTTGTATCCCTAGCACTTAGTACTGTGCCTGGAACATAGTTGGCACTTCATAAATGTTTACTGAATTGAATGTTTCCCTGAGGTATTCATATTAATTGCCCTGCTTCTTCTTGTAAGCATATAAATCACACCCACACACACACACACACACACACACACACACACACACACACACACACACATTAAACATCTTACATGGAAGATAATTTGCAGTTTGAGTGAATTGGAGGGAGTGTGTTTGGTTTTTGGTGTTTTCATATTTTCGGGGGATGATTTCTGAGTATATCTGCTAGACTGCCTTGAATTGGAGAGAAAGTTAAGAAGATGAGCCTATTGGCGGTGTCAGGAAGTGGGGCTGTAGTACTGCTTCTAACTTTGTAGAATTCTTCTTCATCTTCTTCAACCTGTGTTGATTCACGAAATGAAATTTTCTTTATGTTGTTTTGTGAACATTACAAAGCAAGGTGATCAATCAAACCATAAAATGATGTCTTTATTGTTTTAGAGAGCAAAAGGAAACAAAGGTCAACAAGTCCGATCCGTGTTTTTCAGAGAAGAACCTCTCATCTGTCCAGGAATTTGTTCTCCCCCCCCTTAGGAATTCTGATCAATGTCGTCAATGATGAATCAAGATTCCAGAGGACGGATGATGAAACACGCTACCCACCTTTTCTTGGCAGGTGATGTACTCTAGATTTAGAATGGGACATACTTTTTTTTTTTTGACATGGCCAATATAAGTTCTAGTTTTATTTGACTAAGCATATTTGTTAAAAAGGTTTTTTTTTTCCTCTTCTTTTTCTTTAGAAGGGTAGGAGGCAAAGAAAACAAATGCTTGTTAATTTAAAATTTTTTAAAGTTTAATTCCTCTCTTTTTAAATTTTAAAAATTTTATGGATGGCTTTTGTTTTTATTCTGCAGTCATTTCCGAATACACTTCTGCCTCCACCCCCACAGCCCAGTGGGTGTTCTCTAGTGACAAAACGAACAAAAAGAAGTTAAACAAAATTCACTGATTCAGAGGCTCCTAACGACAAATGCAATAATTCTGTGCCCACAGGCTTGCGACTGCCGGCCCCCCAATTTCCTTAAAGAAAAAAGATCCAATTGCTCGTGCTCTTTCCCGAGTACAGCTTTATTTTAGTGGTGTAGTTTTCACTGGCATTATTGTAATTATTGCACTTTGTTTTCTGGATTGTGATTACTTCACAACACATCAGTTCGTTCAAATTCAAATTCCTGCCTTCAAGGAGCTTGCATTCTAACCAGGGGAAATAGTTTGTGTATATGTAAGTGTATGCAAAATGCAAATTAAACCAATAAAAGGTAAAATTTATGAGTGTTCCAGAGGCACCAATGCAACCAACTAAACTTGCTTAGTAACTATTTACATTCAAATTAGCTAATTACACCCTACAACTATTTTGGAGCCATTCCCAGTCAATCCCCATCAGGATTCTTTGTCCATTCATTCTCAGCATGATAAACTATTTGGAAAAACTCCCTATGTATAGTCCATTTTGTAAATCATACTTAGCAAAGCAAACATCAGGGTTTCAGTTTTCTGCATATGAAAGGCAGAAGGGATTTGAACTAATACTAGGCAACGTCTGGACCAAAGCTTTAGTGACCAATTGCAATTTCTCTTCTGGCCATTCTTCAATATTAAAGTTGTTTGAGCAGCCATGGGGCTTGTTACCTTTCAGATTTGCCTTAAGCCACGGGTATATTTCTCCTTGGGGATGTCCTTCTTGAGTTGGCTCTAACTGGCTGGATATGATATCGGATTAAGCCATAATTCATAAATCTCATAGGAAGTAATGTCATTTAATATATACACACACTGTCTCAGGATTACATTTTGTTGGCATTGGGCGAGGCTGCTGGATTGTGGATTCCAACCACTTTTGCTCCACGGGGATTAATTAAAAATGTTGACGATGCCTAGGGGCTAGAAACAGCCAACAAAATTATACATTCTCTCTCCAAGATCGTAGGACTGTCACCCAGGGCTAGCAAACACCTTCTATTGGCTGGATTTTTAAATGCAGAAGCTTATGGTTTGTTTCTTTTTCATTCTAAAGCTGATAGTGCATTTCTCTTCTGATTTTTGGTTCTGCATCTACCTCATTCTACTTGGTATAAATGATGCTTATCAGTTGGTTCTTTTAATCATATTGGCTCTGAAAGAATTACAGTAGCACTCTATTATAACATGGGTTATGGTTATATGTATTCAGATAGACTAGAGATCGAATTTGGATAGACTAGAGATTAAAAAAACACAGGCAAATAAGCAAACATAAAATGGTTGGCTTGCAATGTGGTTCTTGTCCTATCCTAAGACACTAGAGTTATAAAAGGCTTCCCCCTCTTCCCTCTCCCCACCCTTTAAATGCCCGACAGACAACTTGTATTAGTCAATATACACAGTAGACTTAAAGGGATGCCGCAGTAATGGGTAGTAAGCAGTGTGTAACACTGGTTTATCGCTAAAAATACAGGGGCAAAAACTTTGCCAAATTTTGCATTGAAAAATCACTTAAGTCCCCAAGCTTCTTTAAAGCATGTGTATCTTTTTTTTTTTTTAAGAAAATCCTACATATGAAAGTATATCAAATAGATTAGATCTCTTATATGGACCAGGTTGGTCAGTGTGGTGTGAGGGGAGAAATTTGGACTCAGAATCAGAAGTCCTTGATTCAAATCCTGACCATTTCTTATAACTTTTGTGAGCTAGTACAATTCATTTTACTTCTCTGGGACTTGGTGTCTTCATGCATAAAATGGGGATAATAATACTTAATGCTATTTACATCCCCAGGTTGTTTTAGGGATCAAATAAGTTAATGTTTATTGAGTGTCTAGTATGCTGTATGACACCATATAAACGTGAGAGACTATTGACCTTGAAGGTGTGAGAGTGCACGAGGGAGTTGCTTCATACTAAGTTAGAAGCAGTGTTACAAACCCACTTCCTGACACTGCTAACAGGCTTGTTTTGTTAACTTTCTCCCCAGTTCAAGACAGTCTAGCAGGTGTACTCAGAAATTACCCCCAAATGGCTAGATCTCAGACATTAATGTGGAATAATGTAAATGTCATTGTAGATTCTGTGGTCAATCAGATCACTATTTAAAACAAAGGTGGGCAAACTACTTATTTTTGTAGGGCCATGAGCTAAGAAGAGTTTTTGGATCTGACTTGGGCCTGTAGTTTGCCAAGCCCTGATTTAGGACAAAAGTAAAAACTAATATCAAATGGGAAGAAAGGACATGAAGGAGAAGAACGCTTGCAATCATAATTGTTTCAACTTAAGTTATTAAATAAGTTGGGGACTCAAAAATACGGGAAATGGATAAAAGTAAAGATATTGACTATCATGAGTTCTGAGAGAAATTTAATGTGGCATTTGTTCCTTTAACTGTCTGTCATAAGTTAAAGTAATAGGAGTCCTTGAAAGATTCACAACAGGGACAACTTTATTCTTTGTTTATGATGATTAGAAATGCCAGTTTGAGGCACAAAGGAAAGATTTCCATGTTCATCAGAAGTGTTTTCCTCTGCCCTGAAACATCCAGTTGCAGAGTACAAACTACAAAGGGATTTCCCAGAGGAGGTGAGGTTGTCCAGATGTTCCTGTCTGTGGATGGCATTGTGCTGTCTACATCTGTCCTCAGAACAATGCAAAGTATCCTAAATCTAAGCACTCAAAAAACTTCAGCCTGATACAGAAAAATCCAAGCGGATCAAGATTTCGTTTTGCTCAGATTATAACAGACAATTAGATGAGTTGCCCTTTGTAGCAGTTCATCAGCACATATATCTTGGAGAGTCAACTGCAGATACAATGAAATGATCTGAGCTAGACTTGAATAGGAAGGGAAAAGAGCTTAGATTTGAAAAATAGCTCTTTCAGTGATTCTGGGCTTTCAGTGATTCTAAACTATTCCCAGTCACATATACCCATCATTTTACCTCCAAGATCGTCTTTATGGTGCTATATGGCTGTACTCCATGGACTATCACTGTCTTAGAAGAATTTGAAGGGAAAGGAAAGAGAAATGGTTAGCGTAAATAGTCTGGCCCATAATACTTCTGATGACTGCTGTGCAAGAAGTATTGTAAAAGATTATCAAGGACATATATAATTGGAAAGCAAGGTGAGTAGTTTGCAGAGCAAGATAATAGACAGCCCAAGTCCTGTATTTATCTCCAGAAAATATGAAAGGACACAGAGGAAAGCCTCTAGTGCAGTGGTTCTCAACCTTCCTAATGCCGCGACTCTTTAATACTTGTACTTGGGCATATCTGCATGTGGGCAGACCTGCCTGGAGACGGATAGAGGAGCAGTGTCTCGGTTCTTAAGACCATCGGAAATATGTATTTTCCGATGGTCTTAGGCAACCCCTGTGACCCCTGTGAAAGGGTCATTCAACCCCAAAGGGGTCGCGACCCACAGGTTGAGAACCGCTGTTCTAGTGTATCCTGGGGATCCCCTGTAGAGCATCTATAAAATCGACAAGAATCTGCAGAGGATAAAAAGCAGACAGAAAGAGACAGAATGATGCTTATGCCCTACTAGAGGAAGCAACCATGTCTCTGAGGTCACAGATTCACTAAACCGTAAAAATATGTTTAAAGCATTTGAAGTTAAAGAATCATGCAAATGCTAAGTATTTTCAGTGCTATTCATGACAATAGTAAACGTAAAATTTTTCCCAAGGAGCTAAAATAGTAGCTGAGTTTGGATTGCTCCTTGACTTTATTCTTTGGTCTCTTCCCTTGAACCATGTTTCCCAAACTGCTCTGTTTCTTGCATTCACTACACAAATATTAATCAGTCCTGTTCATTTAGTACACAAAAAGTCAAGGGCAATTAATGACATTGTGGATGTACATTTATCATAGGTCTTCTGTTGAAAAGACTTTTTTCTGGTCTGTGGAAGACCTAATATGCCATCCACAAGAGGTAACAGTCATCTCAATGTGGTAAAATTTATAAGACTATGCCAACCTTATTTGTGTGTCACCTTTCAATCTCCCTCCACTAAAATCAAAAGCAAGTAGAACGGGAATGATGATTGAATTGGCAAAGAAATTTGTGCCATGAAAAGTATTCATCAGACTTCTAAAAGTGAGAAGAGGTGGGGAGGGTAAGAAATTTTAGAGATTTGGCTTATATTCTTACCAATAGAGGGAGATTTGTTTCAAAAATTATCCTCCAGTCCTGAATACAGCCTTATCTATTTAATTTTCCCCCCAAAGTAGCCATGTTGGAAAATAAGACCAAATGAAACAAAAACAAACAAAATAAAATGATAAAAATATAGAAAGTTAACAAAAATTGTACTTCAATCTTCATTGAGAGTTTATCACCTCCACCTCTCTGAAGGTGGATAGCATTTTCTTTTTTTTTTTTTAAATTAAATTGATTTGTTTATTTACTTTTAGTTTACAAGATTCAGTTCCACAATCCCTTGAGTTTCAAATTTTCTCCCTTCCCTCTCCCTCCTCCCCCCCCCCACCATGGCGGCATGCAATCAAGTATAG
>CM053590.1:191718432-191742561 GCA_028646515.1 Pseudochirops corinnae | reverse complement strand
AGAGAGAGAGAGAGAGAGAGAGAGAGAGAGAGAGAGAGAGAGAGAGAGAGGAGGGAGGAGGGAGGGAGTGAGGTTTCTGAGTCTGACGGAGCCGAAGAGGCGCTCAGCTGCCAACACTCACACTGCCTGCTGCTGCTGCTGCTGCTGCCGCCGCTGCTGCTGTCGCTGCTGCCGCCGCTGCTGCTGCTGTCGCTGCTGCTGCTTGCTGCTGCTTGCTGCCGCTGCTGCTCTCTGGGCCTTAGGGGGAAAGAAGGAAGAGGAGAAAAGAGAACACAAGATAATCAAGTGGGGAGAAGAAGGACAGGAGTGAGTAGGAGGTAAAGAACTACGGTGAAGAAGAAAGAGAAACTCAAAAGGCTCATCTGTAAAGAGAAAACCAAACAAACCCAAAAGCTTCAGAACTGGGAGAGAGCCCCTATCGACTCACTCCATCTCCTGAGAGGCAGAGGATAGGGTAGTTCACCTTAATCATCAGAATGGTCTGAAAGCCAGCGCAAGGTTCAATGCGATATTCCAAGCTATTTCTAGTTTCTTCCACCTAAATTTGGAAGGGTTTCTCGCTGCAGCTGGGGATTGTCTGCCTGGAAGTGGTGAACATTAAGGAGCCGCTGCAGCCCAGGGGAAAGGGAGCTTTGAAAGAGAAGTTGTGTTGATTGGGGTGGTTTCTCGAGGAGGAGAAAGGACGATGGGCTGGAGGAGTCGGTGCTGCCTGGGGCGATTGGACCTGCTCTGTGTGTTGGCCCTCCTTTGGGGCTGCCTGCTGCCCATGTGTAGGACTCGCGTGTACACCAACCACTGGGCTGTAAAGATCGCCGGGGGATTCCAGGAGGCCAACAGGATAGCTAGCAAATACGGATTCATCAACATTGGACAGGTAACCGGCAATGTCCTCACCCCCCATCCCTTTTGTTATCTTTCCTTTTCCCCCCCTCCCACCCTGGACTCTTTGAAACTTTCCCATCCCGCCTCCCGCTGGAGCCTCAGCGGTGGAGATAACTCTGGCAGCGGACCCCGGTGAACGAAGCTGAGCTAGCAGCTCACTTCCCCGCCCCCTAGCCTCCCACTTCCCCTACCTCCAGATGTGCTGCTGCTGGCCTTCCCCGGTTGTCTCCACCACCACCTCCCACCCCCTCGTGCGATCCTGGGACACGCACTCAACCCATAGGCATGCCACACACTACACAAAATTCTGGAGGTTGTTTGCAAGTGGTTCGGGGCCGGCGGGGAGGGGGTGGTGCTTTCCTTCAACTCTGGTCTTCAGCACATTCCTCCTCGTGTGTGTGTGTGTGTGTGTATGTGTGCGTGAATTATTGGGGGGGGGTGGTCTAGAAATAAGTCATTTGTTGACGGGTCGTAGGGGTCAGACAGAGAAGAGGTTAAATTGGATAGCACCGACTTGAGACGAGAAAGAAGTTTCCGAGTCTAGAGACAACACATTGGAGCGAAGAAGAGAAGGGCGTTTGGAGTGGAGAGTGGAGAAGGAGAAGGGGACGGGAGGGGTGTGTGCTGGAAGAGTGCTTTCCCTTGGTCGAAACTCTGTTGCATATTTGGGAAGTGAGCTTGCTCCTCTTCTTGCCTCCTCTCTGGAGGAGTGGAAGTGAATTGGAGAGCCTAGATGTAGCGGGTGGTAATGGGAGGTGGAGGCTGGAAACTTCTCCCTTAAGATATGCCTGCGGGTTCTTGTCTGGGAAGGTTTTGCGTCTGGTGTCAGGACTAGAACCTAAGATTAAGAAACCGGTTCGGGGTAGGAAGGGCGGACTGAGTGCAGAGTGCATCAGGTAAAAAGATATTACCCAATCTCAGTTATATTCATTGTGTTCATTTTATTATTATTATTTTTTAATGATAGTTATACCATTCATAGGCAAAGATTATGTTCTCTTCACCTCCCCCCACCCCAAACTGTCTTGTCATTTAAAAATAATAAAGTGAGGTGATTCTGTGGGGATGGCTGATTGGAAGCAGAACAAGGAAGCTTAGCTAAAGTCCTGCATTACGTGAAATTTACGTGCACCCCTTTTCCCAGCCCCCTTCCCCGCCCCAGGTAACTCAGGGATAATTGCTCTCCATCCATCTCCTTAGCTTTCCCGTTTTGTTCTTCACCCTTTCATCCCAACCCTCAAACCAAACCAAATCAACACAAACAAAAACAAGAAACCGAATGAATTGGGAGGAGCTGGGGGAAACTAGTCCCAGAAATGAAACACGTCTCCCCAGGCACGTACGCGTTCTCCTGGAGCTGAAAGGGGAGTGGAGGTGGGAGAAGATTCCAAGTGGAATAGGAGCCCCTCAGGCCCCTCTCTCTGGGACTCTCCCGTCCCCCCTTCCCCTCACCCGGCAGCACAACCAACGCGTTCGTGTGGCTTGGCCTTGGGGACTAAAGGAGGTGAGGGGCGCCGGATCTGAGGGGTGAAAGGGTGCTGCTTGCCGCTGCCTTGATAAAGAGATCCATAGAACACACAGGGTTTCTTAGAAAGTCTCCGGGTTGCACATCAGTAAGCCGTTTATGCTATTTCCAGGGAATAGGAACCTGGGACTGCTATATCACAAAGCCACTTGAGACCGAACAACGAGATTGGAGGGGAGGTTGGTTACACTTGGCACTGGACAAAAAAACAAAAACAAAAACGTGGGGTTTGGGGCTGCCTGGCCGGCTGACCAGTCAAGGCTGCTGCTGCTAGCAATGCTGCCGCCGCAGCCCCTGCCAGGGTGGCGGGGAAGAAGGAAGAAGGGGGAGGGAGTTTCTATCCCGCTAGTTTGGCTCTCATCCTTAACCGAGGCCAGAGGAGGAGGCGGCGCAGAAAGGTCACGCTCTTTGTGCCCCAGCTCGCCTGTGCAAGGCACTGTCCTACTTGCACTGACCGGTCTGCAGCAGAGGCAGCCGCAGAAGCAGCGGCAACAGCAGTAGCAGCAGCGCTCCTGAAAAGTCCCACAGTGGAGCAGGTCCTTTGGAGAAAGAGAGAAGTGCAGAATTTGGGAAGAAAAATGCGTAGGGTGTAGGAAGGAAAGAAGGAAGGAAGGAAGGAAGGAGGAAAGGAAGGAAGGAAGGAAGGAAGGAAGGAGGGAAGGAAGGAAGGAAGGAAGGAAGGAAGGAAGGAAGGAAGGAAGGAAGGAAGGAAGGAGGGAGGAAGGAAGGAAGGAAGGAAGGAGGGAGGGAGGGAAGGAGGGAAGGAGAGAAGGAGGGAAGGCCAAGAAAGTGTTTCTAATCTGAATAAGAGTTCATTTAGGCAGCTTGCTTGGGACTCTGGGATCTTTCTCCTCGTCTGGAATTCACTTCTTTAGCACCTTGAGATGGACTCACAGGAGTGCTAAAGCCAAACAAGTGACAACATTGGTCTGTGGAGATTAACATTGAATTTAGCAGTTTCATTGCCCGATATAGATTTAACTTCCCAAAGGCACCTCTTTCAGTCTTTTAATCAGTTCATCCATCAGTTAAGTGGAGGGAGGTATATACTAGGTTTCCTTGAATCCTGATTCATCTTGGGCACTCATTGCTCCATCCTTGCTCAACCTGTAAGGAAACACCTGGCTTGCTCTACAGATGTTTAGTTCAAAAGCACCTGGATCCTTTCTAGATCCAAAGGGAGTGAGAAAATACTTGGATCTAAGCAGCTTCAAGAATAGCAGGCTGAGGAAACACCTGGGGCCTGCTGGATCCAGTCACAGACAGTTACTTAGACAGGACTGGAGTTCTGCTGCACCTTGGCACAGCAAGTGGAAGAAAGCGTCACCAAATCCCACTTTCCCAAATAAATATATGTACATTGCTATTTCATGCTAACTTTCCTGGCTTTTACGAAAAGCCTTAAAATGAAGATCTCTGCTATGGTCGTGGCTTTTCAAATGCTTCTCTTAAAAACAAAGAAGTGCTGAGTAGAAGGTAACTAACACCATGACCATTTTCTCGGAAACAACATTTCCAGTAGCTTTGACGGTGCTAATTACAAAGTTCAGAGCCTTTGAGGTTGTGGATGGGACCCCCAGGAACTGATGCAATAGGAATTGGAAAAAATTCAGCTGTACTTATAGTGTAAATCATTTCCTCAACAGATCAAAGGAGTGTAACACTATCTTAGTAGTCACTGGGGTAGTAAAATCAGTTCACACATGCAGTGTCATTGCCTTGGCAGGGCCAAATGTACTTCTTAGTCATCCTTCGTTTGCTTTCATTTAGTTGAGATCCCCCATTTAAAACATGAACTTACCCATTTGTTTTTTTTTTAACTTACCTCAATCGAGTCAACTGTTGTTGTTCAGTAAGCCAGGTAATTAAGTTACAGACATAAAATAACCTTAGCAGAAGAAAACTGCTTTCTTTTATAATATATGTAAAGCACTTTGCAAATCTTAAAGTCCTTATTTTAATTATGAGCTGCTATTATTATCTCTTTTTCTTTACAATTTCAGCTCCTTTTATTAGTATGCAGGCTTTGAAATGAGACATCAATAATCCATTTTTTTTTAACTAGCTAAGACCAGTTTGTAGGCTCCGTTTGGTTAAATCTTGTCTCGTGTTTGCTTTAATCTGTGAATATATAAGGAAAAAATAATGACATGTTGATCAGTCACTTCCTCTTGGTCAGTGAAGGACAATGACTTGTCTTTCTCTTCATCTTTAATACTTTATATGCATCCAGTCCTCTTTACCATGGTCAAACACCTAGAATCATAGCCCTGCCTTGTAGGACCCAGGGGTGTAATGGGGTTCCTTGCTTTTTCTGAAGCTGTACTAGAGTCCTTTTGAAAGTTTTTGTGGTCTCTGCCCAATAAAGTCCTAAAGGCATGAGTTGATCCAGCATAACCAGGTGAGAGTCACAGCTTTGGAAACCTTCTCCAAAATATCTATGCTACAGAAGGTGAGACCTAGCTGCTAGAGAATATATTTGACTTATTCAGAGGCAATTCGGGGCTTGTTTTTCATTTTAGGAAGCTCTGTGTGACAGAACAGGCATGCAGTTCACTAAGAATTGGGCTTAAAGAAAGATAGGCTACGCAAATCAAGATGAAAATCAGGGATGACCCAAAGGGTTTAACATTCTCAAAAGAGATGAAGATGATCTATGCTTTGCTCTCAGTATGGAGATAAGGTTACAGTCTGTATTTTTCAATAATAGAATGTTTCCATGTGAAGGCCTTTGTTCCTCTGGATTCTAAAAGAAGGACTGGCAGGATCATTTTGATGATTGGCTGACACCTCCTACTACCTCACAGGATCGTAAGACAGCTAGATCGCAGACCTCAAGAAGAGGTCTTCATTTTACAGATAAGGAAACTGAGTCCCCAGGGAGGTTAGGTGACTTGCTTGTTCAAGATCACACTCTTACTTTTACATCCCCTGTTTCACCTATGGAATCTGTTGCCCTTCAAGGAAAAGGACAGCTCACTCCTGGAGGATCCCCTTGTGACCTATGTAGGCATTCACTAGGCTGCCAAGACCAGAGAACTCCAGGGACTTTGACCTCATTAGCAGAATACTCCAACTGACTGAGCTAACCAGTTACAGGCCAGGAGAATGAAAGAGTTGGGGGGAGGGTGGAAAGCCTAATTTGTATATTCTGCCTCTGAAGAGGAATCATGAATCTTTGTTTAGACCGAACCTGTTACAAATTGTACACAAACATTAAGGATCTTTATTATGGACAGATTCCTCATAAAGAAAAATGGCTATACTTCTTTTCCTTCATCAGTTTGTAATTCTCGATTCCAAATTTGTATTAACAACGGGCAAAAGGAAAAAAAAAACGTCTTTACTACTCATTTAGGAGGCAGCATGCTGCAGAGTTAAGCACTGACCTTGGAGGCAAAGATCACAGTTTAAAAGGTCATCTTTGTGACCTTGGACTAGTCACTTAACATCCATTGGCCTCAGTTTCCTCATCTGTAAAATTAAGGGGTCAGACTAAAGGGGTTGGACTGAATTCCCTCTCTTCAGTAGATATGCAGTGGTTTGAGATGAAACTTTATGGGGAACAAGACTAAGCAGGGGCTTCTAGGAGGTATGAGAAAAGCTGGAGGTGAGCAGAATCAAACATTGCTTTGATACGGAGAAAGGATGCTAAGCTGGAAGCAAGGAATAAAGAGGAAAACAGACCTTGGAGTCTGTTTTACTAGAGGATGGGGGAGGAGCAGTGTCAAAGGTTGGTTAGGGAGGAGAATTCATATGCCATTTTAGCTGGAGCCTTTAAATGGAACAGATATTCATTCTATGATGGTCCTCCACCAGAACCTTCATATGGTGTCTTATCATGACATGGATGTATCTCTTGGTTCTCCAAGGCTGTTCCAATAGAGCACAAGTCCTATCAAGATAGAAAGGCTTCCAGCATGGGACCTAGGAAGGAACTTCTTATTTGTTATATGATGCAAACTCAGGAAATAGGGAGGAATTTCATTCTGCATGGGTGGAAGTAGCAGCTACAAGGATAAAATCATCAGTCTTTCCAAGTATTTAATATTATTTTCCAAACTATTTAACATGACACCCTCATGGATACTTGGTTGGGATTTAGTATAACCCATATAACAATTCATCCATTCATTTTTTTAAAAGCATTTATTAAATATTTTCTGGGTGCTAGTGGATAGAGTGCTAGGCCTGGAGTCAGGAAGATTCCTCTTCCTAGGTTCAAATCTGGCCTCAGACAACTAATTAGCTGTGTGACCCAGGGCAAGTCACTTAACCCTGTTTACCTCAGTTTCCCCATCTGTAAAATAAGACAAACCACTACAGTATCTTTGCTAAGAAAACCCCAAATTGAGTCCTGAAGAGTCCAACATGACTGAGACAGATGAACTAGGCATTTCATTAGGGATATGAAGCTGGAATGAAACAGTCTCTCTCCCCAAGAATTTTATATTCTATTGGGAGGAAATAAAATCTAAACATAGGATTCAGTACAAAGTAAGTAGTAATTTTGGGGTATGTGTGTGACCACTAATAACTTGGGGGATTGAGAAGCACAAGTGTAGGAGGTGATCCTTGAAGAAAGCCTTGAAGGAAGCTAGGAATTTTAGAGATAGAAGTGAGGAGGGAGTGCATCCTGGGTATGGCACGTGCAAAAGCAGAGAGGTGAGAGATGGAATGGCTTATATAGGGAAGAGAAAAGAGACGAGCTGGCCTGGAATGTAGAGTATGTTAGGGGAAATAATGTGAGGTTAATTCAGATAAATTGGAGCCAGATTGAGAATTCTTTCAAAGGAAAACAGAGGAATTGGTATTTGATCCAAGAGGCATAGGGAGCCATTGGGGCTTCTTGAGCGAGAAGTCATACTTTTGTTTCTGTGGTATCACTTTGGCAGCTATGTTTAGGATTGACTGGAAAGGGGGAAAGATTAAAGTCAGGGAGACCAATCGAAAATCTAGTGTGATAGATCAAGGGAAAAATGAGGAGGATCTTGAGCTAGGTTTGTGGCCATGTGATTAAATGTGAGAGATGGAGGTAGAACACACACCATTTGGTAGCTGATTGGACAGGGGGGTATGTGTAAAGGAAATAAGAGTATTAAGGGTGACACTGAAGTTGGGAATCTGAATCCTAGAAAGATGACTGTAATTTTGCTAGAACTAGAAAGAAGAAATAACACATAAAAGTATAGTTTTATAAACAGCTTTCCCCGATAAATCAACTTATAGCAGGAAATGGCTATATTATTTTTCCTTGGGGGGGGAGAGCTGATGGTGGTAATCATAATGAACTTGGATATTTGAATTTAATATTGTATACCATTGAGGTAGCGTTTTAATTATAGCCATTTGGTCAGTTCGTAAGTTACGTTTGAGAGTTTTTTAACCAGTGTATAGAGAAACAAGACATTTTGGTATAAAGCCTTTGCTATATGGAGATGCATAGGATTTCCTTACTCTCCAATGACAATTTTTTTAGTTTTGGGGTACAATTGATATGTCATTTCCCTGAGAGAAGGAAAGAAAGACAAAACGGATAGTCCATGTTCATATAATAATGTGTATGTGGTTACAGGTAGAAAATACTGCAGGAGATATGGCTGAATGAATGGGTACCTTGAAATGGGGTGAGAAATTGATTTACTGTTCCAAGCATCTCCTACCCTAGCATATTTGTAGGTATTAAATACTGAAAAAATATTGGGGCAGCTAGGTGGCAAAGTGAATAGAGCACCAGCCCTGGAATCAGGAGGACCTGAGTTCAAATCCAGCCTCAGACATTTAACACTTACTAGCCTGTGACCGTGGGCAAGTCACTTAACCCCAATTGCCCAGCCTTCCCCACTCCAAAAAGCAAAAAAAAAAAATACTGAAAAAATATTGGGAAACACTAAGAGAATGAATGAGAGGAGGTAAGTATTTGATCATAAGCCATTCAAATGTAAGTTCTACTTTCTTCCTCTTCCTTTATCTATTAAAAAAAAAAGTTGTGCAAAGTATAAACCATCCATGGACCTGGACCATACAGTAGCTATAACCAACCATTCTTTGTCAATAACCATACCACACAAGGATGTAAAGTGAAAGATATTACTTGAGTTAACACAAATCTAATTGTATGAATAGTAAAAAATTATTCAGAATACATAGTCTACTATTGATAGGCTTGCAACTTTTTTTCAAATTTTGAGGCCAACTCATCACATGTGGCTACTAGAGGTCATTTATTCTACTTTGTGCTGTGTGTGTGTGTGTGTGTGTGTGTGTGTGTCTCACTCCCTCTACTAGATGGTAAACTCCATGAGAAGAGTGACTGAGTTTTAGTTTTCTATCCCCTTTAAGACCTTATTTAGGGCCTCAGACATCAAAGGCGCTCCATAAATATTTGTTGAGTGAACAGAGGATGAAAATGAAATGTAGGTGGCTTGTTTTCCATTGATTCCATTGATAGGAGACTTTCAAAAGTTTAATCAGATGATTATTTTAACTACCTTCAATCTTTCCCCTCTCTAGTCCATCTTCTCCAAAGCTATCAGATTGATTTTCCTAAATTGCATGTCGAACCATATCACCCATCTACTCAGTCAATGCCGGTGGCTTGCCATTGCCCCAAGAATCAAATCTAAAGTCCTCTGTTTGACACTGAAAATGCTTTACAACCAGGACCTTTCTTCCCATTCCAGTCTTCTTACACCTCACTTCCATCCATTCTAATCATACCACTCTACTTGCTGTTCCTCACACATGAAACTCCATCTCTTGGCTTGCTACTTTCCATACCTGGAATTCACTACCCCTCACCTCTGCCTCTCCCACTATCCCTAGCATCCTTCAGCACTCAGCTCAAGTACCAGCTTTGGCAGGTGGCCTTT
Organism: Pseudochirops corinnae; assembly: GCA_028646515.1. Taxonomy (NCBI): domain Eukaryota; kingdom Metazoa; phylum Chordata; class Mammalia; order Diprotodontia; family Pseudocheiridae; genus Pseudochirops; species Pseudochirops corinnae. The sequence goes on along the minus strand of CM053590.1, from coordinate 191,733,282 downwards.
CCTTGTCCCCCAGTCAGCCTTCCCTTCTTTGTTGGTATCTTGTTCATACTGATATATGCACATTTTACCTTCTACATCAGAATACATCCTCCTTGGTGACAGGGACTTCTTTTGTCTTTTATCTTTGTATCTTCTACATTTAGCATGGTGCCTGGCGTTCTAGTTGCTTAGTAAACTGCTTACTGACTGATTGGCTGATTGATAATTACATTCATTTGCTAATATCAGAAATAGATTACTCCAATTTGGTTTAGCTTTAAGGCCCAGCAACAGTTTTAGCTCTGATTGTCACTAGTAGATGTGATTAATGCTAGGTTGGTGTGCCATTGACTGGCTTCCTCAGAAAGAGAATATTTAGTAAAATAAAATAGTTCTGGTATTGAGAATTGCCTAGAATAGCCCCAACTTTTCCCTGATAAGCTAGTTTTGACGCCTCCAAACTCATGTTCACTAGTGAGCGGGCAGGGAGGAAAGGCTAGAAAGTAGAGTGAGGGTTGGGTGACTCTGAGGGTATAAATTGCTTGCTCGTACTTCCATCCACAGTCATGGAGGAAGGGGAGCTGTGTCAGGAAGAGCTCCTTGGGGCCCTTTCTCCCTTGGAAGATTTGTTGATTAGAGTCTTTCTGTAACTACAGAGATAAAAGGAAAATAAGAACGCTATGTAAAGATAGTATAAGAATGAACATTTCTCTATGTATGTCTATGGGGGGGGGATCAGAATGAATCTTGAATTTTGAATTCTTCAAAAATTTATACATCATATACTTTATAAATTTATACTTTAATATTTGAAGTTATTGTTCACTTGTATAAAAATACATACATTTGAGTAATCATTTAAGTAAAATATGTATAGATTTTCAAAGAATTAAAACACAGTCAAATACACTAAAGACAAAATTTGTTCAAAATCTGCTGAACAAGTGGATTTTGAATCTCCTGGCACTTTAAGACCTTGCATTGTATGTAATCATCACTGCATTGTCTTTTCTGTAAGAACTGATTGTACTTTTGCCTGGAAAATAATAATAATAATAATAATAAGGAAGCTAGGTGGCATGCTAGGTTTAGAATCAGGAAGACTCATCTTTCTGAGTTCAAATTCAGCTTCAGACACTTACAAGTTGTGTGATCCTGGGCAAGTCACTTCCCCCTGTTTGCCTCAGTTTCCTTATCTGTAAAATGAGCTAGAGAAGGAATGACAAACCACTCTAATATCTTTGCTAAGAAAACCCCAAATAAGGTCATAAAAAGTCAAACACAACTGAAAAATGACCGAACAGCGACAAAGACAAATAGTAATGATCATAATGAGCATTTACATAATGCTTAAACACTTTAAAGAGGAGGTAGGTGTTATTATTACCTATTTTACAGATGGGGAAATGGAGACAGAAAGCAACTAAGCAACTTTTCCAGGTGACATAGCTAGTAAGTGCCTGAGGCTAGATTTGAACTCAGGTCTTCCTGATTCCAGGTTCAGTGCTCTCTCTACTGTAGCATCTAGGCTGACTCTGGTGCCTGCTTTAAAAAAAAAAAAATCCTATAATCACCCTAATTATTTGTCTGTAAACTACTACTACTTTGATGAGTTGTCATTCATCTCTTTTGGAGATGTCATTTTAATAGGATACCAGCTTTTATTCAATTTATCTGTGAGATGTTTAGATATAGTTTGTTCAAGTTAATTGTGGGGTATTTTTGGTTTGGTTGAGATGAGAAAGCAGTGTCCTCTGGACTAAAAGCAAGACCAGGGCAAGACTTTTAAAGGAGTCCAAGCGAATGTGGAGAGTGTAGCAACTGGTAGATGAGGCAACTGATGAAAACCAAGGGCCCCCAGGAACCAGTGGGTTCTTACCAACTGTGTAACATAACATAACTTTTCTTTTCTTTAAGCATCATTGACATTTTGTAAAGTATTCCTCCTTCCCAGAAAACAGTCTCTAACAGTAAAGAAGAAAAAAGAGAGAAGGAAAAGGTCAGCAGAACTAACCGACTTATTGAATGACTTTTAAAAGAATAAATCTAAATGCTGTTATTTCTGTCTTTCTGCCTCCTCCTCCTCCTCTTCTTCCTTTCTCTTCCTCTTCTTCCTCCTGCTCCCTCCATTGTCATCATCATGAAAGTCATGGTAGACATCTATGACTTTAAACTTGTGGGGAACTCATGGTGGGAAAACTCCCTCCACCAATGTAAACCCTTCACTAGATTGTAACTTAGAACCTTAGAGAATTTTCTAAGTCACTAAGACTTTAGGTGATTTTCTCACTAGAGAAAGAGTGAGAGAGACAGAGACGGAGACAGAGACAGAGAGAGAGACAGAGAAACAGAGACAGAGAGAGACAAAGAGAGACAGAGACACAGAGAGACACACAGAGAGAGGCTAGAGCATTTATTAAATGCTTATTATATATATGATATATGCATGGCATTGTGCCAAGCACTGGGAACACACACATAGACAAATCAGCTCAGGGATGCTACATTCTAATGGAGGAAGACAATACATCTAGGTAAGCTGGAAGTGGTGGAGGATGGCACTCCCCCAGGGAATATCAGGGCACTGGTAAATGCTAGGAAATGGTAGAAGGTGGGGAAAAGTCTGAGGAATGAGTCAGAGTGACTCTTGGCTGGGGACCTTCTTAATATGGTGGACTTGGGGAAAGAGTCACCAGTGAGGCAAGCTTTGAATCCGGGTCTCCCCAACTCCTAGGTCTGCCTTTGATCCACTACACCCCCATGGCCTTGCACATACTTTGCCCATTATTTGCACCATATTTGCTGCTTTATGATGAGATAATGGTAGCTTTGCTGGTAGTTTCTCTAACTCCACTAGTATGTCCTCCATCGAATACTTGGCTCAAAACTGAAGAAGGAAAAGAACCCAGAACTTAGAGGAAAGCCTTATATATACCTGAAACGACTAGAGTTGTAGATTGCAATATGACCTTTAAGTGGTTTGGTTCTGTAATGTTTTGTATTTAGTGCCAATTTAATGTTTTCTTCCATTGTTGTAATGTGTTCCACATTTCTCCCCGTATTCTAGAATGCTGTTGCCATGAGTGTCGCTAGGTCCTGATTCGTTTGAATAATGCATCCCCTGAAGTGGTTCCATATACTCAAATTCTCACTTTTCAAAGTTATAATTATGTAAAATGTGGTGATTGGTTCCAGTCCAATGGAAATATGTAATGTGAATTTGAATAATACATGGACCACTTTGGGGAGATTCATTATTCGTACTAATTGAGATCTAGCTATAGTAAATATATACTTTAAAAAATCTGCCAATATATATATAAGTAGATAGAATACTTATTAAACGTTTATAATGTGCAAGGCACTATGCTACATGCTAGAGATACAAGTACAAACAATAAGAAAGTCTTAACCTTCAAAGAGTTTAGTTATAATGGAAGAAGAAAGATCATGCAGGAAAGTTGATGACTGGGGCAAGGGGAAGGGAGTGAAGTCCAGAAAGAGGTGACAAGACTACAAATGCTTTGAAGTGGCACATATAAACCTATTTTTGCTCTGCCTGTTTGACTAGAGCAGCGGTTCTCAACCTGTGGGTTGCGACCCCTTTGGGGGTCGAACGACCCTTTCACAGGGGTCGCCTAAGACCATCGGAAAACATATATTTCCGATGGTCTTAGGAACCGAGACACTGCTCCTCTATCTGTCTCCAGGTGGGTCCGCCCACATGCAGATATGTCCACATAGAATATTAAAGGTTCGCGGCATTAGGAAGGTTGAGAACCACTGGACTAGAGGAAAGAGTGTTGGCTTTGGAGTCAGAGAACATGGGATTAAATCCTGGCTCTTTAGGCAGATCACCCAACCTCCTCTAGGCCTCTAAAGTGAGGATGATCAAATAAATGGGTTGGCCTATGTTATAAGGATAGAGACGAGAACTCTTGAGTGAGGCAGCTCCTTCTACATATGCAGCATCTTCTCTGCAATTTATAAGTTCACAGACTTGCCTGGAGAACTGATAGTTTAATTTGCAAAGGGTCAAAGGACTAGGATGTGTTGGAGGTGAGAAGTCTTCCTGACTTCAAAGCCAGCCTCTTCTGTGTACTATGTCATGCTCTGTGTGTGTGAGTATATATGTGTATGTATACACATGTGTATTATATGTGTAAAACACATTAGTCTATACACACATATAATGTGCATGTAGACATGCATACATATTATAGATATATACATGGATATATAATATGAATGTTGCATATGCATATATAATATATGGTGTATGTGTATATCATATATACATGTATATATCATAGGAATACTATATATGATATATACTATATATTAGGAACTAGACTTGTGATTTCATTGATACAGGGAATTCCTAAGTGAGGAAAATCTCTCTACTAATCTGCAACTTTAGTCTCAGAAAATTGCTTAGAGCATTGAGAGGGTGGATGAACTACCCAGTCAACATAGCTGTTTTGAGTCAGAGGTTGGTCTTCCTGGGTCTATCCATTTGGTATGTATTATATTAAATAAGTGTGTTACATACTATATATGTTATATATATTAAATATATGTTTATTTATCAAGATTCACTTGCTATCCCAGTCGCACTAATGTCAATATTTTTGCTGATTTGGTGTTAGCATCACAGAGATATCTCAAATGACCTATGACATTCTTAGGTTTTGCATTCAATCAGCTGTGTGTGGCATCTCAGAAGTTGGTTCTGTCTTAGGAAAATATTCTTTGGTTTTCAAGGCAAGACTGAAGCTGTTGAATATTTATTTTAAAAAAAACCTAATCTTGAGACTGATACTTTTCTCAGTATGACCAAAGTGTTACTTATGCCATATATACATGGCTAATAAGTGCTTAAGGACCGATGGGTTCCACCCCCCCCCCTTTTCCTATGATGAGAAGCTTTTACAGCTGTGAAAATATGCCGACTCTCTCCATATCTTTGTTTCCCATGCCTGAGTCTTGCTTTCTAGAGTGCAGTTTCTCAACAAGAATAAAATTGGCCATTGTTGGATTGGTTTGAGTACAATGCAGAGAGGAACAATAATCCCAGGACCTGGGGTCTTATAGGAAAATGTCCACAACAATTAAGTTTGGAAACCTATAGTGTATTCACCCTTGGCATCTTCTAGTTGGGTTTTAACAAGTAATTGTTCTATATGGGATTCCATTTCTCAATTTCTGGCACAAGGCTAGGGGAAGCCAAACTTCAGTTCACTTAGAAATAATTACACAGTAGCTCCCGGCAAAGACTCGTCACATTTTTGGAAATGGGCTGTGGATCATCTTACTTGATTAGTACTTATTAGTCAGTGGAACACTGGCTATTTGAAGAATAAAAGGGTTCTCTTTCCCCCTTCTTCCACTTAATGTCACCTTTATTAAAGGTAAAAATTTATTACTTATTTAGTTGTGGGGTTTATAGGGAAGGGAATAAATATTTATATAGCATTTATTATGGGCTAGAATTTTTTTTTACAAATATTATCTCATTTGATCCTCACAGAAATCATATTATCCTCATCTTACAGCTGAGGAAACTGAGGCACACATTTAAACAGCTTAAATAAATTGCCCAGGCTCACACAGTTAATAAAATTCCAAGGCCTAATTTGAACTTAGGTCTTGCTAAAACTCTGGGTCCAGTACTCTATCCATTGTACCACTGGCTGCCTAATGACCTCATTGTTTTTGCTTCTAGTCCATCTAAAAGACTGAAAATTATTGTACAGAACAGTTAGTAGACAGTGAAATGGGTGATCTGGTTTCTGTTCTCTTCCTACCAGTGCCTCTAAATTGCCATATAATTATGGGCAAGTCATGGCCTCTCTGTGCTTCATCTTCTCTGCCCTAAATATTCCTTGAGCTGCCCTGCCTTACAGGGGTAGTGGCATATTTTAAAGTAATGCCCTGGCCCCTTTCTCCTGGATATTGGCATTTGAGTGAAAATTACTTTGTAAATGCAGCATATTAACATAAAATAAGACAGGACACGGTGCAGGCCTGTAAAATAAAACCAAACCAAACCGTGGCTCATCCCACATTTGTTGTGTCAGTTTACGGGATGATGAGAGTCTTACTGGTGGTTTCTCTCAGTTAAATTGAAAGTCTTTAAAGTATGTTATCTGACATTATATCTCACAAAGACCAATAAACCAGTCGTTCTGTTAATAAGTAGATTCCAAAGTCCAGGGCTTCTTAGAAAATAGACTGCTTCTATCCTTGTGACATCAGACCTTGGGACTCTTGCATGATCACTCCAGGTATGCTTTAAGGAACAGGAACATTCCTAAGGTGAGAATCAGAATTCAGAGTCACTGTATCCACCAGTCCTTCAAGCCTTACCTCACTGAAGGATAAGCAATTTTCCCAAGGTCCCCGGGGGCTTTCAGGCGATTGGTAGGGGTAGAAAGAACTCTCAACTTGAGGTCAAGAGCACCTCGATTTCAATCCCACCTTTGTTTTGCCCTTACTCCTGGTGTGATCTTGGACAAATAGTCATTCGAGCTGTTGGGTCCCGTTTTTCTCCTATCTGAAATGATGGGATTGGACTCCATGGCCTGTAAAATTCCTTCCAGTTCTAAGTCTGGGGGAAAACATCCTCAGGCAAGAGTCTAAGTGTAGCTCTAGATGAGAAATAGGAAGGATAGGGTCCTCTGAAAGAGACAATCAATATTAATGGAAATTTCAGATCAGAGCCAATACGCATTCTGCATGAGGATTCCGCTCAGTGAAGTAATCACTGGCTTACATAAAGAACAAGAGTATGTGGCATCTCATTCATTTTCAGAAGGCTAGAAGTGCTTACTATGAAAGCAGAGAAAGCGCGAGACATCAGTGATTGTCTTTGCACCACAGATCAATGTTTGGAGACAACGACGTCCTGAGCAGCGATGAAGCTCGTTAGAGAAGGAGCTGTGGAAAGAGCACTAGATTCTGATTCAGAAGATCTGAGTTTGAATTCTGTCCCTTATTGTGTGTGACCTTGGGCAGGTTACTTAACCTCTCAGTGCTTTAGGCTCCTTCTCTATAAAATGAGGGGTCTGAAATAGAAGATCACCCAAGTCCCTTGCAGGTCTAAACCTATGAGCATGAGCATTTCAGAAATGGCATCTGGAATATCCAAGTACAGTCAAGCAGTGTCACACTCTATGCATTGAAAAAGGTTTCCTCTTATTGGTAAGAGGAGACTTGTTCAGTTGAGTGATTTGGTCATGTTCTCTAGGGTATCCCCTGCCTGCCTGCATCACTTATTATCAATTCTGAGTCTTAAGTCAACAGTTCTCCAAACTCAAAATAAGTAGAGGGAGAGTGGGTTCAGCATATCAGTTTGGGTCAGATGGAAAACTGAGGGAATTATCATGAGGTAACCCTTGGTTCAGCAACAGGAACTGTCTGATCTGATCTTTATAAACTCCCAGACAAGGTAGAACAACATGAAGGAAGGGGGAAAAAAGCATTAGGTGATGCCCTAGGCTAGATGTTATTCCTCTTTCTGATACAGCTGTTATACCACTTGGTGATGCTATTTTAAAGTTTAAAAAAATATGGGCAGGGGACCAGTTTCCTAAAAGTAAACTCAGTTGTCTGTGAGTATAGTTGCCATGAGCAGCGCTTTTGAATCCCTAAATGATGAGCAACCAACTTAAGTGGGAATAAACCCAGTATTAGCCCTCTCATCTCTCAGAATTGAATTTACATGCATTGAGACTGGACTTCAGTTTCCATCTAATCTAACCCTGTAAAATCAGGTTGGAATAGGTCTATCAAGTCCTTTCCAGCTCTACAGCTGTGAACTTATGATCCAAAATTTGGTGCTTTTCATTCCAGAACAAAATTAGAATGATGTATTACATATAGGGTTTTTTTAAGATCTTAGTTTACTAAGAATTCAAATCAATTCAAAACTGCCTTTGTGCTAGGCACTTGGCGACACAAATATCCCTTTCACATTGTGAGGGTTAGCGGAGCAGCACCCCTGTGATCTACAAAAATTTGTGTAAAATGTTTTGGCCTTCCCGTCATACCAGAGAAGAAGTTTGATTTTTTTTTTCTTTTTCTTTTATGGAGTGTTTATAGTACCTTATTATGAAATTTTGGGTTGTGTTTGGTCATAGGCTATATGTAGGTCATTGTTAAAATAAAAGTATCATATGAAAAGGAACTTTTTCTGTGTTGTCTGCAGCTTCCACAAAACTCTCAAAAAAATTCGCACGTAATTTCTTATGTTGACCTGTGATATAACAAAACCTCAATGGGAAAAGTCATGATGTGGAAGGGATGGATAACTGTAGTCCCTGTTTTCAAGGAGCTTACATTCTATTGATAGGATAGAGCATACCCAGAGATAAGGACCACACAATGGAGAACTGAACTATATACTGTTTTGTTTTCTCATATGTATGTATGTATTGAAATAGATTGTAAACTCCCTGAGGGCAGTCCTCTTTTGCCTACACAAAAAATATTTTCTTTCTGTTAGATCACATCCTTGGTTGGTACTGCTTCCTGGGTTGACCCTAACTTTTAAAGTTTCTAAAAAGTGACTTTCATTATTCAAAAGTGTAGTTAGATCTTATGTTCAATTTGTGGGCATTCATCTTTTAGTTTCAGGTCTGGAGTAACACAGGTGTGTATATAAATTCAATGATTTATTTGTCATGAACATGCTGGGTGTCATTTGAGATGTGAAAGTTTATCTTCCAAATTATGTATTTGAAATGAAGTCAAAGTGACAGATTTCCCTTATTGACATGACAAAACAGCATTAAGAAGGCATTTGGTTTCCCGATTTGTTGTCAGTTAAAAGTTGAAATCACTTCATTATGGAATCTAAGTGCTACATAAATGTAAGAAATGTTATGGAAGCCACATACTGTGCCATCATAGATGCTAAATAATATGAAATTAAGCCTATTGTGAATGTTTGAAATGTTACACTCCAGCATGTGAATTTTATCCCAGAAGACTCTAGGATTAGTCAGATTTTGATTTTCAATTTCTCAAATACGTGGGTTACATAGTTTACATGGGTTGATCTAGGTTTCTCAAAACAGATATTTTACATGTATATATATGTACACAGTTTTATATTATATACACACTATGTGTGGATATATGCACATGTGTACATATATACATACATATACATATATACATACATATACAACATATTAGAGTTTAAAAAAATAAGGATAGGGCAATGGAATTTCCTAAAAGGAAACTCAATTGTCTGGGAACATAGTTTCCTCAAGTAGTACTTTTGTATCCCCAAATGATGAGTTACTAATTTAAATGGGGATGAATGCAGTTATAGTCCTTCCCTACGTGGGTGTATATATGTATGCATATCTATTTATTTATATACATATATCTGTATGCACACACACATGCATGCACACATATACATAGATTGTGTTGATATGTGCATGTATTCTTCTACATACGTGTACACACATATACACACTATATGTGTCTTTATTTCTAGATTTATTTTTAATCTATAAGAGGAAACTTCCTCTACCAATGCAGATAGCAGCTGTTTTTCCTAATCTACATGTTATTATAGGGGTGTGCTGGTGCTAGCTCTAATTAGCTTACGAGAGCCAATTGTTAAATTTTCAGTGTGAGCATTTATATCTCAGAAATCAGCAGATGTTACACATGGAGGCTTGATCTCTTGTTTTGTTGATTGTCTCTAGATTTAAGAAGGTAACAGAGAGTTGGATTAGAGAGCTTCCAAGGTCCATGCATACGGTTCTAAATCTGAGTCTGTGAGCCTTTGAATTCTGAAGAAACTTTTACCCTTGAAAAAATGTGGGTTGAGAAAGAGTAAGGGAGAGCATGAGCCTAACTATTGAACTTTTGTCTGATATTGTCCTATTAAAAAAAATTAATGTGGATTAAATTTAAGCGTGTCATGAACACTCTACCCCTCACAGAGAGCTGATTGTTAAACATTTACCAGCACACCTCTGATGTGTATAAAATGCCTGTATTATTACAGAAGGCTTGTTTCTCCCTCCTTCCTTCTTCCCTCCCTTCCTCCCTCCCTCCCTTCCTTCCTTTCTTCCTTTCTTCCTTTCTCCCTCCTTCCTCCTTCCCTCTTTCCTTCCTTCCTTCCTCCCTCCTTCCTCCCTCCCTCCTTCCTCCTTCCCTCCCTCCCTTCCTTCCTTTCTTCCTCCTTTCCTTCCTTTCTTTCTTCCTTTCTCCCTCCTTCCTTCTTCCTTCCTTCCTTCCTTCCTTCCTTCCTTCCTTCCTTCCTTCCTTCCTTCCTCTGCATATGTACATGATAAATAAATACCCACCTGTGCAATGTTTATGACTTATTTCTTCACCATATGCTGCACTAGAAAGCCGCAGTAACTGCCATTGCCTGACCTTCAGAAGTTCTCATGGCTAGCAAACAGCAGAGAAAGATTTGAGTCAGGATATTCAGTAAACTATACATTCATACTATCTGAGACATTAAAATTTTGCTAATTTTAGAATCTTGCGGAATATTTGTATATAAACAGACATAAAGACAGGTATATAGAGACACACAGAGATAGAAATAAAGATCTATTCTGGACCTGTTATTGATTTTATGACTGTAGGCAACTCCTAATAAAGAAATACCCTCTCCCAGTGCATGGCACTGATTTATAGTCTTAGAGAGTTTCCTGAGGCACTGAGAGGTTAAGTGACTTGGCCCAGGATTACATAGTCGGTATATATTGTAGAACCTGAACTGAGGTCTCATTAAGGCTGACTATCCTTAAGGCTCACTATTCATTATTCTGTGTTTCCTCTTAGGTAGATACAGATAATTGCATTTGTGGAAAGGACAGGAGACGTGTTCAGTTCTTGGCTCTCTCACCTTAGTTGTGGGATCCTGGACAACTCACTATGCCTCAGTTTCCTTATGGAGAGTTAAAAAACTTTAGCGATTTGTAAAGCTTAAAACTCTAATTATTAGCTGTTTTGTTTGTTTTTTTTTTTTTTTTTTACTATAGGTTGTGCAAGATGATGGCCAGCCAGAAATACTAAAGCTTAATTTTCCATCATGACCACCCAAGAAATCAAGGTTGCTTCTCTCGAGGGGATACTCTTGAGATCATAACTTTTCATCCTTTTATTTCTTCTCCCATGATTATTGCACTATTCCTTCTGCTGTACCACCAAACTAGTCAGCTGTTTTGATTGTACAAACTTTGTTACTATAGAGAGAGCGCTTGGAGAACAGACTACGTAAGGAGTATCATAAGTAAATTATACGTAATCACTTTCTCAGTTTAGCAGGTAATGTTAGCAGGTAAAGACTAGAGTTTATAGTAATTTCCAGTTCCCTTTCCTAACTTGCCAAACTCTACCTCCATAAAAAGCCAGAGTTGCTTATTTCAGCTTCCTTGGTTCCTGGGAATGAACATCCTTTCTCTCTGGCCCCAGGCTCCCCCTCAGCACCAAGTCAAGTCTGTCCTCCTGGCAGCTCCCTGAATCTCAGGACTCTACTGGATTCTGCCCATAGAATTAACCTGAAAAAGAAGTGCTTCCCCTCCTCTTACTCGGTGCAGAACAAAGTCCAATAGTTAGGCTCATGCACTTCTTTACTCTTTCTTAACCCATAATTTTTTCAAGGGGTCAAGATTTTTTGGAACTCGAAAGCTCACAGATTCAGATTTAGAGCTGGAATATATCTCAGAAGCCACATGATACTATTCTCCATTTTTATAAATGAGGAAACTGAGATTCAGAGAGGTTAGTTGACTTACCCATAATCACACAGCTGATTTTAAGTGTCAGAGGTAAGAATACTTACCACCCCTCAAACAAAAATACCAACATAATCCTAATTTGGGAAGTCATCTCTCTCTCTGGCCCTCATCTCCGATCTCTTGACTCTCCTCGATATAGGCATTCATGTGAAAACTTAGCCCTTCAATACTCAGTTCATTTTGTTGAGTTCATTCCTAGACAGATTGAGGTTTCTTTCTTCCTCCTTTTCTCCCTTCCTCTCCACCCCTCCTCCCTCCTCCCTCCTTCCCTCCTTTCCTTCTTTCTTCTTCCCTTCCCTTCCCTTCCCTTCCCTTCCCTTCCCTTCCCTTCCCTTTCCTTCTCTTCCCTTCCCTTCCCTTCTTTTCCCTTCCCTTCTCTTCTCTCTTCCTTTTCCTTCTCTCTTCCTTTCCCTTCTCTCTTCCCTTCCCTTCTCTCTTTTCTTCCCTTCTCTTTTCCCTTTCCTTCTCTCTTCCCTTCCCTCTTCCCTCACTCATTCCCTTCCTTCCATTGCATATATATATAATATTCATCCTTGAAACATTGAATGCTACTTTATTTTGAGGATTTGTGTTTTCCCCATATGCCACATTGGAAACCCTGGGTAACTGAGATTGCCCAACCTTCAGAAGATCTCACAGCTAGCTAGTCAGAGTTAGACTTCATTCAGGAATCAAACCCAACACTTCTGATTCCTGAGCTAGTGAGGAATCTTTTTTTCCGTAACATACAACTTCTTAATCATTCCTAAGATTTTTGCCTTCCTGTGAAAATAAGCAGGTCAGTTTGGGTTTGGTTAGGGAATTACATCTAGATCTTAACGCTTAGACAGTTGTTAGACTTTGAATGTTGTATCTCAGCTTATCACTTTGACGGTTTATATCTTTACGTAATTAATGTGCTATAACAAGGAACTGAACCTGGTACAGAAACTACTGATGAGGAAAATCATTCTACTCATGTAGATTCTTGCCTGATAGTCTGAGAGAGTCCCTTGGGGTGCTGAGAGATTCAGGGCCTTGCCTGGGGTCACCCAGCCACTATGTGTCGGAAGTGGACCTCGATCCCAACTCTTCCCGATTCCAAGGTCAACCCTCTACCCAACTTCCCCATACTTTTTCTATAACAGAAGCTGTAAAATATGACTTTCTATAAATAAATGTAACCAATAGTATCACCAGAGACTTAAAACAGGATAACAAAAGTACAAAAAAATGAGAAATGAAAAGTCTGCTAACACACTCCAAGCTTTTAATTGGAAACTGGGCTTCTTAAGGAACATTTTTCTTTCACTTATGCAGACATTTATGTATCTTGTATTAAAGTAGGAGCCTCCCATTTGTAGGCAGTTTGCTCTTTAAAAGCTTTTCTATAAACAGAATAAAAGAAGTAGAAAAATGAAAAAGTTCCCATGAACGATATATAATCTGTCTAATTGTGTCATGAACTTGTCTAATCATGAGTCTCAAATGACTGTCTGTGCATCACTAACTTGTAACAGATTTTAACTGATTATTAACTCTACTGGATGGATTTGCTCAGCGTTGTCATAAAGGGTTTTGAATTGCGACAGTATGACGGCGTTCTGTAAAATTTATTGCTTGGATCCTGCTGTATCTAGTATCCTTTTTATGCACTGGCTTTTGCCCTTCTGTTAGAGCTGGGCATCCTCGTTACCAGGAAAGAGGAAGAGTCTTTATTCTAAAATTGCATTAATTAGTATTTGAGATAAAATATAGTGGAAATGTGCACTTGAACTCTGCCTATGTTCAGTAATGTCCAGATATGTCTATTAAAGGGAATCATGTCAATGTGGGTGGAAACTGGCCTTGAAACCTGCAAGACCTTGGTTCTCGTCCTACTTTGGACTCATAATATCTTTGTGACCTGGGTGAAGCACTTAACCTCTTAGTGCCCCGGGGAATTCTAGGATTGTAAATTGAAGAGAAGGTACTGAATTGCCTTGGAACAGGGAGTTTTCTCATTTGAGAGCTCCTGATACCATTGAAGTTACAGGTCCAATCTCTGACTCCTAAAAAAGACAGAGAAAATTACTTTCCTTGTAACAGAATCATACATTTGGAACTCTGTGACCTTTGTTGTTTAGCCGTTTTCAGTCACGTCTGACTCTTCATGACCTTATTTGGGGTTTTATTGGCAAAGATACTGGAGTAGTTTGCCATTTCCTTTTCCAGCTCATTTTACAGATGAGGAAACTGGGGCAAACAGGGTGAAGTGAAGTTACTTGAAGTAGTATGTGTCTTAGGCAGGATTTGAACTCAGTTCTTACCTTATTCTAGGTCTGGCTCTTTATCCACTGCATCATCTACATAGGGTTCATGATCCTACATGAATTTAGAGGTCATCCAGTGTTATTTTTCAGATGAGGTAACTGTGCCTAGAAAGTGACTTGCTGGGCGGCTAAGTTTTACAGTGAATAGGGTGATGGGCCTAGAGTCGTAATACTGGAGTTCAGATACTTCAGATGCCTCAGATCCTTCCAAGCTGTGTGACTCTAGGCGAGTCACTTAAACTCTGTTTGCCTCAGTTTTCTCATCTATAAAATGGGGGTAAATAATGCCACCTACATTCCAGGGTTGTTGTGAGGACTGAATGAGGTAATAACGGTACTGTGCTTAGCAAGGTGCCTGGAACATACACAATAAGCACTATGTGCACACTGTCCTTGTTGTCACCGTCGTCGTGGCTCAGGGAGCGAGTGGCAGAGTCAGGATGCTGCCAATACTTGTTGGGACAATACAACAATATGAAGATTTTTTTTTAAAGTAAAAGAAAAATTTCAATAAATCTTGGCTCTCTCTAGTTATATGCCTTTCTAGTCATTGTTTCTGGACTCAGAAGGATGCAAGAGTTTGCCCAGAAACAGATCTCAAATTTTTTAGGTTCTACATATTTCTTTGGGGGATATTTTGCAGAACGAACTCTCTTTCCATCTACCCCACCCCCTCCCTCTCTCCCTTCTACTTTCCCTCTTTCTCTCTCTCTCCCTCACCCTCTTCTCCTTGCCCTCCCTCTCCCTCTCCCTGCCCTTCTCCCTCTTCTTCTCCTTCCCCCCTTTCTTTCCCCCTCCCC
>CM053590.1:191700039-191717932 GCA_028646515.1 Pseudochirops corinnae | reverse complement strand
AGGGAGAGGCATAGGGAGATACACAGAGAGAGAAAAGTAAAGGGGATGGTTTATGACTTATGATTTATATGGTATGATTTCAGGGCACCTGGAAAAGCGCCCTGGTTTCACCAGATCACTTACACAGCCTGCACCAGGTCCCTCTGTTTCTTCCACAACAGATCCATGCCTCTGGCTTGAGAGGCACTGTGGTGTAGTAGATACCATTTTGTATTTGATTAGGAAGATCTGGAATCTTGAATCTACCTCAGACACTAGCTACGTAGCTATGGGCTGCTCACTTAACTTTTTTGGACCGTCCATTTCATCACCTGTTTAGCCAGCTTACCTCACAGGGACGTTGTGAGGCACAAATGCTATAGATAGAAATTACAGGCAACTAGGGATGCCTAGAGATAGAAAGCAGTACTTGGAGTCAAGACCTGAGTTTAAAAGCCTATCTTAAGGCACCGACTAGCTGTGCGAACCTAAGCAAAATACTTAATGTCCCTGTTCCTCAGTTTCCTCATCTATAAAACAGGAATAATAACAAAACCTACCTTTCAGATTTCTTGTGAGGATCAAATGAATGAACAGACATAAAGTGATGTGCAGACATTAAAGTGACATATAAATACTGGCCATTATTATCATTATATACATACACATGCACATATATGTACATATATGCATGTATACTCATATATGTATGTAGAAAATCATGCATAAAATATATTCTTATGTTTTTTTTCCCAATTGAAATGCAAATAGGAGTGACTTTAGGCCTTATCAATCTTTTATACCTTTGTGCAAATTAATTTATGAGTGCCATTCCTGAATTTTGATAGACTTGGATAGATAGGGCAATGAGAAAAACCAGGGACAGTGGACTTAAGGGAAGAAAAAGGGAAAAGAAATGTCTGGAGACCAACTTAACTTTGTGGGTAATTTTTCAGAGGGCAAGCCATCCATACTGTAGCTGTAAGGAGCACACACTGTATTTATGTGTATGTGTGTTTGTGAAGAAGAGTTTGAGCACACAGCATGGAGGGAATCATTCTCTTTATTTATGTAGCATTGAGGAAATGGTTGTGTTTTGATCTATCTTTTATTGATTTTTTGTGCTTCATCTACTCATAGAGTTCCTGTTTTATTTAGAAAATGGTTCTGTGTTGGTTATATATTGTTCCTTGTTTTAGTCCTGGATGCTGTTGTACGGCATATAAATAGAAGTATCATTTGTTTTGCCCGACTGCAGAGGAGGCAGATAGAATGCAGGGCCACAGATAATGTTACTGAGCTGGGTTTTCATACAGTGCCTTTTTTTGGAACAACTCTTCCCATGTTACAGCATTTTTCTTCTTAGTTTCTATTAAGTGACCAAGGAATGCTAGGGGCAGTAGAATGCATATTAAAAGGTACAACTTTTGTCCTTGAGGAATGCGCATATTAAAGAGGCAAGAGAGATCAACATGCTAAAAAAAAAAAGACATTCTTAGAATAGGAATGATGTCTCCTTTATTTGGGCCCAGCAGTGGAACTATTAGGCACTGCTTCTTATCTAACCTTATAAAAGGTTCGGTGAGATCTGCTAGATAAGCCAACTTTCAGAATCCCAGTCCCAACTGAAAAATGATTTTGTGTTTGAGGCTCTCAATGCCTAGGCTATCTCTATATGATAAAGCAACGGTATCAAGGCAAAGCAAGACAACAAGCATTTATTAAGCAAATACTGTGTGTTAGGCACTATATTCAGTGCTAGGGATAAAAATACGAGCGAAAAGAAACATATTCCCTGCCCCCAAGGAGCTTATATTCCAATGGGGGAAGACAGCAAATTAGAGGGAGCTAAACATGATGGGGGTATAGTATGGAAGTCGAAAGAGTCCGAAGCAGAACTAGGAAGGGAAGAAGGAGGGCTGGTCTGGGTCCTTCCCAAAAATGGAGACCCAGGAGGATGTTACCAATGTGATAAGGCAGCCGGCATGGTGGAGGGATGTTCTAAGCTGAGAAGACAACTGAGGCATAGTGATGATGTCTGCAGAGTTAGAAGCCGAGCCAGGAGGGGAACGAAGGGTCGGGAATGAAAAGATTCGGTCAGTTCCTTATGTTCCAGTTCTGCAAGATACTTGGATTAAAATTCTGTGTCTCTCATTCACCAGCTTTGTAACCATAGACGAATCACTTTAACCTTTCTGGGCCTGTGTTTCATCATTTATAAAATGAAGGGGTTGGACAAGCTGACTTTCTGAGATCCTTTCTGATGTTGTTCCTGTGATTCTGTGATCTCCATCTCAGATGTTTTCTTCTCTGTTGGCTTCAAGGGCACTATAGTCTCCTGTTTCTTTTCCTCTCTCTTTTTAACATCTCCTCTGTTTCCTAGGGGCAGCTAAATGATATAGTAGATAGAATGACAGCCCTGCAGTTGGGAAGATTCACCTTCATGAGTTCAAATTTATCTTCATGTACATGTGTGTATATAATATGCCTTATATATATATATATTATATTGTAATTTATTTTTGTTGTCTCCCCTGATGGAATATAATATCCTTGCCGGCAGGGGCTGTTTCATTTTTGACTTTGTCTTTATAGTATCTCTAGCATAGTGCCTGTAGGTAACTAATAAATGCTCATTTATTTGTTGATCGAAAAAGTGTTATTTGTCAGAGTAGGAATTGGACCTTAAACATATTTGTAGATAAGTCAAAATATAGACTTTAGATAAAGTTTATTTGTGTTAGAAATTTTTATAAGAAGCTTTCCACTCTCAAAAGGAATTCCAGCTTTTATTATATCATGAAGAAAGATCGAGGTCTCCCCTCTCTCAATTCCAGGTTCACTCTTACACTGATACTTCCTTCTTTCCCCCTTTCCCTGTTCCCATACTTGCTTTGCCCAGCTTACTCAAAAATCCTTAGAAAACAATCATGAACTCTCTACAAAAGCTGTACAGACAGAACTCTTAGTCCACTTGTGGTTTTAAAGGTTATTTAAAGGATTCTAGGGATGTTCTCAAGGTCTGCTCAGCCCTCTAGCATCTCAGCATTGGCCAGTAAATCCCTCTTGAAAAATAGGACACTTGGGTAGCTGTCCCTGTTGGTGGCCCAGCTTCATTTCCGTGCCCAAAATCACTGCGATTAGAGGTTCAAATTCATTTTTGGAGATTTCATTCAGACATTTCATTTGCAGAGCTCAACCAGCTTTTCTGTCCAAAGTCAAGTAGAGTTTCTCCTTTAAAAAGGGGGTTTTCATACACTATTCTTCTTACTTCTCTGCCAACTGCTAAATGATTTTTAAAATTAAAAAAACATTTTGTGAGGTGATTGGGAGTAAGTGACTTGCCCAGGGTCACACAGCTAGTAAGTGTCAGTCTGGTATGAAGCTGAATTTGAACACAGGTCCTCCTGGCTTCAGGACCAGGGCTCTATCCACTGAGCCACCTAGCTGTTCCCCCCCCCCCAAAAAAAAAAAATCTTAAAATGGCATTGATGACTATTTTTGTCTCTGGGTAGGTCATTAATTGGGTAGATTTTCAAAATCTCCACTCTTGTACCGTGTGTGTGGGAAGGGGGCGAGCACACATGCCAGTGCATACATGCACACCTGTGCACATGTGTGTGGGCACATAAGCATTGGGGTAGAGAATATAAATAGAACAGACAGAGATACAATTAAAGAAATACGCTCTCCTTCATAGACAATAACACCTAACTTTGTATAATTGTTGTTGTTTTGAGGTGATTGGGATTCAGTGATTTGTACAGGATCACACAGCTAGTATCAAATGTCTGAGGCTGGATTTGAACTCAGATGCTCTTGACACCAAGGCTGGTGCTCTATTCACTGCACCCCCTAGCTGCCCTTAATTTAATTATTTACGTTTTGAAAAGTTCGTTACATACATGAACTCATTTACTGGACGAGTCCCTTAACCTCTCAGTAACCCTTGACCACTAAGACATTATTTTTAAATTTTATTTTATGCTTTAATTAACAAGCATTTATTTTCTCTCCTTTCCACATCCTCCTCCATTGAAAATAAGAAACAAAAACAAAAAAGCTTTGTAACTAGTTCTATACATAATCAAGAAAAGTGATCCCTGCTTTGCCCGTGTGCGAAAATATCTGTCTCACTCTGCAGATTCCTCTCAGGAGATGGGTAGCGTGTTTCAGTGCTGTTTCTTTGGGATTGTTGTTGGTCATTGCATTGATCAGAGTTCTTAAATCTTTCCAAGTTGTCTTTACAATTTTGTTGTTACTATATAAATGGTTTTCCAGATTTTGCTCATTTCACTCTGCATCAGTTCATACATTTCTTCCCATGTTTCTCAAAGCCTATCCTTTCGGTCATTTCTTCCAGTACAATGGTATTCCTTTACATTCATAGAGCATAATCTATTCCTCTCTAAGACTTTAGGTTGCAGAGGAGATGCTGATATCTGTTGGCAGAAGTTACTTACCAAGGAAACAGAAGCTTTTCTTTCTCTTAGGAGATCTCTACTTCTGAACAATACAATCAAAAAATGTTCCTCACTGGTGTTATCCTATGGCGACCAGCAAGTGTTATTGTATTGTATTGTTTTGCATTTTCTATCACTAAACTAAGCTGTGAAATTCAACATTTTGCCTATCTATCCTGGGTAGTTAATGGTCAAGAAGAAGAAAAAAGTGCTAGATTTTAAATCGTAGCATGTCAGTGCTGAAAGGGACGAACAGTGAACCCACAACCCTCTCATTTTACAGAAAAGAAATCTGAGAACTTAAGAGTGACTTGTCTTTTAAAAAGGCCACCTAGTGTAGTGCCAAGAGTGCTAGAATTCAAAAGATGTAGGTTCTAATTAGGGTAGGCAGGTAAGTGTTTAACAACCAGGTTCTCCAGAAAGGGGGGAGGAATTGAGTATTTATATGCTCTTTAAAGTTTAGTCTACATCAGTAATGCTTTCTTAAGTCTAGACAACCACTGGGGAAAAATGAAATACTAAATAAAAGCTTGGGGAAAAAAGAAAAAAGAACAAAAAAAATAAGTCTAGACAACCCACAACAGAAACATCAAATTTGCCAACTTCTGAGTATACGCTTACGCTGAACATTTAACAATAGACTCTTACCAAGCAGGTCGGAACTGACTGCAGCACACACCTGACTCTAATCCTTCTTTGTCACTAATTAGCCGAGAAACTTTGGACACATCACAGGACTCCCTGAGCTGTCACGTTTTTTCCATCTACATTTGAAAGAATTGTGTTTTCTTTGGTGTTGTCAGTTTTTCTACCAACATAGATCACCACTGCTTTAGTAGATGGGTTGTTTGGCCAAAATATGTCTGTGTATGTATGTGTATATACACATATGTATTATATGCACACATATACATACATATATAAACACACATATACATATATACATATCTATATCTATATCTCTATCTATTACTATCTATGTCTCTATCTATCACTATATCTATCTCTATCTTTATATCCATATATCTGGAGGAGGTCACCTTCTGGGAATAAGCTTTTTGCCTACACTAGAGTAAAAATCCATGACCTGCAGCCCACATTCTTGGGTTGACATGAGGCTCCAATGAAATAATGTATGTCAGAACTCTTTGAAAACTGTAGAGATGGGTCAGCTAGGTGGTACAGTGGATAGAGCAGTGGCCTTGGTGTTAGGAGGATCTGAGTTCAAATTTGACCTCAGACACTTACTAGCTATGTGACCTTGGGCAAGTCACTTAACCCTGACTGCCTAAAAGAAAGAAAGAAAAGAGTAGAGAGCAATACACATATTTAAAGTGCTGGTTTTGCTGTCACCTTATCCAAAGTCCCATGATGACAAGTCAGAAACAGAATCGGGAATAGAATCCCAAGCTCCCTGACTCCCTATCCAGACTCCTTTCTAATGTGCAAGTTAGTTGCCTTCAGTTTACTACTTAGGACTGGAAGTCACACTATTATTTGTTCTGATTGTTTCTAAAGTTATACTATGACATATTTACAAGTCTATAGGAAATAGTCTTTGGTAAGAGCATGAAAACAAGGTGGCTCAGATAGGTAAGGATGGCATCCGATTAAGGGGCACGATAGTAATGTTATAGAACCAGATTAACGGGCAAGTTGGATGAATAGCTCTCATTTCCATTCCTGCTACCCTCCCACCTGCCTCCCCCCATCCTTTTTGAGCTCATCAAATGAATAAACACTATAATAACAGATTGTGTTGTCTGAGGGTAGGAAACAGATTCAGAGTGACATTTTCTTTGTGAATGGTCTGTTGCCTAGGACTTCTTTTTGGTGAAGTTAATGGTAGAAATAATCTTACAATAGGTTTTACAGTCCATTTCTGTAAGCAAGGGAGATAGAATGTTTTTTAATAACCATATAGCTATTTGATTTTTCGACTTCCTACGTGAAGACAGTGTGCATATAGATGGATATAGAATTATTTAAAATGCTGCATATAAATGAAACATTAAAAAGAGATACAGGCAGGCTAAGCTGCTCCATTATAATCTTGGGTTGTGCACAGTTCCTACCTCAAGGACACACACTCCATCCATTTCCTATCGAATGTCCTTCTTCTGAAAGGTGATCACTAAGGTTCAAGTGACATATCAGCATAGCAGGCAATTGTATAATTTATAAGACTTTTTTTAAGTAGAGGGCAAAAACTTTTTCATAAATTAAAACTCTCTTTTTCTCTCTTCTCCTCATTTGCAGATTGGCGCACTGAAAGATTACTATCACTTTTACCATAGCAGGACAATTAAAAGGTCTGTTCTCTCAAGCCGAGGAACCCACAGCTTCATTTCAATGGAACCAAAGGTAAGAAGAACCTGCTGGATGGGGACCAGAAGTCAAAACTGCTGCATTTTTCATTGGTAATGTCATAGGGATGATAGCTTCAGTGAAGTCTAATATTTCAGGAGCTGAACTGTATTATGTCTTATCTAGGGTCTTGGCTTACTAGTCAGGTGAGGGCTCAACAGTACTTTGATTTTAAGTGATATGCCTTTATCATCTAACTAAATTATGGAACCCTTAAGTTGTCCACAGAGACTGGTCCTTGTGGGGATTTATTGTGATTCTGAACCTCAGTATGCAGTTTTGTGACCTGGGCCTTTCGTTGTGTCTGTATCTTTAAGGGAAAGATGAGTGATGCTGCTTTTATAAGGGAAAACCACAAGAGTAGGGCTTGATGCAGGTCCTTATGGCAGCCTCAGGTCAACACAAAGGACCACAGTTTAGAGTCTGACATCATTGAGAACTAAGGAGTTGCTCTGTCTCATCTATATAAAAATCTCCACTATAATTTAATCGCCAGCGTTTGGTTTAAACCTGATTGCCCTGGAGGATCGCTTGCTGCTTATGTGGGGGAGACGGGCACTCTGAGGAACTAATGGATGGCAGTTGTGCCAGAGAGGCCATCTTTGACTCATCTACCTGGCCTCCCTCTCCATCCCTGTAAACAGCTCAGCCAAACATCACTGATAAAGCTGAGCAAGAAATCTTTCTCTCTCCTCATTCCCAGAATATGTGAAGAGGTTAATGGAGCATCTCATGACATTCTGCAGAGGAAGCAGGGATGGTAGTGGGGAGCAATAAAAATGTGGGGAAGAAAAGTGAATTTTTGGCAGAGAACTTCTAAGAGGAAGTTGTTGTCCTTCGTTCTCAAAGAGGACCACGACATCAGGAAGATGATGCCGGACTTGCAAGTGAACTGGGATTTAAGTGAGGCAGGGCTGTGCAAAGTCACCAGCCTCACTATCTCCTCCAGAGCCATCTGGGTCCAGTGGCAAGAGGAAGGATAGAAGTATAGAGTAGTAGGTCAGAGATTTAGGGCTGAAAGGGATCTTAGCGGTTATTGCCTAGTGTGAGGATAGGATTGAGAACCAGAAAGAGCTTTAGAGACCATCTGGTTTTAATGTCTTCACTTACAGATGAGGATATTTGGGCCCACATTTAAGTGACTTGTTCAGTGTCACACAGTCAGTGATTTATGTGGCACAGTGGAGTCAGAAATACCTTGGATTCAAATCCAGCCTCAGATATTTACTAGCTATGTGACCTTGGGCAAATCAATTAATCTTTGTTTGCCTCAGTTTCCTCATTTGTGAAATGGGAATGGTTGTTGTGAGGATCAAATGAGACAATATTTGTGAAATGCTTAGCAAAGTGTCTGACACATAGTTAAGGGCTACATGAATGTTGACTGTGATGATAATGGGGGATTTGAATCCAGCTCCTCTGACTCCAAATCCAGGCCTTTTCCTCCACCATCAGGAAGACCTGGGCTCAGATTTCACCCCGGCATTCAATATTTCTGTGGCCATGAGCAGTAACCTTATTTTTCTGAATCTGAGTGTCCTCATCTGAAATGGTGGAGGTAACAATGCCTAACATGCCTGTCTCCCAGGATTGTCGGAAGGCTTACATGAGATAATGTCCATGAAGCATTTATCATGTCAGTAATAATTATTATTATTGTTGTCTGCGAAGTTTGTTTTAAAGATTGATTTCTCAAGCATTCACACTATTTGGGGAAGGGCTAAACTAGAGAGAAGTCATTTAATTTTCCACCTATATGTGGGTAGTAAACATATGAGCAGCGGGTGGCTATACCTACTTGTCATGATTTCTCTATTTCTCTTTTTAAAAATATTAATTAATTAATTGATTGATTTTCGTTTTCAACGTTCACTTCCACAAGATTTTGAGTTCCAAATTTTCTCCCCACCCCTACCCCAAGATGACTGGTATAGGTTCTACATATACATTTATATCAAACATATTTTCACATTAGTCATGTTGTAAAGAATTAGAATCAATGGGAGGAGCCATGGGTTTCTCTATTTCTTCTGGAATATTATTTTATTAGGATAATAGCTCCTTTTCCAGTATTATTTGGACCTGATGTATCGAGTCATTTTAAAATAAGGAGGACAAGACTGTTCAGCCCAGAGGGTTGGGTTTTTTTTTCTTCAGAGAGAAGAATAATTTAAAGATTTTATTTATTAAAGTAAGACAGCCATTTTAATTAATGTGCAGATTGGGTCTGAAGCTTGGAGTCCTGCCCTCTGTTATGTGCCATGACTTGTCTTGTTTAATTTTATCCAAAATATTATGATACAATATGAATGTTTGCACAATTATGTCTCAGTGATATAAAAGACACCTTATTTTCTTCACCCAATTTTCTTGGGGTTAGAGGAGCATCTCCCAAAGATCCCAGTCAATTGAATTTTCTCACCCTTATTTCCCACATAGAATGGAATATTTCTGGAAATGCAATCTTCTAGGCCATTTCTGAATTAGCCAAATGTATGAAGCAAAGTCACATTTTTCATCTGTTGGTTAACTTTCCAAGGCCTATTTGATCTTTTGTAATTAAGATGGTTCACATTTCAGACCTCATGTACATAGGTAATGAGATTTTCATAAACAAAACACAAGTTATCTAAGAAGTTAAAAAATGAGGTGTGTAATTATATATTCTTTTCAGAATCCAGAATTTACTGGGTATGGACAGATTTCTATATTTTTTATATTCTGGGCCAGGGACGGAGAACCTGGGGCCTCGAGGCTACCTGCTTTTGGGCTTTCTAGCTTGCCTCCCCCCTTTTAAAGTGAAGTCTTATTGTGCTGGGTCTGAGTACTGAAGCTTCAAATACCTCAATTATGTTACCATAATCAAGAATTCATGGCAAATGATGGATGGTATCAGAAGGCAGGGGTTGTTACGTATAGCCCTAGGTGATACCAGTCTTCCTTTATTCTAAGACTGCCTATAAGAAAAAAGTAAAAGTAAAGGGAGTCTAGGCCTCTGGGCTGGTGTTCAGACTGGTGTCAGAGGAGGCTTCTTTATAGCAGAACAACACACGTCTGAGGAGTCTGATTGTGGCTTTCTTCAATGCCTCTCTATATTCCTGTGTGTCGTAGATGTCTCTGGGAAAGGTCTTGTGTTGAGATGTGCTTTGAATCTCTCAGTCTATAGTCAATAAACATTTATTCAGTGTCTACCATCTGCCAGGCCCCATGCTATAATCACTGGCCATGTAAATACAAAAAAAGAAAGGCAATTCTGCCATCAAGGGACTTATGATCTCATGGCAGGAAGACAAAGCATTAAAAGCTGACAATACAGACTACACTAAAGGGCCAGGCAAGGATAACCCTGTGTCATTGCAGAGTCAGTCACAGGTAGTGGTCATGGGGCCCTGGCAGATAACACTAAAATGATGGAGAACTGGTTTTCCTTCCTTCTACCTACCATCTCCAAGGGTCTCCTGGAATTAATGTGCAGAGTTATGAACCACAAGGCAATTGTCGCTTGGTTTGTGATAAAGCAGGAGTGTCCCTATTCAGGTAACTGCTAGTTCTAAATGTATTGATTGGTTAATAAACATTAATTAAGTGCCTACTGTGAACCAGGGACTGCTAAGTGGTAAGATACAAAATAAGGCAAAACACATTCAATGCCCTCAAGGTACTTGAACTCTCATGGGGAAGAAAACAAGTAAATAAATATATAGAAACAGGTCATAAATGGGATAAATAGGAAATAATTAAGAAAGGCAAGTCACTAGAATTAAAAGGGGTTGGGAAAGCCTTCCTACAGAAGATGAGGTTTTAATTGGAACTTAAAGGAAGCCAGGGAAGAAGATAGGAGGAGATGAAGAGGGAGGGAG
This sequence comes from Pseudochirops corinnae, assembly GCA_028646515.1. Lineage (NCBI taxonomy): Eukaryota > Metazoa > Chordata > Mammalia > Diprotodontia > Pseudocheiridae > Pseudochirops > Pseudochirops corinnae. Next base: position 191,707,263 of record CM053590.1, on the reverse strand, counting down.
AGCAGCAACCAGAGAAGATGCCCAAAGCTGAGAAATGTGGAGTCTCCTGTTCATGCAACAGCAAGGAGGCCCGTTCCATTAGATAGAAGAGTGTCTGTAAGGGTACAAGGTGTGAGAAGACTGGAGAGGTAGGAGGCGGCTGGGTCAGGAAGGACTTTGGGCGCCAAACAGAGCATTTTGTATTTGATCCTGGAGTGCTAGGGAGCCAGCCACTGAAGTTCATTGAGTAGGGCGGGGATAACACAATTGGACCTGTGAATTAGAAAAATCACTATAGTGGCTCAATGGAGGATGGATCAGAGTGGGGAGAGACTTGAAACAAGTAGGCCCATTAGCAGGCTCTTACAGTGGTCTAGGAGTGAGGTGATAAGACTTGTCCTAGGGTGCTGGTGGTGTCAGAGGAGAGGAGGGGGTATTCAAGATCTGTTACAAGAGTGAAATTGACAGGCCTTGGCAATCGATTGGATGATGAGGGGGGAGAGACAGAGAAGAGTTGAAGGTGACTCCTAGATTGTGAGCCCAATCTAGACCTGGCAGGGTAGGATTATGTGGAAATTGGGAGTGAGGGCAGTTGTGGGTGACTCTGTATAGGTCATTCCCTCTGACTGAGAAAGGGAGGTATAAGATAATTGGCAATACTGTCAAAGTTTGTGGACAACTCTTTCCTTTCTGTAAATGATCAATAAACTTTTTCTGGGGTGGGGGGAGAGGTCCTGCTGTATAATGGAATAGAAGAGTTTGGAAGAAGTCCTAGAAGAAGAAGAAGCCAGAAGTCTCAGTATTCCAAAGTATAGTCACAATGAGCTTGCTAGGACTGATGCATTCAACGTGGTGACACCAATTACCTGGATCCTAGATTCTGGCCGTTAGCCTGGGGACAGAGTCTTGCTAGGGAAGGGAAAGAGGCCCAGGAGGGATGGGTTGATTTACTTGGCAAGTGGTGACTCAGGTTACGGAATTTTGGGAGCTCAACAGAGGTGGTGTTTGAGATTCCGGGCCTTAGGACCTCAAGTCAATAATAAACACTGCCTAAACCAGGCTCTGTGGGGACCAGAAGTCAGTGCTCCCCAACACTCACTCTGTTATAGTAGCTGGTTAAGACCCCTAGAACACTGGGCTAACCAGTGTCTTTTTTGTCACCAAGATGACTAATGCACCTTATTAACAGGGGAGAAAAGACTCCCAGAGGATTAGACTTTTTCGGTTCAAGCCTCTATCTGAGGTTGGGAGGTCTTGAAAATGATGGTGATACAGAAATTGGCAGCTACATCTCCAGTCAGAACCTTGAAAGATGAATAATTGGAGAGGTCAGCAGGAAAAATGAACTCTTTCAAAAAAGGAATAAAAGTGTTAGATAAGGAAACACAAGGCTGCTCAAGTGTTGAGCCAGACCACAAGGCATTTGCATGTTTGTCACCACTAATTCAGTGGAGGATTAGCATTAACCCAATAGGCTAAACAAAGAGAGACCTTCTTGCAGGCCCTAACCCACTGCAAAACCAGTGGAGAGAGACAGGAAGGCCTGGTTACCTTAATCCCTTCTTGAAGGGAAGAGGGGGAATATGATCTTTAGAGGGAGGTTACTACCACTGCAATCGGGAAGGCAGAGCGATTGATTTGTAGGATAGGAAGGCATCAGCCATGGCCATTGGGCTTAATGAGGATACCAGCTCATCCCACTGAGTCTGGCTATGCATGAGAAATTGAACCTCTGGGCTGGTGTCAAGTTGTCCCATCATGCCATAATGACTGAGCTCTGTGTTTCAGAAGAAGGGAAAGAAAGAGAATAAGGTTAGTCTCTTTGTGACAGAGCAGCACAACTCAGGAAGATCTGGTTACTTGGGTATTTTTCTTGCCTTATGTTGTGTGGTTTATAAGGAAAGTATTCTGTTGAGGTCACATCAAAGGGATACATATATATGTGTATATATATATATATATATATATATATATATATGTATATATATATATATATATATATATATATATATACACACACACACATAATACACATATATCTGGGTATGCACACATAGATATTATACATGCACATAAAATATAAATTAATAGATTTATATGTGCATGTATGTATATGTGTGTGTGTGTATGTGTGTGTGTGTGTGTGCATACTCCAGGTTAAGAACTCCTATTCTGAAACAAGTCAAGTATATGTTCCTGTCCACTGGAATGGAGCCATCATGAAAAAAAAAGGTACATTTAAAAAATAATGTGGAGTGGAGTGATACAGAGAGGAATTGTGGGATTCCTTGGTGGGAGCCTGGGAAGCATGGAATTTTAAAAAATCCCAAAGTGTTTTTTTGTTTTCAGTCTACGGGAAGAGTAAGTCCACCCTTACCCTGCAGGAAACTCACACAATGAACATTTCACTGACTGGGTGGTTACTCACTTCAGTTAATGCCATGGCTCCTGGCCTTTTTTTTTTTTTTAGATCCTGCCTGGGTATATTTAGAGTTCTCTAAATAAATTTGGAGCAGCAACAGTGTAATAACAGCAACCAAAAAAACCAAAACAAAACCACCTTGGGGTCCTGCGGTCAGATATACCATATGAGCGAAATGACCGAAAATAAGCATTACTCTGTGTTAACTCTGTGTTTTGAAATGGCACGGACTAGCAGCATCCTGAGACAGCATTACTATGCTGTAATAACACAGAGGAATTCGAGAGCCTGGTGGCCTTGCAGCAGCCTGGCAGAGGCTCTATGCTGCAGGCTCTGGGGACTTTATTTATTATTTGCATTTCATAGGCTTTTAAAAAACTTTTTGGTTCTTTTGCCCTCTTTTTGCTTACTCACCCTCACCTCAAACAAAACAAGCTGGACTACAGCTGCTAAAGTGAATTAATATTAACTGTTCTCCATAAATCTTTACTGAATTTAGGCAAGGGGCTATCTGAAGGACTATGGATTTCCATGAAGTAGAAACACCTTTATGGCAACAGGTCTAGTGCCTGACTAGGAATGCATACTGATATTTTAATAAGAGGGTACCTTATATTTTTAAATTCCCAGACCATTTTATAAAAGTTTGATTAAAGCATGCTGTGATTTGAATGGGTAGAATCTTTGATTTTTCATTTTAGATAAATCTAATTTGAAAACCACCAGTATCCATGGTCTAGTAGATTGATAAAACCACATAGTAGCTATTACTAATTTCTTAGATTTATGTAGAACTTTCTCTGAATGCTTGAGATTTCTTCACTTCATTTTCTTCAGTGTAAAACTTTGAAGCAAAGGATGTATAAAAATGAGCCTCCTTTATTACTGATGGAAATGGACTGAATGACTGACTACACTTGTCAACAACAACAAAACCTATAATAATAGGATTCAAGAAATTCATTTGAGGCGAGGAGGGTGGGCAGCTGTCTGAGTGAGTCACCAGAGAACATCTGTAAAAGTATTATGAATTAGTAACCTGAGCTAGGAAAGCATGATCACATGACCTGGTCCCATCAATCATCTTTGCTATCCAAGTGAGCTGAGAACTAGAGCCATTTCTAGACATTCCCAATGCAAATGGAACCTCTTCCATGAATCCTACTCTGATTCTCCTATTAATACAAATGTTCCTCTCTGCTATCCTTGGATTATGGTTTATATTTGACTTATACATCTACTATGAATACTGTATTGTATTAATTTATATATGCTATATTTCTCTCATTGAACTGTAAGTTCCATGAGCCACAGCGGGGACCCAATTAGCACAAATGAAAAATCTCATTCAGTAGTCACATTATTGAAATTCATACTGTCTCTTTCAACTGGGCTGGAACCAATGACAATCCTTCACATAATTATAACTTCAAATAGTGAAAATTCAAATACATGTGACTACTTCAGTGGATTTCATTGTTCACACTAATTAGGATCTACCTGTAGTTCTTACCTGTACTTCCTCTAGTGCCCAACACTCTGTCCTGTACATTGTAAATGCTTAATAAATGTTTGCTTCACTGGTTGAAGGAACTAAGAAATTGGTTTGTGGAGATCATCAGGGATCATTGGGTTAAAGCAGGAAATGACTTTGAGTTCCAGTCCTACTCATTTGACATTTGAGGAAATGGAGACCCAGAAAGGCTAGATTCCAAAGGTCATGCAGTTGCCAGTCCAACTTCCGTATTGTACCTACAAGAAAACTTTGGCCCAAAGGTGTTAAATGCTCTACCCAGTGGAAGCTTGTGGCAGAGGTGGGGATAGATCCTATGTCTCCTGGCTCTAAGAGCTAGTGGTCTATTGCACTGAATTTGGAATATCTAGGGTTGAAATCCTAATCTTCCACTCCAAGGGCAACTCCCTTAATGTCTGTGGCCTTCTATAAAATGAGAGAATTGGCTTTTTTAGATATAAATCTATGATTTTGTATTGTAGTCCCAGATAGAATGTGAGAATACAAGAGAAGTACAAAGCTCAGAAGAGGGGCTGAGAAGATGTGGCTTGAGCCAGGCCTTGAAAGATGAATAGGAAAAAACTTTTAAGTCAAGAATTGGCAGCCTCTGACAGCTGATTTTTATCATCACAGTGGCCAGGTTGTGGAGAGAAGCACAAGAGCATCCAAATGTGGCAGCTGAGCCCACCTTAGAGAGAAGAACACATGACTGGAATCTGAGGACGTGGGTTCAAATCCAGTCTCTGATGTTTACTCCCTATTTGACAGTGGGCACGTTGCTTAAACTCCTGACTCAGTTTCCCCAACTAAAAATGAAGGGATTGGACTAGACAACCACTGAGAGTTTTTCCATCTCAAGGACTATGATCCTGTAATCTTCCCTTCCCTGCTTTTCCTGATTCAGATCCCAACATCAGATTTTGGACTAATCCTGGAGTGTTCTCCATTAGGTTATGAATATCCTTCATCCACACATCTTCATACCAGCAGTGAATAAGTGAAAACCCCCTTGGGAAGATAGCCAGCCCTTGCTTTAAGTCTTTATCAGATAATACTGTAGCAGAAATAAATTTGGATTGTGGTGGGGAGAGGGGGCTTAAAAAAAGAGAGAGATGAAGGCATTAAGTACACCTCATCGACTTCACCTCATTGCCAAAGGCTATCTCTGACTTATTTTTAGTCCTTAATGACCTGACCTAGCTGTGTGGCCAGAGTGTGGTCTCACTCTATGCTTTAGTTTTTAAATTTAAATGGAGATGCTTCATGGGAGTAAATGATTGATAGAATCATCCTACAAGTTAGAAGAAGGTGCTGTTGCCAGAGATTGAAGAGCAAAGGGGCACATGTCCTCCCTCTTCAGCAACAGAGAAGCTTATGGTATCCCAGAAAAGGTTCCTCCCTCTTCTCTGCACCAAGAACTACCAACCCCGTCCCCCCCCCCCCCCCCAAATTCTTATGCCCAAGGCAAGAACCACAGGCTTTAAAATCAGCTTTTAAAAGACAGAGCCTGTTGGGAGGGGGCAGGGAGAGACCTTAGAATATGGGCCATAAGGACTCATGAGCAGAGACCTTGCAAACCTCCCTCATGAGGCTTCTGGGGAAGACACTGCTAGGGAAGAGAGCAAAGCCAGGAGGAGGTCACCTGATGTACAGCCTCAGGAGTCAGAGGGAAAGAAGGTTAGTTTCCAATTTTAACTAACTAGGTACTAAATTTGGTTATTTTTATTTGCTGAAGAAGTACAAATGCTTTAAAAAAATTTTTAAATTTAAACACCCTGGGACCAAGGCCTGATTGTCCTACCCTGGTTATAGCCCTGGTTTCACCCCAGGTGAAAAAAAGTAGGAATACCCAGGGAATGGAAGAAAGCTGGGCAAAACCGAAGCAGTCAAAAGTGCCTGATGAAAGAAGAAAAGATCATACTGATTCACGTATTCGTAATCACTGATTCAGCAGCGCCCACGATAAATAAGGAAATAAGACAAGGGGTTTGGAAGCACTAGTCAGACATGGCTGGTTTGTAAGTGAGCTCCTGTGATCTTCCTCCATTCCTCAAAGTCCCTTCTCCCACCCTCAATTAGCCCCCAAGTACAGAAGTCACTAACTACTACTTCATTACTAGCTAACCCTTTTCTCTTTCTGGTTCTCCCGTATCCCTCTCCCTCCCTTGTTTGCCCTCCAATGGCCCTCGTGTGCATTGCTCAGCAGGACTGATAACAGTCCAGGTTAAGGAGGTTGCTGACCCATGACTTAGTAATCAGATCTGAGTTTAATCGTAACAATACCTGATTCTCTGTAAGTCATAAATGATAAACAAGGGTCAAGGGACAGAACTTGGGTTGGGTGCTGATTAAAATGCATAGAGAATGATACCGAGTCTCACAACTGATTATTATCAAGGATTGTGGAATCTCCAAAAGTTGCTTATGATAGTCCACCATCATATGTGATAGAAGGCCCTTCCCAGGAGTTATATATAGCCTTTAAAAAGAACACAAAGACTTCTGGTCATATAAAGAACTGAGCCCAGGAATCAGATAATTAAAATGGTTCAGAGGGGGAAAAATCAGTTAGGCATTGGTTGTATTTTGAGTAATAGGCAGATGTTAATTTTATTTTAATAATTTAAAAATCTGACCTTCATGTTGTAATTACTCTCTGATTCGGTTGTTTTTTGCCCTCATGTATTTCTTTCTATGAAACTAACAAAAATATTCACATACCCTCTTCTGCTACCTGGCATTGGAGAGGGTGGATAGAAAACAAGAATTCGGCGGTGAAGGAAGGGGGACAAAGAGGTTCTTGTGGTTTCCCCCATCTTCTTGATATTGCCTCAAAAATTCTTAAAACTATAGGGGTACTGGGACAGGACTTTAATCTGGAGTGGACCCTTCAATTTTATGTGATTGAAGGACAGGAAGGGCAGATATTGAAAAAGAGAGTACTCTTACTTGAAGACATTGGCTAGCATTGAAATCAGCTTGGGTACCACTGTTTGGGGGGGGATGTTTGGGGAAGAAGAAGACATGGGGATGGATGGTTGTAAGTGAGATTTTCATTGATGTTGGTGCATGGGATGAGTGAAAACTTCTCAATTTGGGGTAGTTAACTTTTCAAATTGCTTCTGTCAATCACTTTTATCTTTCTTTGTCTGTTTTCCCCCCTTGGTGGGACCCTCCCCATATCTTTTCTTGCTGTCCCAGTTGGGGAAGTATTTGGTGAAGTATGCCTCTCCACCAATGAGAGGGGAAACAGTCGGGGAGGGGTCTTGACTAAGTTAGGTTATAAATTCCAGCACTATCTTTTGTAACT
>CM053590.1:191649724-191699539 GCA_028646515.1 Pseudochirops corinnae | reverse complement strand
GCCTCTTCTCCATGATGAGTCATGGGGAAGACCGCCCTCTTCTCCCAGGGAAGAGAATAAAGTCCTGTTCTTATCCTAAGAGATCTCTGTGTTTATTTCTTTTCACTAAATTAAGGATGAAGGATATTTTTCATCCCAAACATTGGGAATGGTCTATGAAGAAACGCTCTACATAAATGCAAATTGCTCTGAAGTTTGTAGTCTTAAAGTTTCCTGGAAGCATCCAGAAGACAGCTGACAGGCCCAGGTCACACAATTAATTTATATCAGGGTTCAGATGAGCCAGGTCTTTCTGACTCCTAAGAACATTCTCACATTATGCCATACTGCTTCTCATACAATTCTAAGTAACACTCCTAGGAAGTTTGGCTAGGCAAGATATATACATCTGCCCAACCTGGACTCAGGAGAACCCTTCCCTAATGGAGATATGCAAAACTTTCTTTATTTGTACTTATACACAGAGGAAGTGAGTGGCTTTCTCTAGAAACCATCATGGGATGCTGGGAGGAAAGTTTAAGAAGGGACCCAACTCCCTAAGAGATCTGACCATTCCTCAATTGATAAATGGTTAAAGGATACGAAAAGGCAGTTTTCAGAGGAAGAAACTCAAGATACTGACAACCATATGAAAAAAAAAATACCCTGAATCACTAATAATTAGTTAAGTGCAAATTAAAATAACTCTGAGGTTTTATCTCATACTCATCCAATTGGGAAAGTTAATTAGAAAAAAAGAAGGAAAGTGACAAATGGTGGTAGAGCTATGGGAAAACAGGTACATCAGTATGCCATTGGTAGAACTGTGAACTAGTCCAGCCATCCTGAAAAGTAGTTTGGAACTATGCCCCAGAAGCTATTAAACTGTGAATACATTTTGATCCAGAGGTACCACTCCTAGGTCTATATCCCAAAGGGAACAAAGGAAGAGGAAAAGGACCCATATGCACAAAAATATTTACAGTGTTTCTTTTTGTGGTGGCAAAAATTGGAAACTGAGGGGATTCCCAACACTTGAGGAATAGCTGAACAAGTTATGGTATATGAATATGATGGAATGCTATTGTGCTCTCAGAAATGATAAAAGACATAGTTTTAGAGAAACCTGGGAAGACATGTATGAACTGATGCAGAGTGAAGTGAGCAGAGCCAGGAGAACAATTTATAAAACAATTTTGTAAGGACAAACAACTTTGAAACCCTTATCAACACAATGACCATCCATAATTCCAGAAGCCTCATGATGAAACATGCTACCCACCTACTAGTAGCTGGGTGATGGAGTCAGAGTGCACTTTGAGACATATTTTTTAAAAAAAATCAGTGTAAGAACTTGTTTTGCTTAATAGGGGTTTTATTTTTCTTTGTTTCTCAATTTGGGAGGGGGTGAGGAAGAGATTGCAGATCAGAAAAATAAAATAAAATTTAATTAAAATAAAATACAAATGGGGGTAGCTAGATGGCACAATGTCTAGAGCACTGACATTGGAGTCAGGAGGTCCTGAATTCAAATGCAGCCTCAGATGCTTGACACTTACTATCTGTGTGACCCTGGGCAAGTCACTTTATGCCTTGCCCCTCCCCTCCAAAAAATTAGAGATGTGGCCACCTTGTTAGGAAAACTGAAACCCGGAGAAATGAAATAATTTTTTCTATAAGTCAAAGCTAAAAGTAAAGAGTGATAGCCAGGAATTTTAATTTTCAGCAAGTATTTTTTCCCAAAAGGTAATAAAATGAAAACTATCAAACGGAGTAACATAAGATGCTAAAATTCTACCTACTGTGATAAGCCTTTCCTGAGTCTTCTTAATGCTAGTGACTTCCCTCATTGGCAATTTGTGTCATATTTGCACAGTCATTTGCATTCTGTCTTTCCCCGTTAAATCCTGATTTCCTTGAGAGCAGGGACTGGTTTTGTTTTTGTTTTTGTCTTTTTGCCTTTCTTTGTTTCCTTAGAACTTAGCACAATGCTTGGTACATAACAGGGCACTTGATGAATCCTAGTTGATTTGACAGAGCTGGAAGGGACAGTAGAGAGGTCAGTCTCCTCATTTTTACCGGTGAGGAAGGTGAGTCCTTGAGAGATTACATGACCTGTCTAAAATGAGACAGTTAGCAGCACCACTGAGATTAAAGCTCACAATTGTTGATGTCCAGGACAGTGGTCTCCCTTGACGCTATCCTGCTTCTATGTCTCTAGTTTTCCTGGCTTTTACCTTTCCATTTACCTGCTAAACAAAGAAACTCATTGTGAAGATTTGAGGGTTATGAATAGTAGTGGTAAAAAAAAAAAAAAAGGAGTCTGTACTGTATCCTTAGCAGCATCATAATCTACTTCCTTGGTCTTCACATCTTTCTTCACGGAACTCATTTTGGGGGATGTGATTAGGTATGTCCTAATCAGTGTCTATAGTTAGTATTAACTGATAGGAACAGGTTCAGGAGAGAGGTCTCTTGAAGCAATATGAGATTGGATTACTCTAAAGCAGTGGTTCTCAACCTTCCTAATGCTGCAACCCTGTAATACAGTTCCTCATGTTGTGGTGACCCCCAACCATAAAATTATTTTTGTTGCTTCTTCTTAACTGTAATTTTACTACTGTTATGAATCATAATGTAAATATCTGATATGCAGGATGTATTTTCATTGTTAAAAATTGAACATCACCCACAGGTTGAGAACCACTGCTCTAAAGGGTCAAAGATTTGACATAAGCTCCAGAGAAGAAAACACCATGAATCATCAGTAGAGCATACCTTGCCTGACACAAATTTGACTACAAAGTGTGTCAGAAAGTTGTTTTTAATCCCTAGTCAGTCGATTTCAGTAACTTTGGGGCACGTGACCTTGGACAAGTCCATTTCTCTAAATCTGATTGACTGGACAGACATTCTGAAAGAGTCTCAGTTCAGAGAATCAAGTATGTATGTATGCATGTATGTGTGTATGTGTGCGTGCATACATGCATGCATGTAGTATAGTGTATGTGTGTCTGTACACATATATACACATACATACAATATGTGTGTACATGTATGTATATACTTTCAGACTTGATTTTCCCTTGGAACCAAGGAATCAGGGAACCTCCCTATTCACGTTTGCCATGTTTTCGAGTCTGTGGTTGGGAAAACCCCCCAGAGAAGCTGGCATACCACCATACTTGCTGTGTAATTTAGAAATTTGGAGCTCAAAATACCACACTGTTTGACTTTTTAAAAAAAGTTAAGTCATAGGGGAAAAAAAATTATATAACCCACATCTTTTCAAGAGGCCACAGTATGGTGTTTTGTTTTTTAGTGCTTGGTGGATACAATCACTCCAGTTTTACTTGTAAAATACCCAGTACATATGGCCAAAGAAACAGGAGAAATTAAGTGTAGTTCATTGTTAGGATGAATGGGCATGAAAAGCATTGTTCAGTTGCGTATCTCCTGTGAAATCTCTGCTCCATAAAACATTATGCTGTCTGGGTTTTTAGTTTTAGCTTTGTTGCCTTGAGAGTCATTTCACCATTTAGCTTTCATGGTTCAAATTTCAGTCTTAGAGCTTTTTTTTTTCCAAGTGAGTAAGGGACATTTTTCACTTCAAAAACAGGAAAATATTTGAATTTCCACATTGCTTTTCAGAGGCTAGATTCAATACAATTCATTAAACTGATGAAGTGAGCTAAGTGCTGGTGGTCCAAAGTGGGGGTGTGGGGATTCCAACAGAGTTCCTGTCATAAAATAAAAAATAAAAAATTTTATTGGGATTATATACCATGTGCACAGATAAGTAAATAGAAAAGATATACAAAATAATTTCTTTAAAAAAAAAAGAAATTTAAAGAGCAAAATTGCACTGCTGTGGAAGCCACCATTCTGTCCTGAACATTAAAGGATGTACGTATGGGTGATACTTTCATGGGGAGAAAGGGAGAGAGAATGGGCTAGGAAAGAGGGACCAGAAAGGGAAGAGACAGTAGCAACTACCCATAAATATTTCATCCTGTTGCTATATAGCAGTGGTTCTTCCAGTTCAAATTGCTTAACAGTAATTCAGGTTGATACAGGGTCTAGTTAGCTGAGAAGCTGGTGAAGGGATAGATTTCACCTCGGGCTTGTGGTTTTGTTTTGGCAAGGATTCTAGTGCAAAATTTGAGAAGCCACAGCCCTGGACACCTGCCATTTGGAAAGGAGAACCTGCTTGTCTCTTCTTGCGGGGCGCATTTTGTTCAAACAAAGACAACGTTTGGGGACTTTGTTAGTCTGCCCAGGGCGTGTGCATGAGCTTCTAAGAAGGAGAGGGAAAAGATAGAAAGTCTTAGCTTTTGATAATTTGAACTACATCATAGGCAGAGCTATAAGGAGGCTCAGAGGCCATTTATTTCACTCTCTTCTCCCAATTTTACAGATGAGAAAACTGAGGCCCTTCCTACCTTCGCCATCTTTTCCCATCAGTCACTCTGATTCAGTAACAGGCCGTGGCCTCCTTTCTGTTCATCACACACAATGTGGACTGACCCCCATGACTAGAACTTTCTTCCTCCTCATTTCCATCGCCTGTCTCCCTTAGCTCCCTTCAAGTCCTGGCTAAAAGGTTTGCCCTTAAAGCTAGCACCTTCCCTTTGTTAATGATTTTCAGTTTATCCGATCTATCCATTGTTTGTACATAGTTTTTTGCATGTTGACTTTTCCATTTGACTCTCGGATCCTCGAGATTGTGATTTTTTCTTTTTGGCCTTTCTCTGTGTCTCCAGTGCTTACGATGGTGCTTCCCCCATAATAGACCCTCAATAAAAGCTTATTGGTTTGATGGGACACAAATAACAAAATGGCACAATTTGAATCCTGATCCTCCTTCCATTATATAGTACTCCCTCCAACCTTAGTAGGAGAAAAAGAAGAGTCTGACATTTCTTATTGTTTATGGAGAGGAGAAAAGAGAAAGACAGGATTCTACTCTAAAACGTAACTAAAGTTCTATTTTTTTTCTTGTCTTTTAATATTTCCATCAGAAATGCTTTGGACCTTGAGTTTTTAGAGCCTCAGGGAGAGGAGAGTGTGAACATAGGAATGTTTATTTTCACTCTTGGCAGCTGAAGGTATTAAGCTGATAAACGGCATCAGAAAGCAGAAAGATTCTGTTGACTAGCTTAGCAGGCTAGTTATTGATACTTGTCAGCAAGGCCAGGAATCCTACTGGCCCTTGGAAGACAAAGAAATTTTCAAATTTAGGTAACATTTAAGCTAAAAGAAACTGCCCTGTTCATTTTCTACCCAAGTGACTTATGGAACTACCAGAAATATGAATCATTCATCTTCCCGGCCCCGTTCTTGTCCAAGTTAGGTTTTCTGGTCATTTCTATGCTAAATTTATGTCAATGACCTGCCTTTCATTTTTTCCCCCATATTTCAATTTCTTTATTTATGTCAGTTTTCAACATTCACTTCCACAAGATTTTGAGTTCCAAATTTTCTCCTCTTACCTATGTGTGTTGCCTGTGAACTTACTAGGGCCCTGGTGGTCACTGGACCATATGGGAGGGAGGGCGGTGAGCAGAGATGCATCCTTGACATGCCTGCCTCCCCCACTCCAGCATTACTCAAAGTTGGTGAAGAACGGGCGCCAACAATGCTGTGGGGTCCTTTCAGTTTTGTCCGACTCCGTGATTCCATCTGGGGTCTTCTTGGCAAAGACACTGGAGTGGTTTGCTGTTTTCTTATTATACAGATCATTGGGATTAGTACAAACCTAGCGCGTGGCCGATGCCCTGGCTCCTGTCTAGATCAAATGTCTTTCTAACTACAGCTTTTAATACTTAAAAAAAAAAGCCATAACCTCAAAACAAGATTCCTGAGGTCTATAATATTAGAGAAAAAGAGTAGAAATTTGGGGTGTTTTGCTTTGGATGGAAGGCGAGTTAAGGGAGGCAAAGAAAATAAGAATCCACAGTGACATCATATAGGCGGACTACACACAACCATTGCGATGCATGTCCTTCACCTGACCCCCATCTTAGCCTGAAATGCTTTGGTTCAGGGCCTCTTTTAGGCCAAGTCACCTCATGATATGTTGCCTGGTTACATAGCCTAGGAAAGCACTGTCTGTAAACACGCCACTTGAACTACTGAGACAAAGGTTATCATTTAAATTCATTGCCGGCTGCTTTTTTTTCCTGGAAAGTAGTTTAAAAGTGTTTTTGACTCTAGATGCATTATTATTACTGTCTAGTTTACATGGGAACAATTACACACTATTTCCAAGTCATCCAGAGTGTTCTGCCTTCTGGGTTTTTATTCTCACTCACATATAATAAAGGCTATCACTGATTGTGTGATTTAGAGAAATAAAACTTGACAGGTGTTAGACCAGATCCCTGTCCCCTCCTCTCCCCCCCCATACTGCAATTTGTTCATTTTTTTTTCCAGACTAATATATGATCAGATATGCACGTCTTTGTGAAAAGAAGCAAAGGTTGAGATAGTAGTAAGCAGATAGGTCAGGGCTGGAAATCTGAATCAAACATATGATTGGAATCTGAGACCACTGTGGGTCTCATTTGCTTGCATTCCAGATGCAAAAGTAGGATTTTATTAATTCAACTCAGCAAGCATCTAAGTAAGCATTTTGTCTTGCCAGACACTATACCACGTACTAGAATACCAAGACAAAAAAAAATCTCACAGTCCTTGCCCGTATGGAACTTCCATTTCTTTCATTTCATGCAAATATAGATATAGATATAGATATAGATTAGATATAAATATAGATATAGATATAGATATATATTTTTTTTTGAGAGAAGCACCAACACCTGTGGGGATGGTATTAAAGAAAAGGTTTAATATAAGATGTCATACCTGAATTAGGCCTTAGGAGGAGCTTCCAAAAGGCAATGGTGATGGAAGAGCTTTCAGGGTAAGGGGGACAGCCTCTGCCAAAGTGTCTAGGGGGTAGATGAATGTCATGTACAGGGAATTATTTTCAGCAGAATTTAGGGGTTATTCAAAATATTTTCTACAGAATTTCCCCCTTTTGGTGGTATCATTAGTGATCTGAATACCTTCACTAGGTTTTAATAATCTTCAATTTTCATTTTCAAATTGGGTTATAATTGGATTCTTGGCTAGAGCAAAAATGTAGCTCTTTCAATCTTGGTACCAACTGCTGCATGCTCACAAACACATTGATCATCCAGAATGAAGGCCTGTGATCTTCCAAGATATATTTGATAATATCTGATAGAAGTACCCTGCTTGCAACTCCCTTGTTTAGGTTTTAGATATGAATTCTGGCACCAGATCAGCCTGAGTACAGATGGATTTGCATACCTCATCCTTCCCAACATGGAAATGCAGACTCTGGGTGTGCTTTAAAAATCTCTTTGCACATTTGGAAAATGTTTGTTTCAGTGCCATGCCAAATTTCACTTGAGCTCCTATCAGATGCATGGGGATAATAAAGTGACTCCTAATTTCTCATACAGCGAAACTCATCTAGGAGAACACTTACTGGAAAGGGCATTTGCTTCAAAGACCACGTTTTCTTTCATGTATTTTAAGCTACTTCAATTTGAAGACAGCCAGTCAAATTAGAATGTTTTTAGATGAAGTAGTGGTTGGTCTCCTTTCATCCAGCTTATACTGGATTTAGCTGTTTGTTATACTCTTGTAAAAAAAATAAGTTAAAATATATGCCTCCTTTTAAAAAAATGTGAACAGCTGAATTTATAAATCATGTTAGCTAATAGTGGTTTGTTTATTTTTTTTTCAATTTATTGATCATCAATTCTTGACCTTATAATTGAGGATATCTTTCTTATATAAGGTCAGAATAGAAGAGTGATTCATTATAGATGGAGAGAGCCTCAAAGATGACTTTGTATGACCATATTATTCACTCCTGTGATGATTGCATCAAACCATAAGACCTTATAGGGCTTCCTCAATGAGCCGTAATTGGTCTCACAATATATATTAGAAAACCTAAATGGATGAAAAATTTGTGTCCCTAGACTATGACATTTATTGGATGCTCAGTTCATTGAGTCCTTAATTAAATCTATTTGAGATAGTGGTTGCAGTTAGAAATGGGAAGTGAGTTAGGTCCAGAATTGAATAGGAGGAGAAATGGACTGGATTAAATTTGGGAAATTATGCAGTACTTGTAGCAATCTCTGGTACACAGATCCATCTTTCTAAAACAAATGTTCTCCAAATGGTGATATAAATATTTGTGAATCATGGACCATCATAGTCTTCAAGGAATTAAACTAGTATATGATCCAAAGGACAATGGAGAAATATTCATATTGTCATCAAGTGAACTTTAGCGTATTTCTGATACTCAAGAAGTGGGTTATGGAATTATTTTTGAAGAAATATAAAACTAGAAAAGATCACTTGGCTATATAATGAGATGAAGGGCTCAAAGAAGGACAGTCAGAATGGCACCCACAAAGTGTTTACAAGATTCATATGAATGTCTCTATCACATTGGATCAACCATCTGAGGAGGAAGGGAAAGAGAAGGCATAGCTCCAGGTTGATATTCTTTTAATTAATTAAATTGAACCATAGGAGCATATTCAATGAAATATTATAAGATGGGAAAAAGGGAATGCAGGGAAAATTTAATTTTCAATGTTTGTATACAAAAGGGAACTTACCTCCGGTCCCATGTAAGATTATGAAGTAATGCTCTCTAACAAGAGAGGTCCTCTTCCTTTGTTCCATCTCCCTTTGGTGTTTGTGCCTTCCTCCAGTGCTTCCTCAGTTTGAGTGCACACCTGTTTCTCTTGAGAGCAACACACGCTCTCCAATCCTTCATTCACACTCAAGGGTGGGTAATGGATAACCACTTTAAGTGTTTGCTTCCTAGGGGTATTTGTATTTTGTCATGGATCAAAGAATTTTTTTTTTAAAGTTTTAAAACCTTTCATTTTTTACACCCTCATAATTTCCTCTTACATTGCATCACTGTCCCTTACCTTCCCTTGTATCAATGAAAGAGAGTTAAGCACAGCAATCACCTGTGACGTGGAGGATCAAAACCTTTAGCTAAAAGAATAAAATTCTAATGGTAGGATTTCAGGCATCACTCACTGTTCTTGGGGAAAGTTTTTTTATTTTTTGGGTAGGGATTTTTTGTTTTGTTTTGTTTTGGTTTTTTTGAGGGTGTGAGGTGAAAACAGGGTCAGGAAGTGTCTGGATCTTTCAGATGCCACTTAAGGTCATCAGCTATTTTGCCTCTCCATATGTTTAATCTTGTCTCTGAAACAATCATATAAATATATGGTAATAGTCTGAACAAGGTGACATGGTCTGGGAGGATAGTGGGAAGAACAACATATCTTAAAACCATAAATGATTACCCAAAGCCAGGATTCAAACTCAGGACTTCTAACTTTAGATCACATTACTTCCCAAAGATGAGGCAGAATTATTAGCATCCCAGAAATGTGCATTACACTCAGGTTTTTCAGGAAACCATTGATTGGAAAAAGCTATGTGCTTTGAAAAAAAAAAAGAAGTACATGTTTCCTATGATTAAAAAGAAAAAAAAAAAAGATCTATACCAGCAAAACAACATGCTCTGGTTGATGAAGTTCTGACTTTAGAGATTGGTGAGTTGGGTTCTGTTCTTGGCTCTATGAGGATGACTTTGTGGGTGGCCTTATTTGTGTCTGGCAGCCCCTCTGTGCCTTGGTTTCTCCATCTGTTTTAACTGCAAAGATTGTAAAATGCTTGTAGATCACAGAATGGAATGTGCCGTGTAAACAAAAATCAGTGTTGTTAAAATAAAATAGCAAATTAGTGACTCTAGTTTCTATTTGTTATCTTTGATGACTCCTGGAAACGCGAAATTATTACTAGAAAGGAATGAAAGAAATCACCTTGATAATTTCCTTCAGAAATAGAATTTTTAAATTTTTGTTTTACTCGTAATAGTCACTGGTTGAGAAACACAGCATTGCCTCTGTTTCCATGTCTTTATATGCCTAAAACCTAGTATCCTCATAATTGGTCTGCTTGTTAATAACTCAAGGCTTCTAAGCTCTTCTCCTACTGTTTTTTTAAACGAACAAAAATTCTGATTCTCAAGTTCTCATTTTTAATTTATAATATCCTTTTAAAATTCATTCCAGTAACAATATTAGCATTAACTATTGGGCAAGAAATGGAAATTCGGGTGAGGGTTTGAACTGGCTTGTTTCCTAATTGGTGTAACAAATGGTTTGAATATTAGGAGAAAAAAAAAGTTAAACCTTTGAATTGAGTCTGAATATTCAGTAGGATAAACGACTTTGCTTAGAAAGAATGCTTTATCTCATTCCTAGCCTTAGAACCCAGACCTTGACTATGACTGAACCTAATTGTGGGTTCTGTTTGCCCAGCTCTTAGTATTAAGCACTGTTTCTTTACATCCCAAGACATCACCAGAATCAATCCAGCTTCAGGTGGTTTACTGGATCATTCCAGAGTTGAAGATACTATAGAACAGCCCTTGCCCAGCCCTGTCATCCCAGCTCAATTAGGACTGCACTCCAGAGGTGGGGTCAAAGGCAAAGTTCACCAGAATATTTTACTCCATGTACTTTCAGTGATTAATCGCATGGTTAACAAACAAGGAGTATTTCCTGAATGCTAGCCTTGTACAAAGCAATTTCGAGACGTGCTAGTCGGTATGTGACGTGCTATTCCTTGCAAAAGTTGATGATGATAATGCCGACTCAGCATCAATGGAATGTGATTTTTGAGTTTCTTTCCAGTAAAGGTAAGAAAGAATTTACCCTAAACCATCCACTGTCCAGGTTTGTCTGCAAACATCAGCAAATATTTGTAGGCTGGAGAAATGAGGATGAGAGTGAATCTTTGGCTGTGGAATAGAATTTTTCTTTTGTGGTAAGCTGATCCATATGGGAGTCCAAATACAGTGTGGTCTTATTAGGAGCTGGCTGAACTAACCAGCCTAGACTTGGAAAAAGCCGGCTTTAGGGAAGCAAGATGAGACCAGAGCAGGGTTTCCTAAGCTTTCTTGTGTCATGGACCCATCTTCCAGGTTGATGAAGCCTATGAATCTCTTCTCAAGATAAGGTTTTTCAGCATATAAATTAAATTTGGAGGATTACAAAGGAAATCAGTGAAATAGTTCTCAACAAAAAAGTTCACAGATCCCAGGTTAAGAATCCCTGGATTAGAGCAAAAACTAGAGCAAAAAAATCCCCAAACAAACAAACACATACATATACATATACCCCAAAACTGTACTTGATAAATTCTCTTTTATGTTCCACCTCATCAGATCTCCAGTCTTAAGAATCAAGGGAACAATTGTCATTTTCTAGTAAGAAAGAATCCAAGGCCTAATTTTTAAGAGTAGGGGTGCTCTGGGAAATATTAAACAACCTGCTATCTACTCTCTGGGAAAATAAATACAGAACGAATACAAAAAAGACACACTCTGGAGTTTATCTGCACTTGTAACATTTTTCCCCATCACTTTCTTAAATCTAGTCAATCAACAAAAGAACGAATCCAACCATGATTTGTAGCATCTGCTGATTTCTGAAGTGTAAATGATCATGTTGAAAAGTTAGTAAGCAGTTCTCCAGTATGAGCTGGCTCCAGCACCCTGGTGGCTAAAGGCATGGTCAGCTTGGGAACAACTGACGGTTGATCATCCCAATGATCCAAATTTCCTAAAAGGTATTCATTCACCTTTGAGCTGATCTCTTGTAGTCAAAACAATTGACCTCTTAAGGACCTTTGGGAGAAGAAATATGTCCAGCAAGTGAAAGAAGAAAGAAATCAAAACAAACATTTTTGAGAAGAGATAAATGATAATGTTCAGGCTAAAATGCAAATTTAGTTGTGGAAAAAAACCCTTATTATGAAGTAGAGAAAATACCAGAAAGAAGAAAATCTTAAAACCCAAAGAAGCCAATTAGTTGCCTTTGGTCAATTCAAAGTTAGTTATGTTTGTTTTGTACATCCAAGAGTTCTGTTTATTGTTATATCCCAAAGTTTCATTTGCATCAAAAGAGGAGAAGCATAATTCAGACTGAATCAGAGTTGTCTCACTACTACTAACCATGCACAGCTTCACCAGCTTAGCCTTGCTCACTTTGTATGAAGAGACTCCTGGAGTACATTTTGGGTCATTTTCTGACTGATCACAGATTTAGAGTTGGGAGGCCCCATGTAAATCATGTAATCGAGTCTAGTCTACCGGCTTCACTTTACAGAGGAAACAGCTGAGGACCAGAAAGCTTGTGACTTGTTTCAGGTCACACCAAGAGTAATAAGTGGCAGAATCAGGATTTGAATACAGTTCTTCTGATTCTAAATCCAGAGTTCTTTGCACTGCACCAAAACCAGAGAAGGATGTGCATTGTGATATCCTGGCAGGAGAGCAAAAGAAGAGACGGCAATCTGGGAGAAACTAATAGTACAGCTGGGCCAAGGGCCAGGCAATCAGCTAACACATGGGCAGGGAAACTGTTTTGGGATGAGGCATCCCACTGCCAGCTGGACTCTGACGAATAGGAATGTGACAGAGCAGCTCTTTGACAAGAATAGAGAAAACACTTCCAGTGGGGATCTGTGTCCATTTATTGTTGATTCTCCTGTGGAGGACAGGGTATTCAAAGCAGCGTATGTTAAATTTTCAACGGTAGTCATCCCTTAAAAGCCTGACTTAGGGCAGTGGTACACATCTCCAATGGCTTTGTAACTTTGAGAAGGTGCCATATTTTTTAAGGCTGACGATAATTGTAATTCACTGCTCTTAGCCGTATATTTAGATGTGGGCAAAAAGCTAGTGGTTCCTAATGGCACATATAATTGGGCTCATCTGGAGTGAATGACAGCATTAGGAGGTGTCTGAGAGATGCGTAAAGCATTGTGCCTCATGCTAGCATTTGGAAAATGGGGGCCAGAGAAACTGAAAAGCCTTACTTGAGTAATTTTTCCCTCTTCAGGCTGTGTCCAAGGCCAGTCGTATTATGTATCATTGTGTCTGAAGCTGGAAAGGGCCTTAAAAATCATGTCTTTCAATCCTACTGTTTTACAGATGAGGAAACTGAGGCCTGAAAAGGTAATTTCCCTAGTCACACATTTGATTAAAACTGTCTTAAATCCTTGAACTCCTCAACAATTTATAAAATCATGTAGAAGGCCACTTTTGAGGAGCAACATGTTGGATTCAGAGTCAGGAAAGGTAAGAGTTCAAATCCTACTTCTGGCACATTAACTTTGTGACTGTTGGCATGCCTTTGGGCCTCATTCTTTATCTATAAAATGGGAGTGATAGCTGCATTATCTACCACACAGGCTTGTTATGAGAAACATATAAGATAAAATCTGTGAGGTAAGGCAGCATTAGAAAAATGCCCACTATTATAAATTTGGCTTACATAGTAGAAAATGGGAAGAGGGGGCTTCTTTATCTAAAATACTCAGATGATAGACAAATGAGGGTATCACTGTATCATGACTTAGCCTCATCCTCTTGCAGTAATGTAGAAAGTACTCCTGACAGACATCTGTTATAGCAAGACCCTGACTCTGCCATGTTCTGGGAGAAGACGGTGACCTTAGCTCTGATGTGGAGCCAGATTCTGGAAGAGCTGAGGAAATCACATTTTTCCACTGAAATGATTCGTGTGTGTGTGTGTGTGTGTGTGTGTGTGGCAGGTAGGTGGCTTAGTGGCTAGAACTCTGTCCTGGAGTTAGGAAGACTTGAGTTCAAATTCAGCCTCAGATACTTACTAGCTGTGTGACCTTAGGCAAGTCATTTAACCTGGATTTCCTCAGTTTCTTTATTTGTAAAATGAGCTAGAGAAGGAAATGGCAACCCAGTGCAGTATTTTTGCCAAGAAAACCCCAAATGGGGTCCCGACTAAAACAACTGGACAACACCAAATACACACGTATACACACACATGCGCACATATCTATCTATCTGTCTTCTTGAAAATACTTGCTTGAAGGTGGGTGGCCTTTAAGAGATAACAGATACGATTTCAAACCAGCTGCATGCACTTGTTGATGATGAAGGAATAGTGGCAATGAGGCAGTTCTACTTAGAGACTACTCAGAGAACTTTATCCTACTGATAGCACATCAGTCATATTTATATGTTACTCACAGGTTAAAATATCTCTTAAATTAACTGGCCTGCCCAGCCCATCTGCATGGTGTTGTGGGAAGCATGTTGGACTGGGAGTCAGGGAATCTGCTCTGAAAGCCACTTCTGTCCCTTACCGGTTCTGTGACCATGACAAATCATTGCCTCTATGCCTCTATTACAACACCTTTAAGAGAACAATTCCAATATCATAAGGTTGTTGGGTGTATCCAGCAAAATAACCTAGGCAATCTGTCTATCATTCAATCAATTAACAATGAATGAAAACATTTATTAAGTGACTTCCATGGGCCAAGCCTTGTTCTAAGTTATGGGATACAAACACAAAACTAAAGATAGTCTCTGCCCTCAAAGATCTTACGTTCTGTAGGGGGAGACAACATTTATACACACACATTTTAAAAAAATATATAAAGTAAATGCAAGTAATTTCTGGGAGGGAAGCAGCTGGGGGCGTCTGACAACTCTAATGTCCTGGATGAGGGTGAGTTTTTATTGTTCTTATTTCAGCTCTCTAGATTACTATGATTTTGAGATGATGCTTTTGATGGCTGCTAGGAATGTGTATGGGGCAGCTGAGTGATGATGTAGAGAGTGCCCCAGGTCTGGAGTCAGGAAGACTCATCCTCCTAAGTTCAAATCTGGCCTTAGATACTGACTAGCTGAGTGACCCTGGGCAAGTCACTTAAGCCTGTTGGCCTCAGTTTCCTCATCTGTAAAATGAGCTAGAGAAGGAAAATGGCCAAGCCCTCCAGTATCTCTGCCAAGAAAATGCCAACTGGGTCACAAAGAGTTGGGCGTGACTGAAATGACTGAAAAACAACAAAGGAATACGTAGAGACGTATAACCTGAAAAGACTAATTCTGGTACGTGAACGAGCATGGATGGGATTCAGTTTTAGTGAATGCATTAAATTGTATAGTTTATTCCAGTTTACCAAATATTTATTTAGCGCCTTCTGTTTGCCTACTGCCATCTAAGGAAAACTTTTTTTTAGATCTTAGTGGTAGCACAGAGTAATATTCATTACCTTACAGATATATTTAGTGTTTATGCTATCTATCTGTCAATCTATCTGTCTGTCTCTCTGTCTCTCTGTCTATCTGTCTCTTTGTCTATCTATCTGTCTATCTGTCTACCCATCTGTCCATCTGTCTGTCTGTCTGTCCGTCTATCTGTCTATCTATCTATCCATCCATCCCTCTATCATCTATCTATCTTCTATCTATTTACCTATCTGTCTATCTGTCTGTCTCTCTGTCTCTCTGTCTGTCTATCCGTCTATCCATCTGTCCGTCTGTCTGTCTATCCATCTATCCATCTATCTGTCTATCTGTCTGTACCTAATGGTCAATCTATCTGTCAATCTGTCTTTCTGTCTGTCTGTATCTGTCTATCAATCCATTTATTTGTTTACTTATTTGTTTATTCATCTATCCATGCATCCATCCATCCATTTTTATTCATTCATTTATTTATAAAACGTGCTTTTTCTAATGCCAATTCATTCAAGTTTCACTTTCAATAATGAAGAGCATTTGACAATTGTCATTTGTCAGATAACGTTGAAAGCTTGATACAGAGCATTGGTTCTGGAGTTAGAAAATGTGGGTTCAAATCCAAACTCTGATGCTTACTACTTACGTCACCTTGGGCCCTAGTGTCTTCATCTGGAAGTGAAGGGGGCCAGACTTGATAACCTCTGCAGCTCCTTACTGCTCTAGGTCCGAGTTTCTATGGAAGTGATTCCTAGAATCAGATGGTTTCTGGTTTATTTTCTCCCAAAGTTAATGGTATTTGCTGTAGACTTGGGGTGGGAGACAAGGGGCGTGAGGGAAATAGTGTTTGTAGGGAAGAAAAAGTAATTAGCTAATTTTGTGTTGCCACAGACCTTTGCAGAGTTTGTCCCTGTTAGCAGGCTTTCTGTTTGCCCAAGGTCTTTACTCACTTAGCTCAATTCTCCTGATTGCTGCACAGAAGGCTGGCCTGCCTTCAGCTGTTGTGTTCCAGCTGCCAGTAGCCATGGCACATTGTTTAAAACCTGGTCTCTGTGCTTCCCTAAAAACAGCAATCTGCAGGATTGTAGAAAACACACAGGGGTCTATCATTATCCGCTTTTCTTTGAAGATGGTGTTGCCGATAGTGGCATATATACAAATTTAGCTGAAAAGACAAATGTGACAGTCAATCTCTCCCACAATGACAGCCATTTGGATTCTGCCTCTGTACGCTTCTCTGCCCCTTTCTTACCATCTAGGAAATATTTTTGGCCCAAATAGGGCCAATTAATGCTGCCAGTGACATAGCATTTTGTGCTTACAAAATAATCTGCTTTCTCCCGCTGTACTTCCCATCTTTCTTTTGGTCCTCTTTATAGATACCTCCCAGACTCAGAAATAGGGTAGGAATAGCATTATCACTGATAGCTAGAAGTTAGTAGCCCCCTCACAACCGTCAAGCTCCTTAGAGACTAACTCTTGTAACAGACAATGGTTTCAGAGCACATCACTTGATGGATTCTGTTTGTTTAACCTTGACTAATGGTTTCTTTTCAACCCTTTCTTCAAAGAAACATTCTTTCAGATTCTTCTTTATTTTCCTTTGGATAAGTGCGAGTCAGGTTGCCTTCCACCCCTGTGCCTCTTAGAATTTCCCTTTTTTATATTTTATTTTATAGAGCTAATCCTATGATTTCATTGGCATTCTCATAGTGACTTCCTCTACCGATTAGGTCAGCACCTTCTCCACAATGCATCCTAGTCTTAGAGTGTTCTAGGGCTCGGATAGTTTGCATGACCTTACTCAGGGTCACATAGTCACTACATCCCAAAGATGAGACTTGAATCCAGACCCTTGCTGACTCGAAGGCTCACTCTCCCATCTGTTACTTCGGTGTCTCATCTTTAGAATCTCCTGCTTCTTTCAAATTATAGCTCAGAGGCTACAAAGAGCCTCTTTTCCTGATCTCAGTTCCACTCCTCCCTAGTCATTAGTACTATTAGTAATTGAAATTACTTTGTTTATACTTTGCATTTATAGGATCATGAGATCATGAGGAATGTTTTCTTCCTCCATTCCCCACCCTTCCATGTAAGTTCCTTGAGGACAGGGATTTTGTTTTTGTTTTGTGTCCCTAGTAACCTGCAAATAGTAGGCTCTTAATGTTTATGGAATTTGAAGTTGAACAGGGAGGGTGGAGGGAGCTTGAGGGAAGTCTAGCCTTAAGGTTGGGCTGGAGAGGCAATTGGATTTGCATTTACTTGGCACATGGTGGGTACTCATTAAGTAACTGATGAATGACTGATTACTCTCTTCTGTTTTTGATCCATCCTATAACTTCCCGGGGTGCAGTGAGGACAAAGCCCAAAGTATTACATAGGACTGATCAGACTTTGACTTCTGAGGTCTAGTCACTGATTAAGAAATAGGTGTGGATTTTGTTATCGGGTTAATAAGGCTGTCGTAGTGGCCCTAGCAAGGGTTGTGGAGTCAGACCACCTAGGTTTTGAATGCTGGCTCTGCCAGTGCCTTCTTGCATTGCCTTGGGCCAGCCTCTTAATCTCTGTAGATCTCCTTTTCCTCATTGGTAAAATGGAGTTGGGCTACATGATCCCGGAGCTTATAACTATGATTTGATATCCTATAACTGCATTCTCCACCTAGGTAGTACAAACTGAAGTCAATAGATCATCAACACAAGTCTAGTCTAGGCTTCTGTAACATAGACCAGCACTAGGCCTGGGGGATGTGGACGCCCTTTCCCAGAAAGGAGTCCCTCAACTCTGGGCATACACAAGTACTAGATTCTATCTTGGAGGAGCCTGGTTTTTTTTTTTTGGGCGGGGGGGAGAGGGGGGTTTGTTCATTTTCATCCTCTCTGGGTCTTTATTATACTCTCATCCTAGGACCTTGAGGAAAATCACTAAAAACTTAGGTTCGGGTCATGTTGATGTTTTTCTCAAAGGGGAATAGAAAGGTATGCAATGTATAGAAGAGATCTGGTATGGAACATCTATCTATTTTCTCCACCGTAAAAGAAATTCTCAGAGCATCCATGATTCATAAATGTGCATTGACAAAGACTTAAAACGTGAAACAATACCATTTAACTTTTATCGAGTCCTTCTGGGAAGTCGTTGTTGTTCTTCAGTCATGTTACAATGGTGTCTGACTCATTGTGGCCCCATTTGGCGTTTTCTTGGCAAAGATACTAGAATAGTTTGCCATTTCCTTCTCCAGTTCATTTTGCAGCTGAGGAAATTGAGGCAACAGGACTAAGTGACTTGTCCAAGGTCACCAAGCTAGTAAGGGTCTGATGCTGGATTTGAACTTAGGAAGATGAGTGTTCTGAATCCAGGACCAGCACTCTCTCTGCTGCACAACCTAGCTGTCCTTTTAAAGGCTCCTGATGGGTTGTTCTTTCTAGCTCAGAGTTGGGTCCAGGACTTTTTGACACAGGCACCTCTTGCCACCAACATGGAACCAAGAGACCAAGAAGGGGACTACTTTGTTATTCATAAACGCAAGCCAGGGAAGCACAGGTCTTCTGGTTAACTCTATTACATTTATAAATCTACCATTTGAACTGCTAATGGCAACACAGGGTAGTGGATAGCATGTCCAACTCCGTGAGAAAGACTCTCAAGCATCTGCTGCTGCTGTAACCCTGGACCAATCACTTAACTCCTCTTAACCCATTTCCTCCTGTGTAAAGTGGAAATGATAATGCCCGCCATACTTACCTCACATCGTCATTGTCAGGGCTATATGAGAAAATGTGGATAAAGCACTTTGCAAAGTTTCAAGGCTCATAGACTTCTAGCTGGAAGGAACCTTCAGATTATTTATTCGAGGGACTCTTAGCCTTGTTTGTGTCATGTCTTCTTTCTGAGTCCTGTGGACCCCTTCTCAGAAGAATGTCTCTAAATGCATGAAATAAAAGAAATAGGAAACCAATTACGTTAAAATAAAGGGAGAAAAATAAATTTACACCATCATTTTGTTGTACATTGGAAATGAATAATAGTTGTGAGTAGCAGACTTGCAGTTTCACATGCCATCATCTTTTCTTAAAATTATTATTATACTATGTTATAGAAATGCTTGTTTTATCCCATAAATAAAAAATTAAAAATAAATTAAATTAAAATATATATAGTTACATTTTTTTTAGTTCACAGACCCCAGGTTAAGAATCTCTGAACTAGTTCAAATCTCTCTCACCCCTCTTATTTGATAGATGAGGCTAAATGCTCGTGTTTATTATAAAATCCAATCCCTGTCTTCAGGGAACTTACAGTTTAGTGGGGGAATAAGATGGAGACAACTCTGATAGACAATATTGTAAGACAGGAACTAAATAATCAATGATCATGTTGCTAAGCACTCGCAATAATGTTCGTTTTACTGTTTACTCTGCATATGTACTTCTATGTCTGAGGACAGAAGACCAGACTGTTCTTTTCACCCTGGAGGTACGTTGGAGAAAAGGACAATCTCTCAGGAAGTTCTTAAGGAAATCAGTCTAGACAGATTGTTTATAGTCTGGGAAATGACCCAAATGTCTGTCAGGGATTTCTTAGCCTGGTGATTGGAGAACAAAGACCATGACATTGTAACCAGCAGTCAGATTTTTCTGGGTGTAGGACAGCTAGAATGTAAAAGAATGACATCATTATTTATTTGTTGTCCCTTGTAACTCTCCCCTTAATTTACAAAAAAAGTCAGAAATTGAATATTTCTTTGCCACCAAGCAAGACAGCAGCATATCATCCTCATTCTGTCAGGAATGTGTTTTTCATAGTATCCCCACCCACCCCACCCCCAATGCCTAATAATGGTTGCCTTTTTTGTTTATCCTGTATTTCGCTATTTCACTATAAATACAGGAACCATATTTTCTAAACTCCAAACGAGGACACATGGCCTGACAAAGATTTGTTTCCCCCAAATCTTAGAAAAAGTACGTTTTCTTTTCTGGTAAGAAATATTCTGGAAATCAGAGAAATAATAATAATAATTAACATTGGTTTAGTGAATTAAGACTTGTGTTGTTTTATATTTGTTATCTTTTGTTCTCTACCACACTAGGTGATATTGCCCTCAATTTTCAGGTAAGGAAGCTGTGGCTAAGAGATCCACACAACGGGGAAACACCTACCACATGGGAGCCCTGTGCCGGGCTTTGAGGCAGAGACATGAAGGAGGAGGAAATGAGAAATGAATAGACTTGAGTAATAACTCTGAATCTGGTGTATCTGCCTTCAGATCTCATTTCAGCTAGTTTACCAGCTGGGTGACCCTGGGCAAGTCATTTAACCTTTTTCAATCCATTTAATTACCTGTAAAAATGGGGTTAATGATACCTTCAGGCAGGACTTGCGTATAGACCTTCCCAGAGACTCCATCTCCACCTCATCGAGCTGCCAGTATGGAGTAATAGGTGGTGTTTGTCATGGTTGTTTGCTGCTCTTCGTGACCCCATTTGGGGTTTTCTTGGCAGAGATGTGGAGTGGGTGGCCATTTCCTTCTCCATTAATTTTACTGATGAAGAAACTAAGCTAAACAGAGTTAAGTGACTTGCCTACGGTTACACAGCAAGGGTCTGAGGTCATATTTGAACTCAGGCCTTCCTGACTCCAGAATGACCACTCCATCCATTGTACCACCTAGCTGCC
The DNA here is from genome assembly GCA_028646515.1 of Pseudochirops corinnae. NCBI lineage: Eukaryota > Metazoa > Chordata > Mammalia > Diprotodontia > Pseudocheiridae > Pseudochirops > Pseudochirops corinnae. The sequence continues at coordinate 191,678,724 of CM053590.1, read as the reverse complement.
CTGACTTTTATCATTATGTGATGCTTTAAAGGCTTTACATATATTACTATCTCATTTGTTCAAATACAAACCAAGCAGACCCTTACAAGTCCACCACGATTGTTCTGTGGTTTTATTTTTATGGGATTTGACCTTGAGAAACAGTCATAAAAATCATAGACCTGGAGGGACGCTGAGAGACCATTTAATCTCAGATTCCAAGCCAGGACAGTGCCATTGACAGAGAAGTTGGGAAAGGCAGTTGGTTTGGGGAGAAATGATCTCAGTTTTGCATATGTTGGATTTCAGATGAAGGAGAAATGTGTAAGTGGAGATTTCTTGTAAGCAGCTGGAGATGAACCACAGGTGGAGATGGAGAGCAGGAACTCTTGGTACTTCCTCCATTTAATAAAGGCATCCAGCTCAGCTACCTCTCCATTTCCCACCAGGCTACATTCCTTTGCATTTTTCTGTCATGTCTCCAGGTGTACCTACCTATCCGTCCCTTTCAGCTTCCCTTTGTGTGTTGTTTTCCCCCATTAGATTGTAAGCTCCTTGAGGACAGGGCCTGTCTTTCTTTTTTAATATTTGTAGAATAGGAACTTAAATAATGCTTATTGACTGATTGAGTGGTCTTAGTAACCTGGATCCTTATCCAGGAAGTGGAATTTAAATTGGCCTGGTAAGTAGAATTATACAAACAGAGGCAGTCCCCTGTAGTGTGGTTAAACTTCTAGATGTGGAGTCAGGAAGAGCTGGATCTGAATACTTTCTCATATTCTTACTAGTGGTGTCACCCCAGGCAAGTCACGTAAGCTTCTATACTTCCGCTTCCTCCATGTAAAATTAGTGGTTGGACTTGATGGACTCTAAGGTCCCTTTCAGTCTCAAATGGATAATCCCATGATCCTAGCTCTGTCACCCTGGGCAAGTCATGTAAGCTCTCTGTGCCTCTGTTTCTTGATGTGTTGATGTGTTAAGTGAGGGAATTAGACATGATGGTCTCTAAGTTCCCTTCCAGATTCAAATCCTATGAATAATAGACGGTGAGCAGTAGAAGAGACTGTCTAATCCAATCTCCAGATTTTATAGAGTAGGAAACTGAAATGCGAGGGTTCAGTGACTTATTGGAGGTCCTTCACACAGTGAACAATAGTAGAAGTCAACCCAAGTCGTCTGACTTCCATTAAGTCTATACTGTGTTCAGTGTATTATCCCAGACACCTGGGTATAGATGTAATTTTGTTTGTTTGTTTTTGTTGTTGTGGTTGTTGTTATGGTTGGTATAGGGAAGGGCAGGAGGAGAGATTGCCCTTGACTGGATTGCTTGTAATGGCCTAGAGGTTGGTTAAAAAAAAAAAATTCATTCTGTGCCTCCTTTGGCATCTTGTATGTCCAGGGCATCTGGTGCTCTAATGTGGATGTGATTGGAGAGCTGAGTACTCTTTTTAACATGAGCCCATCAACCCAGAGTCAGCTTTTTTTCTTTTTTTTTTTTTTGAGGAACCAACATGCTTTCCTTGAACTTTGCAGGCCATAATAAAGAGTCCTTGAATGAAAAAAAAAAATCTTCTTATTGCTGCCAGGACTGTGCCTGAAAGATTCCTCAGCTTGTGGCAAGTTTCTCTTTCTGACACACCTGGCAGCTTGCCTTCTCTTCTCAGGCTGTTAGTCTCTCTCTCATCCTAGGGGCTGGGAACGTTCTTAAATGTCTTCACTTCTGTAACTGAGGATTCAATCAAAAGAGATATTTGTAAGAGCACTTAGGATGGTGCCTAGCCCATTGCAGGCACTAACTATGTAAATGTCCATTCTTTTCCCCTTCCCTCTGAAGAATTATGTAGGTGCATTTTAAGAGTCTTCCCTCCATTTATAGGGTTAGGGATTGGGTTTCTTCATTCTCTTCACTAATCTCTCAGTCAACACATATATCCTCAACACTGCCTCTGAATCCCGCCTCAGACACTTAACACAAAAACTAGCCTTATGATCTTGGGCAAGTCATTTTACCCCCAACTGTCCTCCAAAAAGCAAAAAAAAAAAAAAATTATTGCCTCTGGTTTGGTAGCCCATTTCTCTGGCTTATGCCCTCCCTGTCTCATTAACTCCATTTTCCCCATGGGAAGCAGAAAGAATAATGGTCTGGGCATCAGATACCCTGATTTATGTCTTCATCATGATCTCTGTGTGTCACTGGACAAGACAATTAAACTATTTTGCCTTGGTTTTACCATATGTAAAATGCATATACTTATGATCTGCGTGGTACATTCATTCTTCAATCAGAACACTTGGTTCAAATTTTTGCATCTACCCATGTGGCTTAGACAAGCCATTTAATATAGTCTTGGGCCTGAAAAGTGTGTGTGTGTGTGTGTGTGTGTGTGTGTGTGTGTATGTGTGTGTGAGATGGCGAGGCTGGACTATATAGTCTCTGAGTCTCCCTTCCAGCTCTAGATCTATGAACCTATGGGAGTATTAAATGAGATAAAACATGGAAAGTGTTTTTGCAAAGTCTTCCCCACATTCCCCCAACCCAGTGGAAGCCCTATATAAATGCTAGTTACTAATATCATCATTTTTTTCATATATTCACACACACACAAACATGTCAATAAAATTTTATTATACTCCAGGCCTTTAAATCTTTATTTGCCAGAAATCAATCAATCAGCAAGCATTTATAAGAGCCTACTATGTGTCAGGCATAGTTCTATGTAATGGGGCTACTGAGACAAAAAATACATTGAGTTAATGCTGTTCTTGGGGGAAAGAGAAAGATACCAAATGAGAGAGTTTGGTCAGTTTTATGTGATTTAAACCCTGACTTCTCTCCAGAGCCTAACTTCTTCATCCATTATAGACCTGAACCGAGAGACAACTGGGCTTTTGTGTTTGGATGCCAAATATAGGATTCTGTTTATCTCTTGTCAGCAAGTATTCTTTTCCCAACCAAGACCTCTCATGGCTACCCCCAAAATAGTGCTAGATATGAGGCAAATTTGATACTCCCCTTTTTCCTCAAATCTAACAAGAGAGATTTGGACTAGATGGTCTCCTGTTGTCCCCTTAGATCCAAAAATTCTATGAGTCTATGAGATTTGACTCTGCTCTTTTCCTTACATGCTTAGGAATTTAAGCTCTATGTATATACCCAAACTCCCCAGTATTCTTTGAATGAAGGAGGACATTCTTAAGTTTTCACTTAGTAAATATCTATTGGATATTGACTATTGGATATTGACTACACACAACACACTCTTCTAGGAGCTATGGAGGATGAAAAGATGAATAAAACAAAGGACTGTTTTTGTCAAGAATTTTAAGAAGAAATATCCATGACTAACGTTCCACTTTCCTTTTAGCCAAAGGCACCAAAATGTCTCTTGAATGTCAGGGAGGTGTGGTGGATAGAGACTAGGTGTGAGAATCAGCAAGACCTGGGTGTGAGTCTCTTCTCTAATATAAACTAGCTGCGTGACTGGGCAATTTACTTAACTTCTTAGTATCTCAGGCAATTGTCAGACTACAAATTGGAGGATGGATGACAATCTGCATTAGTAGAAAAAGTTTTCTCATTTTAGGAGTACGTTATACCAGTCAGTGAAACCAAAGGTTTGGTATCTTCCTCACCCTCCAATATACTCTCTCTTTTTGTTGCTGTTCAGTCATTGTCTTATCTGACTTTCTGTGCCAAAGATACTGCAATAGTTTGCCATTCCCTTCTCCAGATAATTTTACAAAAGAGGAAACTGAGGCAAACAGGGTGACGTGACTTGCCCAGGGTCGGACGGCTAGTAAACATCTGAGGCCAAAACTTGAACTCAGGAATATGAGTCTTTTTGATTCCAGGCTGGGTGTTCTATCCAACACACCACCTCACTGACCCAGTCTCTCTGGATACTAGCACTATGTGAAGTCCACACTGAATTTTGAGTTAGAAAGTGCCAGATTGAAAGAGGTCTCTAAGGAATTGATATAGCAGGTGTTAGAATCTTGGAGGTCCTTTTGTAAATAGCCAAGAAGCGACAGGGTGCCATCAGCCACAGTGAAGGCCAAGTCATACTTGTCTTGTATTGGCAGCCTTCAAATGCCAGAGAATGATTCCTTTTTTTTTTTAAATGGGGGGAGGAGGGAGGAAGGAAAGCTACTCACAACCCCCTGGTGAAGTAACATCCAATTTCCAGAAATATCAACAAAAGAGGTCCCCAGGCGTGCCATTCAAAGCACACTCATCCTGAAGGAAAGGGCATAAGGAGAGATCTGCAGCTTCTGGGTGTTCCCATAGAAAAGTGTCCCATTTGATGAGAGTGATGAAAATATGGTCTCAACTTCTCGCTCTCCCCCAAAGCCAGCTCTCCTATTATTTATTGTGGAAGGGAACATGAATTATGAGTCCAGAGAAGAGAGGGCTCCAGTGAAGTGGCTGGTCCTGGCACCCTTCTTCAGGAGAGACACAGCCCAGGGCTTCCAGAGAGTCAGGGGCCATGGCACGCACTTGTTTTCACTTGGGGCTTTAGAAAGTTCATGCCAAGCAGTTTCTCTCATTCATCACTCTCTGCTCCACTTTTTTTTTTTCCATGTGCTCAGACCTGCAGGACTGAAGTGAAGGTGAAATAACACCTTGCTGGAAGCCTCGTCTGTGGTTTCTGAGGTGTGGGAATAGCTCTCCAATTGAGAAAACATTTGGTTTGCCTCAGGCAACTGGATTTCGGAGAGTGCATTTCAGTCCCCTTATTATTTGTCTAGGGATGTGGAACTACAATTTTTCCCCTGAAGCTGAAAGGTATGTATCTTTAGTCCCCACAGAGTAGCTAGCCCTTCTTTAAATAAATCGATGGGGGATGGTGGTGTTTTAAAATGACCATAATTCTATTGTCTTGATGACAGTTGAGCATTTTGTAATACCTCCCTGTCTTAGTCTGTATTATGGTTATTTGCACATACATACACATTTGCATGTATGCGTATATAGATGTGTGTGTGTCTTTATTATCATGATTTATGCCTCTGTGTGCATCTATCTACTTATGTATCTATCTGTGCTTTCCTTCATCTCTCTATGCATCTATCTACCTATTCATCTATCATCTGTCTCATGTTCTTCTTGGCTTCTCCATTAGAACGTAGGTTCCTTGTGAGTAAATGCTTATTTCATTCATTGTGTTAGTATCTCCAGTGCCTAGCACAATGCCTGGAAGTCAATCAATAGCCTTTTTTAAGTACCTACTATATGCCAGACACTGCACTAAATGCTAGGAATATAAGGCAAAAGAGAGTCCCTACTTGAGAGGAACTCACAGTTAAATGGAGGAGACAATGTGAAAAATAAAACAAAACTATGTCCGGACAAGATATAGACTGGATAAGCTGGAAATAATCAGCAGTGGGCATTCAGAATGGTCACTTCAGAAATGCCTGTTGACTGATTGCGTAGACATTAGGGAAGCCGTGCGTCATAGTGGCCAGCATGGTGGACTTGGTTCAGATTCTGACCCTAACATTTAGCAGCTGTGTGCCCCGACACATGTTGTTTAACTTTCTGGCACTAGTTTTCCTCATCTGTGGAATGGAGTTCATCACAACTGAATTATCTATCTCACAGCTTGTTGTGAGACTCAAGTGGGAATAATGTATGAAAAGGACTTTCAAAATTCTATATTTCTATAGAATTCTATATAAATTCTATATAAACACTAATGTGACTATGACTCAATTTATTTTTAAGTGAATGTGGGAAAGTATATGAGAATCAGTCTTGGGGTTTTAGTAGACTGTAGGCTCCATATGCTGACAAGGAAATATGGGCAGTCAAACAAAGCTACCATGAACTTACTATAAATAGTCCTTTTGGCAAGGCTTGGACTGATTGCCTTGAGAAGAGGCCTAAGTTGTTGAAGATCCGAAGGGTTGTATTTCTTCCCAGCTCTGGAAAGCCTAAGGCAGGATCAGAACTAAAATGTGGAGTCTTCTCTTCCCTAACAGAGAAAAAATTCAATTCTCAGACTTTTGAGTGAGTTGGCCCCTTGGCAAGCAAGGCAGTTCAAGCCTTTCCAGAAGGAGTGTTACATTGAGAAACCCCAAGAGAGGCTAGTGTAGACACCAAGAGAGGTGCCTTGCTCTGCCCTGCCTCTAACCTCTGGAGATTTGTGCTCAGGTCCAGACATTGCATTTTAGGAAAGACAGTGATAAACCAGAGTAGGTCCATAGGAATATGAATAGGTTATCAAAAGGAATGGGGACCGTGTCATATGATCCTAAAGGAACTCTGGATATTTAGGCTAGAAAAAAGAATATGAGGGGATCATGATCCTTAGCTTCAAAGATTTGATAGACTATCCTGGGGAAGAAGCCTTAAATTTGTTCTGCTGAGTCTGAGAGTGCAGAATTAGGGCGAGTGGGTTAGAAGTTGCTGAGAGGCAGCTTTAGGATTGATTGGAAGGGAAATCCCCTCCCCTCCTCAAAACTTCTGAATTATTAAAGATTTCTGAAAATGGAACGGATTGCGCTTAGAAGATAATAAATTCCACCTCGTTAGAGATCTTCAAAAAGTAGGAGAAGTGTAGCCTGGATGAGGGGTCCACTGAACTTGCTCCCTCCTCAAGGTGTTAATGATTCTGAGACTAAAACAGCAACATAAAAGGAAAAAGGAAGATTCAGAGCCTAATTCTAAAACATAGCAGATCTAAGGGTGTATTATGAAATGTTTCCCAGTTGGCTCTCTGGGGGAAGAATGTACCTACAACATATTTTTAAGGTTAATTTGTATTAACATTTTTCTTCATTGAAAAAAAATAAAATGCTATTTAAAAAAAAATAGATTTACAAACTGGCTACAAGTATAGGGTATAATTGCTAACTTTCAAAAGGATAACCATCATGCAGATATCAAGATGGTGAATTAGATTGTTGATGATTTAATTATTTGAGAAAATCAGTGTCTAGTGTGCAAAGAACTAGCTTAGATGCTAAAAGGATTGTCATGATGTGATATAATATGTAGTTATGTACATATAATTATATATTATGATGAGGATTAAAAAAAAGCTTTCCCCATCGCTCTCTTAAGTCTAGACGATCCACGTGATAGTAAATCAAATCCCGATTTGTAATATTTGCTGATTTCTGAGGTGTTAACACTCAAACTAAAAATTTAATGATCTGTTCTCTGGACCCAATTCAAACTGACTCCAGCATGCTTCTGGTTGGGCCCTTTCTGTTCAAAGTCATAGTAGAAGCGGCATGGGAATTTAAAAGTCAAAGCTTTTAGCCACTTATAGCTATAAAAACAAACTGTTAAATTAGGAAGTTCCAATTTAATCACACTGTGTTAGTAGGTTGTTAAAAAAAAAAGAAAGGTATTCTAGCTGCATTCATCAAAAGAGAGTCCTCTCCCAGCACCTCATATGACTATGACTTTCTTAGTCTTCATTGTGCTGCTACACAATAGAGTATTTGATATTGAGGAGGAGAGGGCCCATGAATTTTTCTACAAAATGTTTCTTTTCCCCAACCCTTGTTTACCAGCTCTGCCCATGCTGTACCCTGTTAGGGGAACAGGATGCCAAGGACTGCCCTCCAGTTTGTCAGCATTTGTCTCTTATTGCGTTAATCTCTGTTTAAGTGAACAATTTCTTGGGTCTGTAGAACACAATGCAGTTCTTTCTAGTGACTTGATAAACGATTTGAGGGCATCCAATATTTCCAAATGCAAATCTGAGAAGATCTTTAGTGATTCATATCATGGGAGAATTGAAATATTATTTTGTAAAGAAAAACAGCCAAAAAATCCTCTAGGTGATGGACTTTTGGTTTTAAGCTACGGTTGCCATTCTTAGGGATATCAAAACCTCCAACCGTGTAATGTGCAGAACGAGCTGTAACTTAAAGCTGCTCTAAATAGTGAAGAGATGTGTATTTCATTATATTTCCTCAACTTTTATGCTTCTTTAAGAAGAGATTACTCTGAAGGCAAACACTTTATAAAATGAAGTCATGCCATTTTATTTTGAATTCGATATTAATGTTAGTCTTGATCTTTGAGGAAAGCAATATGGGGATTATGTGCTCTCCCATATCAACCATTGCATTAAGTTTGCATTGAATCGAAGGTGAAAATTTAACTGCAGGGCGGGGCACACAGACATTAGGATTAGTTTTAGGTATGTTAGAATTCCATTTTTTGGACGATGCCTAGCCAGTTGAAAGTGTTTCTGAGTTTTGTTACTTAAAGAGATATTTACATAATTACTTGATCTCATTAATAGTCACGCATCTTCTAGTCATACAAATGGAAACTTCTCCATCTTTTGTAATTTGAGTCTATTTTTCCCTATAAACTTCCTGTGGACGATTGAGCAAAGGCCTTCAGTGGAGCCCACCAGCTGTTGATACGTTGTCTCTCATTTTCGTTGTATGGCTAACTATCTTTGTTTTTTATTCATAAATGGTTTTGCTATCTTTTAAACCGCTTCAAACGTGCAAGTCATTTTTAATGTTGGTGGCCTAATTAAGCCCATTATATATATGTCTTTGGATCACCTTCATTTTCATTTTTTGAGGGGAAAACCTTTTGGTATCTTGTTCTATGGCGTGGTCCAGGATGGAAAGATATGGATGTGGCATGCATTGTTGGAAAGTGTCTTTACTGATTCTACCCAATCTAATAAGACAAAGTTCAGTATAAATAAATGTAAAATCTTACACTTTAATTCAAAAAATGAATATCATGAATGTATTATAGAGGAGGCATGGTTAGAGAATAGTTTGTCTGAAAAAAAGTCTTAGTGTTGTAGTGGACTGCAAGCTTCGTATGAGTCACTACTGTGGTAGTGGCATTGAAAAAGTTAATGTGATTTTGCACTGTGCAGCATTGAGAGGCATAGTTTCTAGAATAAGGAGGTGATAGTTCCTTTGTATTTTGTCCTTATAAGACCATATCCAAAGTATCTATTTCATTCTGGGTACCATAGTTTAAGTGAAATGTTGCCAAGCTGAAGAACATTCTTGTAGTGAAGGATAGTGATGCACCTTGAGTTGATATCATGAATATAGATTGAATGAATTGGATGTTTGACCAGAAAGAAAACTCTGGTAGGACACTATTGCTGTGTTAAAGTATTTGAAGGGGCTTTAATATGGGAGAGGGATTGGCCATGTTCATTTAGCCTCAGAAGACAGGACCAAGAGCTTTGTGTTTTTCAAAGAAACATTTAAGTTTAGCGTCAGAAAAACAAAAACAACTTTCTAACAGTTAGAGCTGTTTAAAAGGAAAAGGGGCTACTTTGGGAAATGGTTTCCCCATATCAAGCAGAAGCTGTGTGACTGTTGGATATGTAGGAATTACTTTTTGCGAATGAGTTGGACTATTTGGATACTGAAATCCCTTTCAGTGATAAAAATCCTATGATCCTATGATAGCATCCTACATCCATAGAAGTATATTGTTTTAAGCAATATGATTCAAAATTTTGTAGCCATCTAACTTTATTTCCTAAGACTTAGAGACATTATTGCCTTCAAATAAAATAACTTGAGAGCTTCATCAGAAAATTGGAGATTAATTGGATTAATTGATGAATTCAACAATTATTTCACAAGCTCCTGTGTTCATCTTCCAGGGACCATCATCCTTCTTTTCGTCCCTACTCACGTAGGCCTTCATACTCTTCTTGTATGCTGTTGGGGCCAATCATTATGCTAAGGTCTTAATCACCGAGGTCAACACTTTCCAGCTAAAACCTTAAACACAAATAAATAAATCTACTATGATTTTTATAAGGAGATGTACTAATTACCTTAAAGGATAAAGAAAAATACTGTAAGAATATAAGTTTTAATTATTGTTATTTTATCAGAATCTTGAATTGCCAGGTTGTAAAGCCTTTAATTTTGTGGAGGGACCCTTCTATATACCTCTCACATTACAATTTGATCAAAAAAACATTATTTTGATGACTTTGATTAAATGTAACCTAAATAACTTGCTTTCTATGCATTTAAACAGCTTTCACCTCTTTGTTGTGGTGATTATTCTATATTGGTTCAACTTCTGTAGAAAATACTGTTACTTTATCTGAATCAAACTATAAAAGAGTTACTTTATGGATCAATATTCTTTTAGAAGGAAAACAAGGCTCCAGAATATCAAGGAAAGAATAGAAAAACAAGTAGGAATGAAAGGCGCTTAGCACCAGATCTTAAACTTCTTATTGTTCATATGTGATTTTATTGGTGTAGGAAACTCCTCATGAGGCATTTTCTCTTTCGAAACATATTGACAACTATATCGTACCTTAAAGTTATATGAAGATCGCTAAGAGGTTAATGATTGGTCCAGAGACACCTAGCCCGTATGCGTAATAGACTGAACTTGAGCTGTTTGATATTCTGATTTAGAGGATGCCTTTCTATGTATTACAAGAAGAGCAACTACTAACATTATTTGGTAATGGCTAAAAAATAGAAAAGCTGAGCAGTAGAATACTCTAGACAGGCTACACTGATAGAAGGCTACTGATCAGTATCATTGTCTTTTTCTCTTTCTCATTTCCCATTTTTCAGCATTAATAGCTTCTTTGAACAGATCAATTCTTCTTTCTTCTCATCTTTATTTTCTTCCTATGTTGGTATTGCAATCAACTTTTTCCTCTAATTAGCTGATGGTGTAACTACAGACAACTGATTTAGAAATGATTATTTTGGAATAATAGATCAAAGATGATTAGGGAAAAAGGAAAAGAACTTTTATGTTCTAAAATGTTTCTAGAAGCTCTCTTTGTGCTGGCAAAGAACTGAAAATTTCGGGTATGCCTATAAATTGGGGAATGGCTGAGCAAGTTGTGGTATATGATTGTGATGGAATACTACTATACCATAAGAAATGATGAATTCAATGATCTTAGAAAAACATGGAAAGACTTGCACAAAATAATGAAGAGTGAAAGAATGACTTTGAACGAATAAGTCACTTTGACTATTACATATACCCAAATTAACTTATACAGGACATATGAAGAAAGACACTATTTGGGAAAGAACTTATAAATCCAAGTATGTATAGAATAATTTTGTATGTCACACACACACACACACACACACACACACACCTATTTGTGTCTAATGGTAGCCATCTCTGGGGACAAGGGGGAGGGAAAAAAGGGGGAGAGGCAATTTGCATAACAACATTGCTGTGTATTTAAAAGGAATAACAAGTTATATACAGAGAATTTGCAGTTTTATTGTACTATATTATGGAAATGCTTTTTTATTCCATAAATTAAATAAATTTTTAAAAAGAAATGATTATCATATTGGTAACCACTTATTTCCCATCATTCATTTTTTGTGATATTGTTAGTTCCTTGTCTCACATAAAACTTTTCCTCTCTTGAAGAAAGTATCCATGATTGATAGGAGGAATTGCTTTAAATATTTTATTTCTGAGTCCTATTTCCAACATACTTTGTAATCATATTCTAGTCCAATCTTCACAATGAAGTTATTAATTATCAGTGTATATGTTTATTTGATTTGGAAGATTTCATGAAATTTTCCAAATAATTTCCTTTGTTTCTTCAGTATAAATAAAAATTAGAATTCGCCCTAGGTAGACTACTAGATCAGCAGTTCTCAACCTGTGGTCGCGACCCCTTTGGGGGTCGAACGACCCTCTCACAGGGGTCGCCTACGACCATCTGAAAACATATTTCCAATGGTCTTAGGAACCAAGACACCACTCCTCTATCCGTCTCCAGGCAGGTCCACCCACATGCAGATACGCCCACATACGAGTATTAAAGGGTCACAGCATTACGAAGGTTGAGAACCACTGTACTAGACGATCTGTTTGGATGTGCAACCCATAAATAAAGGAAAAGTTGAAGGTGACCCTTACTCCTTAGTCTAGAGTGACAGTGGGAGAAATGTGGCAGAAGATGCTAATAATTAAACTGTTTTTAGACCACTTATGAACAATCATTTAATTGATGGTATAAGTGTGCGGCGGCTAGGTGGTACAGTGGATAGAATGTTGGGTTTAAAGTCAGAAAGTCTCATCTTCCTCAGTTCAAATCTGGCCTAAGATGCTAGCTGTGTGACCTTGGACAAGTCACTTAACCCTGTTTGCCTCAGTTTCCTCATCTGTAAAATGAGCTGAAGTAGGAAAATAAAATCCACTCCAGTATCTTTGCCAAGAAAACCCCAAATGAGGTCATGAAGAGTAAGACATGACTGAAAATGACTTAACAACAAAAATTCTAAGTGTGAGATCCAGATCCTACAAATGGTGAGAAAATATATTGTTGGAAGAGTTGGACGATATAAGTATTGATATCGTCACTAAATTCAAAGCAGATGACCTAAAAAGTCATGTTCCAGACAATAATTTGATATTTGTACGGTTCTGTGCTCCTGAGATGTGGTTACTTCTTTGAATGGCGTAGACCAACATGCATCCACACTTTGTCATCCAAGTGACTCTTGTCCTGTAATCCTGCACGATGTGCCTAATCAGCATACTGAGGGGTTTCTATAAGATCTCGTGACATTGTGTGGCTGCCAATGGAGCACAAACCTTTTCCTTGTTGTTACTTGGCCAACCCCTTTAACTTCTCTTATCCATTCTTTATCTGAAAAATAGACGTGATAATAATTTCCTTACCACCTATCTCATGACATTTTTTAGAGATCTTCCCTTTTTTATATTAATACATATGAATGAAATAAAACAAGCATTTCCCTTTTATTTTTAACATTAATACATATTAATGGAATACAACAAGCATAGCACAATAAAAAAGGTGATTGTACATGAAACTGCAAATTTACTTAGCACAGCTTGCCATTCCTTTCAAATATACAACAAAATTTTCATGTAAATTTCTTTCTTTTTCTTTTGTCTTACCCTCCTCCTCATGACATTGTAAGGAGCAAGTAAGATAAGGTATATCATGTACTTTGTGAAGTGCAAAGCCTCAGTAAAACCAACTGATATTGTCGCCTGTGGTCTTCCTCTACCACAATTTGTTGTTGGAAGGAAATACCACCCTTTCTGTGCTCTTTCCTAACATCTAGAGTTTAAAATCCCATTCTTTCTGCCTCTGTGTAGTATAGTTACATCAGCTGCTTCGGTAGTGAGCTTGTCATCAACCCTAAGAATGTTGCAGACGCACTTTGTCATTTTTTGTGAGAATGCATCATTTACTGCTGTGAGATTCACAGACTTTTATCCAACTTTAGACCCTTGTAGTTTAAGAAATGACTGCTGGTATCTGGAAAATTTCCCAAGCTCTTGACCTGTGTCAGCAGCTGCTCTGTCACATAGTGTGCTTCCGTTTTTACCTGGAGATTGGTTTTTGGTGCTGGTGAGATTGAAGTGACTAAGATGAGAGAAATAAGTCCATTTCAAGACCAAAGAAAATTAGGAAAGTGAGAGGTGAGAGGGAGGAGGAGGAGGAAGAGAGAACTGAGAGGGAAGGAGACTGTAAGGGTCTGTGAGGTGCTGTGGAGAGAGTGCTGGACTTACATGCAGAGAAAGAGCAGCATCTGAATCCTTATTCTGCCATAGCTGCATGTGTGACCTTGGAGAAGTCATGTGGTCTATCTGGGCTTCAGTTTCCTCATGTATAAAATGAAGGGATTGGACTAGATGGCTTCTGAGGTCCTTTCCAAATCCAAATCTATGATACTCTATGACTGTTGAGAAAGTACATTGAAATGACCATGGAAATTAGTCTTTGCTTCACAGATAACACATGAGAGACACTGGGGGTTTGGGATACCAGCCTTTAGCAGGTTCACTCTTGATCTGGTCAGACAGGCAGACACCTTCAGAGGGGTTAATAATCAGCTTTATTCTAGTCTAGTCTTCTCCAAAAGGTTGCTGATAATGGGACCACTAACTCCTGCAGCGTTCCCTCATCACTCCTCTCGCAGGGGCAGGAGAGAAGCAGGGGGCTGGTGGGAGGAAAAGGGGGGGACAACTAGCCCTACATCTTGATGGGGTCAACCAAGATAGGCACAGCTTGTGCATTCCCCTAAATCTCCTCAAGCCTCAGTGGGGCCGGTTGAACCACACACAGATTCCCCTATGGCAGTGGTTCTCAACCTTCCTAATGCTGTCACCCTTTAATACTTGTATGTGGGCGTATCTGCATGTGGTCGGACCTGCCTGGAGACGGATAGAGGAGTGGTGTCTCAGTTCCTAAGACCATCAGAAATATGTGTTTTCAGATGGTCTTAGGCGACCCCTGTGAGAGGGTTGTTTGACCCCCAAAGGGGTCATGACCCACAGGTTGAGAACCACTGCCCTATGGATTGCCCATGGTTTCTCTACTCACTGACCAGTGTCCACTTGCTTTATAGGACAACAGACAAAGAAGGAATCTTGCCAACACTAAGCTCACAGGTTAATTTTTAGCAATATCATCTTTCTGCACAAGTGAAGTAAATATCAATTATGTCACTTCCATATCTCATGAAGCAGCCTCAGTAGGACTGTCACTATGATCCCAGGAATTACTATCTAGAATCCTTGGGAGTTATCTAACACCTGGAAGCTAGACATTGCTATGGTCATGGATCTTGATGAATTAAACTCTAAAAAGGATAACAAAATCCTTCTTACTTACAACTTCATTAATATAAATATTAGGTATTGTTAGCAGGCAACGTAGTTTAGTGGTAAAAGCACTGAAACTGGAGTTAAGGGAACCTGGGTTCTAGTTTCACCTTTACCACTTGCAAGCTGGGTGGTGTAGTGATGAGGTAACTGAACCTGGAATCAAGAACACCTGAGTTCAAATCCTACCTCAGCCAGGTATCATCTATGTGACCCTGCATGACGTCTTACTGCCTTGTTTTGCTTTGTTTTCATCTGCAAAATGGGGAGCACATGCCTCCCAGGGTTGTTGTGAAGATCAAACCAGTTAACATTTGTAGAATGCTTTGCAAATCTCAGTTCTCCGTATGGGCTAGCTATTACAGGGCAAATCACAAGCTTCCTTGGTCTCCATTTCTTTCTCTATAAAATGGGAAAAATAAAATTTGCTTTCGTTATCTTACATTAAGTCAGATGGTATTTATAAAAGCTGTAAATTATAAAATATTGTATAAATACATGATATATTGTATTACATATTACTATATGTAACATATATCTTCATATGTTATGCTTCATAATTATTATATACATACAATTATATTATATCAAGTATTATGTAAAAGTGCAAATTATAAAATTTCTATAAATGTAAGATTATTTTAAATGTTTTTTCCATCTTATAGTTCACACATCGTGGATCATCAGAGCTGGAAGGGACTTTAGAAATCATTAAGTCCAATCCCCTCATTTTACAGATGAGGAGACTGAGACTCAGAGGGGTCAAGTGACTTGAACAGATTCAAGTATCTGAAAGGAGATTGGAGCTCCCGTCTTCCTGAATCCATGTCTGATGTGCTACACGTTACATTATGCTGCCTAGAGTTTAGGTAGAGATGGTCTTAGATTTTTCTTTTTATGTTGAAGATTATGGACAATTGCATGGGTATAGATGATTTTTTTTGTAATGAAGTGAAAATAGTGGTTTATAGGATGTAAGCTTATGCATTATCATCATCACTGCTACCACTGCCATCATCATATATATTTCAGTCTAAAGCTCTTCTATACTTTAGGGACTAGTTCTGCAAGTGATGCCTAATTTCACATCTCTGGCATATATTACAACCACTACCATCCCAACAACTACCACCACCATCCCTGCAACTACCACCACCATCCCAGCAACTACCACCACCACCACCACGGCCAGCACCACCAATATCATGAAATTTACATTTTCTGAGCAAGAAGGTATACTATGATTGGTATAGACAAGCACAGCTAAATCTCACTTTTATTGACGGCAAAGTCCTCTTGTTATGTGAAGAGCACACCTAAGTATGAAATTAGCAGTTAGCAGTTTACAATGCCCCCCCTCCACCCCTGTTCATTCACCCCACTAAAAGAGTGTCTTCTCCTTCAGGGTAAGTTCTGTTTCTCATTTTGTCTTTATAGACCCACAGCTTGCACAGAGATGGTATTTAATCAGAGAGGATTGTGTTATCTCCATGTTTAAGATGAAAACAGAGTGGTAAAGGAAACTAAGGCCACAGGGCCAAGAACTGCTTATCCGATCTTCTCTCTACTTCTGCAATAAATTATGTTTTCTTTGCACACCCACTCCTTTCTTTTGATGAAACCTTTCAGTGCACATAACATCTAGGCTAGGAACCGTTTAAACATTTCTCTGGTTTTTATTTAATTTTTTTTGGTGTGTATTGGTAAGCCTATATTTCCTTCTTTTTTTAAAAAAAAATCTTGATATGATCTTTAACCTTTGTTTTACACTACATAATGGAATGGGCAGGATTGGGGCCGGGGGAGGGAGAGGTGTATTACTGGTTCAGTTCCACACACATAGTACTTAATACCACATGCACAGAGCTACTGAACTAATGATGTTGAGTACAGCCAGCTTCCTGGCTCCTAGACATTCATCCTTCATGGTAGAATTTGCCCACTCAATAGCTACAGCTGTAATGTTGTGCTACCCCTTTCAGACATCCTATTTTCAGGAAGAAAATAAATTCAGGAAGCAGTAAAGAAACCAGGAAATCATTTTTCAAATAAATCATGCTGGAATTGCTTAGGGGAGTAAAACCAAGATTTTAATTTCTACAAAACACAGCTGGAATTATAACAGATAGAAGGGTTTTCCATGTTAAAAAACCAAAACAAAACAGGATGAGATTCTGCTATTGACTTAGTGCTTTTAAAATTTTCCTGAGAAAACTAGGCAAATGCAAAATTTTGAAACTTGAATTATTATTATTTTAAATTTTCCATGTTAATTTGTACACAGGACTCCACAGTCCTCTCCTTTATGTTTTGTACAAATCCTCTATCATGTCAAAACTCAATTGCCACTTTTGCAAAGTGGGTATAATAATATCCTCATAGGTTTCTAGGTTCTTAAATTTAAAACTAAAAAAAAAGGACCTTAGAGGCCATCGGATCCAGCCCTTTCATTTTACAGATGTGTCAACTGAGACTGAGAGATGTGAAGTGACTGCCCAGAATCATGCCATTAGTAAATATCTGAGGTGGCATTTGAACTCGCATCTTCCCAGCACTCAGCCAATGCTCTATCTTTCTCTGCTTCTCTGGGTTGTCACGAGGAGCGAATGAGTTAAGCAGTGGGAAAATATATGATAAATTACAAAGCACTGTCTGTACACATGTAGAGGATAAGAAATTCAATTCTTTTCAAACATGAGGGATAAAAAATTAAATTCATTTTACAACTCAGTAGCCTTTATTTATTTCCACAATGGAGTACCAAGCACCTTGTTAACTTCTGGGCGTAGAAGACAAAGCAAGACAGGCTCTGGCCTCATTCTATGGTGGTGGTGGTGGTGGCAGGAGGGCTGGGTGGGGGAGGTTGCTGAGTAGAATATAAAATGTACACAAAAACTTGTGATGCCAGGAACATCGAGGCAGGGCAGAGTCTTAAAGCCTGGGAGGGTTAGGGGAAACTATACAGAGGAGGCAGCACTTTAATCAAGCCTGAATCAGGGTAGGTGTAAAGAAAGAGTACATTCCAGGCACAAAAAGTCAGTGAAGGATGAATTCCAGCACATGGAAAGCAGTCCTCTTTCCCATCAGAGTTTTCCTTTGAGAGGTAGCTAGGTAGCTCAGTGGATAGAGGGCTGGGCTCTGTCTACCGAATTCAAATTGACTTTAGATACCTTGGGCAAGTCACTTAACCCCAGTTTTCTTCACTTTCCCTCAGAGTTATTGTGAAGATCAAATGATCCTCCTATATTCCTCCTCTTCCCGCTTCTGCAACTCCTCCTTTCCCTTCTACTTATTTTGTCCCTCAGACCCAGTTGCTCACACCAGTAAAGGAGGTGGGAGCCACCAACTCAGTTCTTTCTGATGAAATGGAAAACCCACATGCCTTGTCCTGATGGGGCATTCCAAGGTCCCTGAGGCTTTATCATCTACTCTGACTCTGGGCTCTGTCAGCTTGACCTACCTTAGCCCAAGGACCCCTGAGTCTTTCCATCAGCCCTCTGGGGGTTTCTGGGCTTCTCTGTTAATCTGCTAATGTTACTCACCTGATGAAAGTGTGAACTCTGAGAGCAGAGACTGTTACTTTATTAAAAAAAAAACTTGTTTGTAAGAAAACTTACCTCAAACACATGGTAAGCATTTTGTAAATGTTCTTTTCTGAATTCATTTACTCATAAGGGTTCTGAGAAGTGAATGGTGAAGGCTAGGGTGTGGACCTCGGGGAGCAGCAAGCTGTCTTCATGCGTATTTCCTGATACTGTGGTAGCTTCACTCTGTGGTCCCTCCAAAGCCATGTGAACCTGTGTACTTCTGTCACTCTACAACGTGAGGGAATATATTTAATGACATTAGCAACTCTTCACATAGAATTTTCACTAGGGATTTGTTGCTAAAAGATTTAGGTCATTTGTCCTGTCAACAAACTTGTGGATTTAGTTGTGACTAAATGAGGGGCTGCTCCCTGCCATGGGGTTGGAAGAGATAGAACAAAGCAAAATATTGAGATATAATAAACTTTACAGTTGTTTTATTTCTTTAAAAACTTCTGAATTACAGTATATTCTCTTTTTTACTAAAATCACTAGTTTTATACAATTTGACCTTGAGTACCTAAATTTTTACACATATTCTTTAATTTTTCATCACAAATCCACATTTTGCATATTTGATATTAGGTGTTCTTTTGCTAAACTATTCTCATTCCAAAGTTCAGTCCTGATTTGTAGAATTTCAAAAGAATTCACATCAGGTGAGCTCCCAGGCCTCCCACCTTTTGTGACAAGTAGCCTGATTCAAGGTCAGGTTGCAGCATCCTATCTCCATTTGGGAATTTCTATAATTCTGGAACAGTTGTGTTTCTTAGTATTTCAATGTATTTATTAGAGTTCATCATTCCCTCAATGGAGACAAAACTTTCAGACCCAGGAGAAGAAAAGAATCAAAAACGAAAAAAAAAAAAAATTCAGTTGGGTGCCCTTAATTCTGAAGATGTCCAGATCAACTGGACTTCCATCATAGTTTTGGTGAAAAACTTAAATGAAAAGGTCAATTTCATCAGCAAAAATGACCTTTTTTTCTTTCAAGTTTTTGGTACTCCAGTCTTTGTATTATGCTATTCATAAGGAGCACTTTTTCCCTCCCTAGCAATAATTAATTGGGTTCAATTTTTTTTTATCTTCTTGCTGGTTTTCTTTTCCCAGTCAGTCCACAAGTATTTATTAAGCACTTTACTGTATTCCAGGCACTGTACTAAGCATTTCACAGATATTATCTTATTTGATCCTGACATTGAGGAAACTGAGGCAGACAGAGGTTAGTCCCACAACTAGTAAGTGATTTCGGTAACATTTGAACTTGGATCTTGCTGATTTCAGACCCAGTGCTCAAGCTTCCTGGACTCTCCCAAAAGCTTTGGTAAAGACTTAAATGAAAACATGAATATTCAGTTCTTCCCATTAACAGCCACTCCAGTGTCTCTTTCAGTTATGGAAGTATGCACCTTAAGAGCCACAACTTTGGCACGTTTCTTTGGGATGATATTTATTCTTAAAAACTACAGACTTAAAAGCACAAAAGAAGTAAACAATGAAATGGATGTACGGCATGACATCTGGCACTCACGTGACAAAACACCGGCTGAAGGAGAGAAAACTAGTCCAGTCTGGTCTTGTCTGGTCAGTGGTCGCCATTTTGACCAGCCTGCTATCAGTCAATGTGCACACGCATAACTATTGTTTTCACAAAATGGAACAATAGCAGAATGACTGCATATCCCATCTAATTCACATCCTCCTGCATACTTGGCTCAGTCGAGAGCTTTCCACTCTTATCGACTTCTGACTCTGGCACCAAATTCACTGGAAATAGTTTATTTCCTTTGTAACTCTTATCTTTAGACCAAATTGCTGAAGAGATCAATATAAGAGAGATTGGTATGTTTGGAAACAATACCATTTCTAGAGTGCTTTAAGGTTATAGAGTTCTTTTCATACAACAACTTTGTGAGGATTTGTGGTAGTCTAAATAGCACTAGGGCAGCTGCGTGGCACAGTGGATAGAGTGACGGCCTGGAGTCAGTCAGGAAGACCTGAGTTCAGATGGGACCTCAGACACTTACTAGCTGTGTGACCCTGGGTAAGTCGCTTAACCCTGTTTGCCTCAGTTTCCTCCTCTGTAAAATGAGCTGGAGAAGGAAATGGTAAACCGCTCCAGTATCTTTGCCAAGAAAACCCCAAACGGGGTCTCAGAGAATCACAGATAACTGAAATGGCCGAAGAACGACAACAAAATATCACTACTGCTTTTTTCCCATTGGGACTCTGTACAGATCATAGGATGCCAGGACTCTGAGCTGGAAAGCACCTTACTGACCAATGTGGTCCAACCCCCATAATTTATAAATAAAAAAGCTGAAGCCCACAGAAGCTAAGTGATTTTCCCGTAGCTAATAGGGGTCAGTGTTAGGACTCCAAGTAAGTCTTCTGATTCCACATCCACTGAGGTAGCAAGGTGGTACAGTGGAGAGAACACTGATGGGCCTGGAATTGGGAAAACAAATTCAAATAAAAATAAAAATACTTATTCCTTGTGGGAATCTGAACACATCACTTTACTTCTGTCTTCCTCAGTTTCCTCAACTGTAAAATGGGGGTGATTATAGCCCCTACCTCCCGATATTGTCATAAGAATCAATGAGGTGGTGCTTGTAGAGTGCTTCACATATAACCCAGCACACAGTTGGTATTTAATAGTTGCTTACTTCCTTCTCCACTACACTATGTGACAACAAAGGAAAAGGGCTCTGTGAACAGTGAGAGGCTAAATGTCGCTGTTATGGGCTGGGCAAGTATTGAGATGAATGAAGGTTGCAAATAATTATCGCCTTGTTTCCATTCAGACTTAACTTTTGTCCCTCAATATATAGGAAATGGAACTTTGGAAAGTTAAATCAGTGAAAACAAGGGCATTATTTCTCTGAGCCCCACAGTTAAACATGACTTCATTGAGATTTCAGAAATTTATCATTTCTTGACATAGAACCTTTTGGCAAGGAGTGAAACCTATATAATCCATCACTCCTGAGATGTTTCCTTCAGGGATTATGGCACAGGAGTATGGACACAAACTTTAAAATATAAATGAAGCCTTTCCATTCATGGACTCCTTCCAATCCCAGAATGTGTGTTTTTGAAAATAACACAGAGGTTTCAGGTTACATGTGGCCACCCATCCATAGAGCACATGGTATTTTGATACCAAAATGACCACTGAGATATTCTTTGGTATTATAACCTTATGTTCTGACAGAGCAACTTAGAAGCAGGCCTTTGAGGCAAAATTCCTTGTTACCCAACAATTACTAAACCCTATGTTGGAGTATGTGCCAAATTTTAGAAATAACATTGCTTCTTTCTGTAAGATACTTTATTCATTAAACATTCTGTACATATTTTGCCTAGGCTTTGAGGGTTTTATATAAAAGATTTATATGTAAAAATTATTAATAAAATAAGAATCCTTTACCTGAAGAAAGTCGAGATCTAGCAGAGGGATTTTTTTTCTTATATTGAAATTTCTTTTTTTAATATTTACTTTTAATATTCATTTTGTAAAATTTTGATTTTTAAATTCTCTTTCTCCCTTTAGTCCCTTCCCCACCCATGAGGAAGGGTTAGGAGAAAATATTTCATATTTCTATTTTTACAGTATTAATATTATTCTGTATTCATAGAAGGAATCTCCCTGCACTGATGAAATCACAAGTCTGGATGAATCCACATGCATTCGTATATTTGATAATACGATACCTAGTATACATGTGAAATCATGCAAAACATATTTCCACATTAGCCATTTTGCAAAAAAAAAAAATAATAAGGCAAGAAAAATAAAGTGGAAAACATATACATAAGTCTATACTCTAAGTAGAACAGGGGTCTTTTTTTTTTTGTAACAGACCCCTTTGGTAGCCTAGCAAAGCCTCTGGACCCATTTTCAGAATAATGATTTCAAATGTACAGAATAGGATACATAGTATTACCAAGGAAACCAATTCTATAGAAAGATAGTTATCCAAGTGTAGTTTTAAAAGAACAAGGTCATAGAACTCAGGTTAAGAATTCTTTAGGAGGAAGGATAAGCTAGGCACCCAAATAATCACGGATATCAGCGGTATGAACAGAGCACATTCATCGAGGGCTCAGACGATGAAGACATGGCTTTCTTCTCAGATGGTCAAGACTAGGTGGGTCTTGAAGGATGGTTAGAGTAGTTGGGAAAACCATTCCAGGTACAGAGAAGAGAGTGAGCAGAGGTTCCGGGAAGGCAGCAAAGGCTATGGGGATTATGATGACAATTTTATTCTTGAATACCTATAATATGAGACAGTGTGTGTAATGGCAAAAAAAACAAAACAAAACTAAATTTGCCATCAGTCAAAAAGCATTCCTTAAGTACCTGCTGTGTGCTAGGCACTGGAGATACAAAAACAGAAAGGAAACAGTCCCTGAGCTTGCATTCTAGAAGCGAAGACAACATGTACACATAAAAATATACACAGAAAAGATATAAAATAAATACAGTGTGGTTTGGGGAGAGGCAGGCCACTTGCATTTGGAGGAATTAGGAAGGAATTTTATTGAAGGCGGGCCTTGAGCTGAGTTAGAATTGTTGGTTCAAATTCAAATTCTACCTTGCACCACCTTTGTGACATTAGGCCAGTCACTTAGATTTTTTAGATTGCCATTTTGTCAACTATAAAATTATGAAGTGGAACTAAGATGCTTCTGTAGTCATTCCCAACCCTAAATCTATGAATTTATAGAGGAAAACACATAGTGTGGGTGGTGTGCGTGTGTGTGTATTGTGAGACAGACAGAGACAGAGAAAGAGACAGACACAGAGAGAGAGAGACAGAGAGAGAAAGAGGCAGAAAGAGAGGGAGGGAAGGAGAGAGAAAAAGAAGAAGGGGGGAGAGAAAGAGAGAGAGAGAGAGAGAGAGAGAGAGAGAGAGAGAGAATGTACCCAACTTCATTGCAATTACAAAAATCATTTTCAAACAAATATTGATACAGTTGACTTATTAACAAGATCTACATGCAGCTACACCTCCCAAATAAAGACTATCAGAATCTCAGCCTCTTCATTAACTTTGTTTGCTTTTCGAGACATACGTAGCCACTGTTTTGGTTTGTGCATATGTTGTTGGGCAGTTTGGAATTTAAGGCAGATTGGAATAAGTTCCTTATAAAGAAATCTGCAGCTTTCTTTTGTCCAATGCCTTTTTGGTACCCCTAGCTCAAAACTGTGGACAACACACATGGTGGTCTCCCAGTTTTGCCACTACCTGTGTGATTTTGGAAATATTTCTTAACCTCTCTAGGCCTCAGTTTCCTTATCTGTAAAATGAAGGAGTTAAACTACTTGTTCTTTAAGAATTCTTCCAGGGGGTGGCTAGATGGCACAGCGAATAGAGCACCGGCCCTGGAGTCAGGAGAAACTGAGCTCAAATGCAGCCTCAGACACTTAAACACTTACTAGCCTTAGTCACTTAACCCCAATTGCCTTCCCCCTTCCAAAAAGCAAAAATATTTAAAAAAAAAAAAAAAAGAAAGAAAGAAAGACTTCTTCCAGCTATAAAGCTATGAACCTATGTAGGGAGGGGATAGGAGTGACCTATTATAGTTTTTGCCTTTTAACTTCATATCAGGTATCAATCAATGAATATTAACCTTTTGGGTAGATCTGTATCAATATGAAGTATAAATTATATATCAATCCATCAACAAGCATTTATTAAGTGCTTACCGTTTACCAGGCACTCAGCTAAGTGTTCAAAGAAAAACACCAACAAAAGTGCTCGCCCTCAGGGAAAACACCATTTACACAAATATGAGTATATGAGCCTTGGAGAGGAAGGCTCTCTGGCAGCGGCTTGGCCCAGGAACAGGGAAAGGCAACATTTAAGTGGAATCTTGAAAGAAGCAGGGGATTTAAAAGTGACCATGAGGAGGGAGAACGTTTCTGGCTTGAGATGAAGCCAGTACAAAGGAGAAGAGACAGAATGCTGTACAAAAGGACCTGTTAGTAGGCCAGTGTGTCTAAGCTGCAACATGTGCAGAATACAGTACAGCTGGGGTCTGAAAAGTGTGAATTATGAATTCTTTGAAATGATTGTATGTATTCAGATCTATACCACTCAAAAGTTATAATGATTTAAATATGGTCACTGGTTTCAGCTCCATGGAAATATGCAACGTGAATTCAAATACAGCTATTCCTTCCACATCAAGGGGGTTAGGGGTACAATGCCCCCTGATCTGGAAAATACACGTAAAATTTTTGACTTTCCCTTCATACGTAAGAAGTCTGATATTTTTTTCTTTTTCCTTTTCCTGGGATATTTATAGTATCTTATTATAAAATTTGGGTTGATATTATACAATACCACACATATATTTTATGCATTTCTGAGTTCCTATATGTTTTCTGTGTCATCTGCTGGCCTTCACATGTTGTCTGCACTTTCTGCAAAACTCCCCCAAAATTGCTGTTCGATGTCTTATGCAGAGCAGCAATATATTGAGACCCCAGTGGGGAAAATCGTGATGTGGAAGGGATAACCATGTAAAGGGAATCCTTCACAGGCTTCACTACCTACATTAATTGGGACCTAGAAGTAATGTGTAAAGAAGACTAGGAAAGATAGGAAGGGGTGAAGTTAGGAAGATGAAACAGAGGGTACTCCTGGAGATTACTGAGTAATGGTGAGGAGGTTGACCTGGTCAAACTTACCTTTTAGGAAAAGCATTTTGGGAGCTGTTTTGAGGATGGAATGGAATGGAGTGAGACTTAAGACAGAGTGACCAGTTAGGAGGCTACTGTGGTTGTCAAGGTAAGACTTGGAACTAGGAAAGGAAGGCCATGTACCTGATCCACCAGGAAGTGTGTCTAAAGTGTGTCAGTGTCTAAAATCTTTCTTAGACAAAAATGTGTTTCATGGAATGAAAAAATACAAAATACTTCCTAAGACAATTACTGTTTGTTTGGGGTGTCTTGTCTGTAAAAATAACTGCCGTTTACTTAGGGCTTCACAAATGCGATTGGGGGTGTCCCAAAAGTCTTGGTGCAGTTTTAAGCTTTAATAGCTTAATTAACAACCACCTAGACAGGGAGAAAGGAGCCTGAAGGGAGTGGAGTCAGGGAACAGCTGGAGGAAAGGAGAAAGATAAGGAATAGTTTGAGATGGACTTGGAGCAGGAGGATGATTCTGAAGACAGAGGCAGATGGGGAAGAGGAGATGCCACAGCCTCACTCCAGTCTAGCCAGCCCACTGCCCAGTTTCAGAGCCCTTGGTCCCCTTCCTCCCCTTCTCCTTGAGCCCACCTCTGCTTCTGGTGCCCCTGGCCTTATAGCTGGAATAGGAAGATTATAACTCATGGCCACCCCTCCCAACTCCCTCTTACCTGATGTCCACCCTCATTTAATTAATTTTAGTGGCTGGGGGATAGAGGAGGGGGTGGATAGAGGAGAGTCTTTTTAAATTTGTTTAAACATTTTGAAAGGAAAAATAAATAACTCACAGCTTAAAATTACACTTAGGACCTTTAGGACACCCTGTACTGTCTTCTCATCAAAATAATCCTGTGAGGTAAACGGCAAAGGCGTTATCGAGCTTTTACTGATGAGAAGACTGATGGTGAATGAGGCTGAGCGATTTGCCCGGGGTCGCTCACCTGAGTGTCCGAAGCAGGACTTTAGCTCAGCTTTTCCTAACTCCAGGTCCAGTACTCGGCATCTCTAACCGATAGGACGAAAGGCTGCAACATACAGTTCAGGCTGTTCTTCTTAAGGGAAAACAGCAACCACAATGATATGTGGGGCTGTGCCAATTTGAAACTTTATGAAGTCAGCATTTGAGAATTTCAGGGGATTTTCATAGGTTATTTATAATATAATAATTGCAGAATTAAGTCCTCTCTCTTGATGACAATGTACTTCATAAGGCATGCTTTAAAAAAAAAAGTTCTATCACTCCACAATTTACAAAGATGGGTATAGATAGGGAAAAAATAAATCTTTTCAGCATCTGGGTCATCCCTGGAGAAAGGCCATAGTAGTAAGAATAGGAAAAATAGTGGGACTGGTGTTTTTGTTGCTAAGTGTGAGGGCAGAGGGGGCTAAGGGCGTGGTGAAGGGGTGAGAAGAGGACAAAGTGAAGCTTTTTAGTACAAGTTTACACCGGGGAAGACCCAGGGTCCTTTGCCAGAACACGGTTTCCAATCTGTTTATTCAATCCCATTATCTGGGTAAAATGAGCTGTCGGTGAAGCCACAAATATGATGCTGAGCTGTGGTCTTAACCACAAACAGGTTGCAATATTTACTTAAAGAGCCGTGAGCTCCAAGCTAGCCATTGTTAGCAGAACAATAAAATGTTCATTGCGTTAGGCCCCTGGGAGGTAAATGCTGCAGCTGTTACTCTCAGCCCCATTTGATAGAATATAGGAAAGGCTGGCTGAGGACAGTTGTAACCTGTCACTCAGGTTAAGTGCCAGAGGGGAGACTCGAAGGCAGACCTTTCCAACTCATCCTCTGGAAGGTCCAGAACTATGTGTAGCCACCACCT
Organism: Pseudochirops corinnae; assembly: GCA_028646515.1. Classification (NCBI taxonomy): domain Eukaryota; kingdom Metazoa; phylum Chordata; class Mammalia; order Diprotodontia; family Pseudocheiridae; genus Pseudochirops; species Pseudochirops corinnae. The sequence goes on along the minus strand of CM053590.1, from coordinate 191,652,002 downwards.
AGGCAGGAGAATGAGCTTGCTTTAGAGAGCTTAGAGAGGATCCCTGGTTTAGTTGATAGAAATCTGGGTTCCAATCCTTTCTTTACTCTAGCTGCTCTTGGCAACTTTAAGATTATAAATGAAGAGATGGTACAGACCTGTACTGGGAGAGAGACTTTACTCACAGGTAGTTCTGCCTCTTAGCTTCCCTGGTTTCCATCAAGTCTCAGTGACAATTCCTTCTTCTGTAAGATGCCTCTCCTAGTCCTCCTTAACCTTAATATCTTCCTTGTGAGACTGTTGTTATTCAATCGTTTTCAGTCAAGTCCAACTCTTCATGACCCCATTTGGGGTTTTTCCTTGACAGATACCAGAGTGATTTGCCATTTCTTTCTCCAGCTGATTTTACAGATGAGGAAACTGAGGCAAACAGGGTGAAGTGACTTGCCCAGGGTCACACAGTTAGTAAGTGTCTGAGGCCAGATTTGAACTCAGGAAGATGAGTCTTCCCAACTTCAGGCCAAGCACTCTATCCACTGTACCACCTAGCTGCCTTCCCTCTAAGATTACCCTTCCCCCAATTTATCCTGTATATTTCCTATTTATGCATAGTTGTTCCCAAGTTATCTCTCCGATTAGATTGTGAAATCCTTGAAAGTAAGGACCTTCCTCCGCCCCCAACTTTCTTTGTATCCTTAGCTCTTAGCACAAAAGTGATTAATAAATGCTAGTTTACTGACTATATCAATGAAATCAAAGGTCTAGTCCTGGGACAGGGAAGCTGCAGTCTCCAGGCCACATATGGCCTCGAGGCTTGACGTTTACCACCCCTGGTCTAGTCCCCATCTCCGTTTTGAACTAGAGTTTGAGATATTTTGAATTAAGTAGAAAGGAGCATGTCTGTGAATGCTTCTCTCTTCGGCTGCTTGTAACTCAGGTGGTTTGCTTAGGGCCTTAATAGCCTATTGGCCTTGCACTTGGAGCATGTAGTAATTTAACCTGTTAATCAGTACCTCGGCTCCTTTCCCCCATCTAATGCCTCGATTATACAGACAATGTATTCTTAAAAACTTCCCTGAATGAGTACAAGACAGACTCACTAAACAGTGGGCTTCTGCTTTTTCCCTCCCCTCTTCTCTTTGAGGTGAGGTAGGGGTAGGTAATGGTCGTACTAATCTTTTGAATGCATTGTGACTAAATTAGCTATTGACAGGAGAAAAAAATCTAACAAAGGAACACGTTTTTTAAAAAAAAAGGCAGATTGGAGAGGCTTTCCAGATTGGTTAGTAATTTTAAAACTAAAATGGATCTAGGTTATTGAGGGGGGAAAACCCTCAGAGGTTGCTTTCTCTCTATTTCAGTAATTATGCCTATTATAAAAGGAAATGTCCTCCCAGTCTCCCACCCCCAGGAAACTGAGATCCCATGTCAAAGATTCAATGTCTAGGATAAGCCCCTAGTTTTCAGCTAACTACAGAATGGAAGCCAAAGTTAGAGCTGGGTTATAACCTAGCCAGATCGAGCCAGGTCTCCTGATGCCAAAGCCATCACTCTTCTAATCCAGAGAGATGTATGAGTGATCATAAAAGGGTTTATAAGCTTTTTTTGTAGAGCACAAAAATATATATAAGTGATAAAAATAATAGTTTTTACTAATAACATTATCAACTTGTAACAACCTATCAGTAATATATAAGAACAGGGACTGAACCTATGATTTCATTAGTGATTTGGTTATGATTTATGAAGTTATTATTATTAACTCTCCTAAGATGGGGAAAACTCCCTTCCCCAATGCAGGTCAGCACCTTCTTAGTAATTTATGTCTTAGAAAATGAAATGTTTAAAAATAGGTTTAAGGTTTACAAAATGCCTCACACTAACCTTAGGAGGTTGTTGGTGTGTATAATATTTTCCTCATTTTACCGATGAGGGATCTAAGGCTCAGATTTGTTCAGTAACTCACTGAGGGTCACACAAATGGCCAGTGTTAAGGCAAGGTCTGGACTCAGCTGTCTCTTGTTCTTTCCACTACACCACCTGCAAATGACCAGGCTGCCCAAGAATCCCTAATCCCAGGTCCGTGTAAGTTGCCTGAAAGAAGCCTGGAAGGGGGCTGTGTTTGGTCAGTGGTAAGTGACCCCAACAAGCCTTATTTTTCTTGCCCTTCTTTATGGAATGTCAATATTTATCATGTTCTCCTCCTGGCAGGTTGAGTGGATACAACAGCAAGTGGTTAAAAAAAGGATCAAGAGGGACTTTGAACTCAGTGGTGCCCAGTCTACTTACTTCAATGATC
>CM053590.1:191603238-191649224 GCA_028646515.1 Pseudochirops corinnae | reverse complement strand
CTCTCTCTCTCCCTCTCTCCCTCTTTCTCTCTCCCTCTCTCTCTCCCTCTCTCTCTCTCTCCCTCTCTCTTTCTCTCTCTCTCCCTCTTTCTCTCTCTCTCCCTCTCTCTTTCTCTCTCTCTCCCTCTTTCTCTCTCTCTCTCTCTTACTCTCTCTCTCACTCTCTCTCCCTCTTTCTCTCTCTCTCTCTCCCTCTTTCTCTCTCCCTCTCTCTCTCTCCCTCTTTCTCTCTCCCTCTCTCTTTATAGTCCATGACACTGGGTTTCATGAAAGCATGCTGGTTGGTTCTTTTGCAAAATATTTTCAGATTTGCAGATCAGCAGAGTGAGAATTAGCTGAGTTCTGCTGTGTGTGTGGGGGATAGAGCTGCCAAAAACGATTGACTAGCTAGGACAGTAATTGTGAAAAATGATTTTAAGCCACATGGTACATTCTCAGCCAACTGGATGGGGTTCAGCACTCCAAGACTGTGGAACATGGCTGTTTCTGTGGTTGGCGCGCTTGAGCCTTTCTGATGATTTATACTCTCATTTAACTCTAATAAAAACTGGTGGAGTTTATGGCATTTATTGGCCTGGCAGCTTTGAAATCATCCTTTTTAAACAACCCATTTAGCTTTTTAAATTGAAAATGCAACATGGTAGAAATATGTAAGCATGTGGCACAGCCGGAGGAAACCAGGAGGCCTTGGTGAAAAAGAGCAGAGACGAAAGGCAGGGTAGCAAATGAAGGAGTGGAAAGATCATGGGATGGGGAGTCGGGAGACATGAGGCTTTCATCCAAGCTCTGTTGCTAACTAGCTGCTCTGTGACCTTGGAAAAGTCATCTTTCCTCTCCTCTCCTTAGTTTTCTCATCTGTAAAATGAGGAAGTTGGACTGAACAATGTCTAAAGTCTTTTCCATCTCCAAAATGCCCAATCCCTATATCAGGAAGAAAAATGAATATTATAAAGTGACCGAGGTCAAAATTGAAGCTATCCAGCTTACCTCATGTAGCACCTATGCAATATTCACAGCACCAACGGTGACTGTAAATATGCTGGCATAGTTCTCAATTACAAATTATAACAGATTCTCCATATAGAAGACAGAAGCAAAACATTTATTCTGACACCAGAAAACCAAATCCCAACACCAGAAAGTTAAATCCATTATAGTAGCAAAGAAGTTAATATACCAGAGCACAGCATGAAGCCATACCGTCCTTTAGCATTCCCGCAAACAACCGCTCACAAGCCTAGCTGTCTGCTTGCCTGCTTCCTCTCTCTCCCATCAGCTAGCTCAGTGGTTCTCAACCTTCCTAATGCCACAACCCTTTAATACAGTTCCTCATGTTGTGGTGACCCCCAACCATAAAATTATTTTCGTTGCTACTTCATAACTGTAATTTTTCTACTGTTATGAATCGTAATGTAAATATCTGATATGCAGGATGTATTTTCATTGTTACAAATTGAACATAACCCACAGGTTGAGAATCGCTGTTCTAGCTGCTCTGACTCTCAGCTTTCTGTGGGCTTTGCTCCACCCTTCAGCAAAATCCTCCCACCACAGGTACTATGTGATTACATTGAGCATATTGGGGGCAGGGAAAATCTTCTAAGCGGGAAAGGTCTTCAAATTCCCTTAGGCTTAGTAGGGGACAAAGAAGATCTTCAAGTTCCCATTACCATTACTAGTTGTGCTTTTGCCCTAACATAGATTAAATTACTGAATTAAATCTCAGTGGTTATGTTAAACAAGAATAAACAAACAAAAAGAACCCTCTCAGTGGAATGTGTGAAAAGAACATAGGATTTGAAGTCCAAAGACTTACTACCTCTGTGACCTTGAGCAAGCTATTGGGCCTCAGTTTGCTCAACTGGAAAAATGAAGGACTTGGACTACATAGCTTTCAAACTCCTTTCTAGCTCTCTCTGCGGTCTGATAGGGTGCAGCTAGATGGTGTAGTGGGTGGAGTACTAGGCTTGCAAATGGGAAGATTCATCTTCCTGAGTTCAAATCCAACCTCAGACACTTACTATCTGTGTGACCCTGGGCAAGTCACTTCTTCCTGTTTGCCTTAGTTTCCTCATCTGTAAAAATGAGCTGGAGAAGGAAATGGCAAACCACTCTAGTATTTTTACTAAGAAAACCCCAAAAGGGGTCAATGAAGAGTTGGACACCACTGAACTTGACTAAACAATATGATCTTATAATTCTATTAATATTCTCCCAAAAGCATATCCAAAACAAAAGCCTTGATATGTTCCTTTAATTTTTTTCTTCACTGCTTCAAGTTTCTCTTTCATAACATTACCTAAGTTCAAATATTTCCTTTCAGTGACACTGGAGTTCAGAATTCAGACTAGCATGAGGGGAATGTGAATTTGCTCCAGGACACCGCTGGGCTAAATGACTTCTTCCAGAGTGGATTTGCTTCCTCTCATGGTGACCACCATCTTTGTACCTTGCCTTGTGGTTTTTCTTGGGCGAGTGGGATTGCCTTTCTTAGGGTGTTTTTGCCATGGTGAATGTCTAGAACTACCTTTCTCTAGAACTGCCTTTCTCCAAAATGACCAAGGGGACAAAATCTAGACCAACATACACTTTCACTACGAATACCATCTACACACATGGTCCTCTTCCTCTTTGCCACGGGTGAAAAAGAATACTAGTTACAGGTGTCCCTGGGACACTTACTATAAATGCTTACATTTATAAAACACATATTTTCCATGAAAAAACAGCATTATAGTCTCAAAAAAAAGATCCCAAACAACACAAGAGACAGCATAGCATAGGGAGCAAAGATCCAGTCTCAAAGCCGGGAAGACTTGAATTCAAATTCTACCTCTGATACATACTGGTGGTTGTAGGACTTTGAGTATGTCACTTAACTTCTTAGTGCTCTAAGCAACAATAAGTTGCTGAGAAGGTGCTCACTTGCTTTGGTAGAAGGAATATCCTCACCTGGGATTTCCCTATGTCAGTCAGAAACTATAAATTTTAAGTCTAAATGGAAATAAAATGTAGTGTTACAGCTTATCAAACTTTCCACTATTTTCAATATATGTTTCTCATTTTTATGCTTTATAAAATGATAATATAGCAGTTATCAAGGTGGGGTGGGTGGAAAGAGGGAGACTTGAAAGAGAGAAGAGAATAGAGCTATTTAGAAAGGAAATAGTAATACATTTTTTCCTAGTTTTTAATTGATTTTTTTAAAACTTTGTAGTCTTTTCTCACAATCCACCTTCTTCCCACCTCCATTTAAATATTCCTTTGTAACAAAGAAAAGCAGTTAACTTAAACCAACAAAAAAAATATGACATTATATACAATATTCCGTACCCATAATCTCCCATCCCTCTACTGAGGAGAGGTGTTTTTTGTCCACTATTGTCTGAAATTTAAATTGTTAGATTGTTCATTACCATTAAAATAAGTTCACCTTTTAGTTGTTTTTCCTTTTACATGATAGTAGTCATGTACTTTTTTCTCTTGATTCTGCATTTTTAACTCTTTTCATATTTCTCTGAGTTCCTGATGTTCATGTCTCGACAATGCAGTAGTATTCTGTTATGTTTGTATACAACAACTAATCAATGGACCCCCATTTTGTCTCTAGGATTTTCGTACTACAAAAGGTATTGCTTTGAATATATTGTTATTTATGGGATTTTTAAAAAAATCATTGACCTCCTTCGGGTTTATGACCAATTGTATATCTTTGAATCAAAAGATATAAAGAATTTGGTGACATTTCTCATGAAATTACAAAATATTTTCTAGAACAGCCAAATCAATTCATAACTCCAACGACAGTGTGTTTGCCTTTCCACAATCCTCATAGCATTGACTATTTCCATTTTTTAAATTCTAATTTGTGAATTTGACAGATGTGAGGTGAAATCTCATTGTTGTTTTAATTTCTATTTATTCTATATGAGTGATTTGATGTGTTTCTTAATATCATTATTGATCATTTACATTTTTTCTATAAAATGTTTGTTTATATTCACCTGTTTACATCTTTTGACCTATTTGACCTATCATACCTTTTGACATCTATTCAGAAATGGCTCTTGGTCTTACATATCTGTGTCACTTTCTTATATATTTTAGATTTTAAATTTTTGTCAAAGATCATTTGATGAAAAGCTTTCCTCTTCAGATGTCAGATTTTAAAATCTTAGTTGAATTGATTTTGATTATGCAAAATCTTTTTAATTTAATGCGATTGAACTTTTTCTATTATAATCATCTCTTTGTTAAAGAATTCTCATAATTAACAACTGAAAAGATTTTTCCTTTCATTCTCCTTTATTTTTTTAAGAATATGACCTTAGATCACAAATCCAGTTAGAGATTATTATAATACATGATGTAAAATGCTAGTCTAAGCCCAGTATAGATACAGAGGGAGAAAACTAAAGTTCTAGGGGGGGAATGAGAAATCTGATACTCAGAGACCCATGACTATCCAGCTAATGAATGTAGAATTCACAACTGAAACCTCTATCTCCTGATTCCGAGCTCAGGGCTCTTTCTATCATAATACACAAATCCCAAGTTGATGAAATCATAGGTCTTTCATGTATATGTTCACATAATATAGTTTCAAGTCTGTTACTTCAAGGCTCCCTGCACAACTGCTTTGTGCATTATTTCCCTTGAGATTCTGTCTTTTTTCCCTTCTTAATGAATTTTATGATTTCATTTAGTTCTCAAGTTCTTCAATACCCTTAAAAAAATTCTAAACTGCTAAGTTCATCACACTGTCACTTCATTTCCCTGCACTGAGAATCCTATCGAATTATCCTCACATCCAGGGAACTAGCAAGTATTCCTTTGTAACCAGGGAGTGAAGAGCAACATATTGTTTCTGCTAACACCAATAAAAATAAATTTCAGACCACTCTGCTAAGATAAGACTAGAAATATGCAACTGTAGCATTCCTTTTAATTTTTTTTCTATTGGATAGGTTCATTTCAGATGAGAACTCATAAAAAATAGGGTTTGCAAAGGTTGAGGTATCAATGTTCAAACCCTCCCTATTTTGGAAACTGAAAAACAAAACAAAACCACAACACAAGATTTTTCTCTCTTTGGCTTTCAAGTCATCTTTTCAAAAGTGTTCAGCAATTATCAAGTTCAAAGGAAATATGTGGGAAACATGTCAAGATGAATGCTACTGATTGATTCAGGGGGTTCTTTTATTCCTTGGTAAGAAAAGCATCAGATCTTTCATTAGTTTTCTCTGTTTTGACTGAAATTCATAAGAATAAAATAAAAACAATTTTGGCCTCTTTCCTCCATCCTTCACAATCAAGAATAGTATTTGGCACATAGTAGGGACAGAATAAATGTTTGCTGACTGATTCCCAGTGAAATAACAGATAGTCAGTGAAACAACACAATTCCTTCTCTGGAATTGATTTCATTACTCAATTCTCCATAAACTGACTTTATTAAGTAGGAGCAACATGGCGTGATGGCATGGATATTTCATTTGGAGATAGTAGGTCTAGGTTTGAGTAGCTTCTCTGCCGTCTACCACATCAGTGATATTGAGCAAATCCTCTAACTTCTTGGGATCTCTAAAGTGAGGCCTCTAGTTAGACTGGAGGCACTGTGGCCTAGTGGAAAGAGCTTGGGGACAGGGAACCTGAATTTGAATCTTAAATTTGCCACTCACCATCTGTATAACATTGGGCAAGTCTCTTAACATCTCTGGGTCTCAGTTTCCACATCTCTGAAAGGAAGGGGTTGGACTAGGTACCCTCTAAGGTCCTAAATCTATGATCCTATGAGTCCCACAACTTGTGTTTGAATTCTCTCTCTATCAACTGTGTAACCTTGGACAAGTCTCTTCACATTTCTGAACCTTAGTTTCTTCATTTGTAAATTGAAGAAGCTGGACTAGAAGCCTTCTCAGGTCCCTGACAGTGGATAAGCTCATTCTGTAATATTTCTTCTCCTATAAATAGTAAATATAATAATCAACATTTATACACTTTTTTAAGAATTGCAAAGCACTTTATAAACATTATCTCATTTTATCTTTGCTACAATTCTAGTGTTTTTATTATCTTCCTTTCACAAATGAGCAGACTGAGGCAGAAAGACATCAAGTGACTAGTAACATTGGTAGTAAGTGCCTGAGGCTGAATTAGTAGTAAAGTCTTCCTGAAGCCAAGTCCAGTCCCCATTCACTGCACCACCCAGCTGAGCAGTCCTCCTTATTTGCAGGTGGGTGGGTGGAAATAAACCGAAATGTAATCTTGGTCTACCACTTTAAGTAGTAGGTGAGAGGTGAAGGAGAAAGCAGAAACTGGGACCTAGAAAAACTGCTTAATAGATAAGTTTAGATGAAAGGCCTTGAATCAACAAATCTGAGATTTTACAACCATAGAGGAGATTAGGGCAGTTCAAGGTTCACTGGTATCAGCTCTGTAACAGTAAATGAGTTATTTATTAAGGAAAATCTTTAGCCAAGGATATGTTATTACTTTCACAAAAAACAACTTGGTTTCTAGTAAAAGGTGACTCGTGCCCATATTGGAACTGTGCCTAATAGAGCAAGTCAATGAGGGCTGGGGGACTCCATAAATCTGTTTACCCAAATGAGTTCACTAATTGCAGCTGTGGTTAGAACCATCTCTACTTTTGTAGGAATGGGTGTTGCAATGGAAATAGCGTGTGTGTGTGTGTGTGTGTGTGTGTGTGTGTGTGTGTGTGTGTGTGTGGAGTCAAAGGACCTGGGCTTTAAGCTCGGCCCAACCACTTATTAGCTATGTGACCTTGGGTAATTACTTCACCTCTCTGGGTTTCAGTTGCCTCATCTTGAAAGGAGGGGGTTAGGCCAGGTGACCTCTGAGGTCTTGTCCTGCTCTAAATCTATGATCCTATAATGGAAGTAATTTGGGATGACTCTTCTAAATGGACATAATTGTCTGCCCTTCCTGGAAGGACTTTGACAGGGTCAAAGATGACAATGAGGTCATTGTCCCATGGTTGATAGGTTAAATGACCCTCATTACCTGCCATTGTACTACTGGCATCACCAATGACAAATTCAGTATCAAAAATCAATTACCTACACGTATTTACTGAGTGTGTTAAGTATTTAGCTGGGTCCAGCATCCAAATAGGCGATTGTTTGTCTGATATTAATTTAGGGTGGGAGATGATTGTAAGGTGAGCCCTTCTTAGTGCCGGTACTCGAAAGTTTCCACCTTGGTGGAGCTCACCTCTGCGCAGAAGAGCCTTTGAGCACCTGGGTTCTTTTCTACACCATGATAAAGTGTTTAGGAAGGACTGGGTGGTATTGCGGTCATCACACCTGGTGTGAGAGACAGTGCACCATGATGGACAGAGAGCTGGCCTTGGAATCAGGGAGATCTGGGTTCAAGTCCAGCTTCTGACACATTCTGGCTGTGTGACCCTGGGCAAATCACTTAACATCTCAATAGCTACAAGCAACATTCTAAGACTGCAAATTGCATAGTAGTTGCCCATCTGTATTAATAGAAGAAGCTTCCCTATTAGGAGCTCTCTATGCCAGTGAAATGGTAGATCTATTTCCTGTATATATATGAAAGCTCCCTGGGGTCAGGGATGGTTTAGGTTTTGCCTTTGTACCGCCAGTGGCTTCTCTGGCATATAGTTGCATAAGTGTTTGATAAATGTTTGTGTATTGGATTGAGATAGATTGAATTGATTCGACTTTTCATTGCAGGATAAGGACTTAATACCTTGAAAAGAACGTAAACAGGCATTCACTTTGCCCTAATGGCTGCCTTGTCCTAAAAACCGAGCATCTTAGTCATCTTCAGAAATCCCAAAGATTCTCAGTTAAGGAGTTGAAATTGGCACTACTCAGCTGAACAGACTTCACCATCTATGATGAGAATCCTTTGAAGTACTGTCACACCCACCAAAAATTGGGAAATGGAGAGGCTAAAAATGTCCATCAGTTGTTTGGTGAAAGGGACAGGTGAGGCACATAGGCTAAAAAACCCATTTGTTCTGTAGCAACTGATCACCCTACTTCCCACTGTCCCCCAACCAAGTAAAGATTTGTGATCCAGAGCAACAAAGATGAAGTTCATTCTAGACAAATGAAAAGGAACACACACAGTGATCAAATAATTTAAACTTGTCTTTCACTCTAATGAGCTCTGAATTAGTTCTAGCCTATGGGGGGGGAAGGGAGGAGAAAGATCTAGTAATCAGCTCAGACTACTCAATAGAAGCATTAGCCTAATGTGCAATTAATGGGGAAGAAATAGAGAAAGATGTTTGCCCCAGTGGGGAAAAGGGGAAAAGGGTCATTCATTTATTCATTTATTCATTCCTTCAATAAACATCTGTTGTACACTAGCTATATATTGTTATAATAGATCAAGGATTCTTAACCATTTTTGTCTAGTCAATCAGCAAAACAATAAATCAACCCCTGCTTTAGACAATTTGCTGGTTTCTACTGCTGCGTATGTCGACACTAAACATTTAACAGCTGGCTCTTGCTAGTCAGTTAGAGCTGGCTCCAGCACACCCCTGAATTTCTTGTAAATACATGTATATCCTTTATTCATTCATTCATTCACTGATTCACTCAAATGCAAGGGATATTGTTGAGCTATAAATGATAATACTTAGTAATTGGTTGCATGGGTGGTTGGGATGGGGGAAAGTGAGGCAGATGGAGAGAGAGAGTAAAAGGTGACTAAGTTTTCAGGTCTGGGGGATGGAGAAAATAATGGTACCATTAAAAGAAGTTAATGAATTAAGAGACATGGAATTTTTGGAAAATTTTCAGTTTCAGGTATGCTGATAGAATTGTGATCAGATACATTATGATGAGATATATTAATTCATTTTAAAATCTGACTTCTGGTTAGTTATCTCCTCTCACTCCCCTCTCAGACCTAAATAAAAAGACAAATAAAAAAAACAACCAACTACCAAAAAAGAGATTTGCACTAGAGCAGCAGTTCTCAACCTGTGGGTTGTAACCCCTTTGGAGGTCAAACAGGTTGCCTAAGACCATTGGAAAACACATATTTCTGATGGTCTTAGGAACCGAGACACAGCTCCTCTATCCGTCTCCAGGCAGGTCCGCCCACATGCAGATATGCCCACATACAAATATTAAAGGGTCGGAGCATTAGGAAGGTTGAGAACCACTGCAATAGAGTACAAAGAAAAAAAAATTTTAATTCAGAAAAGAAAAAAATCTTGTTAAATGAATGTTGCCATCCTTCCAGCAGAATATTGAGCTGGGGCCCAAATCTATATCCAAATGCACAATGGTAGAGAAGTGTTTTGAATGAATGAATAAAAGTGAGGATTTCATTTCCATTCCAACTTTTAGTACAAGGGAAGGCCAAGACTTGCTTAGCCTCACAAATTTATCACAGATTGGGCCTCTAGCTTCGAAGTGACAGGCCTTTGACCACTTAGTTACTTACGTGTTTGGCCTCAAGGGATAAATGAGATAACCCAAATGGTAAGTGCTAAGTCTCATTCCTGAAGATTTCAATACATTTCATGTAGAAAGGAAGAGAATGTAACTAGGAGACAAACCTGAAGAAAGTAATTTGTTTGAGAATAAATTAGTTTATAAAGGTGAACCCAATATCTTTTATTCCCTAATGAAATGTGTGAAAACACCATAGTCTTTTAAATTTAACTCCTACTCTTGGGAAATAATCCTGGTATTAACCAAAAATGAAATAAACGATCATCTATTCCCTACCCTAAATAATCTCTTTTTTTTTTTTAAAGCAGAGATCCACGTGAGATTAAATGAGGAAACTCCATAGAAACAGGACTCCAGATTAACACTCACTTTCTAGCCTTAGAGGCAGGAAGGGGAGGGGGGAGAAACAACAGAAAGGTTGGACGGATGTAGCGTGAACATGAGTCAGGTCTTCTCTTTCCACTGTGTCTCTCATTCCTTTTCACATCCCTTTACTGTTACTTAGATGCTTCTTAGACATAGCAGATGAATAACGCTAATGACACAATGGGCAAGAAGTGAGGTTTGTGGGTTAATATTAACCCATCATAAAAAAAAATGGATCATATACTGTTTTTTCAACCCTAGATATACCTGAGAGTTCCATCTTACATAGAGAGGGCACTTGATAATTGTATATTGTTTCATATCTGCCACAGAAAGGAATTGAGACGGGTGATTTAGCAATTAATCACCTCTAAGCAGTTGACTGGAATTCTGGCATTACTCCTAATAATAACTAGCTTTTACATAGTACTTTAACATTTGCAAGACATTTTAAAACTGTTCCCTTATTTATTTCTCACAATAACCCTGAGGGATAGGGAGTATTATTATTCCCATTTTAAAGATGAGGAAATTGAGGCCAACAGAGGTTAAGTGACTTTCCCAGGATCACACAGCTGCGAAGTGGCTGAGACTGACTTTGAACTTGGGTCTTCCTGCCTTCTGACCTCTTAATGGTAAGGGACTACATATTCATACTATGAATGAACTGGGGCTATTGACTGCCTGACTAGGTGGCCCAGAAGATACAGTGCCAGGTTTGGTGTCAGGAAGATTCATGTTTGTGAGTTCAGATCTGGCCTTAGACACTTACTAGCTGTGTGACCCTGGGCAAGTCACTTGACCTTGTTGGCCTCAGTTTCCTTATCTGTAAAACTAGCTGGAAAAGAAAATGACAAACCACTCCAATATCTTTGCCAAGAAACCCCCCAGATGGGGTCATGAAGAATCAGACACAATTAAACAAGATTGTCTACCTGAGTGATACTGTATTAATCACAACAAAGTGATCTCTTAAAGAACATAAAGTATGATTTTCCTTGTGTCTCTGATCTCTGTTCTCTCCTCCTTGTGTCTAGCCCCAGAACAAGAGGCTAATCCCTTTACATACAGTCTTGATTCCTTTCCCTCTTCCATCTTCCAGAACCTTGTTCCCACCCCCCACTCCCACATTCATTTTCTCTCTCTTATGTCTTCAAACTCTCCTTTTTTTCTTTAGTTTCTATTACCCATTAGCCCACAAAGATGCTTAGGACTCACCAGTCCTAAAAATAAGTCTACCCTTGACCCCACTAACCCCATCTACTGACTCTTCCATTTTTCTTCCCCATTTGATTCTTAAATTTCTTGAAAAGACTGTCTACATTTCCTGCCTCCCCCTTCTGCTCTACCTACTGTGTCCCCAACCTTTGCGACCTAGCTTCTACCTCTATGGCTTTCCAGAAACTCTTAAAGGTCGTCAATGGCCTTCTCATTAACAAATCCAATTGTCTTTTTCTTTTCTCTTTCTTTCTTTCTTTTTTTTTAGTTCTCACCCTTTTTGAACTCTGTAACATGTGATGCTGCCAATCATTCCCTCTCTTGGCTTCAGAGACACCACAGTCTCTTGATGGTTCTCCTATTCTCTCCCTTTTGCTGACCTCTTAAGAAAAGAAACCCTTCATCAGTGGTTCCCTATTGCCCAGATAAAGTTCTAAATTCTTTGCCTGACAGACAAAAAATGTTATAATATGCCACATTCTCACTTTAGGTCATGTTATTCCTCTCCACACATATATTCTACACTCTGAGCCAAACTCTGTTGCCCAAACATCAGGCGATCGATGGACATTCATTAAATGGCTGTGTATCACACACTGAACTAAGTGCAAGAGACACAAAAACAGGGAGAAGACAGTGTCTGCCCTCAAGGAGCTTACAGTCCTCCCTCCTTGCTTCCTTACAGCCACTGTCCCCTGTACCTGCAATATTCTCCTTCTCAAATTCTCACCTTCCTATCTGCCCTTTAAGACTTAAGTCAAATGTTAACCCATCCATGAATTTCTCTTTGAATCTCCCTGTTGGAATGACCCTTCTGTCCCCAGACTTCACGGAATGCTTCGCTTTGAAGCTTCCTAATGCCCTCATCATGCAATATTGTGTATTACAAATATCTATTTGGAGGCAGCTAGGTGGTGCAGTGAATAGGGCACCGGCCCTGGAGTCAGGAGGACCTGAGTTCAAATCCAGTCTCAGACACTTGACACTTACTAACTGTGTGACCTTGGGCAAATCACTTAACCCCAATTGCCTTGCCTTCGCCACTCAAAAAAAAAAAAAAAACTAACCCAAAACAAAAACAAATATCTGTTTGTCTTATCCATCTGCTGAGAGAGAAGGAAATAAGCCTTTATACAGGGCCTAGGCAGTGAATAGAGTGCCAGGCCTAGAGTCAGGAAGATTCATGACACTTACTAGCTGTGTGACCCTGGGCAAGCCACTTCACCCTGTTTACCTCGGTTTCCTCATCCCACATAGTAGGAGATTAATGTGTTTGTAGAGGGAAAGTATCCCTGAAGAGCCTCAAGTACTTGCAGTTATTATGTCTCCTCTGAGCCTTCTTAGGTTCATCATGACAAGTTCCTTCACCTGATTAATGTGATGGAAGTCAAACTTTCTGGCCAGTGGTTTGAAAATTGCCCTTTTCCCTTAAAAATATTGGGATGCTACTCGCATGTCCCCTGTTCCCTGTCACCTCTTCTGCTCTCTGCTGATGGCAGCCCCGCAGCCCTGTGGGTACACTGTTGGTTTCTTTGTTCCTTGTACTCTCTCTGGCATTTTGTCCAAGGTTAGCTACGTCGCCTTATTGAAGGATCGAGGTGCTCCTTTTTCATCTCCTCACTTGGATCTCATCTCCCTCTTTTTTTTGCAAATCCAAAGATAATTCTTGGACAGTTCTCTGGCTGTCTCCTGTGGCTTTATCCTCCTAATAACCATAGGAAATAAGTGCTATTATTATCCATATTTTATAATTTAGGAAACTGAGGCAGGCAGAGGTTAACCATCCAAGGTTACACAGCTTGTGTATGTCTCTGTGGCTGGATTTGAACTCAGATCTTCCCAGACTCAGACCTAATGCTCTCTCCATCGCACTATGTAACTTCCCCTAATGAACTGATCTGATGGATGCTGGCTTCCTAGGAGGGCACCATCATTTTTTAAAGAGTAGTTCAATTTGAAATCAAAGAATCTTTCCCTTTTGGCCACAAAAATGCCCCTTCTTCCAAGACACCAGGAGCATTAATATCCATTTTCTGAGACTTACTGGCGAACTGTGAATCCAAGCCCCTGTACACGTGTAATAAAAAATGATGGCCAACATTTCCTGTGTACCAGGCACTGCGCTAAGCACTTGACAATCATCATCGCATGTGAGCCTCACAACAATCCTGGGAGGAAGGCGTCGTTATTATTTTCATTTTATAGATGAGGAAACAGAGACAGACACAGGTTAAGTGATTTGCTCAAGGTCCCACGGCTATTAAGGACCTGAGGCAGAATCTGAACTTGGCTCTTCCTGACTTCAGAAGTGGAGCTCTATCCACCGCACCACCTAGCTGCCTCCGTATATGATTTATAAGTAATAAAATACCATTGTCAAGGATAGCTGTGCAAGTAGGTTCCTGTCCTTTACCCTGGAAATGGCACAGCTTTTCTCACCAATCTTGTTTTCACTCTGTCTATTTGATGTGAGACAAAACGCAGTGTAAGTTGCTGGCTGGTGGCAGACAGTGCAGTCTGTAAGCCTCCTGTAGGCCGAGCGAGAACTTTTTAGGATAACTTTCTTGGTAGCCGTTAGACGCTGCTGCAGAATGTTTACTCAGGAAAAAGCTCCATTAGATTCTTGAAAGAGGAGGACACTTTCATAACTAAGAAAAGCCCCTGCAATTGCACTTGACTGGTGCAGGTTAAAATGGAATGGTTTCCTCAGTTAGCTTGCTTTTTATGCTTCGCGACTTGAAAAATCTCCCCCCAAATCTGGAGGCAATCTTCTCCCAAAGATATTCTATTGAGTAGTTGATCAAGTGCCTTCTGGGATGCTCCATTTTTTTTCCTAAGGCTCTTCTGTTGGACCCAATGGGAGAAAGGCTGAGATATATCATTGAGCCACACAGGTATGGCAATATCTATGTGTCTTTGTCCTCAGAGGAACATCCGTGTGTTTCGTATGTAAGCTCCTCTCTTAAAGGGACCAATAAAAGCCAAGATGTCAAGTAACATTTGGCAATTATTTTTATTCAGCCTAGAAGGGAGGAGATTAAAGCGGTCTCTTTAGTAGCTCCCCGGATTGATTTTGTTGCCTGTCAGAGGTAAGATTGGTTTTTTTAAATTTTTTGCTACAAATAAATTTATTTTTCAGGGATACGTCACGCAGTAATAATATATGTGAGACCACACTTACTGCGATCACTGATTTCTGTCTTAGGACGTGATAGGATACATTTGTACAGCCATTTGCAATCTACTTAAAATGTGAAAATGTTTTTGTTTTAAATGGCAACAGGCCTGAAACCTCAATTTTGTATAGCTCGTTCTTTCAAGAGCTAGGTGTATTACCTGATGTCTATAAATGCCTCTTTTTAAATGAAGTTCCTCTGCTCGTGAAAGAAAGGTCAGTTCAATACATATGAGACAAAATCCAGTGGTGCAGAATGTCAGGACATTCATGGCTCCCATCAACGTCATTGCCTAAGTTCTATCCTCCATGGGACGTTTCCAGATTCCTTCCAATTAGTTCTCTTTTCCTACCCCCAAAATAAATTTGTTTTTTTGTCATTGTTGCTATTGAATTGTTTTGGTTGTGATTCTTAATGTCCCCATTTGCTTGGGGTTTTTTTGAGGGTAAAGATACTGGAGTGGTTAGCTGTTTCCTTTTCCTGTTCATTTTACAGATGAGGAAACTGAGTCACACAGGGTTAAGTGACTCGTCCAGAGTCACACAGCTAATAAATGTCAGAAGCTGGCTTTGAACTCAGGAAGATGAATGAGTTTTCCTGATTCCAAGCCTAGCGCCCTATGCACTATACAACCTAACTGTTCCCATTAATTTGTGTGTATACATACATATGTGTGTGTGTGTATGTGTACACATACACAGAGACACACACACACATGTTTGTGCTTACTTTTCTTGTGTGTATATTGCTTCCCCCCAGTAGAATATAAGCTCTTTGAGGGCACGGACTGTAGTACTTTGCACAAAGTAGACACTAAAGAAAGTTTGTTGAATGTAAGTGTGACTATCTATGATCTCAACAGACAATTCATTAATTGTCTACTATAAAATCTATGGAATTTTTCATGATTAAATTAACATTTAATTAAACAATATTAGGTACCTGCCGTGAATCTGGCATCCTGCTCGGGCACTTTGAGATGAGACTATCATAGAGTAATTGTTTGCATCATGCCCCTGATATACTTACAAATTAGGTGGCACAGACAAATACGCATCAATAAGTAAACCTCACTTAAAAATTGATCCGCTCCCAGAAATGTTAATCTCACCTCCTTTTTCACCTTGGGTGGGTGATTGATTGTACAGTTGTTTTAAATGTAGTCAGAGTTTATATAAATGATCGTTACCTATATTTTGTAAGGAAAGGGATGAAATTGGTTGTTAAGATTCCTACAGGATATCCCGACCCTTTCTTTTCAGTCTCACCTGCAGGAAAACACAGTGACACAAGCTTTCTCCTCCTACCTGACTGCTGCTTGTGTACTTTCACTCAGTCTTCCTATGAGCGTAAAACTTGTCCTAACAGTGCTTTTGTGATGGACTGCCCCTTGCACATAGTAGGCACCTTAATAAGTGCTTATTGATTGATCAAACTGTCTTTCTCACAGCAGTCACTGTGAGCAGCTTAGTTCTCTTCTTCCTCCTTGCTCCCAATAAGCCAAAGGACTGTTAGGGTAAATATGTCCCTCTCCATTTAGGTATATTGATTTCTTGTTTCCTCTCTGTGTCTGTTTCTCACCATTTACCTGTCTACCCACCCACCCCCCCTCTTCTGTTTTTTCTTGCATATAATTTTCTGCCTTTGTTATCTGTCCTACCCCAAATCATAAGGCCTAGAGATGCAAATAGAGCGTAGTCACTAGGGTGCTGAATCTACAGGATGCTCGCAGCAACTGCATTCATTCAACAAAGCTTGGCACCCAAACAGAAAGAATAATTAGTTAACATCAGAAACTATCTGACGGCAGACTAGAGTGAGCTCCTTTTCTCTTCCTTGACCTGTTCTTTTTGTTATTTCCTCAAGTGGCAACTTCTCCAGCAGCAGCTTCCTGCCAGTGTCCTAGGGTCACTTTCTTTTTACCAGAACCGCCACTCCCAGAGGGGGGAATGTCCTCCTGTCGTGTGATCTAGGCACACTTTTTGTGGTACTTCTCCCAGGTGTGCACATTCTAAGCTACTGTTCTGATAAGCTACTAGCTCCAGTTTGGCTATCCCGTAGAGCATGTGGTGGAGGAGAGGGGAGGTGGAGGAGAAGAAATGAATGAGATAGTGCTGGAAAGAACTGGAATGTAGAGAGCCTCGAATGCCAGGAACAAAGAATTGGGGTTTTATTCAACAACTGAAAGTTTTCAAGCTTTGGAATTATTTTGTCAGGTTGTGACTTTTTTCTTTAATTAATTATTTTTAGTCTAGAACATTCCATTCCACAAGCTTTTGAGCTTCCCTCTCCTCCCCTCCCCAAGACAGCACGCAGTCTGATATAGGTTCTACATATGCATTCATTTAAACATATTTTCACATTAGTCATGTTGTAAAGAAGAATTATAACCACAAGAATGAACCATGAGAAAGAAGAAACAAAACAAAACAAAAAAAGAGAGAGAGAGAGATCAAATAGTCTGCTTTGGTCTGCATTCAGACTCCAAAGTTCTATCTCTGAATGTGGATAGCATTTTCCATCATGAGCCTTTTGGAGTTGTCCTAGGTCCCTGCATTGCGGAAAAGAGCTAAATCTATCAAAGTTAGTCATCACACAATGTGGCTGTAACTGTGTATACTGTTCCCTTGGTTCTGCTCACTTCACTCAGCATCAGTTCATACAAGTCTTTCCAGTTGTTTTTTTCTTAAGTCTGCCTGCTCATCATTTCTTATAGCACAATAGTATTCCATTACATTCATATACCACAACTTGTTCAGTCATTCCCCAATGGATGGGCATCCCCTCAACTTCCAATTCTTGGCCCAGGTTGTGAATTTTAAAAATCAATCTGACTGGGGCTTTGAGCAGGACAAAGGCTGAGGATGGGGAGACAAGTTGAGTGACTGTTGCAATTGTCCAATCAGTAGGTAATGTGAGTTGGACTAAAGGTAGTGGCAATGGAAAGGGTTTGTATGGAAAAGAATGAGTCAAGAGGTATCCTTGCTACTCTGGAGGATTTTTGATCTCTCTTTTTCCCTTTCCTCACATATCCACTTGGTCTCTTAGTTCTATCCATTAAACATCCAAGAGAAAGGATATAAAGAAAAAAAGAGACCAGGGCTGATGACGGAGCCTTGATGAATGCTTGAATTCAGGAGGCCTTGGGCTCAACCAAGGCGACATGATACAATAGCCTGATGACAGTAGGTATTTGGATGTTATCATCCCCATTTCATAGAGGAATAATCTGAGGCTCATTGAGGGGGCAGCTCAGTGCATAGAGCGGTAGGCCAGGATCCATTAAGAATCTTCTTTGTGAGTTCCAATGGGACCTCAGACACTTACTAGCTTTGTGACCCTCTTGTGTGCCTCAGTTTCCTCCTCTGTAAAATGAGCTGGAGAAGGAAATGGCAAACCACTCCAGTATCTTTGCCAAGAAAACCCCAAACGGGGTCACGAAGAGTCAGACTTGACTGAACAACAACAACATTGAGTTAAGCAACACATCTAAGAAGGGTCAGAAAGCAGGACTTAGGGCCCAGGTCTTCCTTCCTCCAAGAGTAACCAATACACATTTGTTAAGCACCTGTTACATGCCAGTATTCTTGCCACTGTACCATGGATACCAATGCACACACATATGCATGTGCATATATACACGCTGCCTCCAAAGCAATCCAGCAAGTACTTATTACATTCCTATTCTATCTAATGATATGCACATTATTTAATATTAGTATGTATGCATAATGTAGTCGACACCTATAATTTCATCAGTGTAGGGAGCTTTCTACTGAGAAAACTCCCTTTGCTAATGCACTTTAGTTCTACATCATTCCTGCGAGTATATGACAGAGCTTGGACTTAAACCCAGGTCATCCTGACTCCGGAGCCAGCTCTCTTCTCCACTACCTAGTGATATATCTTTTATATCACATTATTGACATTAATACCACCAGGAGCCATCCCATTAACCAGGGAGATGACCCTCATAGACAAGGCACATTGTGAGTGAGCCATTGGAACACAAATAGGAATCAGGAGAGGGGATTTCATCACAGACTTCTCAGAAATAGTTTATAAATAACGAATCACAATTATTCCATGCTTTTATAGTCATTTGTAAAATGTATATAATAACAATAGTTATTATCATAGCCAACACTTATATGGTGCTTTATAGTTTCCAAGTAATTCACATGGCATCTCATTTTACCCTCACGACAGCCCTGCTGGGTAGGCACTATCATCATCTCCATCTTGCCCATAATGTACTCGATGGTAATATCTTACCTACCTTGCCAGGCTCGTGATGACATTTGAAACAAAATGGATGTTAATTTCCTTTGTTGCTGTTTGGTCCGAATCTCCATGACCTCATTTGAATTTTCTTGGAAAAGATACTGGAGTGGTTTGCCATTTCCTTCTCCAGCTCATTTCATAGATGAGTAACTGAGACAAATAAGGTTAACCGACTTACCCAGGGTCACACAGCTAGTAAGCGTCTCAGGCCAAATTTGAAATCACCAAGTTGAGTCTTCCTCACTCCAGGCCCAATATTCTAACCCCTATACCACCCAGCTGCCCCATTAATTCCCTACTAGCTTGTAAATTAATTGAAGGGGCTATCTATGTTGCTTTTTCTTTGTTGTATCCTTAGCCCAGAACAGCATCTTGCCTGTAGTGAGTATTTTATAAATGTTTCTTGAGTTGAATTGGAGAAATTTGCATTGCGGAATCTTATTTCTGTTAAAGGAAGAGATAGATTAAGAAGTAAGTAGCCAAGCCCAAATGGGTGCTTGGGTTACTATATATTATTTCAGTGAAAAATGTTTGAATTTGGGGCTCTCTCCTCCATCTCTATATCATTCTCTAATTGAGGAGTTCTTACAATGATTTGGTTTTGTAACACGGCCAAACTCTTAAGTGGGGTCTCCATGTTGGACAGACTCAAACATACACTTCATATTTCTCTCACAATCTAGTGGGGAAAAAACAGACCTGTGGCCTCGCATCTATCTCTTTGGAACATGCCAGTAAATTTATAAAAGAGTGAGACTGTCTAAAGCACAAGTCACTTAAAGGGCCTTGTTATCTGCAGAGGAAAAAAAAATGAGCTCTCAGGTTGCCTGGAGTCTCCTGGTACACATTAGGTGGGAGAAGATTGTAAAGGTCAGTCACTGGCATCTGCATGGAAAGAATTTCCCATCATCTTCTTTCCCCAGTCCTCTTCTTTTCAATTCTGTATCAGTACTTTTTCGTGAGTTATCAGGATAATTATCTCAAATCTCCACTTCACTTTCATGTCAACATAGCCTTTGGTTCTTGATCAGTTATAGTATCTAGAACCATATCACATCCTTGGTATATACTTTAACATTTTGTTGTTAAAGTCTTAATTTGAGGGCCTGAATTACTATACCTTAAAAAAACTAACTTTGCCTTAGGCAAAGAAATTTTGGCTTCTCCCCTCCCCCCAATATGTTAGTGATAACTTCTGTCAAACAATCGTAAAACTTACTTTCCTCCCCAAGGAAGGTGCGGGGATTAACAGGGCCACCTTCGAACCGAGCCAGACCAAAGTCAATCCAATACAACAAACATTTTTAATCATTTTCTACATGCGAGGTGATTAGTACTTCTTAACTCACAGTTAGGGGGTCAGTGCTTTGCAAACAGTGATTAATACATTTCTTTCTCTCTCTTCCTCTCTCCCTCCCTCCCTTCCTCCCTTCCTTCCTCCCTTCCTTCCTTCCTTCCTTCCTTCCTCCCTTCCTTCCTTCCTTCCTTCCTTCCTTCCTCCCTTCCTCCCTTCCTTCCTTCCTTCCTTCCTTCCTCCCTCCCTTCCTTCTTTCCTTCCTCCCTTCCTTCCTTCCTTCCTCCCTTCCTCCCTTCCTTCCTCCCTTCCTTCCTTCCTCCCTCCCTTCCTTCTTTCCTTCCTCCCTTCCTCCCTTCCTTCCTCCCTCCTTCCCTTCCTTCCTTCCTTCCTCCCTCCTTCCCTTCCTTCCTTCCTTCCTTTTCTCCCTCCTTTCCCTCCTGAGGCAATCCCTTCCATTTTCAAAAAGTACTATTTCTTTGAAAGTTTTTCCTTATGTTGAGCCAAAATCTGTTTTCTGTGTCCTTGTCAACACTGTTCCTAGTTGTCCCTTCTGGGGCCAAACAGTATAGATCTAATCATGCTTGAGATACTTGAAGCCATTCAGATGCCTGAAGACAGCTATCATGTCACCACCTTCCCCCAGGTTAGCAATTCTCAGGTCTTTCAACTGATTTTTACATGGCATAGTTTTGGTATTTCTCAGATAATCTCCAACTTATCAGTCGATACTCTTCTTAATATGTAATAAGAACTGGGCATAGTAGTCTGAATTTGATCTGATGGGAGCATCATACGCAGTACAATGATGACCTCTCTCCTTGTGTATACCATATTCCTATCAATTTGGCCTAAAATCATGTTAGCTTTTTTTTTTGTCTACATCACCATGTTGACTCACTGGCTTTAATCCACTAAAACCTCTGGGTCCTTATTCACGTGAACTAAACATAGGATCCTTGTATATCCTCCATTTTTTATTTGTGGAGTTGATTTTTTGGATCCAAGTATAAGACTTGAAATTTATTCCTATCGAATTTAATTGATTAGATTTTGTCCTTTGTTATCTCATTCAGAGAGTTTTGGATCCCAGTTCTCCTTTCTAACATGTTAGTTAAGTAAATTATTATTGACTAATTTTATAGTCACGAAAATCCAGTCTGTTCTTTTGATTGAGAAGAGTGGTTGGGGGTGGGGGGGGGGAAATGAAGAAAGCCAAATACTTTTCATCATGTTAAAAAAGTATTTCTGAGTTTCATTTTCATCCCTTTCATCTCTTTCATGGAATCATACATATGGAGCTGGAAGGTACTTCAGAGGTTTTCTGGTTGTTTTTTTTTTTTCCTTTTTGGAGGGCAGTTGGGGTTAAGTGACTTGCCCAAGGTCACAGGGCTAGTTTTTGTGTTAAGTGTCGGAGGCGGGATTTGAATTCAAGTACTCCTGACTCCAGGGCCGGTGCTCTATTCACTGCACCACCTAGCCGCCCCTTTCAGAGGTTTTCTAGTTCAACTCCACCATTTTACAGATAAGAAAACTGAGGTCCAGGAAGGTTAAATCACTGGCAAGTGGTCATATAGCTACTAATTATCAGAGGAAGGATTTGAACCCAAGTCTTCTGATTCCAGAGTCAGTATTCTTTTAACTGGATTGCATCACCTGTGGACAAACTGAAATGCAAAAGGACTAAATCGAGTAATAAAAAAAATGAGAATGATATTTTCGCCTATAATTTGTTCTAAAATATGTTTAGATTTTGGTCTCCTCATCAGCATTTCACTAACTAGCATAGGAGTTATTAATAATTGATATAAATTTCAGAGAGTTCATGGCATTGAATGGGGACTTTATTTGAACATAATTGACTTATTTGCAACCCTATGAATTTTTTTTCATACAACATATTATTCTGAGAAGGGTTCCATAGGCTTCACCAGATTGTCAAAGGGGTTCTGATATAAGTAAGGTTAAGAACACCCGAGGAGGAATGGGAAATGAGGGTAGAACTCTTGAAGGTTTAGCTGGTCAATCACAATGGAAAGGGGGCACCCCGTGGCTGAATCCAATTGAGGTGTCCTTTGCTTAACTTAAATCTAGTTGAGGTATTTTCAGTGGCTGTCCTTGTTGAGGGCCAGGTAGGTGACATGGTTAATAGAGGGCCGGCCCTGGACACAGAAAGACTCCTCCTCCTGAGTTCAAATCTGGCCTCAGACACTTAACTAGTTGTGTGACCCTGGACAAGTCACTTAACCCTGTTTGCCTCAGTTTCCTCATCTGTAAAATGAAATGAAGAAGGATATGGTAAACAATTCCAGTATTTTTGCCAAGAAACCCCCAATTGGGATAACAAAGTATTGGACAGTATTGAACAATTCTTGTTGATTAACCTCTGGTTCCTGAAGTGAAATCAATCTCCTTTTGTTAAGTTGTTGAATGGCTTATAAGCTTCTCATTTTGTTCTGATGTGGAACCCTAAACTGCCAGGGGACTGGCCTGAGTCAGGTCCCAGACAAAGCATATGGGATACACAGCATTCTTCTTGATCTGAAGCCCAATCTTTTTTTATTCCTGTGGAGGACTTTTTAGTATAACCAGAAATGGAAATGAATGTTAAGACATCCAGCTCTACTCTGCCATCATTAGTGCCAATTTTGAGTTCCATATGATTCAAATGTTCTTAAAGCTGAGAAAGCTTCAAAGATTCTTCTTGGGAGCTCGGTAGCAAGGTCATGGTGACCTGTCAGAGTTAATGTGCATCAGAGAGTTTTTATGTGATATAGCTCCTTCCTGCTTTGAGAGTTGAGAGGCAGCAACTGAAGAAACATTAAGATGTGGACAAGGGCATTTCTTAGAAAAGTGGTGTTTGTATATTTCTGTTTTCTGCTTTCTCTCAGCTCCTTTCTGAAAAGCCCAGTAGTTTATGCTACTGAAGGAATCCTTAAATAGTTTCATTGTAGTCATATGCACATAATCATATGTTATACTATGATTCTAATGTTATAATATGTTTATAACATGTCAAAATTGCATAATATATTTTGTTGTTTCTAATTCTTTATGACCAATTTGGGGTTTTCTTGGCAAAGATGCTGGAGTGGTTTGCCATTTCCTTCTCCTGCTCATTTTACAGATGAGGAAACTGAGGCAAATGGGGTTTAAGTGACTTGCCCAGGATCACACAGCTAGTAAGTGTCTGAGGCCAGATTTGAACATCAGGCCTGGCATTCCACTCTGCCACCTAGCTGCCCTTATAATATATTATAAACATATAATTCTTATATATTCAAATGATGAGATAATTAAATGAGGCATTCACACACACACACACACACACACACACACACACACACACACACACCCTCCCATGTCACAAGTATCAGCAAGGTGCTAGGCATTACAAAAGTATAGTAAGGCCTAAATTCCAGATTGGAGAACTTTTCTTTCTTTTTCATATCTTTTTCTATTTTCTACTATAAAAATGAAGGTTAAAACTTTAGCACTAGGAGCAATTTAGACATCACAGGCCAACTCCCTCATTTTACATGTGAGAATATTCAGACACAGAGAGAGAATAAATAATAAAAGAGAATAAGATCCCACAAGACATCCTTGGTAAAAGTAGCACTAAAAGCTGAGTCTCCTGTCTTTCTGACTAGCACACTTTACTTTCAACTTGACCTCACTGCCCCTAGACTCCTGTGTACCTCAGCAATATTAGTCTTTTAAGACTTTTTGCTTTTTGGACCTTTTAAAAAAATTACCAGAATCTCTTGGCTTCAAGTCACTTCATTTTTACAGCTGAAAGCTGAAATATCAGTGATTTTCTCCCCTCTAATGTGTGGTCTAATGTGAACACTTTCTGTTCTATTTATTATTTCTCCAATGTATCCATTTTAAACATTTTTGATTTACTCAATTTTAAGAATTGCACCTGAATATACAGAACAACTTTCTCTTTAACCCATGGATTTTATTATCTTTTAGGCAAACATACCGGACAGCTTGACATAATAAAGCAAAGCATAAGAATTCTCTTAGGAGTTCTTAGAATTTTGAGTCAACAGTATACCTTTTATATCCTTAAATGATACACCTTAATGAGTCTCAAATTAAATTATGGAGAATCTATAGAAGGCATTAGGAAATTGCAGCTAAGTATTACATTGACATAATGTACTATTATAGCAAGAAACTTAACATCCTCAGTGAAGATTATAACTATTTATAGTGAAGGATTCTTTTTCCTTTTCATTTATAAAAGGCAATTTTATTTTTCTGTAACCTTGTGCACAAGTTCTGTCCCTAGGCTATTTATATATGTAAATATAATAATAGATTGACAGAATCTATGTAAAAGGAGACAGGAAAGGGAGAAAGTAAGAGGGGGGCGGGTGGGAGAATCTTGGAAGAGCTAATAACACTTGCCAAATGACACAGATCTGTAGTTTAGAATTCTTCTTGTTCTCCTTATTTCCAGCACCAGTAAGGTACCTTACTTATTGTAGCTGCTTATTAAGTACTCATTCAATCGGACCGGGTTTCATTGGATTTGACTAGTTTAAAGGTTGTAGGGGGAGGGGGGGAATCAGAAATTGAGACTTCCTTGAAATGCTAGTTTTCTTTTAGGGAAAGATCTTGGGAAACAATCCCATCTGTGTGTATGATGTTTGTGGTATAAAAGGAGTTTCCACTTAAACCTGCCCCCTATTAGTTTAGGTTCCATGTTGAAATTAAAGGAGACACTTATAGATTATTCATGGGTTACTAAAAAAAAAGTTTGCTTAGCTGTAGCATAGAAAAGATCTTCAATAAGAATTCTCCATTACTTATCTTGGATGGACATAACCCATGCCACCCTCACATCCGTATAGAAAGGTGTCTGATCAGTAGGACTGTGTGTGTTGACTCATTTGTTCTTGGGACATCCCCCAAGTCTGAGGGCCCTGAGTCTAAGTGGATGGGTCCTTATATGTCCTTTGGTATGGCCAGAGACTCCAGGAAGTCCAAAGGAGGCTCAATTTAAGTTCCTAGTCCCCTGGGCTCATTAGACTCAGGACAGTTTTGCTGCCTTTGACGGGAGACAAACACCACACCAAAATAGCTAGGGGACCAATATATGGTGATGCTATTGAGGGCTGCCACTGGAAGAGGGAGCAGGGCAGGCTTTGGCTATAACAGAGAAGGTGGGAAGGTAACTTGGTGTTTCAAGGATTCATGATATAAACAACACAGGGCTTTTTTTCACGAATTGCTGCACACTGGAAAATTCGCCTAGTGGCTAGCCTTCCTGTGATAAGCTTCAATAAACTTACCTTGACAGTTCTTTGGATGACAAGCCCACAGATTGATGTTCTAGTCAGATTAGGTATCTTTATCCTGATATAGGAGTATAAGACATTTTTGTTTTTCTGTCATTTCAGTTGTGACTGGCTCTTCCCAATTCCATTTGGGGTTTTCTTTTTTTTTTTGATGGGGGAAGGTAGGGCAATTGGGGTTAAGTGAGTTGCCCAAGGTCACACAGCTAGTGAGAGTTAAGTGTCTGAGGTTGGATTTGAGCTCAGGTCCTCCTGACTCCAGGGCTGGTGCTCTATTCACTACATGACCTAGCTAGCCCCCATTTGGGGTTTTCTTGGCAAAGGTACTGGCGTGGTTTGCCATTTCCTTCTCCAGCTCATTTTACAGTTGAGCAACTGAGGCAAACATGGTGAAGTGACTTGTGATAGTAAGTGTCTGAGGCCAGATCTGAACTCAGAAAAATGAGCCTGCCAGTGCCCATGCTCTATCTCTGGGACCACTCAGCTGCCTAGTATAAGGTGTAAAGGACAGAAATAGCAAGAATGCCTGAAGATTCCATTAGCGGAGGTCCTGAATAAACACCACAATTATTCTAACAACCCCCTAGACTGATCTTTTTCTTGCCTGCTCATGCTCATGTATTTAAAAGTCTGTGAGCCTCCTTATCATAGATAGGTGCTCTCGCAAAAGATTTCAGTGTCCTTTTTTGTCTTCCTGAGTATAAAATAGTGTGCATCATTCAAATCAGGCCTGCCATTCTGGGAAGGGATGGTTTCTCCTGGAATGTGGGTTATACCCCCTCTCAGGATCAGAACCAGACTGAGAGACCCAGAGTGGTCACCTAACCTTCAGTATCTTTTGTCTACCAGTTTTTGTATTGCTCATTCATTCATCCACTAAGCATTTATTAAAACCCTCTTATTACCAAAAAACCCTACAGTTAGGTCAACGGAGGGTAAGACTCTATTCTCTATTCCTTTAAA
Source organism: Pseudochirops corinnae (assembly GCA_028646515.1). Taxonomy (NCBI): domain Eukaryota; kingdom Metazoa; phylum Chordata; class Mammalia; order Diprotodontia; family Pseudocheiridae; genus Pseudochirops; species Pseudochirops corinnae. The sequence continues at coordinate 191,623,141 of CM053590.1, read as the reverse complement.
TTCCAAATTGGACTTGCAGACAACTATTTATTATTTCAAACATTTCCATCATGGTAGGATCTATCAAAACTGTGTTACACTAACATAACATTCTAGAACTCAAGATCAGCTCCGTGCCAACATGCCACACCAGGCTAGTATGTCAGTGGAGGCTCTGAAAAGAAATGAGCTAATATGTCTGGAGCACTCCAAGCTCTTTGGAAACATGCTCCACAGATTAAAAGTGGTGTCAGGGTATTTTAAAAATCTTGTTAATAGTGTAACTGACTATATCTGCTTTTAATCTTCTACTTCTCCAATTTGGAAATAAACTTTTCATGAACATTTTTGCCCACCATTTTCCCTCAAACTTACCTCGGGGCCTTTGGAAAAATAAAACTATTGGCGAAACAGATAAGTTCAGAATTCACTTAGTTCTCCACATTGAAATAGCTTCCTACTCATGATAAAAAAAGAAAACAATTCTTCTCCTCTATTAGTTGCTGTCCCAGAGGCCTTTAAGAAAGAGATGAGAGGTAACCTCAGGCAACACCATGCCAGATTTATGCACAGAGGGGACCAAGAGGATAAAAGGTTTCTATGCAAGCAGAATTTCCTGAATAACACAAACAAATAAGTTACATTTCAGAAAAGAAAAGGGCTGGCTTCCTGTTAATGTTCCCCATAATTATTAAGTAATGCCACCGGATTGCTTCTAAAATCCATTTCCACAAGTTCCAGTGAAGGAATTGCTTCTTGGCTTGAAGGCACTTAAAGGAAACTTTCTGATAGAGATCATCTCTATACAAACAATCTCCTAATGGCTCAATTTGGGGAGAAAGTGGAAGAGATTAGGTTCAATTAAGGAAAATTTTGTTCTTGGTTCCCAGCTAGTTTGGCAGTCCATTTGGTAATATCGGATCTCCGTTTTCTACCTTCCCCTTCTTTATCCATGGAAGTTTGCACAACACTGATTTGCAAGGGAAAGTCTATGGCAGCTAGTCACATCTCCCCCCAACCAGAAAACAGTTGGCAAGTGTTCATTTCAATCAATGTACTGTGTCATTCCAGAGAAAAACAAACCACGGCACCACTGAGTGCCTCTCCTGCCAATCGGGAGAAATAGCCTCCCTTCCCTTCTACACCCACCACTCTCCTGTATCTCTGTGTAACAGCTCTGCTGGCATCTACAGAGAATATGAAACCTCCTAGACCACTTGGGTTGCCCAGTGTCCACAAATGCACTCTGTTTTTTCTTATCATCCAGTCCCTGTGATGGAAAGAAAACAAATTAACCTTACTTACTTGGTCCCTGACCTTTCGTTTTGGTCATTTCAAATGACCAGAGTTTGTGATCTTGTACCCTGTTGTACTCAATTGTTTAGAAAAAGCAAAAAAGTTTCTCATCACTTGAACTAGCCCACTCATAGAACCTAAGCAATCATACTATCTCTTTTTTTCCTTTAAACTTTGCTTTCAAGTAATCAATAATTAACAAATGTTGAGCAACTAACATTCCATTTATTTTTCTTTTCTTTTTAATATTCTTTTAAAATTTTTTTGAGTTCCAAAATCTCTCCCTACCTCCCATCCCTCCCATACCCATTTAGGAAGCAAGCAATCTGATACCAGTTATACATGTGAAGTCATGCAAGTCATATTTCCATATTAACCATTTTTTTTGGGGGGGGGGGAGCAAAACAAAAAAAAAGAGGCAAGAAAAATAAAGAAGGTTAAAAAAAAGTATGCTTAAATGTGCACTGAGATTTCATCAGTTCTTTCTCTGGAGGTGAATAGCATTTTTTCATCATGGGTCCTTCAGAATTATCTTGAATCATTGTCTTGGACAGAGTAGCTAATCTTTCACAGTTGTTACAATATTGTTGTTACCGTATATAATGTTCTCCAGGTTCTACTCACTTCATTTTGTATCAATTCATGTAAATCTTCCCAGATTTTTCTGAAACCATCCCCTTTGTCATTTCTTATATCATAATATTATTCCATCACAATCATGTACCACAACTTGGTCAGCTATTTTCCAATTGATGGGCATCCCCTCAATTTCCTATTCTTTGCCACCAGAAAAAGAACTGCTATAAATATTTTTGTGCACATAGATCATCTTCTCTTTGTGATACAGACCTAGTACGGTATTGCTGGATCAAAGAGCATGAACAGTTTTATATCCCTTTGGGCATAGCTCTAATTGTTCTCCAGAGTGGTTGGACCACTTCACAACTCCACCAGGAATGCATTAATGTACTAATTTTTCCACATCTCCTCAGTACTTTTTGTTTTCTCTTTTCTGTCATGTTAGCCAATCTGATAGAACACCTAATATTTTTAAGGTATAATGCCAAGAACTATGACTGATAAACAAAATGAATGGAAGTTCCTTGAGGGAAAGGAGCTATTTTGCTTTGTCTTTATATACTCAGCACCTAGCACAGTGCTTGACATGTAGTAGGCACATGTTAACTGAAGTCAAGTAAATTATTTCAGACTTCAATGAGTTTTCCAGCTACACCGAGATAAAATTTATATATATGCAAAGATGAAACTGAATAATATCCAGGAGGTATATGAAACCACAATGGGTTTCAATTTCTATTATAATATTCTTATTAGAATATAAGCACTCTGAGGTCAGGAACTGTCTCTTTACAATAATCATTTAATAAGTGTTTTTGTTTTTTTAATCCATCTACCCATTCATCATTGGAGGGAACATCTTACAACTTGGCTATTTCCATTACTGGTAGAAATATGAATATCAACAGGATCCATGGTTCACTTTGAGTATGTGTTAAGTGATAAACAGTTTTTATAAATAGGAAAAGAATTTTCATGGGTAATGTGACTTTTGAACTGGATCTTGAAGGATGGAAAGGATTTTGATAACAATGAAGGCAAACAAGGAACATTTCAAAATTTAGAGAACACTGAGCCAGCCAGAAAACACACATGTTCTTTGGAAGATGATAAATAGGCCAGTTTAATGGGATCTGGGGGTTTGTGTATAAGATTAGAAGAGTGAGTTTGGTTCAGATTATAGAGGAAATTGAATACCCTGGAAGTTGGACATTGGGGAACCATTAAAAATTTTTGAATAGGGTAGTAATATATTTTATTTTAGTATTTTAGGACAATTAATTTGTCAGGGATGTAGAGGCTTGATTAGAAAAGTTAAAGACCAGAGTCATGAAGATCAATCTAGGTGTGTGACTTCCCAGTGAATAAATAGGGATAATTTCATTCATTCTATTTGTATCCTTCACATTTAGTACTTTGCCTAGTACACAGTAAGCACTTAATAAATGCTTGTGGATTGTTTGATTGAAGAGATAAAGGTAATTGTCATAGGAAGAAATTTGGTCAGGTCTCTGTGGCAGTGGAACATCTAAGTGATGATGTCTAGCAGACTCTGTAGAGCCTGGATATCGCTTTAGCACCATGAGATAGATGCAGTAAGAATTGAATACGGTTCAAACCAGATTCTTACACAATGAGATAAAGAGTGTGATGATCACTTAAGGGAGACTTGAGACTATTAATTCAAGATTTTTCTGGATGGGTAAGATCCACTGAGGATCACAATATGTATGAAGAAGAGGAAGAAAAGAAATATTTTATATTTGAATCATTGTTCTTGAATCCAACACTTGCTTATTTTACCAAATCTTATAGACCACCCAATGATCCTTTGGATATTCATCCTGAATGACTTGATCTACAAATGTGTAAAGTTTTGGATTTGCTCTCATTTTCCCCATCTAAAACTATCTCTTGCCCACCACAGCCTCTTTTTTTTTTTTTTTTTTTTAACAATTCCTTCTTCCTGGTTCATTGTGATGATTTATTGTTGGTTTTGGTGGTGACAGTGATTTCCAAAAAATTTTTCAATCAAGCATCCCAGGAAAAGAATTAGCCATCTACCAAAGTGGAGTATGTGTCATTATACTGTCATTCAGGCAGGGCTAAGGGGTAACAGTGCTTCAGGAAAGTAGCACCAACAATTCTCACGTGCTCTGATGTCGTCATAAAATTTCCTTGAGCAGTAAGATGTTATAATAGTTATATTTATGTAGTATATTATGGTTTTCCAAAGTGCTTTACGTATGTTATTTCATTTCATCCTCACAATCCTTGGAAGTAGATTCTATTCTTCTCATTTTACTGTTGAGGAAACTGAGACTCAGAGTGGTTAAGTGACTTGCCCAGGTTGACATAGGATTTTAACTCATGTCTTCTTGATACTATCCTGAATCTATCTATAGATAGATTCTATTCTATTTTATTCTATCTATCTAGATAGTACATATATACACACACACATATATATATAATCATCTAGCTGCTGTGTATTTACTGATATATATGCTGTGTATACTGATATATATATATATATATATATATATATGTAGATACATATATATACTGTATTGAAAGCAGCATAATCTCCATGCTGTGGTTTATGGGAAGAATAATTGGGACTATATAAGACTATAATAAATGGCAGGGCTGCATGATTTTCATGCCCTTTACTTAGCACACTGTAATGGGAATGGGAATTTGAAGATCTTCCCTGCCCCTTAAAGTAAACTCTGCCCCCTAGAGCACACAGGAAGCTTCCCTGCTGTGAAGATAAACTCTACCCCCTGATAGGCTGAATGCAATCACATGGAGCCTGTGGTGGGAGGAGTTTGCTGAGAAGAAGCAGAGCCCACAAGAAGCTGGTAGAGAACGAGACAGGCAGTTGGTGACAGTAGGGGACAGAGGAGCTTAGGCAAGGAGATAGAGAGGTTTGTGAGTAAATATTGATCTTGTATTGGTTTGTGGGAAGGCTAAAGAATGCTCTGGTTCTCAGTGTTATTATGGCTTCTGAATATCTTTAGTACTATGATAGAATCGGCTTACCAGTTTTGGGATTCAATTTTCTAGTGTCTAAATAAATCCTTCAGCTTTATCCTCTATTTGGAGAGTCTGGCATATTTTGCTATTGAACGTTGTACCATACAGTCATGGTCTTTACCATAATCATGGGTACTGTAAATATCGCATTGGCGTGAGACACAGTGCTTCCTAACAAGTGCATTCAGATGCTGTTTGGCCCATTATAAAGGCATCTTTAATATATTACAGCATCCTGGGTTTACTCAGATTCCCTGGACAATCCATGGATTTGGATAGGCATCATCTGAATGATTGAGACTTGATTTCATTTACCAATGTGATCCTGGGCAAGTTACTTAAATTCTCTTGGCCTCAGTTTTGTCATCTATAAAATGAAAGCTTAGACTATGAAGTGATTTCCATAATCCTTTCTGCCTCTGTAATTCTATGGTCTATGAGTTGTATTTGTGATGCCAAGGCTTCAAGATTATTAGTCCATGGGTACCATCAGTCTGGCATGTGAGTGAATGACTGAAAGTAATGAAATCAATATACTGTTTTAAAATTATGGCTTTCTTATAAGGCAGAGAACTGCGTTTATTAGGGTCGGATACACACTCTCCAGTTAATGCCTATCAAAGAAAATTAAGCAGAGTGTTTGCCTTCTATACTCAAAATATCCCCTCCCTAGTTAGGACAGAAGAGCTTCCAAGTTAAGTGCAGACTTTGGGTTCCAGAACTGACTTTATTCTGCAGTGATTGTTTATCTAGAAATGTTTAACCTGGAGAATAAGAGACTAAGAAAAATCTTTGAATATTTGAAGGACTCTCCTATGCAAGAGGGAACTGATACGCCTATTTTCTGATGCTTCATAGGACAAGTTTTTGAAAGTGATAGATAGGAAGATTTAAATTCAATATAAGGAAGCCAGAACTATCCAGTGAGAAAGTGGGCTGCTTTGTGAAGTAGTGATGTCCCCTTCAACTGAATTATTCAAACGGAGAACTGAGTGACACTCTCTCAGGAATTCTGTATTGCATTGTTTGGAAAGTTGAACTAGACAACCTCAAAGACCCTTCTGACACCGAGTTTCTATGATTTACCTCACCTCTTAAGTTCAGGGACCCATCCGGATCATTTCTTCACTGATCGGAAGTTTCATCTGAACCTTGTTCTTTCACTAGATTTTACATGCTGTTTTTTTTCTTTTCTGAGTTTGTATGTTTTTTTTTTGCCCTGCTGCAATACTTCTTGGCTGTAATCATGACACGTATCTTTCCCTAAGAAACTGATGCCCTCTCCCCTGTCCTTCTTCCTACCCCGCTTCCGCTAAAAATCCTAGCATACATCTAGGGGAACTCTGTTACTAGTTATTCTATCCTAAGGTGTTCTGAGGATAGAAAGGTACAGGTATCCCTTAATACATGAAGCAGGATTGTTTCTACTGTTGCTTATAAAATATATGTATAGGCACACATATATACATATATCTATATCTTGTATATATATATATATATATACACACACACATATACATATTGATTTTTATTTTCCTATTAATTTAACAAAGTCAGAAATCCATTTCTATGAGCCACTATATTAATAGGAATGATAATAATGGACAACAGATGGTTACAAAGTTAAGCAAACTGTTGGCAGCAATGTTAATTGGCAGTTCAGTAGAGTCCCTCAGAAATTTTTAGAAAATGTTGAAGTGGGTGGCGTTTTTTTTTCCCCCAGTGTGAAGAAAATGATGGTCAGACCATAACAAAGGTGTTTATTTTGGGAATAAACTGTTCTTTCACTGAGCAAACATTGCAGTGTTTATGTGGATACTACAGAAGTAGACACGCCCATAGGAGTTTATAAGAGGATGAGCCTATAACCCTGGTATGGATAGAGAGAGGCAGCTTGCACAACTCACAGACACAGTCTGTCTTGAAATCTCGTTCCTAAAGAAAGTATGAAGTCGGGGAACTGGAAGACCAAGGGCAACAAATGATCGTTTCTGTGAAGATTTCTGTGTGTGTCTGAAGTTAAATTTCTTGATCAACGCTGTGTAGTTTATCTTAGAGCTTGCATTGAAATATATTAGTCTCTAATGAAAGTACATGAATCTAATAAATATTTATCTTGCATTTTTGGTAAAATGAATGGTTTTCAAGAGCTCTAAATGCCTTCATATACAAGCATCAGGGGTCTGCTTAACTGAGTTCCTGTACTGGTCCTCAGCATCATTACTGAGAGAAAATTTCTAATCTAAATAGCTTGTATTCAATTCAACAAATTTTTTTTTAATGTTTATATGTAGGATACTGTGTTAAGTTCTCAAATACAAAAGACAAAAACAAAATAACATTAAGGAACTTATATTCTATCAGAGGAAGGAAGGGTATAAGAAGTACAGAGATCAATCAGACAAACAACGAAAAGTTATTAATGGGCTCCAAATGCCAGGCCGGGGGCTAGTGGGACTGGGAATACAAACACAAAGAATGAAATGGTCCTTAAGATGAAAAACCTCATGTTCTAATTGGGAAGAAAATAAGTACATGAATGAGCGTGTACACAATAAATAGAAATTAAATGTAAGCCAATTGAACGTAGTTTCGGAGGGAAGCCAACAGTAACTGCAGGATTAGGAAAGGCTTCATGGGGAAGATGGTGACTGAGCTTTCATCTTGAAGGAGAGGAGGGATTCTAGGAAGCAAAGGTGAGAAGGAAGCACATTCCAGGCATGGAGCATGACCAGGGAAGAGGTACTCAGAAGCCATGTGTGTGTGTGTGTGTGTGTGTGTGTGTGTGTGTGTGTGTGTGTGTGAGAAAGTGGGCTGCTTTGTGAAGTAGTGATGTCCCCTTCAACTGAATTAGAGAGATAGAGGGAGAGAGACAGAGGGAGAGACAAAAAGAGAGAGAGGAAGGGAGAGACAGACACAGAGACAGAGAGGGACAGAGAGTGAGGAAGAGAAAAACAGAGAGAGAGAGAGAGAGAGAGAAAGTCAGCCCATAAACATTTATTAAGTGCCCTACTATGTGTCAGGCACCATGCCAATCGGTGGGAGAACAAGAAAGGCAGAAGAGAGCCCGTGCTCTTATAAGCAGATAGTAACCTGGCAAGTTTCTACTAACACTACTCTTAAATGAACATGGGATGCTCAAGTCTCAAGTGAAAGGAATGTAGGAGGAGTCTGCCCTTGTCTCAACCCATTAGCAGGCTCATGGCTAGGACCTCTACTGGATTTCTTATATTTCCAGCTTATGGGTATTTTTGATTTGGTTCCCACAAATTTGGTCAGTAGTTCATTTCATAAGCTATTAAAAGAGTTTATATTTTTCCATTGACGGTCAATGTAGAGTCATTATATACTTATTAGTTGTTTAAGAGTATATTCGTGTTGTTTACTAGCTCTTAACATACCAAGGCAGCTAGATAACATATTGGACAAGTGCCGAACCTGAAGTCAAGAAGACTCATCTTCATGTGTCCAAGTCTGGCCTCAGACACTTACTATCTATGTGATACAAGTCACTTAATCCTGTTTGCCTCTGTTTCCTCATCTGTAAAATGAGCTGGAGAAGGAAGGCAGACCACTTCAGTAGCTTTGCAAAGAAAACCTCAAATGGGGTCACAAAGAGTCATACATGACTGAGATGACTGAACACCAACACACAAGTATTTATTTTTTTGTGGAAGAATGGCTTATTGGAAATTACCTTACTCAAAACAATACAGTCACAAAATGAAGACTTAAAAACAAAATGGAGGTGGCTGTGTTAAGTTGAAAAACATATTCTTACTATCTTCTTAAGGTAATAAAACTTATTCTCACTATCGTGTGTGTGTGTGTGTGTGTGTGTGTGCTTGCTTGCTTACATGTGTATGCATATGTAAGGGGCCTTGAGAATAGAGAGAAAACCAGTTAGCTTATACCACAGAATTTAGGAGGGGACATAATATTGGAAAGATAAGTTGGGATCAGGTTTTGAAGGGATTTAAAAAGTTAAATGGAGGAGCTTATATTGCTTCCTAGATGCAATAGTGAGCCCCTGGAGTTGACTGAATAGGGGAGTCACATGGTCATATCTGTACTTAAGGAAAATTACTTTGGCAGCAGTGGGCAGGATGAACTGGAGTGATGAAAAACCTGTAGCAGGGAGACCAATTAGAAGGCTGTTGCAATAATTCAGTAGCGAGGGCCTAAATGATGGTGGCAGCTGTGTGAGTGGAAAGACGTGGTCAGAAATGAGAGATGTTACAGAGTTAAAAATGGCCAGATTTGTCAATTGATTCGATATGTGGGCTGGGGGAGAGTGAGAAATCCAGAGTAATGCCTAGGTTATGAACCTGGGAGAGTGGGAAAGTGTTGATGTTTTTGGCAGAAATGGAGAAGTTTGGAAGAAAGAAGGGTTGAGGATGGGGAGGGGGATGAATTCAGTTTTGGACATGTTGAGTTTGAGAGGTTCCTGGGACATCCACTTTGAAATGTTCAATAAGCAATTAATGTTGCGGGAGAGTCTAGGGCTGGAAAAAACAGAGGTGAGTGATTCTTATAGACATTATAGTAAAACTCATAGGAGCTAATGAAGTTATCAAGAGAGCGTAGAGAAAAAAGATGACAAAACCAAGAGAAAGTAAAGTTAGGGAAACTCAGAGAGAAGGGAATAATTAGATGGATGGCCAATAGTGTCAAAAGTATCAGATAGCTCAGGGATGGGGAGGTGTTGGAAAGGTTTGAAGGCAACAGAGGAGGAACCAGTAGATAGGGAGGAGTTGAAGATTTGGGTGAGAGGGTAACTGGGGACGCAGTCTGCTGGAGAGGACAGAGGGGATGGGATCTAGTGCACATGCAGAGGAATTGGCCTTGGCAAGGAGAACGTCATGTCTTTGTCAGAAACTGACAGAAAGGAGGAAAGAGTGAAGGCTGTTGGGGGATTTTGAGATGAAGAGAAAGGATAAAGGAGGAACTAATTTAGAATGGTCTGATTTTTTTTCAATAAAGAGAAGGAGAAGAGGGAGGTATAGAAAGCTTGTTAAGGGAAGAGAAGGCTTAGAATAAATGAATACAAAGTAATTTTGAGAGAGGGAAGAGAGTTAAAAACTGGTGAGACTTAACTTTGTTTTGAAGGAACCTAGGGGTTATAGGAAGGAAAGGTGAGGATAGAGATTGGGAGCCTACTGTACAAAGACACAGAAGCAAACGAGAAAACAGCGTATGGAGAATAGCTAGATCGTCTATTTGACTTGAATGGATAGTATGTGATATGGCATAATATGAAATAGATGAGGAACATGGCTCTCATGAGCCATAATGTGGTTTTTTTTTTGGGGGGGGGTTGTTTGTTTTGTGAATGGTTTCAAATTCTAGGCTGATGACTATATTTCATCCTAAAGGTAATAGAGAACTACAGAAAAAGATTGACTTGATGCAGTCTGTGTTTTAGGAATACAAATTAGGTAGATTATGGAGAATATATTGAGGAGGGTAGAAACTCAATGCAAGAGGAACAATCAGGAGATAATTGAAATAATGTAGGTAGGAATCAGCGAGAACCCAAACAAGGATAGGGGTGAGGTGAGTAGATAAAAGGGTATGGGTGTCAGAGAGGGTAGAAGAGGGAGGAAGGAGTGATGCAAGAAATATGGAAATAGAATCAATAAGACTTGGCAACTTGGCAACTGTTTGGATGTGTTGGGTGATAGGGGGTAGGAGAGGAAGTTAGGGAAAGGGAAGTCCCCAGTGTTGTAAAGCTGGGTGGCTAGAAGAATGTGCCCTCAATAGAAAGGGGAGTTAAGAAAAGGGATGATTTTGACAGCGAATATAAGAAATTCCACTTGACACATGTTGGGACTGAGTTGCCTGCAGGACACATCCCAGGTGGAAATGTCTAACAAGCCCTGATTACATAGAACTAGGGTTTGGGGAAAAGAATAAGGCTTGATATAGTGTTCTTGGTATACAGAGCTAATGTCTTTCACTGTGGGGAGATATATGGGCTAAAGAGCCTTCTGTTAAAAGAAAAGGCAGGGCCCAATTCACATACCATTTCTACAGGCAACTAATGGCATTTTGAAAGATTCTGAAATATACTGATTCCAATTAACATCAATTAATTTTGAGAGAAATAATTATATCCTATAATCTCTTTGGAAAAATCCTCAACTTTACTTTTGAAAACAGTAGACTTTGGGGACACTTAGAGCTGGAAGACACTTTAGACTCCATCTAATCCAATCCTCTCATTTAAAGATGGGGAAACTGAGGCAGAGTGAGCTCACATGGACAGTAGTAGCAGAGCTAGGATCTGAACCCAGGTCTTTGGACACTAAACCCAATTCTTTTTCTCCTTTCCATTTCCTGAGCAGTGTTACAGAACTCGATAATCAGGATTCAGAGTTAGTGTTCAAAGACAATCTGAATACATTTAAAGGTAGGAAAATGCAGTTTGTTAATTAGTTCTTCAGAATCATCTAAGCAGTCCATCTTACCATGAAAATTCTGACTCTTGTGTATATTACATTATTCAAATAAAAAGGGTCCGATTTTTACAATCAGCACTTAATGTATTCATTCATTAAAAAACCTTTATTAAATACCAACTATGTGCAAATCACCTGTACTGTGTCTGGGAACACACAGAAAGATAAATAAGACAGAGTCCCTTAAGGAGCTTTACTTACAATATGAATATTTACAAAGTGCTTTCCTTGTAAACTGTCTTGTGAATTAGGCAGTGCTAGTAAGTACTATTGTTCGTGTTTTCCAGGGAAGAACATTGTGGCTTAGCAAGGATAAATGACTTGTCTGTATTCACACCAAGAATAACTGTCAAAGCTGAGATTCACATGCAGGCCTTCTGACTCCAAAGTCCAATGTTCTTTCCAGTGCCATTAGTAGGAGACTTAAGACATGAACACATGTTTGCACACTCATGAACTGCCACATGAACTGCAAATCAGGACACATGTACATATAGAGTCTACATGGAATAATGAATCAAGGACTGGGCTTAGACTCAGGAAAATCTGGGGGTGAACCCACCTCAGATACTTCCTCACTATATGACCCTAGGCAGGTCACTAGAATTAATTTTCTTTCTTTCTTTCTTTCCTCCTTCCTTCCTTCCTTCCTTCCTTCCTCCTTCCTTCCTTCCTTCCTTCCTTCCTTCCTTCTTTCTTTCTTTCTTTCTTTCTTTCTTTCTTTCTTTCTTTCTTTCCTTCCTTCCTTCCTTCCTTCCTTCCTTCCTTCCTTCCTTCCTTCTTTCTTTCTTTCTTATATACAAAATGGGGGAATTAAGTGACTTTCCCAAGCTCACATAGCTAGTAAGTGTCTGAGGCCAGATTTGAACTCAAGTCCTCCTGACTCCAGGGCCGATGTTCTAATCACTGTGCCACCTAGCTGCCCCACACTTGACCTTTCTTTTTTTTCACACTTGACCTTTCTAAAACTCAGGTGTTGTTGTTTTGCTGTCTGTAAGATATGGATGATAACTGTAGAATTTACGAGATTGTCATGAAGTTCAAATGCATGTGTAGGTGGGTTTTTTAAGGCAGATAAATTTACATCATGATGATGCCCATGATTACGATAGTGAAAGAATGAAAGCTTTTATGGGAAAAGTCACTTGGGGCTGAGGCATTTAAGGAAGGCTTCACAGAGGAGGAGAAATGATATTTGGGCCTTCAAAGATGAGTAGAATAATAACAGACAAGGACCTTTCTTAGGGAAAAAAAAAAAAGCAATGTCCTCCCTTGTAATGGTTAAATCAGATTAATAAGCATGGATGAAAATGAAGAACTGGGACTTATGTCCTCTTAATTCCCATGTTTTCCAGAGATGACTGGTTTTTTTCAAAGGGTTCTAATGACCTTTTCAGACAGCATCTGTCCCCAGTGTAGTTACCCGGTTTGGGATTACCCATTTCCTTTCATTCCCCTCCTTCCTTTTGTCCTGCTTTTGGCCAAGTCTCCACTTGTGAGCATCTCTACCACAGATGGGCAGAGGAAATGAAAGGAAATTAAAAATGAAACTCCAACCAGTCGGATTTCCTTCTTGGTCACATTAGCAACTCTGGTAAAGGATTTGGTAGTGAGAGAGGCTGGAATCCTTGGCCAAAGCAAAATTTTCCATTCCCCAGGTATTGTCATTTCATACTCCGTAAAATGAGGGCATTGGACTCGATGGCCTCCATGCTTCCTCATAGCTTAGTGATGGGGATGTAAAGAAAAGCAGTAGACAGTCCCTGTTCTGAGAGAGCATGTGAATAGTTAGGTATGAACAAGATATATACAGAATAAGTTGGAGATAATAAAAAATGGGCATTAATATTAAGGGGCATTGGAAGAACCTTTTTGTAGAAGGTGAGATTTTGGCTGGGACCTGAAAGAGCCCAGGGAAGTCAGGAGGCAAAAATGAGAAGGGAAAGAATCCCAGACTTGGGGAAGAGCCCGTCAAAAGGCCTGTATTCTGGAGATGTGTTGTCTTGTGCAAGTAACAGCAAACAAGGAATTCATTGTCACTGGATCCCAGAGTACATGGGGGCAACTAAGGTGTAAGAAGATTGGAAAGGTAGGATCGGTCAGGTTCAAACCCTTCTGTCTCAAACGCCAAGCAGAGTATTTGATGCTTGAGGTGGTAGGGAGTCATGTCCGGGTGGGGTGAGATGATAGAGTCCAATTTTCATTTTCGGAAGACCAGTTTGACAGGTAAGTGGAGAGTATATGAGAGTATAGAGCAGCGGTTCTCAACCTGTGGGTCATGACCCCTTTGGGGGGTTGAACGACCCTTTCACAGGGGTAGCCTAAGACCATCGGAAAACAGGGGTTGTGGCATTAGGAAGGTTGGGAACCACTGGTGTAGAGAGACAAGGCAGCCAGATCAACCAGCAGGCTATCGCAACAGTCCAGGTATGAAATGATGAAGGCCTATACCAAGGTGATGGTAAGGACAGAAAGGGAAACATGTGAGGAGTGTTATGAAACCCAAATTGGCAGGACTCGGTAATAGGACATAAAGGAGAGTGGAGGGCATTCCAGGTAAAGGGACCTAATAGTTGAAGGCATGACTGAAGATGGAACCTTCATTAAACGCACATAACTTTTCTGTGAGACCAATGGTCATTGTAGTTAAAAAGTATTAAAACCCTAACCCTAACTAACCATAATTTTCTTACTTTCCCTGGGGTCTTCTGAAACGGCACATATGCATAGCATATACACTTTCATCTGTCCCATCAATGCGAGTCCTTCTTCCAGTGGTGCATATGGTAATTTATTCACGCCTTCTCACCGTGGGTGACCGTCATCCATGTCCACTGGCTCTGGGAACCTTCCTCTTAATCCCTTGTTGTTGTGTAGAGCATGCAGGCCATCCACATTTTCATCATGTGGTCTGCTCACCTCCATTTCTATAATGCAGATCTCCAGTCACGTCTGTAGCACTGCTTCCATTCCAACTCAACAGCCAAGCAAAAGGCACACAGGAACACTTGAACCGGGAGGAGAATGCCCAAGTAGGAAGCAAGCATTTCCGTTACACATGCATGGAAATCGGTTCGCCAAACACCCCTCGACCCTCCAGGCCTACAGCTTCCTTGTTCCAATAAATTCATGTGCATGTATTCCATTACTAATGTATATGTATATGTATGTCACGTACATGCATAATGTACATATGTAATGTGTATGTGTATGAGAAGACATACACAAAAAGAGATAAAGATGAAATCAGTAATAATTTCCCAATATGATCTCATTCTTCTTTTCAATTTGGGGCCCAGATCATTGTTATCATGGCTAATTTCTATCCCAGATACACTTACTGATGAACCAGCTTTGTCTGTCAAAATGCATAACACAGTCTAGGCCAATTATCTCCAAATTCTTTTGATAACATAATTGAAACATTTAAAAAACCTTTTGAGTACCTCATATATGTATATTAATTTATGTGCAAATTATATGATGCATTCTTTTATCAATCTATTACAGGTATTATATAAAAATAGACATTGGGGCATCTAGGTGGTACAGTGAATAGAGCACCAGCCCTGGAGTCAGGAGGTCCTGAGTTCAAATGCAGCCTCAGCCACTTAACACTTACTAGCTGTGTGACCTTGGGCAAGTCATTTAACCCCAATTGCCCTGCCTTCCCTTCTCCAAAGAGACAAAAAAAAAATTAAAAATAGACATTAAGAAGGATAAGATAAAGATGAAATAACTAATTTTTAAATTTTAAAAAGTTTTGTTTAATAACAGTACAAAAAAATAATTCCCACTAATAATTGATATTTTTAGTGAGAGCAATGTGACTGACTTTCATTACATTTGAAAAATTTCTGAGTATGTCATAGGACCTTGGGCCAATTTATAAATAATTATTATTTGTTAATCATGAGAGTCATCTTGGCCTAGTGGATAGAGAGATCTGGCTTCAGAACCAAGAAGACGTTGGTCAAGTCCTACCTTTGGAAAATACTGGTTTTGTTACTCTGGGCAAATCGCTTCAGCTAGCTGGGAGTTCTAGAGAGTATGAGTGGAAGAACCAATTACTGACCTGCCCTGGGATAGGAAGGTTCCTCCATCAAGGAATCACAGCTTCGGCTGCTGTTCTCTTTGTGAGTGCTTAATTTGTCATTCATTTCATCTGATGAATGAAGGGACATTTGGTTTTTGAGAGACTTTTTAAAATTCAAAGATACAATTAAATAACAGCTTCCAAGAGTGAACATCACCTCTTTTAAGAGGACTCGTGTTTCTCTGTGTGAAGATATTCCCTATGTACAATTGAAAAATAGCGAGCAAAAGTGCATTGTCCCTGATAGTGAGGTGGCTCCGTGGCTAGAGCGCTGAACATGGAGCTAGGGAAACTGAGTGCAAATCCAGTGTTGGACACTTAGCTATGTGAGTCAGGAAAAATCACTTTAACTTCCTCTGTGGCTTAAGTTTACTCGGTTGTAAGTGTGGATAATAGTGACATTTCACAGTATTAGTATGAGGATCAAATGAAATAGTATTCGTAAAGCTCTTTGCAAATGTTTTTTTAAAATTAAATTATTTCTTTTTAGTTCCCAATAATCACTTGTGTAAGTTTTAAATTTTCTCCCCCTCCCTCCCCAAGATGGCTTGCAATCTGATATGGGCTCCACATACATTCCTATTAAACACATTTTCACATTAGTCATGTTGCATAGAAGAATTATACAGAAGGGGAAAAACCATGAGAAAGAAAACAAAACAAAACAAAACAAAAAAGAAAATAGTCAGCTTTGTTCTGCGTTCTGACTCCATAGTTCTTTCTCTGGAAAGACCGGCATGCTCTTTGCAAATCTTAAATCACTATATAAATGCCAATAATAATAATAATAATAATAATAATAATAATAATAAAATTAGCAAGAAGTTTTCCTTGTGAAGTTATGTGTCCTCCTTTATGTGGTTCTGCTTAATGGATGGTATCCTGCCCTCATTTCCTATTCATGTTCAGATGTTTGAGATATGGTCAGTTTAACTGAATAGTAGAGTGTGAGAAGGAGAGTATATGTGAATGTAGACAGATGTCTACATATCGAATGAAGGACAACAACCAACCATGTGCTTAGAAATGGAAGTGAAGGGCTTCAAATCTGTCATATCCCCTGCAGCAGATTTTAATGTATAAGATATGATTATTTTATTTTTAAAAAATAATTTATTGTTGTTGTTTGTTTTTATAAGATCTACATTTCTGAACACGTCCCTCCTTCTTGATGTACAACATCTAAGCAAAAGTACTTGTTGTAACAACTATCAAGGAAACTCAAAGAAGTTACCTTTGGACCTGATTATCCCATGCACAGAAAGTATGTGTAGGGGAATGTTAGTAGAGATAGATGGAAGAGAGAGGGAGATGAGAGAGAGAGAGAGAGAGAGAGAGAGAGAGAGAGAGAGAGAGAGAATGTACACATCATGGCATCACCTTCCTGATGTCATGGTCCTCTTCGAGAAAGAAGGACAAACAATCTCTACCTCTGTAAAGAAGTTGAGGATGGGTGTTTGGGGGTTGGAGGAGGCAATGCCTTCTCCTACCTGCTCTTAAGGACCAAACTTGTAAAGCTGTGAAATTGGACAATTATTTTCACAGTGGACTTTTTTCCCCCAATGTCTCTGATGAGCACTGCAATATGAAATGATCAGATATCTTGTGAAATGTTTCTGGTTGCCTCTGGGCACACGCTAAACCCAAGTCTACCACCTGTCTCTCCAGGGAGAGCCTGTCAGGCATCCCTTCCATTTAGCTTCCACTTCTTTTTGTTATCTAATTTCATTGATAGATTGTCAAGATCAATTTGATTGTTTTATTTATTTCTTTCAATAGCATGTCCCCCTGGTCACTGGACAAAGAGCCCTCATTTAGATGAAATGGTGCCCGCTGTTAATTAGCCTCCCTGTTCTTAATTTGTTTGATCCATGGGAAGTAGGCCTAGTCTACTACCCAGGCTGTACTCATGGATGTCCCAGCAAGGTAGGAGCTGCCAGAACCTGCGCTAAGCTGTCATAGCTCTCAAGAACACAGGGGTCACCTCCATCCCACAAGGCTATGTCAAGGGTATGAGTTTGTGGAGAAAATCTTTATGTGCAACGTCCCAAAATAAACCCAACCCAAACCCAGAAAGCAAACCACGTGTTATAGGAACTATCAGGAAAACTCACAGAGGTCTGTCACAGGGCCAGATGACATCACACACAGAGGTGGGTGTGACAAGGGTTGTAGTGGAGATAAACAGGAAGGAGGTTCCCTGAGTGACTGTATTTGCACACTTCTGCCTATTAAAGAATTGAACTATTATGGAAACAAATGAGAAAAGGAACTGCAAAAGCCTGAATGTGGTTAGTGCTGCTATGGCTATTAATCTATAATACCTTTCCCTTTCTTTCCTCCTTGTTTCTTTCTCTCCTCCATCCTGCTCCACCCTCCACTTCCAAAAACCCTTTTTGTGCCTAAAAAATCAAGGAAATGAGAGCCAGGGGATGGCTATTTGGAAGGGATATATATGTGGGACACAGCTGTTTGTGTTAGAGGGGAGCGTATGATGGTATAAGGATCCCAGACCTGTTTATTTATCTTATAGGTATATGGCAAACTAGTATGGTTATGTAACCTCTAAAATTGAATGTTTACAGATCACCCTTTGTCTCCCTTAAATTCCCATCATCCAGGTTACATTTCCCTTTTGCCTTCTGCTTTTCTTCCTGAAGTTTTATCCCTGCAGTGAATCTATCTCTGCTTTGGTACACACAAATCGGGGGGCTGCAGCTTCCCATGATTCATTGAACACATTTAGAGAGACTTTTTGTTCTCCTGGCTATATGTTTTTTAACAGTAGCACATCTCCTGCTGATACTGAATGAGACCTGCCCAAAACTCTCTTTTGTAGATAGAAATGACTCTGAACTAGTTGCCAGGCACACTGGATAGAAACGATCAAAGTTCTATTGTCATCTGGTTTTGGCCCAGAGAGTATCGTTGTGCTACAGGTGCCTCTCTGTTCATTCTGCATGTAGCTAGTAGGTGTTCAGTTGAAATATCAGATCTGTGTGCAGTTCTTTTGCTCAGATGTTTGTTGTTGTTCAGTTGTTTCAGTCATATCTGACTCTGTGACCCCATTTGGGGTTTTCTAGGCAAAGATACTAGAGTGGTTTGCCATTTCCTTCTCCAATTCATTTTATAGATGAGGAAATTGAGGCAATTGGAGGTTAATTGACTTGCCCAGGGTCACACAACTAGTAAGTGCCTGAGACCCAATTTGAACTCAGGAAGATGAGTCTTCCTTGACTCCAGGCCTGGCGCTCTATCCACTGCACCATCTTTGCTCAGCCATACTTTCTGTTATTCTTCTATTAAAGGTTTAGCCTGATGATACCCTTTTTCTAATGTCCTGCATCCATGGAAAGAAATTCCAGAAGAAACCATCTCCTGGAAGCAATTTCCCTTTCATTTGGACTTTGTTTCCCCTTCCTCACCTTGCTAACTTCATGAACACACTGATCCATGTTTCATCTCTACCAATCAATCCCCTCAACTGTTGTTAATTAGATACATTATACTAAGAAGTAGGTTAATTCTTTTTCCTTCTGCTCTTCAGTAATCTCCATAGACCAATTCTTTTTTTTTCTCTTTTTTTCCCTTTAGCACTGCAGTGATAATACTCACCCCTGTCAGTCAGATATGAACATTGAAGGGGCTTGGAAGAGAGGTTACACTGGAAGAGATGTTGTGGTCACTATCTTGGATGATGGCATCGAAAGGACTCATCCAGATTTGGTGAAGAACTACGTGAGTGTTTTTTCTGCCTTTCCTGTGGATCCTTCTGGAGTAATGGGCTCTAATTGCTGGGAAGTGGGTAGGCTACTCAAAAACACGAGTCAGATGTGCCAGATGTTCTAGTGGGTTTTGTACCTTTCCTTTCCTTGGTGAAATCATTATCACATGATGGAGGCAACATAACCTGAGGGAGTAGGCACAGGGAGACCTGGGCTTGAGGGGTGGGGGAGAGGGCTTGTTTGCTTGTTTTTGTTTTGTTAGTTTTCCTTGGCCCTACCTTGGTCACCACGTGTCCATCATCGTCACCATGTCTCCATCATCACCACCACCATCACTACTCAGTAGAGAGGAAATGTGAGGTAATGACTGAATGCTGCTCTTGAGGCCAAGAACAAATCAAGTTCAAAAGTGATTAATTCATTGATTAATTACTTGTTGACTAACAACCATTTATTAAGAGAATCTTACGTACCATGTACTGGGCTAGGTGTTTGGGATAACGAAAAAGGAGAAAAAGAGAAAAGAAAAAGAAATAGCTCCTATTTTCAAAGAAGTAACATTCTATCAGGGGACAAAATATGAAATAAATTAGTACCTACTACAGAAATCCATACATATATCCTGTCTTAGATATTAATAGTATGACAAATCACTTAATCTCCCTAAGTCCATTTCTTCCTTCTTAAAAACGGACATAATAATCAACAAAACAAATTCTGTAGGTTTT
>CM053590.1:191584339-191602738 GCA_028646515.1 Pseudochirops corinnae | reverse complement strand
GTGTGTGTGTGTATGTATAAAATAGACCACATGTATTTTGTACTCATTATAGACAGTATATATCTAGGCTACGATATTTAACATAATAATAAAATTATATATATACATTATAACCGTGATATGTATTATATAGTTTAGCTCAGATATTAAGTGACATTTTTTCTGTATATACTCTTGAGATATATGTGTATTACATATACTATTAGAGTATATATAATAAGGTATCTGGAATATTTCCCCAATTCAGCTTTCAAAGGTTGTAGATTGGGTCTCCAGTGGGTGACTTCTACCCTAGATTCAAGATGCTTTGTGAGTCTGCACTCCTTAAACTACAGCTCAGTCTTCATCACTGGACTTGGCTTTAATAGTTAGACATTGAAGACTACTTAAAACACAGACATTTACTGATATGACTTTGTAAGAACAATTATACCAAAAAATTTCCTCCTATAACCCTTCCACAAATGTACAGTCAGTGGAAAAAGGAGGTAAATACATAGAAGATACTGACATGGAAGTACACATGACTGAAGCATTTCTACTATTATGAGACGTAGGTGACCTTTCTCTTCTTATTGTGTCCTCACACAATTCTGCCCCATTCACAGTATCTTCTATGCAGGTTGCTCAGTAGGGCTCCCTAGGCCTACTCCCTACTGGATGAATAGTTTCACTGGAAAATGCCATGGCTGATGGGATATTGGGGAAAGAGAAAGACTTCCTTTAATTCCCCACTCCTTTCTGGGAGAGGAGCAAGGAGAAAGGCAAAGAGTGATTTCTTCTTAAGAGTTGACTTATTCTTCCACATTTGGCTCTCTTCTATGCTGCCAAGAGTCATATTCCTCAGAGCCATAGCTTACTTCCATTGACTGCTTACCAACTGGGTCTAATTTTTTTTCAGGGCCACCAAAGATGTGTTCAATGTTTTGGACATAGTGGTCAGACTTATTAGTTTCCCTGTAATTGCATGAAGTTTGAAGATTTCTTCTTTATTTATAAAGGAGTAATAAAATTACCCTCTAATTTCATGAAACATGATTGATTTCTTTATATTTTTCCTAAAAACCTAATGCAGTGTTTTTTGTTTTTGTTGTTGTTTTTGCCTGTCCCCTTATAGTCTGTGAGTTCATCCAATGGGCTGGGGGAGAGATGGGTATCAGTTGATTATGAATCTTCTGATAAACTCCCTTCATCACAAACACAAATATATGTGTGTGTGTACATACATGAGAATATATGTAGACATACACAAATGGATATGGATTTATCCAGAGTCGTGATTTCATCAGTATAGAGAGATTCCCTCTATGAATACACTAAAATATCAATGCTGTAAAAATAGAAATATGGGATGTTTTCTCCAAACCCTTACTAATCAAGGACAGACGTATCTTTACTCTGCTGTGTATTTCTGAAAATACGAAGTATGCCAGCACCATAATCAGTTCTTCTCCCCATCTCTACCCTCTCATCCACTTTCCTTTTTTAACTTTCTGTTTTCTATCCATTTACTGTCTTGTTCCCAATTCTATGATTTGAGTACCTGTTTTAATTCCTATTACAGCTGAGGGATGACCCATTTAAGCAACTAGAATAGAACATTGGGTACAGTTTCTCACATGCAATAATTTCTCTGAGCATGCACGACTAGATTTATCTCATTTTTTAAAACAATTCAGAAACTAAGTTTTCAGATGATGTCTGTGATTTTAAAATTACCTAATGCAATCTAGCACAGAAACCTGACCATTGTAATGCTTTCTCTCAACATTATCAGAACACTATTCAATTAGCCCAATTCTGCCAAACAATTAGCTCACTAAAAAAAACAGCAACAACAAAGATCCGTTAAAATGGTTGTTTGATGTCACGTGGACAAAAATAAAACTTGGATTTTGATTTTTTTAAATTAAGAAGCAAGTAAACTGATATCCATTTACACAGCCTAAGTGAGGTCAAAGTAACGTAAGCATTCTGTTTTCTCTTTTCCCATTGCTTTGTACACGTTCATTCTTAATAAAAACATCATCTTTATCTCCTGTTTTCATGTCAGATATTTTCATTTCAGTTCATGTCCAGCGTGTGTTTTTCATATGCCTGAATGGACAAGATCCTCAACTCCCTCACTCTGCTTCCCATCTTTGCCTTTAACATCCCACTCTACAGTGTGAGAGCTAAAAGAGAAAAGAGCTTTAAGAGGAGGAATTGTCTTCATTTTGCTTTTTCCACTCCTCACTGAAGATACCTTATGGGGTCAGAGGAATGGAAAAAATTATGTTATATATGAACTAATTAGACATGATAACTTCCTAGCTCTTTCCTTGAGGGCACGATTACTTCTAGCTTTGGCTTATTCTTTCTGCTGTCATTTCTCTGTGTAGACGTAAATGTAAGCTATGATGATATGTTGGCAATCCAGAGTTCAAAAGACCATAGAATCTCAGAGTCAGAAGGAACATCAGAGGCCATCTAGTCCAAATTATACCGGGAAAAGAATCTCTTTTACAATGTGCTTGACAAATGACTGTCTAGCCTTTGTCTGAAGTCTTTCCCAAGCAGCTGATAGCTCTGTTGGGGTGTTATCCCTTATACCGAGTCTTTATCTACCTTTCTATAGCTTAATTCCATTGTTCCTAGTTGTACCCTCTGAGGTCTGATCTCTTATCCTCTTCTTGAAACCAGAGAAAAGGGTAGTGACCAATCTCCTGGGAGACTGGTAAAAAAATAATAATAATAAAAAATAAATCAGCTAATTTCTTGAGGAGGAAGGGGACAGAAAGTCATCTATTGGAGGCAGCTAGGTGGTACAGCAAATAGAGCACCAGCCCTAGAGTCAGGAGGACTTGAGTTCAAATCCGGCCTCCGACACTTAACCCTTACTAGCTATGTGACCCTGGGCAAGTCACTTAACCCCAACTGCCCCTCAAAAAAAAGGCAAAAAAAAAGTCATCTATTTCAGATCTCTATAGACATACTGAGATCAAGAGATGCAAGGGTACTCCAGTTTAGATACCTTCAGGAAAGTACTTTTCAGTTGGACAGGTGGTTAAAATAGAGTCAGGACATTAAACCTCTGGCCCTAAGAGTATGTCTTATCTCCAGACGAGAGTTTATTCCATCTCTATCTTGTTGTCTCATTTGGACAAGGTCATATATCATAGAATCATGAATCTAGAGCTGAAAGGGACCTTAGATGTCATCTAGTCTCCCCATATCATTTTATGTATGAAAAAATAGAGGCTCAGAAAAAAAGGAAGTGATTTGTCCAAAGTCTTGTGACTCCCAAGTTCATCACTCTTCCCGCTATGCCACTTTGGCTCCCGACTGACCTTATCTCAATCTTACTAATATGGTCAGTATCTTTAATTTTTTTCCCTTTTCTTTTTCCTTGTGAGAGGAATTCTCAAAACAATGCAAATTACTTGTAGCTCTATAATCATTGGAGGTGATGACTTTGAACATTAAAGACGTGAAAAGGAAGGATTTGACATATCAACAGGTCACTTGTTGCAACATTAAATAGATTAAGTCACAGACTAGATAGGAGTGGATGTTTGAGCTAGAAATTATTTTTCAGTAGGAAGAGCCTTGAGTGATGGCAGAAGCAATAATTGTGACAACAACAACAACAAAAAGCCAAGTATTTTCACCAACATTTTACTTTTTAAAATAGTAATTTTTTTCCAACTACATGTAAAGGTAATTTTTAACTTTCATTTAATAAAAATTGAGTTTCAAATTTTTCTTCCTCTCTCCCCTGTCCCCTCACTAAAACAGAAAGCATTTTGATATAGGCTACATATGTTTAATCATGTAAAATATATTTTCATATTATTCAGGTTTTCGCCATTTTAAAGTAGAAATATTTATAATATGTAGGAAAGTTTAAAATTACTTTTATAGAGGCTGAGTAGAAATATTTAGTGATGGAAATTTGAATTATTCTAAAGCCCAAGTGACCATATTTCACTAGATCAAAAACATATTCTTGGTCATTAAAAAAAAAAAATTCCTTAACACTTACTAGCCATGTGACCTTGGGCAAGTCACTTAACCCCAATTGCCCTGCCTTCCCCCCTCCAAAAAGCAAAAAAAAAAAAAAAAAATCAAATTTGTTTTATCTTACTTATGGAATATGGCACCAATAATGTTACTTTATTAATTTAGACTAATGGACAGGGTGGGGATAGTGGTTAGGGGTGAAGACTATGAATTAGTGATGTCTAAATTACAAACTTTTTAAAGTTAAATTTTTTTTTTTTAATCAATGAGAATTTACCTTCACTCCTTCCCATTGAGAAAGAAAGAAAACAAAACCCGTTACAAAAATGTATAGTTAAGGAAAAACAAATGCTCATAATTTCCCCACCCATCTATGTATGTATGTGGATGTGTGGTTATAATGTATCTGTGAATTTTGCACTGTCTACATCTCTCTGTCAGGAGGTGGGTAGCGTGTTTCATGAGTGCTTTGTGATAGTAATTGGTCATTCCATTGATGAGAGAGTTCTCAAGTCTTTTAAAGTCATCTGTGCTTACAATATTCTTGTTATTGTATAAATTGTTCTCCTTGTTCTGCTCATTTCACTCTGCATCAGCTCCCGTAAATCTTCCCAAGTTTCTCTGAAATGATCTCCATCGTTTCTTATTGCTCTGTACTCTTCCATCACATTCATAACCACCAATTGCTTAGCCTAGTCTCTAATTGATGAGCGCCTCTTCAATTTCTCATTCTTTGCCAACACAAGAAAGCTGCTATTATAAATTATTTCAAAATGGAAATTATTTTCTCACCTTGAAGTATATGAACTTTATTTTTCTTACTTTTAAAGTGTTATGATATTTGGAACTAGGTTAATAAATTCTGCCAAGTGGAGTGGCTTGGTGGTGCAGTGAATAGAGCACCAGCCCTGGAGTCAGGAGGACCTGAGTTCAAATGCGGCCTCAGACACTTAACACAAAAACTAGCCATGTGACCTTGGGCAAGTCACTTAACCCCAACTGCCCTCCCAAACAACAAATAAATAAATAAATAAGTTCTGCCAAGTAGTGCTTCTAAGGGGATCGGACTTAATGGATATTTCTGGGTGATCTTTATTTGGCGCATCCCTTATTTTTTTTATGTTGTAGCCTTTGCAATATGTTGAGTAAATCGCATGCTTAGTTCAATTCAACAGACATTTGTTAAGCATTTACTGTGTGGAGACCTCTGCTCTAGGCCTTTCAGGCAATACAAACTTTAGATAAGACAGAGTTCCTGACCTCAGAGAATGGTAATGATATTGAGAGTTGAAAGACTAACAATAGGAACTTATCTTTGTTTCTTGTTTGGCAAAGAAGACCACATTGAAAAGGTAGGATTTTACCAAATTGGAATTTTTGAAACTTTAGTGACCTGTCAGAAGGAAGCGACTTAGGGGTGTAAAAAGAGGCCTTGCTGGTGAGAGTGGAATACATAGACAAAGGCAGTGGTAAATACCTAAATTTGGACATATTGAGATAGCAGGCAAAAGACTAGATTGATTTCTAAGGAGAGGAAAGGCCCTGGATTTCTCGAAAAGCCGTTTAAAATAGTTAAGCAATTCTAGTTTTGTCCTTGTTCATGATATCTTTCCCAACTGCCTATGTCGTGTTCCTCCTCCCTGTACAAGGGGAAATCAAGAATGCTGATTTGCGGATTGTTCCTGAATTAACTCCCCTTTCCTAAAACACTCTGTCATCACTGAGCCATGAGAATGTTAGTTAACCTAATTACTCACTCGTAGGATCTTGTTAAAGAATGCATGAACTCAGTAGTTAATGGATAATTAATAAGCTTCCATCTCCCTTTTTCTCCCTTTCTCTTCTTTTGGTTATAGGACTCGCAAGCGAGTTTTGATGTGAATGGGAATGATTTCGACCCGATGCCTCGTTATGACGCCAGCAACGAGAACAAGTAAGGCGCGAGTGCGGGGTGACTTGGTGTGTCTCACATTTGCTTGACGCAGAACTTTACGCTTCTGCTTGTTATACGGAAAGTATTTTCATGCGAAGCTTTGGGAAAAAACAGTTGTTTATCTTTATCTTAGAAAAGTGGATTGGCGTAGTTGACAGGGGGCTGGTCTTGGCATTAGGAAGCACTGGCTTTAAGCCTTGTCTCCAACACCATGATCATGGGCCTTTGGAACATACGCCTTTTCTCTGGGTAGAGAGATGACAGACTTTCTTAACCTCTTGGTGTCATATATAACTCACTACAGCTGGTCTTAATCTGGGTCCTTGGACCTCCCGGGGTCCAAAAAGGTAGACTTCATGCAGTCCATGAACTTGGATGGGAAAAAAAATTATATCTTTATTCCAATATAATTGACCTCACCTATACTTCTTTTTACCCATTTAAAAGCATTATTCTGAGGAGTCAACAGTTTTCATCAGACTACCCAAGGGATGGGGTCCATGACACAAAAATAATTTCAGAACTCCTACTCTAAGACTACTTACTCTAAGTTGAAGGTAATTCTCTGCTGTCCACTGATGGAGAGAGATTTCACACTGGATGTTCTCCCAACCAATTAAATCACGAGTTTCATTCCCACCCTCACCTCCCATCCAACCCAACCCAGCCTTTGAACGACAACAATCAGTCCTATATCTTGGTTGACCACTAGGCTTCATATCATATGCCAAAATGGCCACAATGCAGAGTTACTATATAACTATGCCGCCCTGAAGAAGACACCAACCCAAACCAACTAGGATACTTTTACAGGACCCAAAATGACAGTTTAGTGATTTTAGGGAATAAAAAGTTAGAGCAGATTATTTTTTGGCTTTCTCCTATAGACCTTACTTATTTTTTAAAGATTTTTTTTTTCTGTTCTCTTTCTCCTCCCCACAATACTACAGCCTCCCCAGTTGTGTTTGATTCATAGGAACGTAGATTTAGAGATGGAAGTCATCAGACATGAGATAGTTCAACCTTCATTTTAAAGATGAAGGACATTCCTGAATTCCAGGGAGACTCATGATTTACTCCAGGTCACACAGGTCCTGCAAAGTCATTGTTCTTTCCTGTGTACCAGTGTGACAGTGGTCTGAGGTTCTACCTGATATCAGTCACTGGACTACATGGAATGCCCAGAGCTGATGCTAGGCTCTCAAACTTAGTCTGCAGACAAACCATAGAACCTTTGCTGCCCGCCTAGTCTCTGTCCCAGAAACCCTGCTCATTTCCTATGCCTTTTCTCGTTAGTAAAATTATTGCACTAAAAGGGAAACAAAAACGAAGGGTCATTTTGCTGATAACCTTAAGGTATTTTTTGTTTTTGTTTTGTTGCTTTTGATTTTGTAATTTATTTTTGGCTAATTTTTGTTTAAAATAATACAGCAATTCATGAACATCTATAGTTCATTTGTGTGCTAGACATCATGGTAGGCACTGGGAATATAAAAGAAAACGATGAAAGAATCTCTCCCTCAAGGAGCTTATGGTCTAATCTAAGTTGAATTGTATATATGATCAAGGAGTTTTCATATTCACCCAGAACAAAGGGTTTTTTGGGGGCAGTGGCTTCTTTGTTTTTGGTTTCTACCATTAGGAATTTTCATATGGGGCTATTACACACTGTTCTCGGCTTTCTTGTTTGGATTTTATGTGTCTATGTCTCGTTGGAAGCAGTAGCTGAAATGGTTTGTACATACTATTTACATCTTTTTATATACTGAATCTTATGTAGTGAATATGAATAACACTCGCCTTTTCTGCACAGAAAATTTAGCTAGTAGACATGTACTAGTCCAATAACTTTGGATGAAGCCGTATTACTTCAGGAATTGTGTATGTACACAGGGTTTATCTTACTTTTCACAGAGAGCTGCAACAAACCGGTTGCTTACAATTCTTGACAGTAGCAGCCAAATGAGTGCTACAAATCATGTGTCATGCATGAAAGGGCTAATATGCAAAGCAATGGAAATAGAAGTTTCTAGAACTTTCCTGAAGTCACACAAATAAGGGCCTAAATCAGCGGTTCTCAGCCTGTGGGTTGCGACTCTTTTGGGGGTCGAACGGGGTTGCCTAAGACCATGGGAAAACCTGTCTCCAGGCTGGTCCATCCTCATGCAGATACACCCACATACGAGTATTAAAGGGTCTGGTCTCAGAATTAGGAAGGTTGAGAACCACTGGCCTAAATGAAGGCTGGCGGCTCTGTAGTTTACACACAGAACCCTGATTGCCTAATTTATAATGCTTTAAGGCAGCCACAGGCACACATCTGGGGTGGGTGGGGTGGGAGGAAGGGTGGCAGTACTTTCTGATCACATGAACTGCTTTATCTCAATCTATTTTGTAAATTCTTTTTGGAGCAAAGTGTGGGAAGCTTTCAGTAAGTAAGCAGGGCATAGCTGTTAAATTTCAATATGGTGGATCCACGGGCCAGCCTTATGTCATTGGTGGTTGTTTAGTAAGGAAAAAAAAATCTAGAAAGCATTGACTCAGGGCGTATTAGGAAGGAAGGAAAAAAAAGCATTTATTAAAGGCCTACTATGGGCCAGGTAACTGCTAAGCATTTTACAAATTTCATGTGGTTTGATCCTCCCAACAATCCTAGGAGATAGATGTTACTACTATCCTCACTTTACAGTTGAGGAAACTCAGGCAAACAGAGGTAAAGTGACTTGCCTAGGGTCACACAGCTAGTAAGTGTCTAAGTTTGGATTTGAACTCAGATCTTCCAGGTTCAGTGCTCTAGCCACTGTGCCACCTAGCTGCCTAGGAGAGACCAACTCAGAACACTTTATTTTCATGTCATTTTAAACCATGGTCCAAAGAAGTATATGTTGTTGTTGTTGCTTTTTGAACCAGTGATTTTCTTGGTTTAGGGAATTCCTGGCATGGAAATTCCCTCCACAGATGTAGATGAGCAACTCCTATATAACTTAGCATATTAGAAATTTGTCAAGGATCACTGAGAGATTAAGTGATCTGTCCTTACTGGTCACAGAGCAAATGTGTGTCATTAGCAGGATCTGACCTCAGATCTTACTGAGCAGAGAAGTGGGGGAAAGCTCCAAAGAATGTATAAAAAATAGGTCATAGAGTCCAGGAACATTGAAGGAAAGAAGCAAGTAGATGCAGATTTTCAGCTGGTTTTTGGAGCCTTAGTGCTAGACTCCATGCATTGTTACATCTTTAACACTGGCAAATGAAAGGCTTGATGAGCATTGCTATGGAAGAGGATGGCTGACAGATGGCTGCATCTACAACACACACACTTTATTTGAGTTGTGGCTTCAGTTGTGTTTTGCAAATGGTCTTCTGAACCTGTGATTTTGCCTCTCACAGTCTTTCCAGTGCCTTTGAGTAGAAAAAGTCACCCATTTCCTGCTAGCTATAATTCACAGTGGCCTGCCTACCTGCCTGCCTGCCCGATTCCACCCCCCACCCCCCATCTGTCCAGAAGGTTGGTGCCCAGTCTCGTGATTGCAGTGTGGGCCTGTTTATTGTGGAGTGTGAAGAGTCCTAGCACAAATGTGTTTGGGCTGGTATATACTGGCAGTGAAATAGAGCACATTTCATTGGGAGGACGCTGCAATAGAACTTCTTTTTCTCTGCCGAGCAGAAGGCAATCAGCTGTGGATGAAGTCATCCTGCTCTCTAAGACATCGTATTTGTCTTTCATTCTTCGTGGTGCTGATTAATCTTATCTCTGCTGAGCCCCAGCTTGATTTCAGACATTTAGGTTAAAAACTGCTTCAGCTTATGGGAGTCCACTGAATGAATATAAACCAGTAAACCTTTAGGTATGTTTATTTTTATATCTAACTCTTGCTTATTAAACAATCACGTTTAAATATCTTATAATAAAGAGGTTGAGATTTGGGTAGATTGTTTCCCCTTTTCTTTTTAGGCTCATGGAAATTCTTCTAGTCAAGTTTAGAATTAGGACTGATGTATTCAGACAGGCAGATGTACCACTGCTTTTAAGGGGCAAGTACTATAAATCAAAATACTTCAGGCACGGATACACAAGTGTGTTGCTAGAAGTTGAACAGCCAACTCTCTATACACATGACAGTTTTAAGTTTAATATGGATTATTAACATTTTCTTAAGTCTAGACAATCAAAGAAACAATGATTCATGCCATGCTTTGTAGCATTGGCAAATCTCGGAGGTGTAACTGCTCACACTGAGAATTTAAGTGGGCTTTTCCCAGCATACACAAGCTCCCTTTGAGTAGATCACAGGATAAATCATAGATTTTGAGCTGAGAAGGATGCCAGAGCTCAAGTCATCCAGGCCTCTCATTTTAGAGATGAGAAAAACTGAGATGTAGGGAGGCTAAGTGTCTCCTCCAAAATCACATAGGTTGTGTTAACTTTTTTTTTTAAAAGTTGGTATTTTCCTCCTCCTTCTATGTTCATCAATTTGATATAAATATCCAGGGTCATCTCTAGTCATCCTGATCTTTATCTGGTCACTGGACCCAGATGACTCTGGAGGAGAAAGTGAGGCTGGGGGCTTTACACAGCCCTCCTGTAATGGTAATAGGAATTTGAAGATCCTCCCTGCCCCTTAATAAGCCTAGGTGAATTCGAGGACCTTTCCTGATTTGAAAATATACTCTGACCCCTAATAGGCAGCATGTGCTCACATGAAGCCTGTGGTGGGAGGCTTGTTTTTCAGGAAGGCACAACTGTTGTTACTTTGTGGTCAAGCGGGTCACAAGGTTTGTGATGTTCTTTCACTCTGGAGAGGGCTATATATACCTTTGAGGCGAGGTTTTGCTTTGGGGCTCTCTTTGGGAAGAATTGTGTGATTTGACCAGGTGAGACCCTGGGCAGCCACTGGGCTCCTTGGCTTTGAAAGCCCAGATGATGGTGCTTCTCTCTCTCCGGTGGCTAACTAGGTATGGATGTAATGGTGAGATGGCTAGAAGCCCTTTCTGCTGAACTGTGTTATTTTCTCTGTCTGTTTCTCTGTTTGCTTGTAACTTGTGTTTGTATTCTCTGAAGTTCAGAGTGTTGACTTTTCCCCTGAACTAAGTGAATGGTATCTGCTTGATTAGTTAAAGTAAGACTGTTAACCCATTTTGAGTTGCTTTCCTTTAGAAAAGCAGATCAAAGCACCTGTGCTAGCAGCCACCCTGAGTATGCTGGGGTGCTTGCTGATACACCTCCCTCACTTAGATCCTATTCACTTTCATGTCATGACATCACCTCCCTGATGTCACAGTCCTCTTCGAGAACAAAGGACAACCAACAATATAAGATAGTGGTGGCAAAGGATTTTTAACGTTGGCCAAGACTGGGAGGATATTACCACAAGCCCATCTGAACTTCTCTTCCCTTTAGTACTCTTCATTGCACTTAGAACACACTTTCCTAGTTGTGGGCTAGTATGGCATAGTGGAAAGATCCCTGGAGTTGAAGGCAGAGGATGTCTCCAGCTTCTGGCACTTCCACTTACTACCTACATGATGTTAACATCAGAGGATCAGAGCTGGAAGAGATCTCAGACGCCATCCAGTTGAGTGGAAAGAGCTGGTTTGGGAGTCAGAAGTCCCTTTCTAACGTACTACCTATATGACCTTGACAAACCCCTTAATCCCCATGTACCACAGTTTCCTGATCTATAAACGGAAGAGATTTTACTAACTGACCTCGGCATTTCCAACTTGAGATCTCTGATCCTAAGTCACCTAACCTTTCTGTGTCTCAGGGTCTTTTAATGTGTTAAATGAAAGAATTGGGTTGTTCAGTCATGAACACCTTCATGACCCCATTTGGGATTTTCCTGGCAAAGATACTGGAGTGGTTCGCCATTTTCTTCTCCAGCTCATTTTATACATGAAGAAACAAACTTGCCCAGGGTCGCAGAGCAAGCAAGTGTTTGAGTCTGCATTGGAACTCAGGTCTTCCTGCCTCCAGGCCTTCCCACTCTAGCCAATCAGTTGGTGATCAGACTAAATGATTTTCACATTTTGTTTCACTTGGATCCCTTCCATTGACTCTATGATCCAACTACGCTGGTCTACATGACGTTCCTCCAACATCTCCCATTCTTGTCTTTTGAACTGGCTGTCCTGCATGCCAGAATGCTCTGCCTGATGACTTCCATCTCTTTCTCCCCCTGGCTTCCTTCAAGAATCAGCCAAAATCCCACCTTCTATTGAGGATGCCCCTACCCTCCGCTACCCAGCTGCTAGTGCCTTCACCTCTGACATTTCCTCCCATTTATTCTATGAGTTGTTTGCACCTCATTATTTACATGGTGTCTTTCCAGTGTAATGGAAAGGTCTGCAATGTATATTCTTTGAGAACAGAGACTCCTTTTGCATTTGTTTATATCCCCTGGTTTTTGGAACAGCGTCTGGCACATGGTAAGCGCTTTTGACCAAACGACCGATTCCAATGCCTTTACCAATTCTAAATCTGTGATCCTGTGTGAACTGGGGAGTGGTCCTTTAAGAGCCAGCAGAATGGGCACAGACACCTTGAAAGTTTTCCAAGCATAGGGCAAACTAGCCCCCAAACTTTTATGAAAATAACCCCTTTCATCTAAATGCTTCTATTTACTTTGACTCTGACGTGAACAAAAGACCTTTCATTTGCAAAAGTTATAAAAATCCCTTTCTCATGGGTTGTGCTGGTTCCTCAATGGTGGCCTGTCATGTCAGACTTGAATAATTGATATTGGAGAAATAGCCTTCTTAGAGGGGACCATAAAGCCCTGGCCTCACATTTAGCAGTTCTCCCACTTACATCAGCCTGCCAAGTAAAGCTGACTGAATTGTTCTTGGTTTAAAATAGAAAATGCCTCCTTGCAAATGAAACAATCTCCTGGCATTTCATACCACGACTTTTATTTCTGATAAATGAATTATTGATGGCTCGGTTAGATCATCCCTTCCCTAAGATGCATCTGATTGAAAGTCCTTGCTTCTTAAAAGCCAAAGGAACATAATGAAGGGGGTATGATACCACATAGTCATTTGTATATGTATGTGTGATGGATGCCAGCATCTCATTACTTTGAAAAAATAAATCAACCCACAGATTAAAGATTAATTTTGGATTTTCATCCTCTCTTTTTTTTTCAATTTCTGGATTTTGGTTCAGTGTTACTATTATTTTGGTCTTCTTTCAAGTAATATAATTTTTGGTTTTCAAACTCTAGCCCTGTAGAAACCAAAATCTGAATGAGGGAACTTATGCTTCTGTGCGGCCTTCTCATTTTCACCGTAGCCAGCTACAAAAAGTTATATGGAGGAAGTGTTCTGAGGCAAAGCAACTGAATATAGTAAGTGTTTTCTGTCCTATTTATCATTACAAAGGAGCTATTTTGACAACGTTAGAGAGCCAAACCACACTTAGAGCTACCATCCAAATAGGTAGAGCTTCATTCTTTGATGCCAAGAACTTAACCAAATGAGTTTGCAGAAATTCAGCCTGCAGTAAAATGGTCTAGCACTGTCAAAGAAAATCCATACTTCACCTTAGCTTGGGTTTCAAAAATCAGTTGTCTGCATTTGCCTGTAACGGTTTTTTTTATAACCTCAACATTTGTGAACACAGATGGCTTTGTGGGTAACAAACAGGCAGCCGTGAAATATAATCTGTCTCTCTTTGTGGGCAAACATGAAAGACTGCATCACATAGGGTACAGTATCCTGGCCTTGGATTTAGGAAAAGCCATGTTCAAATCCTGCCTCTGACATTTATTAGCCATGTGATCCTGAACCAATCATCTTTTCTGAGCCTCAGCTTCCAGATCTGCTCCAATGGGGATAATAACACCTGTAATGTGAACTAGTAGTGTTGGTAGGAGTCTCAGTGTTATAAAGAATGTGAAGCCTTGGGTAAACTTTGAAGTGCTCAATAAATATAATTTATTATTACTATTAATGATAATAATAAATTTGGAGCTTCTATTCATGGAATAAATATTTTATAGATTATTATGCTTTTAAAAACTTGATTGACAAATTTGGCACGTATTTAAATGATAGGACACACAGAATGGTCCTACTTTAGGTGCTCACGTTATAATCTCTTTAAAGAATTAGCATTATTCACTTGGCCTTTTATTGTAGTAGATTGAATTCAGTTCCCACCAATTCTACCTTTTTTTTAGTAAAGAGAAAATTTGAAACCCAAGAGGTTGTTCTGTTTGTATTGAATCCAAGTTTGGGAGCTTTATGATTGAATTCCCTTCACGGACTTACATGTTGATCCTTCTGCCAGTCCAAAATCGGAAGGAAGATGGCAGACTCCTCCAGAGAAAGGAAACACAGTGGGTAAGGATTGTCTGGATGGTTGTGCATTTCACAAATGAAAACTAGATCTTTGTAAGAATTTCCTTTGACCTAGAATTTCTTTAGACTTCCTCCCCCTTTCTTTTTGAAGTACAGATAGTAACAATTACCTAGTGCTTGATTATTCTGGGGCTAATGATTCTGTCAGCAGAGTCTGGAGGACTTTTCATTCTTCTCTTCCCTTTGTTGATTTGGGAAATTTATTGATCCTTTGTCCCTAAGGGTAGTTAAAGACAGTTCTCTTATAGCCTATGTTTATGTAGGGCATTAAAGTTACAACATAGTTTACATTCAACAACCCTACAAGGTAGACACCTGTAGTCATTATTGTGCCCATTTTACAGATGAGGAGACTGAGGCTCAGGGAGGTTAAGTTGCTTCTGTAGCTGGTGAGTGCCAGACAACAGATTTGGACTCAGGTCTCTCTAGATTGTGAAGGAATCAAAGTCATTCTTTTATTATTTCAGGACTCTGGATAATGCATATAGGAACCATTTAATGAGTTTGTTCAAAAGACGCTTAATAACACATATCATTTGAAGAGTAAGGTGACCTTAATTCCTTTATTATGCTGCCCAGAGGCTTTTCAGAAGAAGAACATTTGGAGGGGAAAAAAGCGTAACTTGTCAGCAAGCAAACTGTATGCCTTTCTTATTTTTGTTTTTAGGGGTAGCATAGCCTAGTGAATAGAAAGCTGGACTTGAAGTCAGGAAGATCTGGATTCAAATCTAGCCTCAGACACTTCTTAATCATGCAACCTTGGATAAGTCACCTGACCTTTGTGTACCTCAGTTTCCTTATCTGTAAAATGGGAATGATAATAACCTCTGCCACCACAAGGTTATTATGAGGTTAAAATGAGATCTTATTGGCAGAGTGCTTTGCAAACCTTAAATCTCTATATAAATACTAGCTACCAGCCTGTCAGTGCTCCCAGGCACTTTACCAGAACTCTATTAAGTCATAGAGGAGTCTGATCTTCACTGATAGAAAGGTTTTCCTCACTAGAAGTTCCGTCTGCTGATGAAAGCACCGGGCCATACTGAATAAAAGATGTTCTCATAGTTTCTAAGTACCTGCGGGCAAAATATCATTTTAATAAGTTTCAAAGTTACAATGTTTTAGCAAAAAGAGCCATTAAAATATCAAGATCTATTGCTTTACTGTCTGGCAGGACTGTACTGTGTGGTTTCTTTATTCATTTACATAAAATAATTAAAAGTTATACTATGTATTTGCAAACTGTCACAAATGTGAGAGGGCAAGATTTCTGCACAATCTGATGTTCTGCCGAAGAGGATGGCTTCTTCCTTCCAAAACAGTCATGGCTCACAGGAAGCCTGGAAAGACGGCACACTAGGCCAGGAGTCAAGAGATTTGAATTCTGTACTCAGGTTGGTCATTAACCGTGTGTGTGAGAGGGGCATGGAGCAGAAACCTGCTTCACCTGGAGAGCATGGGGAAAAGGAAGTTCCCCAATGTGGAACGTGGCAGGAAGGATCCACACTGGTGTCTAAAATTCTCAGGATCAGACTCTCAAAATTCCTAGAGGATGATCACCAGAAAGTTGGTTGCTAAGTGATGATTGTTTGGCCATAATAATGAGAAGTGTATTAGTGTGTTGTACAGTTGTGAGCTGAAGAATAATAACAGCCCTCAGAGGTAGTGAGTTAAGATTCACAAAGCACTATACATACATTATCTCATCTACATTTCACTTACTACCCTGTGAGATGGATACCATTGTTATCCTTATTTCACCAGTGAGGAAACTGAGGCTCAGCCCAGGGTCACACAGTAAGCATCTGAGATGACATTCCAACCCAGGTCTGCCTGATTGTAAGCCCAGTGTTCTATGCCACGTTGCCTTTCCCTTTCTCTCTTTCGTAGGAAGTGCCCACGGTGATGAGAAAACAGATTTTCGGAGGTAATAAGGTTTCTGATTCTTCATTAGGTCACTGTGAAAAATCTTCTTCGTCATTAAGTTTGTTTGCTGCAGGTAGCTTTTGAAATTCTAAATAATGTGTGGGTAACCACATGAACCAATTGCCTATATATGCTGACAGTCAGAATGTGAACAAATAGATTATGTTTAATAATAATAATGATGATGATGATGATGATGATGAAAATAATCATAATAGATCCTGCATTTATATAACACTTTAAGGTTTGCAAAGCACTTTACAAATGTTATCACACTTTACCCTCACAACAACTCGGGGATGTAATTCCTCTTATTAGGTCCATCTTACAGATGAGCAAAATGAGAGAGATACAGGTTAAATGAATTGTGTGGGGTCACACAACTAGTACCTGCCTGAGGTCAGATTTGAACTCAGGTCATCTGGACTCCTGGTCCCATATTCTATCCCCTGTACCACTTAGAATTATTATGATAAAATGGATATGACAAAGGTATTATTTAAGTGAGAGTCTCTTTCTATGGCTTTCATCTTTATTGGTCTTCACTTCCCTCTTAACTGAAGGAAGTTATATTGCTTACAGCAGTGGTTCTCAACTTGTGGGTTGTGATCCCTTTGGGGGTTGAATGACGCTTTCACAGGAGTTGCCCAAGACCATCTGAAAACATATTTCTGATGGTCTTAGGAACCAAGACACCACTCCTCTATCCGTCTCCCGGTGGGTCTGCCCACATGCAGATATGCCCACATACAAGTATTAAAGGGTTGTGGCATTAGGAAGGTTGAGAACCACTGGCTTAGAGTATAAGCTTCCCTACATTGGTGAAATGTCATTGACTTGGGAGGAAAACAGAAACTCTTTGCAAACCATTTGAAAATTTCACCTGGGCATACTAGAGAGGAATTGTCTGTTGCTGAGTTGTCCAATGGGTCTTCTCTGGAGTAGAGATTTAGTACCTTTAGGCATGTATTATGGTCTCTGCTCCATTGCTTCATTGCAGGCTACTACTTAAGCAAAGAAAGTAATTCAATTGTTGCTCATGTAGTTGGAAAAGTGTAATATTTTATAATTGCCATATGTTATCGTCATATGATTATTTCTCCTACTTTTGTTTTACGTCTTGTATTTTGTATTTTACTCCTTTCTTTTTTTTCTCAGAGAACAGGTAGTGTTAGGGAGGGGAGAAAGTTTAACTTTCCAATTTTGTATGACTTCCTTAGGGTGAATGTTGATGGGACTGGAGGTTAGCCGAGTGTGCTACTAGACTTTTTTCCCAGAATTGTAAGGTTGACTCCTGCTCTTTTGGAATAATTCCAAGAACTTGAGTGCCATGAAAAATAATGTAGCAACTAGAGACTGTGTAAGAAAGATTCCCCTGCTGGAGCCAAATATTAAACTTAGCCTGAGGTGAGAATATGAGAATAATAGAATCTGTTCCCTTCTTCACTCAGGGAAGTTATATTCCCTAGGGCATAAACTTTCTCTGCATTGGCGAGATGTCATTGACCTGGAGGAACACAAAAACCTTTGGCAATGGGTACATCACAAGCATTTAAAATTTTAGCTGGGTGTATTAGGGAAGAATTATCTGTTCCTGAGTTGTCCAGCAGTTTTCACTGGAATAGAGATTCAGTACCTTTAGTCATATATTGTGAGTTCTGCTCAATCACTTCATTTCAGGCTACTATTTCATCAGTTTCAGAAAAATGACACTCCTTGCTTTATCCATTAACTTACCGTGATCTTTTAAATACCCATGAACCCTTGCACAAATCTCTATATGGTGGTAAAAGCATTTGAGTAGTAGCTCTGGGAGATGGAATGACCCTTAGAAATCATCTAGTTCAATTGTCCAAGTTTAAAGAGGAAAAAACTGAAGCCCAGAGAAGGGAAAAAACAGAAAACAAAAAAACTTGTTCAAGGTTTTCTAGTTAGTTCATGGCAGAGGTAGGAAGAAAAACCAGGTCTCCGGTGCTTTTTCCATAAGAACAGCCTGCTTACATTGCAAATAAACAACCTGGCGCTGATTAATAGACTGTTTCAGAAATTCCATGCCCCTTCTTAGGGTCGATATCCTTTGCCCCAAGTTCTTGCCCATCCTCGGTTCCCCAGTGCACACACTTTCATTTCACTACCTGATTCCTCTTTCAGTCGCCTGATTTTTCTGTTTCTGT
>CM053590.1:191534809-191583839 GCA_028646515.1 Pseudochirops corinnae | reverse complement strand
CAGTTACCAGAGAGGGAAGCACCAACATCTGGGTTCTTCACAGCCGGGGGGCTCAATGGCTGCCCAGAGTCTCTTCTGGCCAAATCACACAAGTCTTCTCAAAGTGAGCCCCAAACCAAAACCTCACATCAGGGCGTATATATAGCCTTCTCCTGGCTTGGAGAATGTCACAGCCCTCTGGACCCACTGCCCAATCACAAAGCTACAAGGCACGGGCATTCCTGGAAAACAAGCCTGGCGCCACAGGCTCCACATGACCACA
Organism: Pseudochirops corinnae; assembly: GCA_028646515.1. Taxonomy (NCBI): domain Eukaryota; kingdom Metazoa; phylum Chordata; class Mammalia; order Diprotodontia; family Pseudocheiridae; genus Pseudochirops; species Pseudochirops corinnae. The sequence continues at coordinate 191,583,577 of CM053590.1, read as the reverse complement.
TTCAGCCTATTAGGGAAGGGAGTATACTTTCAAATATCCAAGGGTCCTCAGAGTCACTTAGCCACTTTAGCAAAGGGCCTAGGGGCAGGGAAGATCTTCAGATTCCCATAACAATATAGGAAGACTTTCCCTTGATTCTAGTTCTTTCTCTATTTATTGTCTCAAGTTCATCCTTTATGTAGCCAAATAGAGGAGCCAAATCTTTCTTTGAATCAAGTACTTCTTGTCTTTCCCTTCCTGCTGTGCCTAATATATCCTCTGAGGGAAGGTGATAAAGAACCAGGTTGGGCAACTTCCATCTCCCCCAAAGCAATGACTTCCATCTATGCCAGCACCAGGCAACTTCCACCTTGTACTGCCTGCCCATTCTCCCAACTGAGGTGTGTAGAACCTTCCCTGGAAAGGGGAGCAACCTTTTCTTTGGCCTCAGGCCTCATCTGCTGTATCTGTCCCTTAAAGGAAGGGGAAGAAGAAAGTTGATGGGGAATGGGATTTCTTTCTCCTGTCCTTGAGCTTCAACTTTCTTCTCCTCCTGTGCCTTTTCCTTCCTGATCACCACATTTACAGGGGAAAGGGCCTCCTATCTGATCATTTGAATATGTGTCTCCCTTGGCTCCAACCTGGTTTCCAGCCTCCTTTGGGATCTTTGTCCTGTGACCTCTCCTCTTCTCCCTCTAAATTTCTTCACTTGGTAATCTCATCAGCTGCCATGGATTTAATTATCATCTCTATGCTGATGATTCTCAAATCTGCCTGTCCCTCCCTAACCTCTCAGCTGACCTCCAGTCTTACATCTTCGATTACCTTTCAGAAATCTTGAACTGGATGTCCAAGTTCATCTTAAACCCAATATGTCATCTTCCCCCCTAAAAACTCCCCCACTTTTATCTTCCCTATTACTATATAGGGCAACATCATCCTCCCTAAGATTCTCAACCTAGGAGTCATCCTTGAATCCTCACTATCTCTTAACCCCATTTCCAATCTGCTGCCAAGGCCTGTTGATTCCACCTTTGCATCATCTCTCTAACATGTCCTCTTCTCTCCTCTGCCACTCTGCTACCACCACCACCCTTGGTGCAGGCCCTCATCACCTCATGCCAGGTCGACTGCAATAGTCTGCCTGCCTCTTCTCTCCCCTCTCCAATCTATCCTCCCTTCAGCTGCTAAAATGATTTTCCTAAAGCACAGTTCTGATCATATCACTCCTCTTACCCAACAAACTCTAGTGACTCCCTATTGTCTCCAGGATCCAATATGAACTCCTTTGTTTGGCATTCAAAGGCCTTCATAACCGAGCCCCTTCTACCTTTCCAGTCCTCTTACACCTTACTCTCCACCATATACTCTTCAATGGAGTGATATTGACAGCTTCAAATGGATTATTCCACAAACAAAACATTCTGCCTCAGACTGGGCATTTTCTCTGGCTGGCCCCCATACCGACAATCCTAGCCCTCCGTTTCTCCACCTGCTGACCTTCCTGGCTTCTTTTAAGTTCAAACTAAAATCCTGTCTTCTACCAGGAGCCTTCCCCAACCCCTCTTAACTCTAATGCCTTCCCTCTGTTTATTATTTCCTATTCATCTCGTAAATAGCTTGTTTGCATGTTGTTTCTCCCAGTAGATTGTGAGCTCCTTGAGAGCAGGGACTGTCTTTTGCCTTTCTTTGTTTTCTCAGCATGTGACACAGTGTCTGACACATAAGACACATTATTTAATGTTTATCAACCAATTGACTGGCAGTGTTCCACATCTGTAGTCCCCCACCTCTGAAAGGAAACATAGGAGAGGTGGGAGGTGGATCCCTCTAAGATGACTTATAGTCTGCTGTATGTGAGGTGCATTCTCAATATAAATTCATAATTGCTGGTCATTTCCATAGTATCATAAATTTAGATCTGGAAGAGACTTTACAAATCTAATCTATCCACGAAAAATCTATCCAGCCATGAAATGTAACCCCCTCATTTTATAGTGAAGAGTCAGGCACAGAGAAGGTAGCTGATTTGCCCAGGGCCACACAATCCATAAGAGCTCGAAGTAGGGTTTGAAGCTAAGTCAGTTCTGACTCCAAGATCAGTGCCCTAACCATTGACCTACATTATCCCTCTGATGCTACACTGTCTCCCCAGTAGCATTCAAAAGGGAGGCAGTAACAAGATTTCTTTCTGGTCATATACCTTCTTGGATAGTTCTTTGTGTCTTCATAAGAAGATTAGGGAGGTCAGAGATTCAAAGTATCTGAGTCTTTTATATGTTGATCAAGTAAAAGTTGGCCTCTTTTATCAGGCGTCAGTGGAAGGAAGATTGGATTAATTAGATTCAATTAACAAGCATTCATTAAAGTATATGATAATAGTGGATGTAATTAAGTACTTACTCTGGGCGGGCACTAGGATTACAAAGAAAAAACAAAAAGGAAAGTTCATTTGCCCTCAAGGAGCTTACATTCTACTGGTTCCATGCTTTTACGGATTCACACTATAGCTAGCAGGGGTGAGGCTTGAGGTCTCAGTCTCAAGGCCACATGTGGCCTTCTAGGTCCTCAAGCACAGCCCTCTGACTGAAGATTCAGTTAGGGTATTGACTACATGATCACCAAACCCATTTGAACTCTGAGATTCTGTGATTCTGAGAGTTTGATGTCTTAAGTTAAAATGACAGTTTTAGAAAAACTTTTTTTGTCTTTGCTTTTCCTTCTCCTCATTAGTATATACAATTACCTGCAGTCGTATTTATTTCCCATTTCTGTTTGACCTGAGTGTTAATAAATGCCCCAAAGGCTTAAAAAAACTGAAAACATCATTAGATAATGAGAGCTGTTTTTGTTGGGAACCTTTTCTATAGACCAAGTGAGAACGTATTCTTTTTCCATTTGTATACAAATCCTATTTTGCTAACTATAAGCATAACGAGATAATGATGTTTCTTGAGATATTTGAAACAGGCATGTAGTGAAATGGTCTGTAATGCTTTTCCCCTGAACTTCATCCTCTCAAAAGATTCAGTGGTGACAGCTTCAAATGGATTAGACTGTAGCATTAGTGACATGAAGAGCTGAAGGGCTGTAAGCCAACCGGTCCCTTGAGTTTTTGTATTATAAAAGACTTGGCAGACTGGGGAGAATTAAAAGATGGTGCAGAAATTCATTTTCAAAGTATTTCTACAAATCAAAAGACTAGTATCAGTATAGACTAAAAATAATAGGCCAATTCTCAAGGCAATGAAATGTTGCCTATAACCTGAAGCTGTGTTCATTAACACTGAAACATTTCTTACTCTAAAACATCTGAAAAGAAATTATGAATTAATTAACCTTTAGATTAAAGGCATTTTTCCAGGTGTTTTGTGCCAAGCTTCACCTGAAATAAGAAGACAGTTCAAGCAACATAACATAGGTATATGGATGGTTTTAGCTAAGTAAAGTTAAGATGGGAAAATGGGAATGATCAGTGGAAGCTTGGTTAGGAATTGGGAAATCTTTTTAAATGATTGCCTGAGGTCCTCAGATTTTACATATCTAGTGCCCAAAGTAACATCCAATTTTAGAAAGAGAATTAGGCTTTTCTCTGATCCATACCAAAAAATTTTTTGTACTCTCATGGTAGTCTTATTCTATATGAGTAACCAACCACCTGGTAGTAGTTGGGCATCTAATCTCATGATTATTCCCTAGTCCAGCTCTCTTTTCACTTTAACATTAGGGTTTAACATCTTGTTTGAACTCTGAAATAAGGCCACACACCTTAGGATCTTCTTTTTCCTCTCTCTCTCTCTCTCTCTCTCTCTCTCTCTCTCCTTCCCCCCCCCTCCTTCTCTGTCTCTCTCTCCCCCTCTCTTTCTTTCTCTCTCTCTCTCTCTCCCCCTCTCTTTCTTTCTCTCTCTCTCTCTCTCCCCCTCTTTCTCCTTCTCTTTCTCTCTGTCTCTCCTCTCTCTGTCTCTCTGTGTCTCTCTCGCTCCTTCTCTCTCTCCCTCTCTTTATCTCTCTCTCTCTTTCTCTCTCTGTCTCTCTCTTGCTCCTTCTCTCTCTCTCTCTCCCTCTCTTTCTCTCTCTCTCTTTCTCTGTCTGTCTGTCTCTCTCTCCCTACCCCCCATTTCTGTCTGTGTCTCTGTCTATCTCTGTCTCTCTCCTGTTAATCACAAAAGGGAAATCTACAGGAGGGTACAAATAAGAAGGAAAGAGGAAAATCACTTACAGAAGTCTGATCTCCACGCCACCATACAGGTTCTGAACTCTGAAATAAATGGCAGACATCTTCCTTTAGTCCATATCATGAGGGACTTAAGTGGAAAGTTATAAGTGGAAAGTTCTAATCCTTTAAGCTGCCAAAGACCATAGAAATTATTTTCTTGATGAAGACACAGGTTCAGTGAACATCTGACACCACCCAGGAATAGTGATACAAGTTTAAGAAATACTTCTCAAATTAATTAATTAATTAGTCAATTAATTAAAATATTTTACAAAATATTTACTCAGTATATGGAACACTTTATTTTAAAACCTAACTCCAGTGATTAAGCAAGCATTTGTCAGACATATACTATGTGTAGATGCTGTGCTGAGTGTTGGAGACATGAGGAAAAGCAAAAACAGTCAGTCCCTGCCCTTAAGAAGCTTACATTCTAATGTAAAAAAAAGGTACACTAAAGATACATGCAGAATATATGGAAAGTCAACTCTGACCTCATTCTGATACATTTTCCCCCAAGATGATCTCTATTCATGACTGTTATCTGTGTGCCTTGTCTGTCATTCCATAAGCTCATGATGGTTAAGTTCAGTCAATATTCTGAGATGCCTCCTTGAGTTGTCTTGACCTTAAAACACTTGGGCTGTCAATCACTGGTCCCTCACTCTCATTAGGCTATCAGCCCATCTTTCTTTCTGGTGCTATTTTTCTTTGAAGGCTTCCTTTCCTCAATTTTTTATTAACTCTTTGTTCACAATTGTTGCATCCTGTTCCAACCACTATCATTTTATGACATTTTAAAATCGTTTTTGTGGAAGAAAAATATATATCCAAAAATGTTAAAGGCAAGAATATTCAAATGTTAGATTCTTGCAAAAAGCTGACAAAAGTCTTCTTGAAGACTGTTATGCAACAATGTGCTGTTAAGAAGTATGAAGATACATTGTCCTTTAGGTTTAAAGTAATGAAAGTGAACTGCTTTCTTTTTACAAAGGTTTGTGGGTATAGGAGATAGAGCAAAAGGCGATAACTACAAGACAAATGATTTATGTGAGGATATTTTTCTTCAGCAGCAAAGTCTAGTAGCAAGACCATTAATATAGAGGGTATTAAAATTTATTAAAGGGGTGGACTTGTTGGGTCTAATTTGATAAAATTCTGTCTAAAGAATCCTCAGGACCATCAGGATTAATTGTCCTGAGGAAAATGATGACAAGATGCTTCATTACATTGAGCTGTAATGTTTGCCCACCCAATGAGGACCTGAAATAAGGCCTTAGCTAACCTCCTGATAGGAGAAGCGTGGAGGGAATGGCTTTTCCATGTTTGCACGGGGGGTTGGTAGTAGTTGAATACCCAAGTCTCATGATTCTTACCCAATTCAGCTCTCTTTTCACTGCAATATTAACAGCATGCTGTTACCTTGCCTCTTCTCTGAAATATGGTCGCGTAGCTTCCTTATGGTTTTGTTTTTCCTTTGTTTTGTTTTACTGTTAATTACGACATGGAAACCTACAGGGAGGTTTAAATAAGGGAAGAGAAAATTTGGTTAAAGAAGTCTGATCTTCAGATAGACAGAAAACTAAAACCATGTCAATTTTAATGTCATCCCATCTCCCACTCCTATAGTATATTGGACCCTATTTCCCCCAGGTCTTGAAATAGCCTAGAATGTTAGAGCTTAATGGGATTTTGGAGATTATTTTGTCATGGGGTCTTAAAGGAAGAGGACTCCATGAGGTGGGGGTAAGGAGGGAGTGCATTTCCAGCATGAGGGAGGGCCAACGCAAAGGCCTGGGTATATGAGGGATAGAGGGTCGCGTAAGGAACAGAAAGGAGGACTGTAGATTGCAGTAGGGTTGGTGATGTCCAGTGAGGTTGGGAAAATAAAGTAAGAATAGTGTAGGCTTTTTTTTTTCAGTGTAGGGCTTTAAAAGTCTAATTGAAGAGTTTATACTTGACTTTGCAGTGGTATGCTGGGAAATTTTTTAACAACCAGCTCTCAGGGAAAAATGAGTGCGACAAACACTTAAGTTTAATCATGCTTACCATTTACTCTGTCACTCTCTTAAGTATAGACAATCAAGAGAACGCTAAATCAAACTCCCGTTGGTAGTGGTAGCTGATTTCTGAGATGCTGACTCACATGAAAATTTAATTATTGTCTCCCTTGGAAATCTCATTCACTTCCGCAGCTTCAATGACCACATCTATACAAGTGACTCCAAGCTCTGTTATTTCAGTCTTGACCGTTCTTTTGAGTGATCTGCTTCTTAATCGGCTCCCAGGACATTTCCATCTGGACATTCAGCCAGAAATACCTCAAACACAATGGTTCAAAACCCAAGTTTTTCCCTAAACCCATTTCTGTTTCTGATTATTTTTTTCTGTGATATTTACCCCATTCCCAAGTTTGTTACCTTGGGCTTATCTTTGACTCTTCTCCCTCCATTTTCTTTCCTACTACTTTCAAATTCCAGATTTGCTACTACCTGTGTGACCTTGAACTTGTCACTAAAACTTTCTTTTTCTTCACCCATAAAATGAGGCAGCTAGACTGTATTCTATTTAAACTCTCTTCCAGCCCTCAATCTATAATCCTATAATCCTGACAATTGCATCTTCACAACATCTCTGAATTCCTTCCATTTCTCTCTATTCCCTTGACATCACCCTCACTCCCAGCCCTCGTTATAACCCATTGAGACTATCTGAATAATTTCTGAAAGGTCTTCCTCACTTCACTCTCTTCCTCCTCCAAAATACCTTTTGGATCTCTGTGAGACAAATCTTTATAGATCTGATTAGACTCCTTGCTGAAAAAATTTAACTGACTTCATTTTGTTCCCTGATAAAGTCTGAATTTTTTTGCCTTATATTTAAAGTGCTCCAAAATTTCACAAGATCATACCTTTTTAGGCTTATTTTATATTTTCTTTATGGATTTTGTGCCTCAAACAAACTCAGTTAACTAAACATTCCCTGCATTTTGATGCCTCCACAATTTTGCTTCTTGTTGCCCCCTATACCTGGCTCTTCTTCCCTTTGCCTGTTGACTAACCCATCCTTCAAAACCTAATTCATATGTCACCTTCTCTGTAAAACCTTCCCCGATCCTCTTCATTCTTAATGGCCTTCTCCCTTGGACCTGGAGTTGCCATTTTTCTTTGTAATCCACGTTTACCTAAAGCATTCCAAGTACTTTCTTCACATCAACCCTATAAGGTAGTTAATAATAATGACAACTAACATTTACATAATAATTTACATAAATTATTTTGTTTGCTTCTCATAAATAACTGTGTAGGTGCTGTCTCCATTTTATGGATAAGTAAACTGAACCTGAGAGAAGTCAGGGTCACATGGCTAGTATTAGAAGTGTCTGGGAGAGGTTTTGAACTCAGGTCTTCCCATTCTATAAATTATGTTATTATTCCCATTCTATAAATGAGGAAACTGAGGCTCAGAGAGACAGAATGAACTGGAGAGGATCACAAAGCATCGAAGTGTCAGGACGTGCTTTCAAACTGGACTGTTCTGGTGATGATAATGATAACTTTCATATAGCATCTTAAGGTTTGCAAAACACTTTTCAAATATGTTATTTCATTTGGTCTTCACAACAATACTGCAAGTTAAGTGCTATTAGATCTTACATATGAGGAAACTGAGTCCCAGAGGGATGAAGTGACTCGCCACATTTCACACACCTACTAATCGGATGGGGCAAGACTTGAACTCAGATCTTCCCGACTCTGGGTCCAGATCCATTCTACCATCTGGGTGTCTCTAATCTAAGTCACTTTAACATTTTTTCAATCCCACATATAGTAATGAATCCTTAATGGTTTTTCACTGATTTGAATTCAGTTTAATTCCAGGCTTGGAATGAAGTAGGAAGAAGCTTTCCTGAGATATTGAGCCCTCTCCCTACTCTTGTTTGCCCCTTGAAGATGAAAATAACATTTTTTTTTTTTTAAGATTTAGTATTTCAGGTTTTACACCTGAGGGTGAATTTCTCATACAAAATTTTCTGGCTCTTAGCTACATTTCTTTAAAATATTATCCCTCTTTCTAGGTGGGTTCTTCCAAGACCCTCTCAGGTAAAGCTAAGTAAATCCTCCTATAGGTTTTTCACCAGAAATAAAAGCAGAAAAAAGCAGATTTGGGGCAAGGGAAATTGCAAGAATCACCCATGTGAATTTCCTGCTTATAATTTTCTAAGGAGAGGCAGCATGGAGTAGTAGATGGATAGTTAGTTGTCTAAAACAGTCAGGAAGACTCGGATTCAAGTCTTTCAATATAAAGTGGCTTTAATGTAAGTTTATGTATGTATGTCTGTGTATATATATATATATATATACACACACATATATATGTATGTGTGTATAATATGTGTATATACATATATAACATATAAATGATATTTTGTAATATAATTATTCCAGTTTTAAAGTGGCCAAAGTAGAAGGCAGAGAAGGAAATGCTTGCCAATTCATTTTGTCCTTTTCCCTTTAAATGAGAGACAGTTTTATGATTAGAGAAACTATAATCTGGCTTTGAAATATAATATTCATACATGAAATCCCTAGATATAATATTTAATGTTATATTATATGTAATATGATATTTAATATATTTTTCATATAAGGTAGTTTGATCCTACACAAGTCATTTGATGTCTGTACCCCAGGTAACTCTCAGATTATAAATGAAGGTATTGGTAGAAGAAATTACCTCACTGAGGGTTCCCAATGAAATCACAGGTAGATTAAAAAAAAGTTTTTGAGTCACAAGAGTAGTAGACTAGGTAGCAAGAAGGTTTCTTCTCTGTATTTCTTTGGTTTAAAAGAAAAAGTTTTATTGATGTCTCTTTAAAAAAAAAAATCATAGTCATTTCCAATATGTCCTTCCCCCATCCTTTCTCAGAACCCTCCCTTGTAATAAAACCACTCAGGCAAAACTGACCAGTATAAGCAGTCTTGTCTGCCTGGCTGTACCGGGGTTGACATCAGGAATTCTTAACTTAAAAAAAAAAAAAAAAGACAGACATATTTCTAGGGGATTTAGAGCCTGACTCTGCCTTGTGATAGACAGGTGGATGTAATGTCTTTATGGTTCTTTTGAAGTCTATGGCACTAAATACAACTTTGTCAGGACTCATTTGTAGACTCTTATTTTTAATTGCAATTGGTCAGGCAACATAAAAATTTTGTCTCTCTTCCATGGGGAGTCTCTTTTATAAATGTGAGAAAGACAAGAGTTCCATGGTCAAATATTTGAAGATAGCTAAGGAGATGGTTTGTATTTCTAAAGGACGGGTATCAATGATCATACAACTTCAATGAAAATTGATTGTCTCATTCATTTAAGTGCCTGATTTTTGTAGTGTTTCTGCTCATAGCCATTTCCAATACTTGGATGCTTCAAAGTCCCTACAAGGCTTCGAGTCTTCTGTACTCAGCACATTCTTCCTTCAGACACTATCTGTGAGATATGAAGGAAAGGGAAACATTATGACAAAAACTGAAAGGGATTCTGAAGTTGGCTCAGCTGCCCCAAGGTTTCCTGGCAGAAATCCATAAAACCTTATGTTTTATTTACTTGTTTTATTATATATGTTATTTATTGGATTTATATGGCCACTTTCCTCCAAAGAGTGACAGAAGTCTCTAGTGGGATCGCAATAATGTTCTCTGAACACAAACAAAAGCTTTGACAGTAAGGAAATAGTGAGTTGTTTATCTGCACAGACATCTCCGTGTGCTTATGGGAACACCAGCTACCCTCCCCATCCCAAAGGCAAAAAGGAAGTTATAAAATCACAATTATTTCAACATTCTTGTTCAAAAACTTGATCTACCTTGTTTTCACCAGTTGGTGACTGGTTTCCATGGAAATGGAAATGGAATAAGCATTCTCAGTTTTAGATTCTCAGCTGCCCAGTGCCAGCTGAGAGCTGTGAATACCATTTGGTTGACAGCGAGGATCCAGAATTCTCCAGTTTTAAAGTGGCCAGGGAGGGAGGCAGAGAAGGAAAGGCTTGCCAACCCGTTTTCTCCTTTTCCCCTTTAAATGAGATGTAGTTTTATGATTGTAGAAGCTATAATCTGACTTTGAAATATAGTATGCATACACAAAATCCTTAAATAACTGATCCTGTACTTTGCCAGTTGGTTCAATCTCTTTTCCTTCCATCAGAATGGTTGTGAAGTAGTTCCAGTATGTCATGGCCTATGTAGAGCAAATCTGGTGTCTCATTGGATAGAGCATTAGGCCTAGAGTCAAGAAGACTGAGTTCAAATCCAGCCTCAGATACTTACTAACTACATGACTCTGGGCAAGTCACTAAACCTTTATTCACCTCAGTTTCCTCTCATGTAAAATAGGAGTAATAATTGCACTTCCCTATCATGGTTGTCATGAGGCTCAAATGAAATAATATTTTCAAAGTTTTTTTTGCAAACCTTAAAGTTCTACCTAAATACTAGTTTAATAATAATTATTATTATTTTAGCTCTTCTTCTGATGCACTGTGGTAGGACATGCTGGTAAGCAGTGACATGGCCAAGAAACCAGAAAGTGGAATAGCTGAGACTCCGTGACCTCGGCATTCCCATACCAAGTAAGCAAGAGCTGACACTGAGGCACACTAGAACAATTTCCAGTTCCACAGAAGAAGTGAAGCTATTTTGCCGTGAACATTTTTTCCATTTATAATCCTTTCCTGTTGGTTTAATGATCTCTTCTCATATGTTATCTACCTCGTGCCTTTTCTGGGGACTTCTCAAGGTTAAACACTAATCTAACATTTCTTTTTGGTGTCAGAAGATCATATACACATGTATGTACACATATGTATATATCCATACACACATATGTATGTATGCATGCATGCATGCATGTGTATACATATATACGTATATTTTTTCCTCTCCTGAGTGCTGCCTGATACTTTATTGTCCCTGCATCATGCAGAAAATAAGCTAACCTGAACAAACTGAAATGGGTCTTCAGTATCATCTAGTCATATCCAGCCCATTTTACAGATGAGACAAAATGCCTCACCCAGAGTCGCACCCAGCAACAAAGCTAATCTGCTTTATTTGAAATAACAGCATTTATTTTGGACATTAAATTGAGGAGGAAGGAAGAACTATAATAGAGCTCAATATACCCATTTCTTTCCTACTTGTGGTTTAAAGCTCTTTTCTCCATACCAGTGTCTCACCTTAAATTAAATCTCACTGGGCAAAATAGCTTCTCTGGGCCAAAGTTATGCATCTGGGGCACTTGTGTATCTAGGCTATTATATAAGTGCTGTCTCACATGCAAGTGAAGTAAATAATTTATCAGTTGAGGAAATGAAATCCCCATCGCAGACCTGCAAAACTGCATAAATACTTCAGTGAAGTGTTCCTGATGGTTAGCATGCATGTCAGAGTTTGACATGTTTTTTTCTTATCAAATTCTTCCCATGTGGGAAGATCACCTTTACTAAATAAGCAGCAATATTTTAAATTAACAAGGTGTACCCAGCAAAGACTTGAGAGAAAAGTATTTAGGATGGGTTAGAGTTTTGAATTGTATATTGGCTGTAAGGGAAAGGATGTACATACTCCATCACTGTGGTGGTAATTTAGCTTCTTTACGCTCATCTCTCTCCTCTCAAGAGAGCTTTTCTTACCAGTGATCCCCTTGGCACTGCCCAAATCGCCGAGTCTCCTTCACTGGCTCAGCAGAAAGGTTAACTGTTCTTGTTCCCATTCCTTCTCCAACCTGTAACCTGAGCTGCAAAAATAGAATATGGAAGTATTGGCAGGATTAGCAGTAGTACTGATAATCATGCTTTTTCTGGTTGTTTCTGAGACAAATTCAAACCACTGTCACCTGGTCTTAGACATTACAAATGTGATTTTATCAAATCAAATTTTATCAGATAAAATCATATTTGTAAGCTCTCAGACCAGGTGATAGTTCCAGCTCAGGGCCAGCTAGGTAGCTCTGTGGATGGAGCACTGGTCTGGAATCAAGAAGAGCAGAGTTCAAATCAATCTGGCCTTACATCTTTACTAGCTATGGGATGTACATCAGCAAATTTTTGACAGATAATGCATGACTTTCAGCACATTGTTTTATGAATCAAAAGACTGTTGGGAAGAATGAAAGTTAGCAAGGCTACCTTTGTTTGCCTCAGTTCCTCATCTTTAAAATAAGCTGGAGAAGGAAATGGCAAACCACTCCAGCATCTCTGCCAAGAAAACTCCGAATGGGGTCACGAAGAGTCAGACATGACGGAACTATAACAACACACTCATGATTCACTTTCACACACACAGTCACACAAAACAGCAGATGTTTACAGGTAGAATTCCATCTTAATGAGCTTGATAGGACAAAGAAAGGGCATCGCCTCATAGACTGTTAGAGTTTAATGACAAAGATATGGAAACTACCTAGTCTAACCCCTCCTCATGTAAAAGATGATGAAACTCATGCCAAATGTTAGATGAAATGAATTGCCCCTACCTCACAAAATAAAGCGGGGATAGGCATGGCTGAATCTAGGGCGGGGCAGCCAGGGCTTTGTTCCAGGTGTCAATGATATTGGAAGGTTGCCTGTCTCCTCTCCTGCTTCTAATGGACCAGCCTGTGGCTTCTTAGGGGTCATCAGGAAAGGTGGCTATGTGAAAGGCCAAGGCAGAAGAAAAAACCATCAATAATAGTGGCAGAGGTCAGAGGAGGCGAGTCAGAGGGTTTCCCCCTTTCCTGCTATTACCTCAGTCAGATGATTTCTCATAACACCAATGTACCTTCTGAAACATCTATCCCTGGTTGTCCTCTCCCCCCCCCCCCCCCGCCCCCCAGCCCTTCTAATTCCGTCCCTATCTAGCTCTCCTCAAGTCTTTCTCATACTCCATCCTCCCTTTCTACTGCGTCCTCTGAAACCCTCCATTGTTAATAAATGGTCTCATTATCTATAGATCTTTCTTCTGTTTTTTTCTCTTTTTTGGAGGGGGAAAGGCAGGGCAATTGGGGTTAAGTGACTTGCCCAAGGTCACACAGCTAGTAAGTGTTAAGTGTCTGAGGCTGGATTTGAACTGACTTTGATCCTGACTCCAGGGCTGGTGCTCTATTCACTGCACCAAGTAGCCGCCCCATCATCTTAGATCTTTTCATGAAGATTTTAACATGCAACTGTTTGAAAAGCCTGTAAAGGCAGCCTATCAGTATAGGTATCTTGGATAGGGACTGCCAATGTATAGTGAACTTGGCATAGAATTGCAAAGGAAAATGAAATCAGTCTGGATGGCATTTGGGAAATTATGCCACGCTTTCAATGATCCCGAACTCTTCCTTGCTGCTAATGGCCATGCGTGTAATAGCAATATTTTCCTACTGATGCTATGTAGCTGTGAACCATGGAACAGTACAACCTTAGCGGGGAGGAATACAAATTGCAAGCAGCCCAAAGGGCAATGGAAAATGCAAATAGTTGTAAAGAGGTTGCAGCAAGTTATGACTTGCAAATGAAGTAGAAATTATATCGAAGAAAGGTATCTGGGGACAAACATACCTGGAAAAAGATGAGGGTCAGTCATACAGTGAGAATGAAAGACAACATTCGGGTTGCTTGTGTGGTGTATCGGTACCCTCAATATCATAAAGGAATCATAGGAAGGCCATCGATATTGTGGACAAATCTACTATGGAGAAACTGGGACAACGATGGTTCAGCACCAGAAAGTGTGGAGGGGTTGCAGTCTGTATTGCTGGCAGGTGGGGCACCCATGAATCCAGTGAAATGTCACAGAACATAGTTTTAGTTCTGGAACGGACCTTAGAGGCAAGCAAGTCCTTCCCATTTTACAGCTGAGGAAACTGAAGCCCAGAGATATTAAGTGAGTAGCCCAGCTACACTGGTTGTTAGAAAGTAGGAGCCCAGGCATCCCTCCTTCTCCCCACTGTGCATTATGTAGCATTGTACAGTTTTTGAAATATAGTCACCATACCTAAGTCATTTACCAAAAGCAAACATTTCTGTTCAATAGGTTGATTGCTAAATATGCAGGAACTGTTACCCAGAGTTTCTAATTCAACAGAACTTAATGCACCTAAATCACAAAAACAATCTTAGTCTGGGCCAGAACATGGTAATAACCTCATTATGTCGAACTGGACAATGTGATGTTTGTTAAAATGGAAATCCACCTAGAAATACATGTGTATATCAAGCTGAAGCGTTATGCGAATGCATACAATAAATTATACTACCTAGGCAGCATTATGCATCTTCGGCATACAGCTTGGAAAAGAGAAGTGTTTTTGAGGAGAAATAGACCTGAAAAAAAAAAATCAAAACTGCAGTTTGATACAGGTCATTATTTCTTTCATTATCTTTAGATTTGTACTGGTCTCTCAGTACCCACTGTGCTTGGTTGGTCTCTAATTATTAGATTCATTTTTAATTAGAGTAATTTCTCATTATAAGCAAATCAATTCAGAAGACAAGGGGAAAAAATGTGGCTTCGACCTGAAACTTCTGCCTGGATTATTTGGAGACAACATATTTATGATAGAAAATATTTCTTTGGAGACAATAACATGTTATATTGAAAGAAATATCAAAGCTAGCCATGTGTTGTGGAAAGATCATTGGACGTGGAATCAGAGAAATCATATTTCAGTTCCCTTTTTTGCTACCTCTTTGTCCTTGGGTGAATCGGTTCGCCATTTTGGGCTTTGCTTATTTGTCAAGTGAAGAGATTGGACTAAAAAGGCCTTTCCAAGACTGAATCCTTTAAGCCAATAAAGAAAATGCTGATATTTGTAGCTTTTGGTACTCATATTTATTAGAAAAAGAGAAAATTGCATTTGTTTCTCTTTGCTGGGATTTCAGGTGATGTTCATCCCAGTGAATCAGACAGATGTCTTATGGAAAAGACATTCTTTAAGAAGGTAGATTTTTTTTCATTTGTTTTTTTCTGGATGTACATCAGCAAATTTTTGACAGATAATGCATCACTTTCAGCACATTGTTTTATGAATCAAAAGACCATTGGGAAGAATGAAATGTACCTACGTAGACAGCATAATGAAGAGAACCCTGGACCTAGAGTCAGAAAGACCTGAGTTCAAATCCTATCTTAGATACCTAGTTGCTGTATGACCCTGGACAAATAACTTGACCTTTCTTTGCCTCAGTTTTCTCATTTGTAAATGAGGAGGTTGGACTCAAGGATCTCTACAATCCCTTCCAACTCTAACCCTCTCATCCTATGAACCTGCTGTCCATGAGGGAAGATATAATAGAGATATCCTGAATTCCCCAGGTAATATGGAGTCAGATAAAAGTCTGCATAAATCTAAGTGTAAAAGCCACCAGACGTAAAACTCTGTGCTGAGAGTGGTCTATGGGCAGATATTTATGTAAATGTTTCACTGTGTTTCATTATGAAAAGGCTGCTTGACTTTGCGTAAGATGGCATGGACTTAAATAGCTATGTGCTCACAGGAAAGTCATTTAATCACTCTGAATCTCAGTTTCTTCATCTATAAAATGGGGATAATAAGGTATCCTACTTACTTTATCAGATCATTATGAGGAAAGGATTTTGTGAACTTTAAAGAAATTTGGAGATGTGAATAGTAGTAGTTGTTGTGACAATCTGGGCTACTTCTCTTGGGTTTTATTAGACCCTTTACTTAATCATGCCACATGGTAGATAATTAGTATCAATCAATCAGCAAGCATTTGGAAGGAAGGAAGGGAGGAAGGAAGGAAGGAAGGAAGGAAAGAAGGAAGGAGGGATAGATAGATGGAAGAATGGATAGATAGAAAAAATATTTATCACAAATATAGAATGAATAAATTAAAAAACATGTACATGCATATAAAATTAAATGCAAAATAGCTGAGGAGAGAGTTCAGTAGCTATTGGGGGGATCAGGAAAGATTTTATGCAGAAAGTGGTGTTTAAGCTCATTGATCTTAGAAAAACATGAATAGACTTGAATAAAATAATGAAGAGCGAAATGAGCTGAACCAAGAGAACATTGTGTCCTGTAACAGCAGTATTGTTTTTTTTTTTCTTTTTGGAGGGCAATTGGGGTTAAGTGACTTGCCCAAGGTCACACGGCTAGTTTTTTGTGTTAAGTGTCAGAGGCTGGCTTTGAACTCAAGTCCTCCTGACTCCAGGGCTGGTGCTCTATTCACTGTACCGCCTAGCCGCCCCAGCAATATTGTTTTAACAACAATTTTGAGTGACTAAGTCATTTTGACTATTACAGATGCCCAAATTAACTACAAAGGACATATGAAGGAAGACACTATCTACATCCAGAGAAAGAACTGATAAATAGGAGTGTTTATAGAATGATTATACATATACATGCGTGCTCACACACACACACATATGTGTCTAATGGTAGCCATCTCTCTAGGATAGGAGGCGAGGAGAGAAGAAAGAAAGGGAAAAATTTACATGATAACTTTCTTTTAAAGGAATACCAAGTTGTACGTAATAGATTTGCAGTTTCATGTGCAATAATCTTTTCCCCCCCTATTCTACTATGTTATGGAAATATTTCTTTTATTTCTTCAGTTCAGAAAAAATAAATTTTTTTAGAATTTAATAATTTTTTTAAAGGAGGGAAAGAACTCAGAGGAGAAGATAAAGAGGCAGTGCCTTCCAGGTATAGGGGAAGTTCAAAACCACAGAGATGAGAGATGGTGTATTGTGTATAAGTAACAGAAAGAAAGCCAGTTTAGCTGAACTACAGAGTGCGGGATCAGAAGAATTGCCCAATGGAGCTAGGTTGTAAAGGGTTTTTAGAAACTAAGCAGTAGAGTTTTTTCCTAGAGTCAATACGAAGCCACCAGAGTTGACTGGTCAAATCTGTGCTTCAGAAAGATCACTTTGGCAGCTATTTAGAAAATGGCCTGGGATGGGAGAGACTTGAGATCAGGACACCCATCAGGAAGAAGGCTCCTGGAACAATCTAGGAGAGGGGCGATCAGGACTTGAACGAAAGTAACAGCCAAATGAGGGAAGGAATCAGATGAGGATGGCGCTGGTTTTTGTTTTATTTTGTCAAAATGGTCATTAGCTCTTACATTAACTTCTTTTGACCCTCATAACCTCTTAATGATATACCTTCCAGAGTGTGCTCCAATATAAAATGCAGTGAGGAAAGGACTTCCCGTTAGTTTCCAGTCTGCTTTACCATACAGCCGATGATACTGAAGACAGGTACAAAGATTTCCTAGCAAAGTGTTTCTCTTTAGTCTCATTTTATACCTCAGAAAACTGTTTCTTTTCCTGGTTCATTTTAAGGGCTTTGTTAAATAGACCGGAATTTGTTAGGATGTGAATATAGCAGTGGTTCTCAACCTGTGGGTTATGTTCAATTTGCAACAATGAAAATACATCCTGCATATCAGATATTTACATTATGATTAATAACAGTGCAAAATTACAGATATGAAGTAGCAATGAAAATAATTGTATGGTTGGGGGTCACCACACCATGAGGAACTGTATTAAAGGGTAGCAGCATTAGGAAGGCTGAGAAACACTGGAATATAGGATCACAGATTTAAAGTTGGAAAGGGCCCCACAGAGGTTTTCCCACCCAGATTCCCACATTTTACAAATAAGGTAACTGAGCCCTCCAAGGTGAAGGTCTTCGTGAAAGGCCACACTGGATTTGTAGATGTGGGATTTGAACCCAGAATCTCTAACACCAGACTCATTGCTCTTTCTACTATATCACACTGCCCTAACACAAGTCTCTGAAAGGTATCAGATTTACTTTTATCTGTCTTCTTATAGACTCAGCTATGTAGGCATATACTTTACTAGACTATCATTTTCAGTCGATTTCTTACAAGTCATTTAAGTCTGAGCCCAAGATGACCAAGAGTATGTTAACTATTTTGTTCCAATATGCCCCAAACTTCAGGGCAAAAAAATAATAATAATGGAATATTCTTAGACACAATTCACTAACAACTTTCCCTGCCCTTAAGCCCCACCACTATCCAAAAAATAATTCTTTTCTTTAATTTTGAGAAATTTTGCATATAGGCTTAAAAAACATTTTCTAGGACAAGTATGTTTTAACCTTTTTTGAGTCATGGACCCCTTTGGCATCTGGTAAAGTCTATGGGCCCCTTCTCAGAAAAAATGTTTTTAAAATTCATAGAATGAAATACATAAGATCATAGAAGAAGCCATTACTATTTAAATAGATCTAAATATATTTTTAAAACAGCAAATTCTGACCACAAATTAAGAGCGCCTGTATCTAGAAACGCACAAATTTTAATCACCCGACAAAAACATTGTTCAGCCTTTTTCATATTTTCCAAAACATAAAATGATATGCTAATGATATTACCATCAGTGAGCTAAACATATTATCTGTTGTGTTTCACATTGTATTTTCAATTTTTAGTGTAATATCTTTTCTTGTTTAGAACTTAATCTTAGGACTCTGAGATTTTAGAGAACTGAGACCCCATGAAAAGAACAATTTGTCCAAGGTTGCACAACAAAACTAGGTCCTTTCACTCCCAGTAGAGGGATCTTTTCTACCATACCACAGTTCTGCTAAGGCCTTGGAGCAATTTGACTAGTGGTAATTGTTTTTGTGGCTTCCATAGACTATTTTTCATCTTTTCCTGAGGACCAAAATTAAAGGCTTACCAGCTTCCATCCCCTAACCGAATTAATTAAGATTCCTCCTCTGCCCTCTGCCAGCCTCCCCTATCCCACCCTCCCCTAGCCAATAACACCACCACATTCTCAAAGACCAGTCTTCACATATTATGTACCGCCTTTTCTAACCATAAGCTCAAATAATGATAACTCTGTTCCAATCTTCCCTTAAACACTAAGTCTGGAGCTAGCTCCTATGGGTCTTTTCCTAATCTCCTTGTTCATTAGCCGTCTCATCACCCCAATCTTTGCCAAAATTACGTTCTATTTATTCTGTATATATTTTGCACATTCTTATTTCTATGTATATTTGTTTCCTCCACTAGAATTCAATATCCCTGAGGGTAGGGATAATTTCATTTTCTTGGTACCCTCGGTGATTAGCATGGTGCTTTCCACATAGCGGGTGAAAAATGAATGTTTCTTATTGGATTGGATTGAAGTTAGGTTTGCCTAATGCAGAGGGAAAACCATTTCTACTATCATCAAAAGCATGAGTAGTCTATGGGTGCCAAGGTTCCATGGAGTAGGGATAACCGAAATCACTTTAGAAAGCATTACCTTAATTGGCTTCCTAAAGGTGCCTCACTGTATAAGTAATTTCCTTCCTAATGAGCTTCAGTAAGTTCCTGCCTTGGAGATGTGGTATCATTCCAGTTTTGAGGATGTACTCCCTTCTTTATCAATTCTCATCTTTAAGATTCCCAGCACTTTTCTTCCTTCTAACTCAAGTTGAATAATTTATCACGCAAGTTTGGTACAATATATTGTCATCAATAGTAATAGAGTCCCATCTACCTCACTGAGCATCAAACAAAATATATCAGAGCTTTAAGACCAAAAAAAGTGATGCAGAAGTCCTCAGCGGGCATTCAGGCTTTGAGACTGCAAAGCACGGGCAATTAGAAATTGGTGCTTGAAATGACCTTTAGCAAATATTTTGTTCAGCTGTTTTTCAGTCATGCTTGACTCTTGTGACCCCATTTGAGGTTTTCTTGGCAAAAATACTGTAGTGGTTTGTGATTTCTTTCTCTTCTGAGGCTGGATTTGAACTCATGAAGATGAGTCTTACTGACTCTGGGCCTAGACCCTATCCATTGTACCACTTAGTTGTTCTTTTAGCAAATATCTGTGTAAACTTCTGTGTTCTCTTCCTGTGCAAAATGTTTTTACAAATAGATTTTAGTTGAAAAGCAGGACTGAGCTCCAGCTTATCCCAAAATAAAAACAGCTCATATATGATGGATATTCAATGACTATTGACTCTACCTCATGTGGGAATGGCACCAGTATTTAGAGAAATATGTTGGGAAATGGTCCTTTGAAATCATGCCTTTCTCAGAGTCCCTAGAATGTTGCTTTAACTCTCTCCCATAAGAATGATTGCTATCCACCCAGGCTGCTCCTTTGGGTTGCTGACTATCAGACTGAGCTCACAAGTAACCTGGAAATCAAATCTTCTGATTCTAAATTAGGCACATTGATTCTAAATCCAACATTCCTTCTATTCTCCTAGGCAACTAGCTCAGACACCTTTGTGGACAAGCAAGCAACGTGCTGTGAAATTCTTAGTCCCCTATGTCCTTGCTTGCCAAAGGACAGGGACTTATTCTGTGATTTCATTAAAAGAGGGCACTGCTAGATGAGGAAACTCTCTTGACCAGTTGGTGGGTATCTTTTGCCCAATTTATGTTCTTAGTTGCCTAGCACATTGAGAAGTTAAGTAAATTGCCTATGGTCACATGTTTCAGAGGCAGAAATTGAAACTAGGTCTTCCTGGTTTTGCATCCAGTTATCCACTCTGGCAGGTGCCTCTCAAGTCCTTATCGTCCTTGTTGTTCAGTTGTTCAGTCACATCCAACTCTTCATGACCCCATGGACAAGCCATTTCCTTCTCCAGTGCATCCCATTTTTTCCAGAGTTTTGAATCATTATGATGAGCAGATAGATTTCAGGAAAACCTGGAAAGATTTGCACAAACTGATGCAAAGTGAAATGAGCAGAACCAGGAAAACATTGTACACAGTATCAGCAACTTTCTGTAATTGTCAACTAGGAATGACTTAGCTCTTCTTAGCAACACAATGATCTGACAAGTACAAAGGACTCATGACAGAAAATGATATCCACGTATAGATACAGAACAGAGGGACTCTGAAAAAAAAAAGGGACAAAGGCTGCTATCAATATTTTTGTACATGTAGGTTCTTTTTTATGATCTGTTTGGGATATAGACCTAGTAGTGGTATTGCTGTTTCAAAGGGTATGCACAGTTTGGTTACCCTTTGGGCTTAGTTCCACTGATCTACCACTCTATTTCTTAGCCAATATCCAATAGTTTTGATGATTACTGCTTTATAATAGAGTTTGAGATCCGGTATTGCTAGGCTATCTTTCTTTGCATTTTTTCCATTAATTCCTTTGATATTCTTGATCTTTTGTTCTTCCAGATGAATTTTGTTATTTTTTCTAGCTTTATCAAATACATTTTTGGTAGTTTAGTGTGTCCCATTTTACAAATAAGGAACTGAAGCCAATAGGGATTAAGTGACTTGTCTAGGGTCACACAGCTAGTAAGACTGAACTTGAACTCAGGTTTTACTGACTCCAAGCCCAACATTGTATCCCCTGTGCCACCTAGCTACTCAGATCGATCATACCATGAAGTTTTCCTGATTCTCCTACTCTGTTGTGATCTCTTCCATTGGACCTTATGTTGTATGAGTATCAGTCATCAATAAACATTTATTAAGTGCCTACTGTGTGCCAGGCACTATAAGCACTGGGGATTTGAAAAGAGTTAAAAGATAGTCCCTGCCTTCAAGGAACTTACAATCTAATGAGGGAAACAACCTGCAAATAAATATATACAAAGCAAGCTATATTCAGGATAATTATAATTATTAATTGTATAAATAATAAATTTGTAATAAATTAATTATAATAAGTATTATAATTATCAGGTACTAGAATCATGTGGCTATATTCTAAGCCAAAATCCTAAGATCCAAATCTGGCTATAGTCTGGTTTCCTTCAAACTTAGGGAATGTGAGTTAGTGCTAAATCTCTGTTATTTCTGTTGGCATCTTTTGGAAGCCTCTGTTAAAGGCTTGTGAAAAAGACCATGAGATATTTCAAAAGATGATTTATTGAACAAATGCAGGATTCTGGGAGGAGGGAAAGAGGGAGAGAGAGGGAAAAGCTAACTATCAAAACCCTTTTTGTTGTCATTGATTTCATACTTTTGATTTTATTGGTTAAGGAAGTGCTAGTGAGGAAACTCCCTTTATCAATCAGTGCAAGGTGGAAACTATATACAACTAAAAGGCTTAGAGAGTTGTCTTCGGCCGCTGAAAAATAAAGTGACTTGCCCAGGGTCACACAACTAGGCTATGTCAGAGGCAGGGCTTGAATTTAGGACTTTGCTATTCTGATGTCACCTCTCTCCCCACTCCTGTAGCTTGCACCTCTTATTTGGCTACATTTAGCTGAAAGCTAGGGGTTTGTAATGTCTTTTGTTTTCTGGAGTGAAGGTTACCAGAAATCTACTTTCCTTGCTCTCCCCACCTTCTGTCACCCAGCTGTGGCCGGCTTTCCATATACTGAATCATAAATGGCTCTGGGGCTCTGGGTGAGCCTGGTCCGCAGAGGCAAACGCCCTGAATTAAATCTTTTTTGATGGTTGATTCCCACGAAAATAGCATCCTTGATACAGCTGTTGTTTGACAATTTTTTCATTCACTTGAACTTCAACTGGACCGCACCATTATCTTTTTGTTTCATACCCTGTTTTAAATCCAAGTCAAAACACTGAGCCAAATCAGTGCAAATTGAAGTATATATTTTTTAACAAAGATGACTGGTACTTTTTTTCTGAAAGAGATGACCACTGTCATCTGAAGACTGTGAGCTGTTTAAATACTTTGGAGCCAGCATTTTGGACCTGCTATTACTGCAGAGTCTAACATACTACTTAACTGATACTTAAAATTCATGAATCAGCAGCAGAGGTTGAGAATCAGATATTTTCCTTTTTCACAAAAAATGGTACCCTCATCAGCATAATCCCATGCCAGAGAACAGCATGTATCGAGGCATCATGTTGTCATAAATAGACTGGGAGATGAGTACCAGCTGTGCTGCTGGTTAGATGTGTGACCTTGGTTATTTCATTTAATTCACCATTCCCAAACTCTTCTAATTGGAAGGCCTTTTTTTTAAACATAAAAGACAATTCTGGGGAATCCTTCTTACCCATAGCGGTTGTGCCATTTAGATCTGTTGACTGAGAAAATACTTAAAGATGACAATTATATAAATCATAGTAGCATTTTATATACATTTGAAAACTAGTACAGTTATCCTTTCCACATTGTGATTTTCCCTGTCATGGTTTGGATATATCATGGATTGGCATAAGAAATTAAATGGGAATTTGGGGGGAGTTTTGTAGAAGCCACAGACAACACATGAGGCCAGATGACAGAAAAAGTTTAGAAACTCAGAAATGCATAAAATATATGTATGGGCTTGTATAATATCAACACAAAATCAAACACAAAGGTACTGTAAACAGCCCATGAAAGAAAAAAAATTCAAACTTCTGTCATAGGAAGGGAGGGCCAAAAGATTTTATATGGATGTTCCGGATCATGGGGATACTAAGTCCCTAACCCTATGATGTGGAAGGAATGCTATAATACATATATAAAATATGTAAAATATAGTAGAAATACACATGTGAGGTGTATTATTTATTTAGTCTGTAGAAGGTGTGCTTGCTTACTTATGGATTTACATCTTTGGGGCAGCTAGGTGGTGCAGTGAATAGACTGCTGGGTCTGGAGTCAAGAAGACTCCTCTTCCTGAATTCAAATCTGTCCTCAGACACTCACTAGCTGTGTGACCCTGGGCAAGTCACTTAACCCTGTTTGTCTCAGTTTCCTCATCTGTGAAATGAGCTGGAGAAGGAAATGGCACAAACCACTCCAGTCAGTATCTTTGCCAACAAAACCCCAAATGGAGTCACGAAGAGTTGGATATGACTGAATAATAACAACAAATATTCTTCCCTTGTAACAATTCTATGACAAGCCCTTCTAAGGGTGTATCTCCTACAGGTTGGAAACCACTAAGAAATGTCACTTAATATCCTTAGATTTCATCTTATAAAGAGTCTAGACAAGATGACCTCCAAGGTCCCACCAACTCTAAATCCGATTGTAAGATATTGACTTAATTTCTCTGGGATTCAGTTTCCTTATCTGTAAAATGAGAACATCAGGCTAAATGATATTTTAAGTTCCCTTCCAGGTGCCTTACTGTGAAGATAGAACTTTCTGAAATGCCCACTCAGAGCCCTCTCTTCTGTCATTCATTCATTCATTCAACCAACGTCTCCATCCTGTGTAAGACAGTCAGTGAATAAGCACTGACTAAATTCCTGCTGTATACCAGGGACTGTGATGCACTGAGGATACAAAGAAAGACAAAAGATCATCCCTGCTCTCATGGAGCTCATTTTCTAATGGGAGAGACAATGTGCAAACGAGTTATATACACGAAAAATTAAAGATGATCCACAGAAGGAAGGGGGATCCGGGAGGCAGAGATGAGGATGCAGAGAATTCCAGGCATGGAGGACAGCAAGAAAGAATGCCCAAAGTCAGGAAATAGGAAGTGTCTTGTGTAGGGAACATTAAGGAGGCCTAGATCACAGGAGAGAAGACCATATAGGGGTGAGGAAGGTAGGAGAAGACTGGAAAGGTAGGCAAGGCCAAGTTGTGAAGGGCTTTGAATGCCAAATAGAGGATCGTTTCTATAATTCTGTAGGTGATAGTGAAGCACTGGAGTTTGTTGAATAGAGGGATGACATGGGCAGACCTGTGCTTTATAAAGATTTATTTGTCAGCAGAGTGGAAGATGGACCAGAGGTGACGTAGACTTGAGGCAGGGAGACCAACAAAAAGGCTGTTGTGATAATCTAGGCACAAGGTAATGAGGCCTACAGCAAGGAGGTGACTGTCAAAGCAGAGAAGAGAATGTAGACAAGATATATTATGAAGGAAGAAGTGGCAGTTGAGGATGACACCTACATTGTGAGCCTCAGCAACGGGGAGAATCGTGGTGCCCTCAACAGTAATAGGGAAGTTTGGAATGGAGGAAAGTTTGGAGGAAAGATGAGTTTGGTTTTGTACAGAGAGAGTTAAGTTGTCTATGGGAAACACAGTCTGAGACTTTTCTTAGACATTCGAAGATAAGAGTCTGGAGGTTGGAAGAGAGGTCAGGGTGGGATAAGTGAATATGAGAATCATCAGTATAGCAATAATAATTGAATCCATGGGGACTGGTGAGCTCACTAAGGGAAAAAAATATATAAGAGAAAGAAGAGAAGTGGGCCCAGGACAGCCTTGCAGGACAACGACCGTGGTTATTGGGCATGACCTGGATAACGGGAGATCCAGCAAAGGAAAAAGAGAAGGAGTGGTCAGAAGAGAAGAACCAGAATAGAATAGTGTAATGGAAATCTAGAGAGAAGAAAATATATCACGGAGAAGAGGGTGATTGAAGGTTTCAGAAGTTGCAGAGAGGTTAAGAAGGATGAATACTGGAGGAGAAAAAAGGTCATTCAGTTAAGAGGTCATTGGTATTCTTGGAAAGAAGAGTTTTGGTTGATTAATAGAGTTAGTCAGAAGCCAGACAGCCCAGAGTTGAGAAGAGAATGAGAATAAGGAAAGTGGGCACATCTATAATAGATGGTCTTCTAGAAGAGTTTAGCCACAAAACGGAGGAGAGATATGAAATGATAGCTACTGGGAATGAATGGATCAGCTGAAGGGTTTTTGAGCAAAGGGCAGACATGGATATGTTTGTAGGCTGTAGGGAAGCAGCCAGTAGACAGGGAGAGACTGAAGATGAATGAGAGAGTGGAGATGATAGAAGAGACAGTGTGTGAGAGGAGATGGGATGGAATGGGATTGCTTATGCAGGTAGAGTGGTTAGCCTTGGCAAGGAGTAAGTAAGGCCCTGTCTTCATTTGAGACAGCAGTGAAGGAGGAGATAGTGGTTGAAATATCTGGATGATGTAAAATGGGGAGGAAGGGAAAGGAGAGAGCTCTCAGTGAATGACCTTAATTTTTTCAGTAAAATAAGAAGCGAGGTTCTCAGTTAAGAAGGTGGGAGGAGAGGGAGCCATGGGAGGATTAAGGATGGATGAAAAGGTTTGTAAGAACTGCTATGGTGAGTGGAGGTAGTGAGTTAATTAGGCATGAGTAAAAAGGATTGCCTTGTCTCAGTGAGGGCCTAATTGAGAATATGTAACATAAATTTGTAGTGAACTCAAGCAATAAGATTTTGTGATTTTTCTTGAGCTTTATTCACCAGCACGTGAGTAGGAGCGAAAACAGTTGATGGTGGGAAAAACCCATTTGGCAGGCCTGTCCTAGGTGCTCTCAGGAAAACAAGTTTGGATAAGACACATACACTTCCCTTAGGGAACTTTTTACTCCAAAGAAAAGATCAGTCTATAGGAAATTTTTGTAAAAAAATATTTTATAAAAATATACATAAATTTATTTTGAAAATTATGATAAAAATGTGTACTAAGTGCCATAAATGAGATATAGAACATAACAGGAGTTTAGACAAGGGAGAAGTTGTTTCTGGTCATGGAGAATCAAGGAAGGACATGGAGCTAGTAAAATTTGAGGTAACCTTGGAGGGTAGGCATGATTTTGACAACTCAAAAAAAGGAGAGGAGGATTGAGTGCATTTCAACCAGAGGGAACTATGTAAGTGATATGTTTAGGGAATACAGTCAGTCCAATTTGGCTAGAGCATAGAGAAATTATTAAGCTTTAGTGGGAGATAAGTCTGGAAAATTATTTTGGTACAAGATTGGATAATACCTTGACTGTCAGGTGGAGAGTACAGACATCATCTAACAGGCAATGGGAAGTCTAAAATTGTTGATAAGGTATAGGTTTGAATATTTCTTCCTTGCTCAAAAGCCTTAAAATGGTTTCTCTATTATGGATAATATAAATATAGTCTCATTATTCTGGCATTTAAGACCCTCTAAACAATCTGCTTTTCCAGGCTTATTACTTCTCTTCATGTACTCTAAATTCTAGCCCCAAAGTGGGGCTGGCTGGTTACCCAACTTAAGATGTCTGACATCTCTGGTCTCTTTGCATCTGCACTGGCTGCTCCTGATGCCTAGCATACACTTCTCATCTCTGTCATTTAGAATAGTTCTCTTCCTTTAAGGCTTAGCTCAGATTGTACCACTAGCAAGATTTCCCAGATTTGCTCAAGTCTCCTCAGATTTTCCTAGAGCACACTTTGTAGATTTCTCCTTTGACCTCATCATTTCCTGCCCCCAAATGGAATGTAAACTGCTTGAAATCATGTGTCCTGCTATTTAACTTTGTGTTCCTTGTGCCTTTCACAGAATAGGCACTTAATAAATGTTTTTTTTAATTGCATCAAAGGTTTTTCTGCAGGGAAATGATATTAGATTTTGTGTTCAAGGAAGGTTAACATAACAGAGAGTTGCGAAATAGCTGATGGATGAGACACTGGAAGACAGAGTAGTATTTTGAAGAGTTTTATTAATAAGGTACAAAGAATTTGCTTAAAGCCGATAATCTGAAATATGGCAAATCACTCATTTGATCTCAACACCAATCAATTAAACAATTCGTATTCCTTTATTGTTTATTACATGCTCAGCACTGTGAAAGTTACAGGATAACACCAAAAAAAGAACAAAGACAGAGATTCCTGCTGTCAAGGCAATGACCTAAAGAGCTCCCCAGTTAGCCAGTCAGTAACCATTTATTAAGTGCCTACCCAGTTTATCCAGGGACAGAAGAATAATGAATAAGAATCTCAGCGACACTATAATTCAGTACTAAAATGGTACGGTAGAAACCATAAGTATCCTTGGGTCTGGGACATCCAGAAGTACCCAGAATGCAAATTGTTAAGCTCCATTGGTACCTACCAATCAATGCCTTAGGTCTATGTGGATGGTGTTACTTACTTTAGAAAAATGTGTGTGTTCTGCCTGCAGACATGGGACCCGTTGTGCTGGGGAAGTGGCAGCTGCAGCAAACAACTCACACTGCACAGTAGGGATTGCATTCAACGCCAAGATTGGAGGTACGTGAGACAGACTTGCATCGGCAGAGAAAGCGAACCCAAGTACCTTTTCTTTTTCTTTTTTTTTGCTGAGAGGCATTCAACAAGCTTTTTGAACAGAGGTAGAAATGTGTTTGCATAACAGTCTTCAGCTGTTGCCAAGGATAAACTAGTCCTGATATGAGTGTGGTTAAAAGCAATTACAGCCTTCGGGGTGGTCACTCAGAAACTTGTCTCCGTAATTGGCATAGGGATTGTCAGCGCCCTCGGTGGAGGCAGTAACCTTGACCTTGCAGTGCTGAAACGTCACCTCTGGTGCTTGGGGGGGAGGTATCAATAATGAGCACAACAGGCAGTTGCCTCTCGGTGGAGAGATTTTGTTTGGAAAAATCTATCAAACAGGAGGAGCATTTAATTGGTCCTTCTGCTCCAACTTCACAGAGATGTTCATTTATTTTCAACATTAGGATCACAACAAACTAATACTGTGAAATATTTATGAGTTATTCAAAGTGCCCAATATTACGGGTTTGTTTAAATATTTTAAACATGGGCAAGTCACTGCATTGTTTGCCTCAGTTTCCTCATCTGTAAAATGAGCTGGAGAAGGAAATGGCACAGGCCACTACAGTCTCTTTGCCAAGAAAACCCCAGATGGGGTCACAGTCAGACATGACTGAAATGATTGAACAACAAAGAACAAAATGGCACATTCGTCCACATATAGCCCAACGACATCTATTTGAGAAGAATAATTTGTTTGTCTTCATGTCAGTACATCAAGGGCCAATGATTTTGTAGTTAGCGCACCTTCTTTTAACAAGGCAGATCAGCCTACGTGTTTATAATTTAGAGCCTTACAGAAATGCCCAAAACTCAGAAAGGTTAAATAACTTGCCCATAGTCAGATAGCTATTAAGTATTAAAAGCAGGATTTGAAGCCAGGGGTTTTTGATTCTAAATCTAGCTCTCTTTCCTCTACATCATGCTGTATGCTAAATTCTCTATATGGATGTCCTGAAGGAAGAACAGAAAAGAAATATGCAAAATTACAGTGAAAATAAATGATAACTTATTAGAGAGAAATCTATTCATTTTCCAGAAATAAAAATGTTTTTTAGCATGCAACAACAAAGCAGTAGCTCACATTTATATAACATTTTAAGGTTTTGAGAAATACTTTCTCAAACCACCTTGTGAGTCAGGCAGTAAAATATGATCTTCATTTTACAGATAAGTAAACTGAGGCTCTAAGAGATTAACTGATTATTCAGTGGAGTTGGAATTTCAATCTAACTTTGCTTACTCCAGCCCACTTTCTGCTATGACACATTGACACCAAAATGTTCTGACATCCTAATAAATAAAAGGGACGTAAGGCGAGGAATCATGAAGAATGGCCAAAACAAAGGTGGAAATTTTTTTCTTAACTAAGGAGGAGCCTAACGGAGATGGGTTATTCTTTCTCGCCCTTCCTTTCTCATTTTCCCTTCTTCCTCCACTTCATTACTTAAATTCCTAGAATAGTTCCTCCCTCCCTTTTAAAGCTATGAAATTCCCAGACCTAAAATCTCCATGGAATCACCCCTGCCCATTTTTCCATTCTGTGTCATTGAACTCTATGGACCTCTATCTCTGCAGCTACTAAAATTGCTACACTGGGATCATCTTCCTACAACAGTCAACACACATGTAGCAGGCATTGTATTATGTTCTAGGGATACAAAAAAGGGGTAAAAATTTGCCCTTCCCTCAGGGAAATCACATTATAAGTGGGGAGACACGTGAGTGACCACTACATACCATATAAATACTGAGCGGATGGGAGGTGATGTCAGAGGAGAGGGTATTAGCAGCTGTTAGGACTGGTAAAGGCCTTCTCTAGAGTCTGGGCCTTGACCTGAGTCTTAAAGGAAGCCAAGGAAAAAAGAGCTGAAGGTGAAGAGAGAGAACACTTTGGGTTGGAGTATAGCAATTAGGTCAATGTTATTGGGTGGTAGACCATATGGAGGGAAATAATGGACAAAAAGGCTAGAAAAGTAGCAGTGGGCCAGGTTGTGAAGAGCAATTGCTAAAGAGAAGACCTTTAAAGAGAGGTAAAAGGGAACCATTGGAGTTTATTGAATAACAGTCAGACCTATACTTTAGGAAATCACTTTGGCATTGAAGTAGAGGGTAACTTGGAGTGAGGAGGGACTTGAGGCAAGGAAAACCAGTTTGAAGGCTGTTGCAAATGTGGGGTGATGGGAGCCTGAATCAGGCTGTCTTTAGGAGGGAAGAGAAGGTGACATCTGAGAGCATGTTGTAAAAGAAGAAACTATGAGCTTTGACGTTGGATTGAACACATGTGATGAGTGAAACTGAGCAGTCAAGCATGACCCAAAACTGTGAGCCTGGGGAAGTGGGAGGATGGCAGTGCTCTCAACAGTAATAGGTTTTGAGGAAAACGTGGACGTGTTCTGGACATGTTGAGTTGGAAATGCCTAGATAGGACTGGAGCTCAGGAGAGAGATGAGGGCTGGATATATAGATATGGGAATTATCTGCAGAGAGGTGATAAGCATGAAGTTAAACCTCCAATCTCAGGACAAAGTACAAACTCTTTAGGAAAGGAGCCTGCTGGGATGCAGGCTTGGGGCTTTGAGGGGAAAAGAGAAAGCCACTGGAACATTCAGTAAAATTCCGTTCTTTAGGCAATTGGTAGAAATCAGAGAAATGTGCCTTCTTGCCTAGTAGTGCTGCTTTCATAGAGCAGCCATGGTCATCAGGGAAGCTGTGAGGACTACTCTTGCTTCTCATGGAGATTGCCAAGGCTTTCAGATTCAAAGGTCCATAGTTCTAGAGCTAGTAGAACCTTAGAGTTAATATAAGTCTAATACAACTTCCTCACTTTCCAAATAAGGAAACTGGGTGCCAGAGAAATTAAGTAACTCTCCTCAAGGTCACCCAGATAGTAAGCAAAGAGGCTGGAATTGAACCTGGGTCCTCTGACTCCAAATATAATCATCTTTGTATAGCACTGGCCTAAGCTGTGTTAGGGCTGCCAGGGGGTGCAGGGGATAGAGTGCTGTTCCAGGAGTCAGGAAGACTCATCTTTGTGAGACCAAATCTCAACTCAGATGCTTACCAGCTGTGTGACCCTGAGTAAGTCACTTCCCATTGCCTCAGTTTTCTCATTTGTAAAATGACCTGGAGAAGGAAATGGCAGTATCTTTTGCCAAGAAAACCCCAAATGGGGTCACAAAGAGTCAGACATGACTGAAATGACTGAACAAACTGTATTAATGCTAATAAAAGCCTGCTTTAGACTTCACATAGGTTTTCTACGAGTCAGATTTGGAAGAAAATGTGCTCCAGATTTGGATCAATATGTATATGGAAAGCTTATTAGAAATACTCAACCAAATCAACATAAATTAGCGTGAAATGGGTTTGGTTTGGTTTTTTAGTGGCGACTATTAATTTTTCTGGGAGTCTGTGAGCTGAAGAGAGTGAGGAATTCAAATAAAATGGCATCAGCAAGATACGAAGAGAGACATGGGGGAAAATAATGTAAAAAATCATTTGGCGAGTTCCCTGTGGCCTAGCCTAGGGCACTGTGACACACAGGAGCACCCTGGGGGTGGCGATGCATGTGTGTGCGCGTGTGAGAAGAACAATTCTGTTATGTCAGTTACACCAAGCCCCAGGATTCTAATTCATTTTGGGTTGTCAGTAGGCAAACAGTCAGAGGGAAGGGCCTTGACACAGAGGTATTCCACAAGGAGGTAAATAAACATTAGGCCAGGAGCCCCTTCCCTGAGTCCCCCAACCCCCACATGGACATATATATATACTTCTCCAGTTCAGCGGAAGAGGCAGAGATCGGGTCCGTCAAAGCCGTCTGTACACAGCTGCTATTCCAGGAAAAGCTTGTACTTCATAAACACGGGCCTTCTTATGTTGTGTTGATTCTTCCCTTGGCTGATCCAGTCTCATTCAGGGCTTTGTGGTCTGGCATCACTACAGAGTGATATATTAGGATTGTTAATCTGCAAGATGCATGTCTGGAAGTGGGGAAAGAGTCTCTTTCCAGTGTGAGCAAGTACAAGATCTTCTTTATAAGTCCTTTTGAGAATCATTAGTGCCTACCCTCCTATAACTAGGTGGCAAAGTGGATAGAGTACTCAGAGTCAGGAAGATCTGAGTTCAGATCTTACTTCAGAACCTTCCTATCTGCATGCTCATTCTCAATTTCCTCATCAGTAAAATGGGAGGATAAAAGCACCTATACCTCACAAGGTTGTTGTGAGGACCATATGAGAGGACACGTAGAATGCTTTGTAAACTTTAAAGTATTATGTAAATAAATGTTAGCTATTATTATATATGTGGAAATAGGTTGCATTATTAAATTAATAAGAATAATGGAAGATGGAAGGCTCTGAAGAATAAGATGCTAGATTCAGAGCTATAAAGGATATTCGAGGCCATAAAGTTCGAACACTGCATTATGTAGAGAGGGAAACTGAGGCACAGAGGTTAAGTGACTTGACTGTGGTTACATAGTTCATAAATTTCTGAAGCAGGATCAGAACCTAGGTCTTCCTGAGGAGAAGTTCAAAGCTCCATCCACTTTTCCACATTTCCTCACAATCATAGAATCTGAGAACAGGAAAGAGCCTAAGGAGTTTAAGCCTAATTCGTAAGTATCCAGGATACTTTTGGGGATTGGGTTCATGATGGCAACATGGTGACCAAAGGATGTACCAGCAGTCTTTCCTCTATACTGTGTTAACTTAATAGAATCCTACAGATATTCCTTGAAACGCTTTGAAGTCCATTCTTCCTAAACTGTTGGGCTTCTTTTCCTTATCTGATGGGCACTGTATAATAAACCCTGTTTTTTTCCCCGAGGTCTCTGACATTTCTACTTAATCGACCTTGGGCAAGTTAACCACATTCCTCACCCCTCACCCTGAGGGTTGAAATAGATGGCCCCTAGACATTCCTTCCAAAACAATAAATCTATGATCCTGCGATCTTAGTGGTATATGATGAATTCTAATCTACCAACCCTTTATCTGATCTACTTCTTTTGAATAAGGCATGCACGTCCATTGCTGTCTTCCAATCGTGTTAAATTCCAGAAGGTTTTGATGATACCTGTGAGGCTGAATTTACTTCCCTTGTGTTAGGCTCTCCAGTTCACTCCATTACTTAGACTCTCTACATGCATTGTTGTTGATGTTCAATTGTGGCTGCATCTGGGCTTTTCTTGGCAAAGATATTTGAGTAGTTTGCCATTTTACAGATGAGGAAACTGAGGCAAACAGGATGAAGTGACTTGCCCAGGGTCACAGAATCGGGCCATGTTAGTATCACTCTGTTCAAATGCCTTTCATCTTTTGGGGAATTAATTTTTTCATTTTTATATTGCTTAAGATCAAGGGTCATTCTGTTTTCCGAGTCAAACTGTGAGAATTCATAAATTGCCTACTAGTATTTATTTGTGATGAGTCTTCCAGACTCTAGGACCAGCCCTCTATCCACTGTGCCACATAGCTGCCCCTCTCTACATGTGTAAAAACATCTATGGCCATGAACAATTATTACTATCACTCTTCTGGGATATTATCTCATATGGGTTTCTACCCATTTCATACCTATTGTATCTACCATAATAGAATAAAGAAGAAGGTCTTGAACTGTTATTTTAGTGATACAGGGAACTCCTGGAGGAGGAAGTTCCTTCCACCTGTGCAGATTGACTCCTGTTCTGCTACTTATAATCTTAGACAGTTGCCTAAAACTCTGAGAAGTCAGTATGTGTCAAAGGTAGGCCTGGACCCAGGTCTTCCTGGATCTTATAGCCATCTGTCCACCTATCCAGCATGACATGTTACCTCACATAATAGAGAAATGGGCAAATTTCTTAGCTCTCTTTCATTTTAATCTTAAAGTCCTCTACATCAGAAGCACAAATATATTCTTATTAATGCTTAGGGTCATGTCACCCCGGTCCTATTCTCCAACGCAATTTTTTTAACATTTCATTTTTTATTTTATTTTTTTCTCAGTTACACGTAAACAAAAAATTTTAACATTCACTATTAAAAATTGTGAGTTTCAAATTCTCTCTCTCTTCTTTCCTTCCTCCTCCCCCCACCCCCTAGAAGGCAAGCAATTTGACAGACATTGTACACATACAATCACCTAACATCATTTTCTTAACCAATTATTCACTTGAAATATTTTTCTTTGTCTTTTGAATCTTATGCTGATCATTGGTACCAGTTTTGAAAATGCCACCTATACCCCTAAGTTCTTCTGTTTCTCATCTACTATTTCTTAATACACAGACGTGCTTTTTTCATTCCTCCTTAGTACTATCATTTGTTCCTGTAAAAATCCCTTGGAGTGGAAAATTTTTACTGGATACAACTGACAGATTATTGGTCATTGCTCTAAATTTACCCAAACCATGAGAACATCATCTTAAAGTTTCAGGTTATTGTTAACTGGTAACTAATTGTATAAGAGCAATCTTGTCCTCTGGGTAGGCAGAGGTATGAATGGATTATCCCCATAGGATGGTATTATCTTTGAAAAATGAAGGGAAATATTGGCAGAGAAAGTTACAAAAGGTATCCCACCAAAGAAGATGAAGACTTTCCTCCTTTACTGTGGATAGCGATAGGGAAGGAGTAGAAGCTGTTTCATGAGTCACCTAATCAAAAGTTGCCTATCACTGTGCATTCAACTCCTTTCAAGAATTCCTCCCTGTCCCTTACCATTGGTTCTTTTGGAAGATAGTAAGATGAATGGCTGACCCAATTACTCTTCTTTAAAAATCGCAACTAAAATAAATTTATGACTCTGACTTACTCATGTTTATGAAAACAAGGACATTCTAAATTGGGTGAGTAAAATATACTAACATTGAATGGGAATACATATATTTCTTTGTAGAAGGTTAGAGGCGCTGCTATATGGTTGTCTAGATTTTATGACTTAAGTGTTAGTTTGGGCTGGAAGGAACTTCACATGTCATCTACTCTTATCACCTAATTTTTCATGTGGGTAAATTAATAACCCAAAGAGGTTAAGACCTGCCCAGGATCATATAAGAAGTCATAAAGTTAAGACTTATATTGAGGTTTCCAAAGCCATAATTCTTGCTGGGCCACGTTGGTGTCACTCTGTTTAAATGCCTTTCATCTTTTGGGAATTCATTTTTTCATTTTTCTATTGCTTAAGATCAAGGGTCATTCTGTTTTCCAAGTCACACTGTGAGAATTCAGAAATTGCCTACTTATATCTATATATGTGTATACACATATGTGTGTGTGTGTGTGTGTGTGCGCTATATTACCTCTCCATCCTACAGGCAATAGAAGCTAAAACTTAATGCATGACTCATATGCACTAAGCAACATATAAATTAAATTCAGCTCTTCAGTAGGTACTCCAAGTGTTAGCATCCACTCCTCTCTGTCCATCTATAAAGGAATCTGGATCTTATCTTGAAAAGTTTATGGAACTGACATATCCTTTCCATCAGCTGTGGAGGAAAGAGATATATTATACCAGTTTTACCTTAACCACAACAACAACAAGACAAAGCCAAGTCAGGGATTCGGAGGCCAATCATGTAGGCCATGAGCTTCTGGGGCCAGTTTTGTCTTCTTTTAGTTAAAGGTTCCTCATGTTATACGTGAGAAGAATGAAGCTGCATCAGGGAAATGCTGGGCTTATCTCAACAGTCTTGCTTGAGTCCTGTACCACCAAGAATGCAAACCTTTGTATGTGTTTTTATACTTTCTCTCTTCCTTTTCCTTGTGATACAGATAGCGCTTCTCTCTTGACTATCCCTGAGGATCTTTCCTCCCTCCCTCCCAAAAGTCTCATGTCAGCTGTAATTTATTGCAATTTGCTTGGGCCTCTGCAAGGCCAGTAGATTAGTCTGTTGATGAGTCCCATTCTCTGGTGCCAAGAAGACGATAGGGCAAGTGTACATCCATCTCGCTTCAACTGATGATCTACTTCATTGCCCCTTGCTGTTACTTGACACTCAGATGGTCTCATTCGGCTTGTTTCCTCCTTTGGGGGGATTAGGTTCCTTGAATTTGATCTCTGGAGTGGCCTTCCCCCACCATCTTGTGGATTCTTCCTTTGACCAGATATCTCAGTGGCTACTGAGAAATGCAGCCCAATTTTTCCACACCGTGGTCCAGGGCAAACTGAGTCTCAATATAGTATCCTTAGCTTCCTGGACTAAATAGACATTTCTGCCCTCTGAACTTAACATTTTTTTATTTTGGCCTCAGAACAGTATTAACCACGTTAATCTATATTTATTCAGCTACCTGCTTTCCCCAGCCCTTACTAGGTGTGTGCTAGAGCTCAAACCAGTAGTCAGTTGTTAAATTTTCAGTATGAGCATTTATACCAGCGAACACTATACTACTTTTTTTTTTCAAAACCACATAATTATTCTTTTTTCTCAGTAATTAATTAACAATAAATGATTTATTGTTTTTGGTGACTGACTTGAGAAAATCTTAATAATGTAAATGAAACTTAAAAGTATGTCTTATATACATAAAGAAGGTAATTTCAAAATAATAATTTAAAAAAAAAATTAACTAGAAGAAAAATGAGTCCCAGTTCCTTCAGCTAATCTTTGTATGGAATGATTTCACCCATCCTCCTGAACTCATTATAGCTTTGACACTGACCTTCTAAATGTCTGGTATCCAGAAGTGAATACATGTGGTCTGATCAGATATGATCTGACTAAAGTAGGAAACAGCAGGGCTAGAACTCTTGCTCTGGGCACTGTATTGCTATTAATACAATCTAAGATCACATAAGATCTCGGACTGCTGTGTTTTATTAGATATTTTTCTAAGCAGCTACCTGGTAAAACAGACATTTTAGACCATTTAATGGCCATATTATAAATCTACAACAATGGCTTCCAACTCAATATTGTAAATCCATACGTGGAACAATAAATACACAAACATGCCTCTGTTAGAATGTAAGATCCTTAAGGACAGAGGCTATTTTGTTTTTAATTTCCCTGGGGTGCTGAGCACAGTACCTGACACGGAGCCTGTTGTTCAGTCTTTTTAATCATGTCTGACTCTTTGTGATCCCATTGGGGGTTTTCTTGACAAAGATACTGGAGAGGTTTGTCATTTCCTTCTCCAGCTCATTTTACAGATGAGGAAACTGAGGCAAACAGGGTTAAGTGACTTGCTCAGGGTCACACACCTAATAAGTATCTGAGGCCAGATTTGAACTCAGGTCTTCCTGACTCCAGGGTCAACACTATATTTACTGCACTAGCTAGCTGCCACCCAGACGGCACAGAGCAGGTACTTATTAAATGCTTAATTGATTTCATCTACAGGATGAATAATTAATAAGTATCATCATTTTTCAAAAATATATAGATGCAATTTAGTTTAAAAGCATTACTGAATTAATAAATGCTTTTTATCATTAGGTGTTTTATCAACTGTAGATACTTATAGTGCAACTGCTACCCAGTTAGACTCTAAGAATTTCTTGACATTTAAAAGGGCCCCTTGATGAGATCGGGAACCACATATCTATACAGATAGTAACTGAATTATAACTTACCCTTTTCCATGACAGTGACAGATTTTGAATATTTAAATCAGCAAATAACTGTTCTCTGTTATATGTGGAACATTAGTCTATAAGTTAAATACCAGTACTGTATAGTGGAAGGAGCACTGGAGTCAGGAGACTTCTTTCGGGTCCCTAAGGTTGCCTCCGACATTTATTAGGTGTATGATTGAGAGGCAGCACGGTATAGTAGGAAAGAGGCTAGGTTTGCAGTCAGACAACCTTGATTTCACTTCAGGTTTGGCGAATTAATACTTACCTTAGGTAAGTTGCTTACTATCTCAGTGGATCATTTTCCCTTAATTAATCTCTTAGTCTCCCAATATGTAAAATACGAGACTGAGACTAGGTGATGCCTCAGGTCCTTTCCCTCTCTATCTCTATGATCCTTTGGTCTGTGAGCCTATCTTCAACCACCGTATGTTCATCTTTAAAAAAAATTATTAAGAATGGAATTATTGGGGCAGCTAGGTGGCGCAGTGAATAGAGCACCAGACCTGGAGTCAGGAGGACCAGAGTTCAAATGCGGCCTCAGACACTTGACACACTTACTAGCTGTGTGACCTTGGGCAAGTCACTTAACCTCAATTGCCCTACCTTCCCCCCTCCAACAAAAAAGGAAAAAAAAAAGAATGGAATTATTTCTTAGGGTTGTTATGAGGAATATACTCTTAAATGTGACCCTTTATCCTTGTGATTTCCCTGATAGGTGCTATACTTGCACATAAAACTTTTTTTTTTTTAATTTTCAATCTTTTATTTGATTACTTTTAG
The DNA here is from genome assembly GCA_028646515.1 of Pseudochirops corinnae. NCBI lineage: Eukaryota > Metazoa > Chordata > Mammalia > Diprotodontia > Pseudocheiridae > Pseudochirops > Pseudochirops corinnae. Next base: position 191,545,098 of record CM053590.1, on the reverse strand, counting down.
TTTTTAACATTCGTTTTTACAAGATTTTGAGTTACAAATTTTCTCCCCGTCTTTCACCTACCCCCCACCCCAAAATAGTTACCCTACTGGATATTGCTTCCCCCAATCTGCTCTCTCCTATATCCTCCCCCATTCCCCCCTCTAACTTTCTAGTAGGGCAAGATGGATCTCCATGTCCCATTGCCTATTTCCCAGTTGCATGTAAAAAACAATTTTTTTTAACATTTGTTTTTAAAACTTAGATTTCCAGATTCTTTTCCTTCTTCCCTCCTCATCCACCCCCAATGGAAACATAAGTAATTCAATATAGGTTGAACATGTGTAGGTATACAAAACATTTCCATAGTAGATATATTGTGAAAGACTGACTATATTTCCCTCCATCCTATCCTGCCTCCCACTTATTCTATTTTCTACTTTGACCCTGTCCCTTTTCAAAAATGTGTACTTCTAACTGCCCTCTCCCTGAATTTGCCCTTCCTTCTATCATCTCCTCTCCTATCCCTTTCCCCCTTACTTTCCTGTAGGGTAAGATACCCAAATGAGTGTGTATGTCATTCCTTCCCTAAGCCAAATTCAATGAGAGTAAGGTTGACCCATTCCGTTTTACCTTCCTGCTCTTCCCCTCCATTGTAACAGTTTTCTCTTGCCTCTTTTATATGAGATAATTTACCCTATTCTTTCTCTCCCTTTCTCCTTCTCTCATTATATTCCTCTCTCACTTCTTTAATTTTATTTTTAGATATCATCCATTCCTATTCAACTGATCCTCTGCCTTCTGTCTATGTATCCATGTACACACAACTCTTTCAAAGATGTCCAAATCATTTACGCTTTAATGGCCTATACCCCTTGTTCTCCCTCTCTACCTATAAATTCTAAGACTCAGATTATTTTAAGTAATTTATATAATTGGATTTGGGACAGGAATTTTAAACCCAAGTTATGGAGAGACTGAACATACTTGCTGTTATTAACGTTATGCTTAGATTTGATCAGTTAGGTGATAAAGTGGATTGAAAGCTGGACCTGTGGTTAAGATCACCTGAATTCAAATCCAGTCCCGGACATTTATCAGATGTATGACCCTGGGCAAGTCACTTAATCTCTATCTGGCTCAATTTTTTTTATCTGTAAAGTGAGGATAATAGTAACACCTCCCAGGTCATCATGAGAATCAAAAGAGATAATAACTGAAAAGTGCTTTGCAAGCCTTAAAGCATTATAGAAATGCTAGGTGTTATTATTACACAAAACTCAATTATATCTTACTGGGTGAACATGATCCTTTGAGACTTAATCTAGAGATTTTTTAATATGTATGAATCTTTTTCTCCCTCTAAAATATATCTTAGAGTCCTAAAGTTCTAAATTTAAAGTGGTAAAACTTATTATTGAAGAAATATCTTTACATGAAAGGTTATCATTAATTTAAATATTTTGGACATATTTGATTAAGGAAAAAAGGCTGAGTTATATTAATTCATTAATATCAGACGTAGTTCTTTTAATGCAAATGAAATTAAAGCAAATATACCTTACTCCGGTATATGCTAAATTCTCTGTGCCTTGGTTTCTGCCTCTCAAAATGGTGTTGATAATAAGCCCTACCTCTCCAAGAGAGATATGCTGAAATGAAGATTAATGACTGAATGTTGGTCCAATTCTTAGAGATCCTTTGAAGGAAAGTGTCTCATGAAGACAGAGTATTCTTATTAATTACTTTATTAGCAAATAAATCGACAATGAAGTCATATTTTAAGATGACATCAGCCTTCTAAGTTTGGAGATAGCATGATATATGAAGGCTTTCCAAATTCTTCAAGCATGTTAAGGGCTGAATTCCTGATGAGAAAATATGAATTTGGGTAACGTCACCAAAAAGGAACCAAAGAAAACAAAGCATGTGAGGGTTTCTCTACTATATGCAGATAAAGTTATTTGTTTTTCCTCTTCCAAAGAAAAAGCCAATGACTTGAATGTTTCCCCATGATTTTATCCTTAGGAGCTTTGGATACTATCACGATTTTTACTTTTGCTTTTGTATTTCTATCAAAGGAGTGAGAATGCTAGATGGAGATGTAACAGACATGGTCGAAGCAAAATCAGTCGGCTTCAATCCCCAATATGTGGCCATCTACAGCGCTAGTTGGGGTCCTGATGACGATGGCAAGACAGTAGATGGACCTGCTCCTCTAACCCGGCAAGCCTTTGAAACTGGTGTGAGATTGGTAAGTTTTTGTTTACATATCTGTTTTCACCGTTATCTCTTTGTAATACATATAGGTAACCTTCATATGTGTGTGAGCATATGCCCATATACACATACATCCATATACATAAACATACCATAGCTTAGCAAAGTTCTGCCTTTTGTATGTTGGACTTTCAAATTTAACTTATATGACATCCCATCCCCTCACACCTATTGTGGGTTAAACTGGTTCATGGGAAAAAGGGACATTTGTTCACTGAGCTGCTGAGGAAAGACCATGTCTTTGGGATCCAGGAATTCTCACATGCCCCTTCCCTTTAGTGGGGATTGTATTAATGTTTATTTCACTGCATTTTTCAATTTTTTTAACTGTAAAACTTTACTGACACAATTATTATTACAATTACAATAACCACAATGATTCCCTAGGAGACAGAATCGTCAGCTAAAGAAATGGTAACGTGATTCAGATTTGGTGGAGAAAAATGGAGTATCGATTGTACTTTGGAGTCAGGTTATGTTTGTCACCCTAGTCTAATACGAAGCAAGAACTCTAAGAGGTCCTTCCACAGGAATGGGAATAACAGAAAAGTTACATCAAACAAGTTCCAGGCTTTAAAAGCAGAAAACAGGATCCACCCCGATTTGGGGTGAAGAATTGGAACCTTTAGATCATCGGTTCTCAACCTGTGGGTTATGTTCAATTTGTAACAATGAAAATACATCCTGCATATCAGATATTTACGTTACAATTCATAACAGTAGCAAAATTACAGTTATGAAGTAGCAACAAAAATAATTTTATGGTTGGGGGTCACCACAACATGAGGAACTGTGTTAAAGGGTCACAGCATTAGGAAGGTTGAGAACCACTGTCTTAGAGGAAGAAGTCTTAGAGATAAAGTAAATGATAATGCTTTATTGTTTTTGATTGAGGATTCTGTGATAAAACTGTCTGATAGGACCCCAGTTTCTCTTTCTTTCTTTCTTTCTTTCTTTTTGGAGGAGGGAAGGTAGGGCAATTGGAATTAACTGACTTGCCCAAGGTCACATGGCTAGTTTTTTGTGTTAAGTGTCTGAGGTCACATTTGAACTCAGGTCCTCCTGACTCCAGGGCTGGTGCTCTATTCATTGTGCCACCTAGCCACCCCTCAGTTTCTTTCTTTAACCCAAGTCAATACTACATTCCTTGGGGAGAAAAAATTATTATCATATTTTGTTTTTACACCACTTACATTTCTCAAATGCAATCTCAGATACTTACTAGCAATGTGACCTTGGGTAAGTCAGTTAAGTCAGTCTCAGTTTTCTTATCAGTAAAATGGGGATAATCATAACACCTACCTCCCAGGGTTGTTGTGGGGATCAAATAAGATCCTTATAAAGTGCCTAGGATCGTGCCTGGCACAAAGGGGGCACCATATAGATATCACCATCATCACCACACCATCTTTATTATTGTTTTTATTATTATGTACACGCACAGTGTTGTTTTTCAGTCACTTTTCAGTGGGCAGTATTTGGGGGTGAAGGTAAGGTGTGGCTTGTTTAATTTGGTTATTGGTTAATGGAGATGAGGCAATAGGATGCTGATAGTCACATGCCCTGGGAATTCTGCTTTCCCCTCTGGATTATAAGCCTATGGGGGTGGAGGAAGCCCTCTTGCCAAAAAAATCATGGGTCAGGCAAATACTCGTGGACACGCGGTCATGCTGCCGTGTATCTGCTCGCCTCTCCTCAGTAATACACACACATCCTAATGATAATGTCAGATCCCTAAACATACACGCACCATTTCACAGGATTATTCTGAGGAAAACACCGTTAAATCTGAGTAACGATAATGATACAATGTAGAAATGGGATGATGGGGTGGCTCCTTTGGCTGAATTGTTCCTTTTTGTACTCATTCTCAGCTTCTAGAGATGGTTCATGGGGAAAAGGATATACACACATATATGTCCATATATGGGGAGGCCAGGTGGCATAATGGATAGAGCACTAAGCCTGAAGTCAGAAGGACTCATCTTCCTGAGTTCAAATCTGGTCTCAGATACTTACTGACTGTGTGACCCTGGGCAAGTCACTTACCCCTTTTTGCCTCAGTTTCCTCCTCTGTAAAATGAGCTGGAGAAGGAAATGGCGAACCTCTCCAGTGTCTCTGCCAAGAAAGCCCTAAATGGTGCTGTGAGGAGTAGGGTGCTACTGAGTAACTACTGAACACCAGCAACAAACTCCATGAACCTTATGAGGCACTGGAAAACTGTGAAATGAACAAGAGGAGCCCAGACCCGAGGGTTCTAGTCGCTGGCTTTGCCATCGACTGGCGGTCTGACCTCAGGGTAGTCATTTACACTTTCCAGGACCGGTTCTCTTCATTTTGCAGGGGTGAGGGGTGGCAAGGACTGCATGATTTCTGAAGACCCGTTTCATTTCAAAGTTCTGCAGTTCTATTTAACTCGGGGCTGATCTTTGCTTTCCTAGACAAAACGGAGGCATCACATATTGGACTCAATGTTAAGCTCGGGGTCCAGGAAAGCTTGGTTTTCAAACCCACCTCTGACTCTGAGAAGACACTTACCTGACCCTAGACTAGTTTAACCTCTGCATGCCTCAAACAACTCTCTGACACTTATAGAATATCTACAAGGCAGGTTGTAATCTGCATCAGTGGAGGGGAGCTCCCCCTTGCTGACACGGAGTATTTGTGGATACATAGGTTATACTAGAAAAAACAAAAAAACCATGTTTAAACTTCACTCTGCCACCTTTCTGTTGCCGAGTGTAAATGGACTCGTGGGGATTCATTTACTGTCTACTATGAGGAGATAGGCTTATATCATCCACTGGGATTGTGAGTGAGGGGATTCATAAGAATGTGTGGATTGAAATGATAGTATAGAAAAAATAGTACAGCTTGTCTCCACTGTTGTCAGGTGAACTGTTGTGACTGTGTCATTAGAAAGCCCCAAGCAAAAATATGGTAGGAGTTACTACAATCTTCTGGTGATACTGCTTGGGGCTAGAGTAAGAAGTGAATATATTTGTTCTACAGCTATTTCCTGACCAAGGGATAGTTTGGGGTTTTTTTTCTTTCTTTTCTTTCTCTGTTTCTTTCTTTTTTTAAAAGAGAATCACTTTTCTTACTTCAATTTGAAGTTGTGTTAGAGTCCTTCTAAAGCAGTGGTTCTCAACCTGTGGGTCGCAACCCCTTTGGGGGTCAAAGGACCCTTTCACAGGGTTCCCAGGGGTCATCTAAGACCATCAGAAAACACATTTTTCTGATGGTTTTAGGAACCGAGACACAGCTTCTCTATCTGTCTCCAGGTGGGTCCGCCCACATGCAGATCCACCCACATACGAGTATTAAAAGGTTGCGGCATTAGGAAGGTTGAGAACCACTGTTCTAAAGTATAAGATCATGTTTAAATTGTTAACTAGACTCTCATTCTTGGGGCTACCTTAACAGCAAATGATTGTAACTTTAACTGATGTGGCTACTGTTAGCATAGCCATTGGACTGCAAAACGTTATTCTTTCAGTCGGTGCTGTGGAAGAGTTGAGTCATCTAAGATAAAGGAGTGCAAATATTTGTTATTTATTTCTCATTTTATTTTTACAATTAAATAACAGACTCATCACATTTTAATTAATAATAGCCTATCTGGTAAAGATTTACCTTCAGCAGTATGTTTTAATGCTTCAAATTTAAATATTTAGGACCTTAAAGGATATTATTGGGATGAAAGAGTTCGTATCCTAGGTGAAAATCTGCTGAATTTACTACCTAGGAAGATTGTGTTCCCCTAGGCAAATGTGATTCAGTGTTTTGCCAAATACACACAAAAACCCAAGCTTTAAACAAACAAACAACAGACCTTCCAGATCTTCCATAAACTGGGTTTGGAATTTTTGCCCAAAATGTCAACACATAAATGATATAAAATAATCTCAGTTTTTCAACTAGAGAGAGAGAAAATGGTTCAGCTCCTATAGGAGTCATCAAGACCAAAGAAGATTTTTCCTTTTATAATTTTTTAATCACATTTTTGCCTAAGCCTCTCTAATGCATTTATCTTACTCTCTTCATAAACCATAGCTTGAAAGCTGAAAGGAACCTGAAAGACCATCGAGTCCAATACCTTCATTTTACAGATAAGGAAACTGAGGCCCAGAAAGGTGAAATCACAGAGGTGAAATCACTTGCCCAAGGTCACACAGGTTATAAAAGAATCAGAACTGGAAATCAAATCAAGGACTTCTTACCACAAATCTGGTTTGACTTCACAGTCCCACATATGTAAATGTATTTCCATCTGAATTGCATCATAAACTTGAGAACAGGGTCTGTTTTGTATACATATTTATATTCTGGTACCTTCAAGTGTCTGGAATACAGAAGATGAAGTGTTTGTTTTATCAAATTAGTAGTAGCATGACATAAAAAGTACATCGGCCAAGGGTAGATTCAGAGCCAGCAATAACTAACATCTTAGGCTTAACCCGTAAAAACCTGTTGTAGTTATTTGAGCAGAAAGGTCCCTGTTGGGTTTCCTTAAGTCGTATTTTTGTCAGAAGAAGATTGTTCGTGAGTCTTTAAAGTATCTTTTCCCGATTCCCCCCCACCCCCGCCCAACTATAGCATATTTCCTGGCTTCATTTGACTAAGGGACTAAATAGTCAAGTGTTCTCTGAATGCTCTTTGTAAATAGTCACATCAAGCCCAAGGCCAGTTAGCTTTTTGTTAGATTCAGTTCATTCCAAATCATGTTGGAGTTGTTAGCACCTAGGAAGAGAAAAGCATGTGACATCTGGAACATCAAACATTTCCTGGAGTGAGTAATAGATCAGATTGGAAGGGGATAATAGGAAACTGAGTGCTTGTCAGCCAGAGGGTAATGCTTAGTCGATGCGTAACACCTGCCTTCCCAAAGTGCTCTCTTTAAAGATATTCTCAGGCATAGTCACTATATAGACTTAGGGGATGTGTGTAGAGATAAAGGGAAGAGGAATGGAGTGATAATCTTCATGTGTACCCTCATCCTTTCTCAATTCATTTCCCTCTTGGTCCTACCTCCCTCATTCTTCTTCTCATCACCTTTCATTCTTGTATTTACATACCAGGTAGGGAGGAGGAGGAGAAGAGGGGCCATCCAAGTCATTTTAAAGTCGTTCATATACTTGGCAGAAGTGGGGTGAAATTTAAGCATCCCAACAAAGAAGGACAGCTAGCGTTTCACCTTGCCCCCAGCCCTTCTCAAGCTGGAGAGCACTGTGGATGGGATCCTTTCCATAGATATTCACAGCTTTCTCATAGTTCTCTGTGTCTTCATTTTCTTTTGTTTTTCATTTCATGGTAACAAAGTGATTCCAATGTCTACCTACAAGAAGGCATTTACAATCTGTGCTGCTGCTTTATTTGTCTTGGGGTGGTGGGAAGGGCTGTTGGTGGTGGTTGATATATATCTTTTGTTAGCAAACAAGAAGGGGAATGATTTGCATAAAGGATTCTTTCATTTACTTGGTTAGGTGGTTTTAAATTAAGGAAGATCTCACTGACTCATTTGTATTTTTAAAGTCCTTAAGAGAATGAGATGCGAAACATTTCAAGGGGAAAAATAATTTTTAAAAATTAAATACATTTATCCATATCTGCATTACAGAAACATCTATAGTCTTGCTATGTCTGTATTCAAACCTGGAGTCAGCGTGAAGATAAAAATTACTTTGCTTTTAATAATAGCTCATATTTTGTAGAGCTTTTCTTACAATGACCTTTTCAATAAGTTAATGTAGACCACCACAATTTTCACTGGGCAAAGAAAGGAAAAAAAAAATCATTTTTTTCCTTCAGATAGACAAGTTTGCCACACAGACTTTAGGAATCCTGTGTGCCTCCTGGACTGCTAAAAGTAGGGATAGAGGGGTGGCTAGCTGGCGCAGTGAATAGAGCACCTGCTCTGGAGTCAGGAGGACTTGAGTTCAAATCCAGCCTCAGACACTTAACACTTACTAGCCGTGTGACCTTGGGCAAGTCACTTAATCGCAATTGCCCTGCCTTCCCCCTTCCAAAAAGCAAAAATAAATAAAAGTAGGGATAGATCAGTGACTATACTATCTATCAAAATGCCCCACAGCTGTTATTCTCCTTCCTAGTGGAAGGATTTGGGCTATTAGAAACTCTTTGGATAAAGCCAGGCTCAGGTTAGCAACTGACAACTTATTCTTCTTCAAGTTTTACAAAGGAGGAATCCCCTTCCTGATTATTAGAAGAGAATTGTTCCTAATGTCTGAGGGTTCATATGATATGGCACCACTAAAAATCCCACCCCTCATATGTTTGCTGTTTCCATTTTGACTTCCTAAAGATACTTATTTTATTATCCATGCACAAAAATAATTGAAATAATTAACAGTCTGTATGAACGGCAGGATTCTTTCAGGAGAAGAAATTGAGAAGATCTCAGTTCTTTCCAATGTATAAAACTAAAGGTGGTTACCAGAATAAATAGGGTAGTGTCAATATAGCCTAATACATCAGAAAGTGGGTCTTAGGTACTTTCTGAACAGTATGAGGGAAGTAGCCATGGTTGGGGAAAGAATCTTTGGAAACACCATGTAATGGTAGTTTTTAAAACTTGTGGCCTAGCCTCAGGGACTCCAAAATCCTGTGAAAGTCAATGTCATGATTTTCATTATGAGATAAAATCCGACCCTTCAATCCCAGTGTAGTTCAGATGGGAAAGTACAAGATTGTAGGAAGAGGATAATACTTAATAGAATGGCAAGCTGAACCTGTTGCCTGCAAAATAGCTCCTTGAAAAATATACAAGCTGTAGCTAGAAAATGAGGGAGTCATCTGGAATGGCCCAGGACATGTGACAAGGCCAATTAAATCATCAAACTAAAGGCTACACAATTACACCACATCAGTCAATGAGTAAGCATTTATACACAGCATTAATATTGTGCCAACTACTGGTCCAAGTGCTGGGTTTTACAAAAGCAAAAATGAAGGTTAATCTCCGCTTCTTAAGAAATTACTGTCTAGAAGACAGCGGTGTAGAAGTAGGAAAACTCCACAGATCCCCCCATAACCACCTCAAATACCTAGAAAATATGACTTTAAACAAATTTTAGAGCTCTAGAACTCATAAAATGGCAGAGAAACAAGGCTCCTGCTGAAGGCAGCCCGGCAGATGGATGAAAAGGACTCATCACAGCACTGGGAGCAGAGCCCAGCCCCATGTGGTTTTAGCCCCAGGCTGTCCAGGAGAAGCCATGGCTGGAGCTTTCGGGAGAGCAGATCACTGGCAGCTATGGCAGTTTCCAGAATTACCAACCCATAAGAGCCAAGGACAAAGGGAAAAGGTCAGTGGAACTCAGCTAAATTTGGGGGAGAGGGTCCGGCCCCTGCCTCCAGAGCTACAAGCAATCTGAAGTGGCGGCCCTGCCGCCACCTCCACGTGGCTGCTTCAGAAGCACTTAGCCTGAAGATTGCAGGGGGGGCAAGCGATCATTCAGAGGTTAAGTGCTCTTGCCTTGAGTTGCCTGGATCCGGATTGTGGTCTTGGGTGATGGTCCTGAGGTGCATGACCAATGAACCAAAGCTGGTGGGGGCAGTAGAGACAGCCTCCTAATAGCTCTGGCAGCTGCGAAAACCCTAGCGATTTGGGACAGAGCTCTCCCCTCTGAAAGCAGAGTTCTACTGAGCCCAAAAATCAAGTAACTGACTGGCAACATGAGCAGGCAAAGGAAGCAAAGAAAGCTGAGCCATCCAACTTTAGATTCCTTTTTTGGGGACAAAAAGATTCAAAGTATGGAACGGGAGGAAGACAACACAGTCAGAACTCCTGCACCAAAAGCTTCCAAGAAAAATGTAGACTGGTTACAGGCCATAGAGGAGGCTAAGAAGGATTTTGAAAACCAAATAAGGGAAGTGGAGGAAAAATTGGGAAGAGAAATGAGAATGATGCAAGAAAATCATGAAAAGAGAGTCAACAACCTGACTGAAGAAAATAACACCTTAAAAAATAGATTAACTCAAATGGCAAAAGAGGCCCAAAAAGCCAAT